>JAQQZR010000023.1:24468476-24488258 GCA_030068235.1 Notoglanidium macrostoma | reverse complement strand
CACACACACACACACACACACACACACACACACACACACACACACACACACACACACACACACACACACACACGTCTCACATGCAGGAAGATGCACTGATTCATCTGCCACTGTGTCAAATCATCAGTGCTATAATTGAACACATTTCTCCCACTTGTACGCACGCACGCACGCACACGTGTACAAATCCAGAACTACGTTTCATTTTCTCCTCCAGTAGTAAAACCTTTGGTACTCCATTCCCCTTCACCTCAACATCCCAGAGCTCGGAGTGTAGCAAGCTGTCGCTTAACTCGCTACATGGGAACAGGAACAGAAAAACACATGACCCCATTTCTCACCAGCTGGTAGCCTATAAAATGTCATTACACATGTCTATGGGATGTGCTCATTCAAGGTTTAGGGCTGTTAAATCGGGGTGGATTTGTAAATATAATGACTCCGTTGACCTTCTATGAACATCACTGGAGCACAACTGCTGTGCAAAACATGCTATTTGACATTGAAAATTATTGTTTTGTGCAGTAATTGTGTTATAATGATGTACATAAAATGTATATAATAACCTGTACTGAGTGTGTGTGTGTGATGTTAATTATCCCTGAGCAACCAGTTAGAACTCAAAAATATGTCATATGAAAACTTGTTTCCTTGTTTATTGCAAATAGCGCATCATTTTTCATCATAATCTCCATTTCGTTCGAAGCAAATGTTTCAGCGCTTAACGATGATGATTCCCGTAGAATAAACCCGCTTCAATTCAATTCTAATTTACGTCGCACTTTTAAGGTCATTTGGCTCACACTGGCATTTGTGTTTTGGTTCAAACCCGTGATGAATTTTCTATAACAGCAGCTCTGACAGTCGTTCCAGCTGCAAGGCAAATCACAGATTTATATTAATAGGTTTGCTCTGATAACTTATCATTTTCTATAGCAACAACTAACACAGGGAAGTGCATGACAGATGCTCCACATATTCTAAACTTGATAATACACGGATTAAAACAAAGGAAACCTAACAATAGGTACAACATTTCTGTAAACAAGGCCAATGAAATGACGTAGCTTAAGAAAGCACTGTGACATCATCTGTGACCATTATGACCACCTGTGAACCATTAATGTTCCCATGGCCCCCAATATCACTCATGGAAATTTTACACTTTTTTTTTTCCATATTCATGACCCCATAAGAGCACCACTAACTTCATGTGGTGACTTCTGAGCATTTGGAAAGCGAGAAAGCATGTTTATTTTGATCTCCACCAATATTTTTAAGGCTCAGACTAATATTTCAGAAGATAAGGAACCCTGAACATGGCGTCCCAGATAAGACTTGTTGGGCCAGATATTATGAAATGTTTCAGGGGGGTGAAAAAGTATAAAAATATTACATGTAAACTGAAATATTGCATCTAATTTAGTTTTAGCACCCAAATAACAAACACAAAAATTATGAAGAAAATCTGAGATGTGCAGCAACATCCGTATCGGAGTTGACATGGAATGACCCAGCACTTATGGAAGGACTTTTCCGTTTCTCAGTAAACATGAATTTAGCTCACTATGGATTCTCTACACTATTAACTTGTTTCACGAATGTTCCTCTACATTAAAACATACCAATAAATGGATAAAAAGTATGACCAGCTATACCTCTGGTTTAAATTTAACACTTAATCCTGTGAGAGAAAAAAAATCTGTTAAAAAGTAAAAATTCACCTTTTATTGGTTATGCAAATCAAACTCTTCACTGTCTGTGGTAGTTCAAAATGAAAGACTTGTAAATATTTGATTACATCTACATGCAAAATTGTATTCAATGCACTGCCTGGTATTGTTATGAAACTGGCACGCTTTAGTTCATAAAACTTGCATGCCTGTGTTTATTATATTTATTTAGTTGGACTAGAGTAATTTACTCCTAATTCATGTGCTGCTATACATGACTGCTTTGATCCTGAGTTTTTTTTTTTAAATATTATTATTGTACAACACAACCCATTCAGATTTGTTTACTTGTCTTCTGACTTACAGTTCAACTGGTGTTACAGGATTTTATGTTCAACTGCCAGAGTCACTACACTACACGTGTCAAAGTCACTCGTACAGGGTGATCTGCTTTCACTACACAGCAACGTGAACACGTCGAGACGCATGTCCTCTCACCTGATGATCCGTGCCAAGTGGATCTTGTCTTTGGCTGGATACGGGCCGTGGGACAGGAACGCATTTCTCAGCGCGCGGCCTGCGCAGGGAAAACTCTGAGAGCATGACTGCTAACGAGAGAGAGAGAGAGAGAGAGAGAGAGAGAGAGAGAGTGAGAGAGAGAGAGAGAGAGAGCGCTTAAGGGCAATGTATGATGCAAAGCATGCATTCATAAATGGGTCAAGGACAAACGGGTGTTTCAAAAGAGCTGAATTAACATGATATTCTTAAAAACAAGCCACAGATAACAACTTGTACTTTTACTGTAAGGGTTTTTTTTTTTTTTTACAATTTATGTGAGCATTATAATGCTCTCTCTTGTTCTGTATGAAAACGATACATAAACTTTATTTATCCATTAATGTATAAAAATTACTCCTGTAAACACCTAAAGCACCTTCATAAGACAATAGAAAGAAGGAGAGAAAGGACTATCACATACATAATCATTCCCTGTAAAATGCAAAGGCTTTTTATGCAAACAAACGAAAGAAAGAAAGAAAGAAAGAAAGAAAGAAAGAAAGAAAGAAAGAAAGAAAGGAGCTTATCTTTGGCCAATAAAATTATTAAATAGTTAAATTATTTAAAAATAAAATTTATTTACAGTAGATCAAAAACAATTTTGATTCTTCTTTTTTTTTTTTTTTTTTGAACTAAGAAAAAAAATGTGAATTTTGAAAATAAATTTGTCACAGAACTTTAACATCAAGTTTGCCTTTTTATATATTTTTTAAACATTTAATATTGGACAATTTTACACTGTAGATTTTTATGTCATGCTTATCGTGTATTTTTTTTTTTAAAGTAACACGGAAAAAAGAAGAATTTAATATGCATGATAATACACATTATACCACAGGAAGTCAAATTCTCCAATCTGATTGGTCGTTCCAGCTGCAACGCAGGTTTACATTAATGCGCTCACTCTAATACCTTTTTGTTTCTATAGTAACGACTTACAGGGATGCGGGGCGCAGGATTCATATAATCTATACCAAATAATACACAGATTAAAACTCAAGAAACTCGCTCTGGATAAGGGCGTCTGCCAGATGCCAGAAATGTAAATGTAAGGAAGGTTTTAGCAATGAGATGTTTAACACTTATGGAAGGAGTCTCCAGTGTCGAGACGTTTTTTTGTAAAACAGCTCTGGTAAACTCTTCAGGATGGACGGCTTTTCAGTTTCGCAGTAACAAGCAGCATTTGTTTTGTCATATTAACTTCAAAAACAGACAGATAAGAGAGTTTAGTGAGGAAGTCACTTATAGCTGCTATAATGGAAGCTGTAACATGAATTTGTTTAAAAAATGTTCCACCACAATAAGCATACAAATAAATGGATAAAAAGTATGACATGCCGTTCTTTACTAAATAGAAAATCGTAAATGGTAATTATACCACATATTGCTAATTGCCATACGTGGCATAAGAGTAATGAAACTGGAAAACTTTTTTTTAAGAATATTTTTCTTTATTCCTCATATAACGTTGTTCATTTGAAAAATAAAAAAAATAAGCGATGGAGATTTAGTCGCATTCTGAATTTTTTAGAAGAAAAGAGAAAAGAAAGATGTCATGTTATGCATGTGAGTAAAATAAGCAGCCTTCGGACATAAACAGGACGCGTCTCGTCTCTGACCTTAATACATCTAGATATATGTCTGTCTCCTGTGCAGGAAAGGTTTCACTCAGCCCTGATCTCCCTCTCTCTCTCTGTGTGTGTGTGTGCGCGCACGTGTGTTTTTATACCCTTATGAGGACCAGATGTCCTCAAAGATAGTAAGATTTGAGAACATCATCGAAAGGCCAAAATTTGTATGAGCCTCACAAGGAAAATGTTTAGTTTTTTTATACAAAATTAGTAATAAAAAAATAAAAGTTTCCTGTTCATTATAAGGTTAGGTTTAGGATTAGGTGCAGGTGTAGCATTATTTAGCTATATTAATCATGATGTCAGTGGAAGGTCCTCACAAGGATAGTAAAACCTACTTGTGTGCTTGTGTGTGTGTGTGTGTGTGTGTGTTTTTCCCCAGGAAGTTTGCCTAATCCATATGACCCAGTGAGATCAGCTGCAGCATTTACACACACCGAGTGTTACATCAACAGTGACGCAGTGTCCACGTCCACACTGATCATGTGATGTGTGTAATAAAGGAACGCACAAATACACATGACCCAAAAAAAAAGCAAAAAGAAAAGAATTATCATGGATTTGACTTAATAAACGCTTGCTTAATTTGTTAATCAAATTGTTCAACCATCTGTTATTTCCTCCTGAGTCTCTGAGGTGTTCTCCTTCTGTCTCTTTGCCCTGTCGGTCACTGTGTCTGTGCCTGCGTCTGTCTGTCTCCGTTTCTCGGCCTGTCTCCCTGCCTGGCTCTTTGTCTGTCTGTCTCTGCATCTGTCTCTGTGTCTTGGCCTGTCTCTCTGTCTGTCTCCGCCTGTCGTTGCCTGTGTCTCTGCTTATGCCTCTGCCTGTGACTGTCTCTTCTACTCTGCATGACCCTCTGTCTAGCTCTCTGCCCCCATCATGGATTTCTCACAATACGTGTCCCTCTTTCTGTGTCTTTCACTCTGTTTTCCTGTCTCTTTTCTCTCCCTCTGTGTGTGTGTGTGTGTGTGTGTGTGTGTGTGTGTGTGTGTGTCTGTGTGCATCTCTCTCTCAGTCTGTCTCTCTGTCTGTGTCCGTCTCTTTGTCTATGTGTGTCTCTCTTGCTCACTGTGTCTCTCTGCAGCTCCTATATACACACAACATTCAAGAATGATGTAAAACTGCCAATGTATGGTCAATGTATAGTATTTTTGGTTATATTAATATCATTATTCTGTGTTCATATTTCAGTCTGTTACTTATGTATTGCAGACTGTGCTACAAAATGACAAAATGGGTTCATAACTAATTATGGACAGATATTTGTGTCAGACACATTAAGCTGTAACGTTACGTGTGCCGTTCTCAAGAGATGAAAAATGAAGTAAAGGTGGCAAATGAGATTATGGGACACCGGTGAGGTAGGAATTTAAAATTGTTGTTAACAGAGCAGATCTCAGTAATCAGTTGATTCGATCAGTGACTGGATCAGGGCTGAAACAGAATTTAGCAGGAAGGTAAATTTCCAGGAACAGGGTTGGTGGGAAGTCACACACTATATTTACTCCATTACATTTACTGAAGTAACTATTTGAATAAAGTATATTTGCAGAGAAGTATTCTTGGTGGTAGTACTTCTTCCTGATGTTATATAACCTTTACATAATTTTATCACCTTCAGCCATGTTCTTTCTTCATGCTTCTATGACTCTCTCTCTCTTTTTTTTTTCTTGCTAATTCATCTTCCTGGTCATATTGTGCACAATGCATTGGTATCAATCACTTAAGAGCCAAAAAGTCTCATTTATTCCCCATAACCATTCATCAGAATGCATTGGCATTTTAATGTCCTTTAAACATCGTCTTATTTCTGACAGGTTTAACCTTTATATCGTCATTTTCCACTACACAATCAAATCCCAGTAGATAAACTCAAGGTCTGCTCATAAATTATTTACAGAATATTCCGTTTGAAAAAATGGAAAATCAACGCATTCTGATTTCAATTCCATGTCTTCAGCCCCTTAAATTCTCAGCTTATTAGTCACTTAATTCATCTTAAAGCTTATTATTCAGTAAGTACGATGAATTATTCAGTAACTACAGTGAAGCTAATGGGAATGGCGTGTCATTACGAGTGTGAGGAATGTAAGTCAGGACCCTCTGACGGCTCCTGGGAGATTCAGAGATTTAATTTGATGGATTTTCTGCTTGTTTTGTGCACTAGACATTCATTAGTTTAGTTTGTCAGTCACATTAAATTCAACAGCAGCTCAGACGGATGAATTCATGGTGGAGACGGAGTGATGGTGATGGATTTCCCCGCCAGAATGTCATGTTTATAACATTTTATATTGTTTAACTTTTTTATTTTTCACCCTCATTGCCATTTGTAGCTGTTTTATTATATTTTACACCTACTTTAGTATTTTGTTCATTTATGTGTTAGCAAGTTTACTTACATCTATTCTAATACTTTGGAATTAGATATAGCAGGCTGCATGACATTTCAGGGTTCTGCCTCAAAGTTTAAATAAATGTTGAATGATTATATAGAGGTATATAATTAAGGAATAAGATATTTAGGGGTGTGATATTATAAGAAAATAATCAACGACTGAGTTTTGTGATGTGGCCCAAAATGAGGCAGACTTAGTGTTACCACCATAAAGTTTATTATTTTCAAATATGAGCAGGTTCCTCTTATGCCAACACAATTTGCCGACTAATACATTTTTAAATAATTAAGTAATTGTATGTCATACTTTTTAATCAATAGCTACATTTGATCTCCCACGTTCTCTTGAAAAAAATAAGACAAAAAAAAAAAAAAATCGGGGATGTAATAATACCCTCCGGTCACGATTCGATTCATGATTCAATTTGAATCATGATTTGATTTGATTCTCAGAAAAAACTTAAATAAAAATAAATGATGACTGAAACTATTATTTTTTTTTTTACTTTGTATAGTAATATAACGCAAAACACTGTGGATATTTGTCTGTATAAAACTAAATAAAGTAAAAACTGCTACAAACATTTAAAAATTGTAAACAAAATGTATTACAGATTCACCATATCTTAAAAATAAGTACATTTATAAATTCCCCTTGAAACTGTATTGAAAAAGGAAAGCATCTGACCCAGGGAAAATATTCAACTGAAACATAATTAGCTCCAACAGAACTAGAGCTCCAAAGTCGGCTAAAATGGCCGTTTTCTGTGGCCTCTTTCTCAGGCACTGTAGATCACGGCGGAGTGGGGATGGTGGTGTTTGAAAGCTATTGAAGAGCTCGTTGTATTGGTTATAATGTGATTGTGTAACCTTATAATGCATAATAAGTGCTGGTTATTGCAATCCATACATATCTGTCACGCCACAAGCGCAAATGTGCCCCATCTAATGAGAATCTTGTAGGCTCACCACAAAAGAACATCAAAACATGACCACTGTGCCCTCTATATATTTTAACTCTATGGCACATAGGCACAATTTTGTATCATAAATAAAAATAAATATAAAAAAAATAGTTCTTCCCTTATTACCAAGAAACCACAAAGCCCTCTGCACTGATCAGCTTCTTCTGATGAATCAGATTTGAGAGCTGTGGTACAATCCATAGTCTTATTGACATTGAATGGTTTTGATCAAATTATAATCATTAAATATTATTATCAATCAGATCCTGTGTAATTGGTGACACACTACTACAGTTTTCTTTTCACTATGTAGTTTCTTCCTCTTATACAAGCATTTATTTAGAAACCTGTTTCTCTTCTATTGGAGTAATTTTGTTACATAACAGTACTTTTTCTTGCCTAAAGGTTTTGGCGCCTACTCATCATGCAAACACTGATCTAATGTGCCTGTAACAAGCCAAGCAAGCTGACAATTAAACATGCAGTACAAAGAAAGATATACTGTGTAAGATTATAAACACAGGGGAAGACTGTGACATGATTAATTATCTTAAAGGGAAATTCCACCCAATAGCAGAATCCTGGTTTTGGCCCAACTTTGATTAAGAAATACTATAATCTCCTCCTATACTCGTTTTTCGGGCCCAGTTTAGAGCTACCTTAAAAACCCTTCAAGAAGTTTGATGGTAAATTTTCAAACATCCCACCAGGTCTCATATCCAGGTCAAATGTAGAGAGAAACTCCATCCTGTCTGTTACTAAACTTCAGAGCACGGAGTATACAAACACACTCACATGCTAACAAACATACATAGTCACTGTACGTTGATACTATATTTGAGAATCACAATACTTAAATTAATACATTTGTAGTACTTTTAACACTGCACTATTTTAGTCATTAGTGCTCACATTATCATTTAGCTTTAAAATTGCATGAACACATACAAACAAATCTATTTCAGATACCAAGACCCAATCATATTTGGAGGAGGTCTGGCTCATCTCATTTCATCTGCATATATTAATCATTTTTTAAAATCTAATCCAATGAAAAATCAGATAAATTTAGAAAAATGAGGTTGTAGAGTCACCTCATTCACCAGTTTTAATACAAAGTAGTATATAGGAGGTGTATATAGAGTGAGTATACTACATACTACACAAGTAGTATATAAGTATACTACATACTACACAAGTAGTATATAAGAGGTGTATATAGAGTAAGTATACTACATACTACACAAGTATATACTACACAAGTAGTATACAAGAGGTGTATGTAGAGTAAGTATACTACATACTATACAAGTAGTATATAAGAGGTGTATATAGAGTAAGTATACTACATACTACACAAGTATATACTATACAAGTAGTATATAAGAAGTTTTTATAGAGTAAGAATACTACATACTACACAAGTATATACTATGCAAGTACAATACAAGAGGAGTAGCCTACCTTGGACTTGGTGAGGACGCCAGTGCTGGGTCCGGGGACGGTGTCAGGTGACTGCTGCCAAGACACAATCAATAAAAGCAAATAGAGTCATAATGCTATTTAAACAGTACAGTACAGTTCATTTCCCACAGACTGATAATGGCCAAACAAATGCTCTAAAACCAACCTCCTGTTCGTCTATACATGCAGCTGAGTAACACACAACAGTGCCCAATAAGAGGCCTGTAGGATTGTGTACACATTTACAGTGAGTCAGAAAGAGTTATGAAGCCTTAAGACCAATACATTTGCAGAGGGCAAAATAAAAGTCAATATTGACAGTTGCCATACAAATATGAATAGGCATGAACACTAAATGTTGTACCTGCATCAAACAATATATAAAATGCTATGATGCTAAAATGACTGAGATTTCATTCACAATTCACCATCTGAACATTTGTACAAATTCACGTGCGATAATTGCACAAGCAGTCAAGACAAAGGCAAATAATGTTTATTAACACATGTTAGTAGTTAGTAGTGCTAGTTAGTGTGATGCATGTACAGCATCCTTAGTAGCTGCCTGGTCAGTACATTCAATTAGGCTAGTTTGTTTATAATTTGGGAAATGGAGCCAAATAAGTGTGTAATCAGGACTGTAGAAGCAGACTTTCAGTAGAGACTGGCATGATGAGGAGAACTCACAGACAGCGCTGGCATTTCTCATGTTTTCCAGCACTCCCAGATTCATAGTGGGAGGGTTGATATTAAATTTTTATGAAAATTCCTGTTTAGGTCAGGCCACTTCAGGTTTAAACCCTTTTACAAACACAGATGAAGTATGAATATTTTGAGAACATGCAGATGAAGATGAAACTGCATTACTCTGGTGTTGCTATGCTCACTATGGTTCATATATTAAAACCTCTGACAACACTTTCAAATATTTGAAGAAGTCTTTGGGATAAAAGGTTTGTCATTAAATAAGCATTTACCCATGACAGATTTGAGAAATGTACAGTACTGTGCAAAAGTGATTGGCAAGCTAATTTTTTTACACAACTTTTGTTTATTGTTAACTTTTAAGTTTATGTCTTCTGCATTAGTGTGTCAGCAGAAAAAAAAAACAAACAGCAAATGTCTGGTTTTCCAAACATTGCTTTTCCATGGAAAATAAATGTTACAGAGAAATGTTTGAACGGCATTAAAGAAAGTAATATTTTAACTGTTTTTTCGAAGAGAGCTTTGAGAATTTGCAGTTTTTCTTAAATCTTTCTTTTTTTTTTTACGTACCAAATTGGTTTAAATGTTGTAGTTTTATTGTGGCAGTTGTATACAGTGTTTTACCATCAAAAAAAGCTTTAATGGTACGGTCAGTTTTATTTCTGCACCAGTGGTATCATGGAGCACTGGGAATTGTTTGCCCAGCAGGGGGCTCGCACCTCTCCCCGTTCCCATTGCCCTGCTCACCAGCAGCTCACCACCGACTCTCAGCACTCTGCAGACAGAATCCCAACAGCGTCCTGACTAACCTTACAACAGACTTGTGGTGATCAAGCAATTCATTTCCTTATAAACTTAATATGTGTACTTTGAAGTACTGATGCCATTTTAAATGCAGTGTCACACTGCAATCAACTTTATAGATACAGAATTTGCCTTACTAACTTAATTATAGAGGTACAAAACATGCCGCCAAAGAGTAAAATGCTGAAAGTAAAGCAGTAAAAAAATAATTTTCTAATTTCTGTATAGTTTTTTTCCCAAATGTTTTATATCCCTCACAGAAAGCATGAAATGTTTCTACATGGCCACCATTTTCGCTTTTAGACTGACTGGAGGGAAAAAAAAAAAAAACACCGTTTTAAAAGAAGTATCACTAGATCCTTTTAATGATCCATTGTTGATCCGTTTTATTCACTCATATCCTCAAGAAAGCTACAATGATAGTTTGTTCTAATTTCACTAAACATCCCACAGACTACTGCCGAATCCAGGCTCTGTCCCAGATGCTCAGCCACGCAAGTGCACTTCATGACCCTAGTCTTTACACCTCCAACCATGTGCATTCAGTTACAAATTTACTCTGTTTATCGAGAGTGAAACTGAGCTGTATAAAGACCCTCACACCAAAACTCTGGTGTAGAAGAAGAGAGTTAGAGGTAATAAGGAAGCAATATTGCCTGGTCTTTTGGTTACAAAGAAAGTTAAACCCCGGTTACAGCATAATGGGAGTCAACCTATGAAAGACACACCACAATAAACACAATTAAACCTGATCAAAATAAGGAAATACGAGTGTGGTGTTGCAGAAATGTTTATTAAGAGTATAATTTATTCCACAACAATGCTGAATTCTCGATTCTGATCGATCAGCTGGTGTTGACAGTAGGAACGTGGGATTAAAATCAGACTACCCTGGTTCAAGGCTCAAATCAGAGATAAAGTGCTAAAGACAAGCTGCTGAAATACAAACACAGAAGTAGAAAGAGACAGAGCGAGAAACAGAGAGATCATAATCAACACAGCAACATCTCTGCTGGACTGGAGTCACCTCTGAGGACACCAAAGCATGTGTGGGCTTTGTTTTGGCTGCAGTGTAAAAGGTGTGCGTGTGTGTGCGCATGTGTGTGTGTGTCGGCTCAGCTCGTTATTGATTTGCTGTGGGCAGAGGGCACAAAGCTTGGCAGCAACAGCAGCAGACAGTGTTTGGGTTGAGAGGGAATTGAAGCACACAGGCTGGCTACTCAAGCACAACGATATAGAACAGAAAAAAACCGTCAAACAGAGTCTTCACACGAAAGAGCGATCCTACAGGAAAACAGAGAGTCAGACTGGCGCAGACACATGGTGCACGTAATCAGCTTCCTCTCCTTCAAGGACTCATCCTCCTCTACCTTTCATCACCCCTCCCTCTCTTATTTTCCCCCTCATACAGTCCTGCAAATCATGACTAACATTATCTTACGCCTGAGTATTTTGCACATCTCATATCTGGATCTCGTGTCAACTACATACCTTTAAACCAGTCATGAAACGTGTCTCCAGTGACTTTGACTTGTACAAAAGATCCCTTAATGGTTCTGAGTTAGCTAGGGTATGTGGATGGATCGTGTTCGGCTACTACAACAGCAACTTCTTAAATATCTTATCTTATTTGACACTAACCAAGCAAGCTAGCCATTTAGCTGGTTATGTTTAGCTACTCCAGTATTAAGCTTCCAGTATAACCAGAAATATTTAACACCAAACAGCTAGCGACACAGAACACCTTATTCCTGACTGTTAGTTAGCTAGCTATTTATATTTAGCTACCACACTCCAATGATAGTCTCTCTCTGCAAGGTTAAGGAATTCATAAGTACATAATTACCTGTAACTATGAATCATTGTGTTTTTGTAAGCTTAGAATGAGCCCTTTATATCTACATAGGGGGCGGGTCCACCTACGGAATCGCCATGTTGCGCTGCTACAGGAGCCCAGAACGGTAGACAAACCTCTAGAGAGCGTCTTCTGCGTTTCACGTTTTTAAGTAGCAGCATGAATCCGTAGGAAGAACCAGAAGGACGACAAAGGAGAAGAAATGACGATGAGGAAGAATTAGAGGAATCAGTGCTGGCTAACAAGTCAGAGAACCCAAACGTTTGAAAAATGCAGGACCATACTTATTATTTACCACAGGAGAATGAATGTAAGTACTTGGGAGTACGCTACAGGCACCTGATGGCCTCTGTACGTTGTAATGCACGCTTGGAAAGGGAGGGATAATGGAGGGGCATTCAGGTGGTTGAATCCTACATACTGGACCTTTAAAGCTGTACTTGTTAGCCAGCTATTTATGTTTACCCAACATTCTGCAATGAGAGTCTCCTATTATAACACCAGTTAGGTTTTGGGGTGGGGGTTTTTTCTGTTGTTGTTTTACTGGGTATTTTTTTTTTTAAAGCTATCGGGTTAGCTATGTTTAGCATACAGCTTTACAGTTCTCAATGCCATTTTCAATTAATTTGAATCCATGATCCCATGTGACATTCATGAAAGGAACATGGTTAATTATTTCAGATGTCATTTAGTACTCCCACGTTGCTTTGTTTCCTCCACGGGCCTTTAAACACTGCCTGCCTACAAACCAAAAACCATCACCTACCTGAAGACACTCATCAGTCCCCCCTTTAATACAGCTCCATCACTGAAGATAGAAGTGCATCACGACTCTCTTTTGTACCTGCATTCTTTTTTGTACTGTTCTGTAGCTGTTCTAACTTCCCTCTAGCAAACTTTTAGCTTTATAATTTTTTTTACCGATATTTTTGACAGAGAATACAGTGCATTCCTGTAAGCTGCTCTGGATAAGGCGGCCTGCTAAGTGCTGGAAATGTAAATGAAATGTAAATTTCAGCTGGTGGAACAGCATGCGTGATATGGTTTCCCCTGCTGTAAAGCAGTTGCCTGGCTACCTGACAGGTGAACTGTAGTTGCAGTGAAAACAATGACAATGCTTTTCCTTTCACCATCCTCACTCCGTTTCTTCTGTTGAACCTACGGCTTTGTTTACACGTAAGGATTTTAGCCAATCTGTGTAAACAATAAACTCATTCCGGTTGCAGACTCCAAATGAACGGTTTATCTGTATCCTAAACTGTAGACAGTCTCAAGTTTATACGGTGTGTACATTATACCGCATGTGATCCGATCTAGTTATGAACATGTGGGGAAAGAGGTTTAGTGTCAACGTTACCATAACAACAAGACAGCATGTAAACATGTAACATGAACTACGTTTTCTTACTTAAAAACAGCACCTGAAATTGATAAATAATCCGACAGGAAGGTTTACGTTGCTATTATTCTTTGAATTAAAGAATTTGATGATAGAAATGTCATCTGATTTGGCCTCAGTTTTCCAGGAAAAAGAGCGCAGATTTTAGAAGCTTAGGTTCGGAAAGGGGCGGGGCTAATTTCCAGGCTGTAAAAATGTAGTAAATACCTGAAATGCAGAACCTGCATGACGAATGACAACATTGCAAATGACTGCTTTGTCTAAGATAAATTTGAAAATGATATGATTTTTACAATTACACCTACACGGTTATGTGGATGATACACATCCGACACTCAAGACGAACAAAACGGCCAATTTGTTCTAGACGGGGCTATTGTCCGTGTAGACGACTGACATCTTAAGTGTTGTCCGTTCCCAGCTGGACTTAGAGCCTGGTTATGAAACAGCGAAAGTGTCGCTGACAGGAAGGATTGGCGAAAAAATAAAAAGCAACTGGGTATGTGAGAATCAAAAGGCGTGAAAGAATCAGAAATATGAGAAAGGAGTGGGAAAGGGAAACGGAGTCTGGAGTTTGAAATAGCTTCCTTTCTGAGACAAATCTAAAGGCACTGCACAGTGCACTTCGGTGGGACTAAGGAGTGTCGGATTCACACGGAGAGGGAAAAAATTAGAAAGAGAACGAGTGATACAGGAAAGGACAGGAAACAATGGAAGGTGAGCGAGAAGAGAAGAAGAAGAAAAGGGGCACCCTGGTGCTGTTATCTATGTGCAGACATCAAAGCCTCTGCGAGGAGCGTGTTCCTGTGTGCAGCATGCAGAGTGCAGTGGGTGTGTGGGTCATTATCTGTGAGAAATGGATTACTTTCAGATTAGAGTGCTCAGCGAGGCTCAGCGCTGGAGCTACGAATGCGCGCTCTCTCTCTCTCACACACACACACATACAAACGCTGCTTGCAGCGACACGACTTGCAAATAAATCTGTCACGTCAGATGAGCGTTATGCGAGATCGACAAAACCAAACAAGCTCGGCCTCTTCGTTTGCATTTCACTACGGCGAACCCACTTCAGAACGACGTCCACCTGCCTGTGAACGCAACGAACACACGGCATACACAAACCAGGACATGAAGACGCACACACGAAGAAAGCCAGCATGCCAGAAATACCAGTAGAGGTTTCAAATAAAGTGAAAGAACGATCAGTTCCACCATTTTCTTTTTCCATCTTCAATCCCTTAAATCCTCTGGTGTCAAATATGTCGTGCTTTCAGTTTCATCCTCCTCGCACGCATTCCTCATGCTAGCAAATGAACGAACGCTTGTTCACCGAGCGCCGATATCTCAGCGGAAGGAGCTCCATGTTGCACGGCAGATTGCGAATGTCGCCATCGTAATATAAACCTCTTAATACCTATAATCAGATCTCAATTATAGGTAACTTTATTTAAGCTTCACTCTCTATCTCATTTACAGGAATCAAATGTCTAGTTTAAAAGCCATAAGAAAATAAATAAAATCCACAGCGAGGAATCTGCAACATCCAATTTGCTATAAATAAACGTCTCCGCAGACGTTAACAGCCCAAAACCAATCTACTCCCCCGTCTCAATAAAACAGATTAATGGATCAAATGAAATCATTGTCCTTTCTAATGTCTAATTGCACAGAGCCCTCAAATCAAATCAAATGAGACGGAACCTCAAAATTGCCCACTAATGGCTTTAAACTACAATTATGTAAGGAGGGGTTTTGAATATTAATGGCGAGGGTGTGTTTGGTAGAACTTGTCCATTTAAAAAGACAAACCGGGAACCAAAACTCAAAACAAATAAACTTCCATCATCTGTTTTTGAATAAAATATCTTCAAAAAGTCTGTAAGTCAGTACATACAAATTTACACCCATAAGTACTGTATATGGAAAGTACTACGTACAATGTGGCCATAAATAGCACATGCATTACGTGGGATGCTTTGTGTAATGTAGAAAAACACTTCGGGGCATGCTGTTAAAAGAAAATAATCTATTGTGCGGAGGTGTGATCTGGCCCAAGTGTTTCATTCCTTTGTACCACAGTAATTTGTCAATGATTACACGTTTAATTAAAGAATTAGACAAAGCGCCGACACTGAAGACTCCTTCCAAAACCGTTATCATACCAACAATTATTATTGCTTTTCTTTGTATACCACAACGTCTCAAACCTTATTATTATGTTTAGGTTATTGGGGTGCATCTAAAATGTAACATTTTTGAATAAGCAAATTAAACGTGACTGGAAAATAATTAAACACCATCGTACACGTCACACAGTGCGAAAACATGATGTAATATGATCGATCTCTATAAATACATATACGAATATGAACACGAACGCCTTTGTTGCAAGCACGAGATTCAGTGTGCCGTTCTATACATTCCCCAGAACAAATTAAAGAATTTTGAAAATGTATATGAAATTGTATAAATATATGCACTATTTAATTATAACAGTACTGCACGGAGAGCTTTCTGAGCCTTACACACACAGCATTAGTTAAAGCCACAAGCTGTGTGACTCACCGTTCCCTTCTCTTTCTCAGATAACCTCAAATGTGACCCAATGTTTGAGATGAGTATCTTCGAAAATTGTGTAGCCACCACACAAGTTATCTCAACCTGTAATGTTGTTTCTGCACTAAGGTCTGGGTGGGTGATCAATCTAGACCTTTAAAATGAGATAATGTGTAAACGATAATCAATTTGCAAACAAATTATCCAAAATTGAAAAAACAAAAAAAAAAAAGTACGAGCCACGTTATGCAATGTTCAGTCATTCAATCAGGCTAATCAATACTGTCATTTCTCACTCCGCGATGTGGAAAAAAAAAAATTGGGAACGATCCATTTAATGGCGGCACAAGTTCCAACAGATTCTGAAAACGCCACACCCTCGGCACTCTGCAAAAGATCGTGCTCAATCTGAATAACGTGTACGCTCACGTGTAATTAAGCCTAACACATCAAGCGGTTGATCTGACACCGTGCGAGAGGAACAGGAGAGGAGAGGAGAGGAGAGGAGAAGCCGTGATGCTCCTAGGTTACATCGCTTTGGGGGAACATTCTGTTCAGCTACAGATAATGAGTAGGAAAAGCACAAACGTCAGGTGATGGAAATGTGCAGCACGAGCTGGAACTGCAGCTGACATTTGGACGTAAAGCCTTGAGTGCGAGACAAGCGAGACGGTCCAGCTTTCATTTTAAAGCCACTCGCTCATCACGGCCCGGTGCACCTGTCTACAAGAGCACATCTGTCTGCCTCATGAGGACGCCGATTACGCAGGTTGTGGTGCACGAAAAGCCCTTATTCCCTACCTACATGCTGTACAGTCTTACAAAGAAAAGTACTGACTTGGGTCCTTTCTGATTGTTATGGACAATTTTGTTCCTTTTATCCACTTCTGACCTGGGTTGTATGGAATAAAACATGCTTTTTAGGAAGATAATCAGCCATGGCGTGATGTAATGTGACATCACAAAGCTGAGCTACTTTTACCAATCTAACATTCATGCCCCAAAGTGTTTTATTCCTTATTAGATCACAACAATTAGCCAACCTTTACAATTTGTAACGAAATGTCATACTTGTATCCACTTTTAGTTACATTAATGTTGCTGAAAGTCCGCAGTACAAGTTCCTGTTATCACTTACATTATAACAGCTATAAACAGATGTTCCCTCACTTTCTCTTAAAGTTGATATGACATGAAAGGCAACTTGTTAATGCAAGAAGTCGGTCTATTTGTTTTCCAGATTTCTGACCGGCAACAGTAAGAAACCAGTGTAACAGAAGATCGGTGCGAGTCCAACATCGCACTCATGAAATCATTTCACATTTAGCACGCATTTAAACCTCCTATAATGGCACTATAGAGTGCACTGCCACTGCTCCAAATACCCTCTAACCCCTTCTAGCTACTGTATAACAGAAGGACAGTTAGCTGTGACTGTCATAATACATACACTCAGAAATAAAAGGTACCAAACTGTACTTTTCATCGTCACTGAGGAGGTACCATCTAGGGTACGTCTTTTACCTTGGAAGGTGCATGTGTTTTACCTTTAATTAGCGTTTAGAGCAGAAAAGCTTTCACCATAGTAAAATTACTATTTTAATAATAAATGATGCTGCTAAATGTTGGCACCCTTGATGCAGCATTCTGTAGGGCATTATTGTATTTCTCAGCTTTATGCTGTTGTGATGTTAAAGTACTGCTACCCAACTACATCACACAATCATAAAGAAATATTCCAGCTTCCTAACAAAAGCTTTCTGTCCTAAAACAAAAAAACTTTAT
Organism: Notoglanidium macrostoma; assembly: GCA_030068235.1. Taxonomy (NCBI): domain Eukaryota; kingdom Metazoa; phylum Chordata; class Actinopteri; order Siluriformes; family Auchenoglanididae; genus Notoglanidium; species Notoglanidium macrostoma. Next base: position 24,470,465 of record JAQQZR010000023.1, on the reverse strand, counting down.
TAGATAATGATGCAACTAGCAATCTAAACAGCTCCCAAAAAGCAATAATAGTCCTTGAAAATTTACTTCCACCACTGAAATGTGGAATTAGGAGGAGAAATTCTCAGTGCTCAAACAGGAATATATGATACAAGTCCCCAGCTCTAGGATCGTTCAGTTATAACATTTTAAGGTTAAAACAACAGCGTACGCCCGAAAACCTCTACTAAATTATCAATACTGTGCATTTCTACTTACACTTCCTCCTGATATTTCCCAGTTAAAATCCTTTCCTAGTTTGAAATTTAACAACTACTGCTCCAACCAAAGCAGGCTGGTTTGTAAAATACACAAATGCAGATTAAACATATCAATAATGGACATCTTACACAATACATCATGCCAAATCCAAATGGAATAGAAAAGCAGGAAAATGCCAGATTCACAGTGAGGATGTTTGTCATTTTTCCCACTTGCACTCATTTGCATCTCCACTTAAATTGAGCTGTGGCTGTGACTCATCTAAACACCCACTGAAACTCATCTGAAGCAGCTCAGAGCACAAAATAAAACATTTAGTAATTGGTTAGAGGACTCACTCACAGCCTTCTAAGCACAAAGACATTGAAAAGACACGACAGAAGACATCGTTGAGAAAGTGATTAGGATTTCTAGATTTTAAGAGCGTACCTCCGTGCCCGTCTGTGGTCACTGGGTTTTACACCGCAAATATTGTGATAATGATTAACAACTGATAAATCGTGCCGGTCTTCAGGGAAGAATTGTAAACAAGCTGTTCCTAGCTCACAGGGGGGAATCCCAAATGTAGCAATAAATCAATTAGGAACATGCTTTCTTCAGGGAGACATTTAAACTCCCTGAGAGCAATGTTTAAAGCAATTTTAGCTTTTGTCAAGTGGAGTACGAGTCACTACATCATCTTACTGTTGACTTTTCCTGTGTCGAACATTTGGTTAGACTTTCCTAAGTTCTTTAAAGAAATCAACTACTAATTTTAATTCCAAGTTAAGTTAATCTGTTATTTGTAACTGATCAAATTTTTGCAAGTCTATGTTACATGTTTTATAAATTAATTAACTGATTGATTGATTAATTAATAACAGTGGGTGACTTTCCTGGCATCATTTCTGCTATTTGTAACTTTTTGTACATTTTCTGTAGTCTAAGTCAGTAAGTTAAAAAATGAACTAACGAACGAATGAATGAAATCACAGTGGGGAAAAAGGTACACACTGCCATTATCACGGGTAGTTATTTCTGCTTTCTTTTCCTTTTTTTATTTTGTGTATTTTTGTAACTTGATATCCATTACATATAATATTTAATAACCATACAAACATATAGATAAATAGATGGATGGATGGATGAATGAATGAATAAATGAATAAATAAATAAATAAATAAATAACAGTGGGGAGGAGGTATTGTCCATCATTGCTTTTTTTTCCTTCATACATTTTTGCAAATCGATACATATAAAATAAAAAATTTTATAAATAAACAAACAAACACACAAACAAACAGGACCATGTGTAAGGTAAACATTGACCAACACTAAGTTGTGTCCAAAACAGCACACTGCCATCCTCAGCAATAGTTTGTGTGTAAACAGTAGGCTACTGATGGCATGCATACTGTTTAGTATGATAGTAGTATGTTAGTATATTAGTACGGTAGTATGACAGTACGGTAGTACATATGTGACAGTACGGTAGTATGTGACAATACGGTAGTACATTAGAATATGACAGTACGGTAGTACGTTAGTATGTGACAGTACGGTAGTATATGACAGTACAGTAGTATGACAGTACGGTAGTACGTTAGTATGTGGCAGTATGGTAGTATGACAGTACAGTAGTATGACAGTGTGGCAGTACGTTAGTATGTGACAGTACAGTAGTATGACAGCACGGTAGTATGACAGTGTGGTAGTACGTTAGTATGTGACAGTACACAGTACGGTAGTATGACAGTGTGGTAGTACGT
>JAQQZR010000023.1:24459713-24468178 GCA_030068235.1 Notoglanidium macrostoma | reverse complement strand
AGTATGACAGTACGGTAGTATGACAGTGTGGTAGTACGTTAGTATGTGACAGTACACAGTACGGTAGTATGACAGTACGGTAGTATGACAGTGTGGTAGTACGTTAGTATGTGACAGTACACAGTATGGTAGTATGACAGTACGGTAGTATGACAGTGTGGTAGTACGTTAGTATGTGACAGTACACAGTACGGTAGTATGACAGTATGAGGTTTTTCCGTAGCCATAGATTCCTGAGCATGCATCCACTGCTTCCTGTCTGTTATTCTCAGCATAATGACAGTAATATTAAAATATTGTTTGACAGGTAAAGTCCCTGCGTAATGTCACTGCAAACATGACCTTTAAAGACGCTCACTGTCTTTAAGTGTTTGTCATTTACACGAAGCAAAATAACGAGGTTGAGATGCCTGTTTACCGGAGGCATTCTCTCTCTTTCTCTCACGCTCGCTCACACACACACACACACACACACACACACACACACACACACACACACACACAGTCTAGAAATGTGTCCTTCATCAAAATAGATTCAGTCGGGTATTTCAAACATGGAGTCGGTATTTAGCTGCATCCAGCGTCGTGATGAGGAAGTTACAGAGAGACGACAGCTAAAAGCCGTCAGGTGTGTGTGTGTGTGTGTGTGTGTGTGTGTGTGTGTGTAGGATTCTTGTTGCCTTAGATACGGCGGTTGCAAAACAGCGGATTCTGCGTTAACGCATTCTCCCATACTCCCATTCTCACAAAATCAATCATAAGTATGCATTAATGAATAATTCATTAAAAGACGCATAAATGCGTGCGCACGCGCTTAAAAAAAGCTGTTAATAATGCGATTGTGCCAGTGTGTCCTTTTAAATGAACGCGGGGGCGACTGATCCTCATAAAAGAGAGAACAGCTTTAAAACGCGATGAAATGTTTTGCTTGACAGGAAAATAAATAAATAAATAAATAAATAAATAAATAAATAAATAAATAATAGTAGTTAGAGTCATTCAGATGCGGTACTCACGCTCTTCTTTCTCAAATGCAAGCCGTGCTTCAGTAAACCGGGCAGGTCTCTGATCTTCTGCTTCAGCTGTACCTGCTCGCGCGCGTTGCGGCTCCATCGCCAGGTGGCCAGCAGTCCGTCATCCGCGCCGCTCTCCGAGTCCTCCATGTCTCCCGACCGGAGAGAAGCTTCACCCGCCGACCACCATTCCCCGCGAGCGAGCGACAGAGCGGCAGAGCAACTTCCTGCAGCACGCTGACGCCGAGGCGGAGGCTGAGGCTGCCTACTCCACCCTGATCACAGCGACAGTGCGGGAGCGCGGTGTAGTGTAGTGCGCGTGCGTGCGTGCGTGTGTGTGTGTGTATGTATGTACGTATGTATGTAGTGGTGGGCGGAGGGTGCTGGAGGGGTAGGAGGAGGTGGTGGTGGTGTTCCAGGTGCAGCAGGAAGCAACCATGCATCACTTCCACCTTGTCCTTGAGCCTCAGGGGATTTTACTTCTGGCAGTGTCTCTAACTCTTATATCAGTTCATTGATCCACATCATTGTTTCACGTGCTGAATGTACAGGTTAATGTTTTGCATCTGGACTAATATCGAACTGTCACTCAGAGGTGTGGTCACGTGGGTGGTGACTAGTCTTATAGTCCTATTGCTCTTTACTTGTATTGCTGCTGCTGACATATCATATCATAACTAATTGTCCAGGATAAACGGTTAGTAAAGTTACACAAGGGATGGAATACCGGTCCATCTCAGGTCATAATGCACACTCATCTTCACACCTAGAAGCAATTTAGCAGAGTCAATCCATCTGCTTGCATGCTATCAGGAGGTGAAGGACACCAGGAAGCCCTGAGGAAACGCAAACGGACACATGAACATGCAAAGATCTACACAGTAACCTGAGACCAGAGACCCAGGAGCTGAAAGGTGACAAGGATAAAGCTGCTGCCTGAAGTCTATAAAGCAATATCCTTTAATGACCAATCATTTATTAGGTAATCTGCAAAAGGCACCCTTGTCGTATAATGTGGTGCCACCCCGTAGCATGTTCTCGCTCTCCCTTTGACAACCAATTTATAATAATAATAATAATAATAATAATAATAATAATAATAATAATAAAATGGAAATGCCATTGTACTCACTCTGCAGTGTAGTGTTGTTTGGGGGGTGTTTTGCTATTTTGTTGACATCCTAATCATAGTAATCATATTAACAGGCTGTCAATAATTTGCAATGGCCCAATAGTTGTAATAGTGAACACATGATAGGATACCAAAAAAAAACCCTCACTCTTCCAATCCCTGGTTTATGCTGCTCTCCTTATCTTAGATATGTTAGTTCTATTACTAATCTACCAAGCCTCATACAGATCGTACACGTTTCATGGGTTCTTTGGGGGTTCCGTGGATTAAATTAAGGGTTCCTATCTTCTAAAAATTTTTCCTGTCAGATTAGAAAATATTTACATTCAGGGTTCTACATAGACCCTTTATGGGTTTCCCCAGAGGGACAATCAAAGAACCTTTAAGGGTTCTACATTTTCTCAGAATGTACAACCATCAAAGCTACAGAGTAAATACAGTGGTGTGTCCAGGTTTTTAAACATACAGTGGAATAGAGAGGGCAAGGACACACATAGGAGTGGCATGTTCAAGGGTGGTCGATCTCCAAGAATGTGGTTGCACATGAATGCTTTGATCAAACGTTCTCCATCCAGTCTTCATGCTCTGACAGCCAGTCCACATACTGATCATGTTCTTGTTGCCAAGTAATCAGCATTGTGCAGTCTGGATTACCTGGCCAGCGTGAGTTTGGAAATGAAACACAATAAAATGTGCACTAACTATGGGTTCTTGTGGACTGAACTGAGAATCTCTGCATTAGTCAACTCATATAGATCCACTTTTCTTTAGGTTCTTCGGGCTTTGGTAATCAGTCTGTTGCATGAGGACAGCACCAGAGCATAGAATGATTGTTCTCCTGTGATTAAACATTTGTTCAGATCAATGCGTGTCTAGTTTAATTTCATTATATTTGACTTCTTATTGAGTGTCTTACATATCACACCTCTGTAGGTCTAAGTGAAAAATTAAATACAAGCTCAAGCATTTTTGGTACTCAATTATTGCTGCATCTGAATACTAGCATTACAATAACCATTTAAGAAAATATAAAGAAATATTCACCTATTGTAGGAAAAAGTGTTATGTGGACTCTGACCAGCTTCAGGCTGATAAGCAAATAGATTGTCAGGAATTTACTGGCTGCTGATTGGCTTAAAAAAATTTTTAAGTGTCAAAACCTGATAAATAATGTTTAATTAACTATATATATTAAGCTGTTAACACAAACTATGGCATTTATATCCAGAAGTTACGAGTGAGTGGCTGGCTAAACTCACATTAAAAATAAAGTTGAATTGTTTTAACATATGATGCAAAACACCTTTCAACTATTATTATTATTATTATTATTATTATTATTATTGTTGTTGTTGTTGTTGTTGTTGTTATTATTATTCAAATGTATACATGATTATATATGGTTCAAATCTTAGCTAAGATGTTAACGAATTTGATCTGCTGCACTGCAACAGTGCTTCAAGCTGCCAATGCTTCAAGTTCTATACCACAGATTAAGTATATAATTATCCATTACCCATTATAGAATCATCCATTACCATGGTGTTATGTGTTATGGGGTCTGGCTTAGATTTGATGTGGACGATGTTTTGGCACCTGGCTTGGATTTGTAGATTTGGTGTGCTGTATGTTTTGGTCTCTGCTTTAGTTTGATGTGGTAGATGTTTCAGGGTCGGTCTTGGGTGTATAAATCTAGTGTGGGAGATGATTTGGGGTCTGTCTTTGGTATGGTGTGGTAGATGTTTTGGGATGTGTCTTAGATTTGGAGCTGATAGATGTTTTTGTGTCTGGTTTAGATTTGTAGGTTTGGCATGGTAGAGGCTTTTGGGGTCTTGATTGTATTTGTAGATTTGGTGTGATAGATGCTTTCAGGTCTGGCATGGATTTGTAGATTACATGTAGGAGATGCTTTTGGAACTGGCTTAGATTTATTATAGTTGATGTTTGGGGTCTGGATTAGATTTGGTGGTGGAGCTGGTTGGAGTCTGGCTTAGTATTAGTATGTTAGCTGGTTTGAGTTTTATCCTTCCCTTTTGTTTGAGATCTTACTTACCCCTGAGGGTCTTTTCCATCCAACATACATTATGTTCTGACACAGCCTGACTGACAGCCCTGCTTAAATATACATGGCTGCCTGGAAATGCTTTGTAGTCCTACCAAGTGCTTTGTAGCCTTAAAACCCATGCTGGTTTTCACATTACAAGTTTAGTTAAGCCTCTAAACCTGTAATGTTCTTAAACAGGATCTACTCTCCTCTGTAGTGGACAGTGTGTTTTAATAAACATTTGTAACATGGTACAGTACAAGCAGTTCGTTCACACGGATACACGCGTCAATTATGGCATGAACTCAGCAAAAACTGATATCTTCAGATCTTAGGCAGCAGAACAGCTGGCAACCAGGTGACATTTGCGTACATTGTCAAAGCGAAAAATGGGCTCCGTGCATACAGCTGCTTTGTAGGTAATACTCTAGGGGGTTGCAATGAACACAAGGGATCCAATTGTCTAGATGTTAAAGGGAGAAGAAGGTTTACTATGGTGGGGATGGGCAAGGAAAAAAAAGGATGGTTGGGAGTGTCTTGTCAATTTTCAGGTGCAATACAATGGTGTTAGGTGACGAGGGCTATGAAAGACCTAGCAGTGGCATTGTGTGGACATCATGAAAGTTCAGTGATATTAGAGCTACAATCTCCTTGTTATGGAAATCCAATAACAACTGATTTAACACTACATTACTATAGCAAACTACTACTCTTTCTCACCCTTTATAGTGCTCATTCACTCTCTCTATGTCATTTTAAATGACGAGCTGGAAATGCTGCACCCATATTTTAATCTTCCTCTAGTGCCTTTGTAATGTTCCTTTGTAATTTCAAACAGTTTAAAATACTAACACAGAAATGGGAACGTCTCTGCTTAGAAGAACGTAGCTTTAAGCTAAAGAAAGAAAAACGTTCATAATCGTACTCAGTGTTCCATATCAAGCCATTTCCCTCAGCATGCACACGCACACACACACACACACACACACACACACACACACACACACACACACACACAGAGGACTGTTAATAAAATGAGCAGTACTTTAATATCTCAGCGCCTTTATCATAGTGTATATTACACAATAATGGGAATCATACAAACCAGACCCTAAATGACTGTTAAACCTCAGTAATGTGTGTAATGGATGCTAGCCCCGGGGTAGAGGACTCAACATCATGCTGTGAAGAAACTGGAGCCCTCGGTTTACAGCAGCAGGGGTAAGAGTGCCCCCTGAGAGCACTAGATGTCTCTCTGTTTCTCCAGCGCACTTTAACAGCTCTTTTTCATTACACAGGGATCGTTTTTTTGCTTCCGTTGCCGGTCAGTATGGAAGCATTGTGGAAATATGCTATAAAAATTATAGCATTGCTTTTCCACACGATAGCTTAAATGAGCTATTGCACTGTTCCCTCATTTACAGTTAAATGAAATAAAGCTATAATATCCTCCAAAAAGGATATTCTAATATAATATCTACAAAAAGGAAATGTTACTTTCTTTACCAGGCAAATCCTCTGCATTTAACATTTAATTTTTCAGAAAATGAATGGCTGCAAATCTGAAAATGTGCACTTTTTTTTTTTTACATATAAAATAATCTAACATTAAATTTATTTTCAAATAAATAGGCTGTCTGTTGTATAATGCCACTTATTTAATTTCTGCATCAATTATTAATATAACATTTTAAATTATTGTAAATAATTTATCATCCATAATAACAACAATTATGTTAAGGCTACTAATAAATTGTAAAATATTTGTACATTATATATTCTGTAAAGTAGTAATAATATTGGGGATAATAATAATAAGAAGAAGAAGAAGAAGAAGAAGAAGAATCATAATCATCATAATTATCTAACAAAACATGTGTTTAGTAAGAAGAGAACTTACACACAGAGTACACCTGAAAAAAAAAGATGAAGAACTTTATTATACTAAAAGTATTTATAATAGTCTCAAAATCTGAAGTTATACAGTACCAGAGTAAAGATATTCACTAGACCTGATGACATTATCATGCTGAGGGTGAGAAAAGCTGAGATTGACCGCCTCACACAGAGGATCTGAGTAATCCTGGAGGCCACATTGCACTGGTTTCCTGATTAACATGCAGCACACAGGACACATCTTGCACTGAGGGGGCAAAAGATTTACATAACTGTATTGAGAATTTCACAGTAACATAATTCCTACAATCAAAGACTACATACTGTATAGACTTACAGCCCTCCGTCAGCGCATGCTCCTTGGAAGTACATATTTTTCTTTTGGAAGTTAGTAAATAAGACAGAATTAATGTTATTTTTGATTTCTGGAAAGTCCATCATTTTGACTGAAAATAATTTTTAATAAAAAGTGATGTCATAAATCGATGATGTAAGGAATAAAACACAACCGGGCATGCTGTTATGGGAAAATAATCAATAACAAGTGCTGTGATGGTGGCTGTTCCTATTATGCCACAATAAATTGGTCACAGTTTTTAAATCAGTTAAAGAATGAAACTTACAACAAGAATGGAACATCCACAAATCACGACAGTTTCTGTTATCACTTATATCAGAAAAGCCATAAATAGTTGTTTCTTCATCAGCCTCTATTTTTTCTCTCTCAAAGTAAATAAGATGGAATAAGATCCTCCATCCTGACGATTTCCCTGTTGCAGAAAACACACAGTTAAAGATTTATCTCTGATTGTTATAAAGCACTGACTCCAGAGACTCCTATAAATGCTAAATAAATCTCTTTGTACAGAAAGCTTCGGCATATCAACTATTACACAATTTTTTCTACTTATCATATAAATGTGTATTATAGTTTACTGTGATCTGTAGTTTCTAACGCTCTTATACGTTACGACAGAAATATTTTTCCCAGGATACTTACACATAATATGTATTGTCACATTGGGGTGTTGTTGCAGGAAAACGCAGCACACCCCATCATCTTTCTTATATCTGCATATTTTATCCGACATATGTTCATATTTGAAATATATTCCTATTTTGAGAAGCCATATTGTGGAATGTGGAGGCGAATATCCATCAAAAGAGCTTTGGCACTAGCAAAAAATAAAAAAGATGAACTTCTTAAGTTTCATTGTTTCCCAACGGTTGCTATGGTAATCCGAATGATAGCTTGAGCACCCAAGTTGAGGTCTGGTTAACTGTTCTTGACTAGTCTTGCTTACACAAATGAAACTAACTAACAAGCTAACAAAACCAGTCTGGAAAAGTCTGAACAAAATAGTTCATAGAGTTAAAGGAGTGTGTGTCTAGAACTGAGAGGAAGAAAAAACTTCCATCGTCTTCTGCTGAAGAAAGCCTTTCATCTCTATAAACCATGGTGATAAATTCCCATCCCCAGCTTTCAGCTAACACACACACACACACACACACACACACACACACACACACACACACACACACACACATGCACACCCTCACTTACTCACAGAGAGAGCTTTTCAAACTATACCTTGATTAAATATTGAAGAAAGTAGTGGCAATATAGAGTGAAACAGAGGAGGATGGAGAGAGCAGGAGGCAAAGAGAGGGGGAGAGAAGAGAACAGAGACAAGACATAAACATAAGATGTGATGTGAGGAGACAAGAGACAATGACAGAACAAGTGAGCGGTAGGTGATACGATTAGCTGTGATGAGATGAGATAACTGGCTGTGATGAGATGTGGTAATATGAGATGAGGTGTCAAGCAATGAGATTTAAAACTGTGATGAGATGAAATGTGACAAGATGAGATAAAATGAGATAAGATGTGATTTGATGAGAAGATAGAGAAGACGTGAGGTGGAAGAAAGGGGGAGATGAGATGAGATGAGATGGTAAATGGGATGAGGTGAGGAGATAGAATGAGCTGTATTGTAATTGAAATGAGATGAAATGAAATGAGACATGAGGAGATGTGATGAGATTTGAGAAGATGAGATGTGATTAGATGTGATCAGATTTGATGATGTGATGAAATGTGGTTAGATTGTAAAGGAGACATGTGAGGAGAGAAAAGTGGAAGATGAGACACAAGGAGATGTGAGATGATATGATTGAATGAGATTAGACACTAATAGATGTGATGTGAATAGACAGAAAGAGATGTGAAGAGAAGGTGATGTGATGTGATGTGATGTGATGAGACTGCAGGAGATGTGAGGAGATGAAAAGAGTGGTAATGATAGAGCTGGCATATGTGGGGAAGAGAAATGTGGGAGATGAGCTCAGATGAAATGTGATAAGTCACCAGACGTTG
>JAQQZR010000023.1:24452213-24457213 GCA_030068235.1 Notoglanidium macrostoma | reverse complement strand
ATATACACTGCACACAAGCTTCAATTCAACTCAGATCTGAATCTGAATAAAGAGAATCATACACTAAAGTCATACATCACTAAAACGCTGCTGGCACGGTGGGATTTGCAAACCTACTTTTGTACAAAATTACAACCACCATTTAGAACACATGCAGAAGCAATACAGCATTTTTTTAAACTAATTTCAGCTCAGGCAGCGTAGTGATGAAGCAGGTAGCATTGCTGTCTCACAGCTCCAGGCTGCCTGGTTCAATCCCCTCATGTTCTCCCAGGTCCATGTGGGTTTCCTCTGGGTTTCCTGGTTCCCTCCCACCTCCTAAAAACATGCCAGTAGGTGGATCAGCTATGATAAATTGCCTTGGTTGTGAATGTGTGTGTGTGTGTGTGTGCTAACCTAAGATGGAGTGGTGTTCCAGGCCTCAGACCCAACGTTCATAAACAAGCTTACTGACAAAGAATGAACATGTAATATTAACGTCAATGTACTTTAATATTAACAAGCTGCTTCAACCAACAACGAGCTAAATAACACTGACGGGATTATTTTGTACTAAAACTGTACTTCGTGAATCAGACTACTGATGCGATTAAACAAAGAACCTCATAAAATGAATAGAATCAACTGAATGTCTGATGAATCCAATAAACTATCCTAATGTACGTGTGTGAAAAAGAACAGGATGTGAGAGGTCATAGATGTGTTGCACAAGATTACACAAAACACACTCGTAAGTTAGATTAAATCATCTATCTGTAATTGGAATCTAATCTAATATTTCCTTATAAACACTTTGCACTCGTTGAACTGATGACTGATTACAAAGGGTCGTTTTAACAGTAAACCTTACTCATTTGTCAGAACGCTTTATCACAGTCCAAATATAATCCCTTTGGATTTGCTAAACGTGAACAGTGATGTCTAGTGTCTTCCACAAAATCCCTCAGTCCTCCCCAGTGGCCAGTTGATCATCACTGATTCAAAATATATGAGTGTTTCCTGTGCGTCACTCGCGCTAAGATTACTGCAGGTTTGGTAACAGTGTATTAATCAATCCAGTGAGTGTACATGAAAGAAAGAGGAGCCCTCCAGAAGAAGGATCCATGTGCGAAAGAGTTTAATAATAGAATCATAACCAGCAGTCCAGGAGTCATTCCCAATATATCACAGGGAGAAGACAGATCCAAAATCACAATCCAAAGATTAAACACTGGGGCAGAACAGAAGGTCAGATCACGCAGCTCAGAACTTATAAGAATAGGGGCAAACTGTAGAACTTCACACCTAACAAAAAAAGTCCATGCGCTTTTTATAGCAGTTCTACAGGAAATAAGAGTCACAACCGAAGAGGGGTTTAAAAACTCAAGTGCAAGTGCTATCGAACTGTCTGGAAGGAATCTGTCTGGATGTTTTGCTGTACAGCAAATATAGCATGAGTTCAGACATAAATTCAAACCACAAAATTTTTGGTAATTTTTTTTATCGATTGTGAATAAAGCAAGGGACAGGCCCTTCGAATTCTTATTAGGTAGCAAGCGAGAAAGGGGGAAGCCATGAGATGCATGCAAACTTAACATCTAAGCCTTCAAAAGTCCAAGGAATCTCTAATGGTGTCAGAAAGGAAGGAAGAAAGAAAAGACATAAGTTGTGAAAGGGAAAGGAATTATGTCATTTGAGTTCCTCAACTCTTCACTTCATAACTGAGGAACAATTTCCACTTGTTCTTTCTTTTTTTTTCATTCTTTTTTGGCAAAGCAGTGCACAGTGGTGGGAAAAGACAGGGTGAGTGTCTGAAAAAGAAGAAATGAAAACAAAGCATTATGTCAATTGAGCATAATATTGGTGTGCTAATACATGGTTTTAAGAGCGTCAGTATGAGTAAGCAGTTTTAGTGAGTATATGTCCGGTCCAGCTAGGAAAGCTTTATTTCCCAAGATAGTACTTCTAGAACCCCTCTCATATCTCAACATCAGTGCTGCTCATTACTGATGTCACAAGAGCTGGTTTTACTGCTTCCTGTACAAACAATACTGCAGAGTAACACAGCTGCATACAACCTCTCCATCAAAACTATTTTTTAAAAAAAATAAAATTTCTGCAAATGTTAATATGGTTACTTTATATTTGATTAACTTAAAAAATAGGGAAAAAATAAAATAGCAGTTATGGCATGTGCAAAAGTTTGGACACCCTCACATTTTTACAGTCTAAGAACAGAATTGTCTACTATGTAGCATTTAGAGGGATCTATTAGCAGAACTGTAGTACGGGCAGTGGTGGCCCAGTGGTTAAGACGTCGGCCTGGTGATCAGACAGTCATGAGTTCAAATCCCAGTACTGTGACGCTATTGGTGCTGGGCCCTTGAGCAAGGCCCTTAACCCTCAACTACTCAGTTTTATAAATGAGATGTATGTAAGTTGCTCTGGATAAGGGTGTCTGCCAAATGTATGTTCTGCTGAATTATTACAGGTAAAGTTTAATTAAATTTTTAGTTATACACCTCAGCACTGTTAAATTCTCGATTCTGATTTAGCAGCTCTACCAGTAGTATAGGTTTCAAGGCAACTCACAGGTTTATAGTAATGCTCTCGCTCTAATACACTTTCATTTCAAGAATTACAACTTATAGAAGGACTTGTATACAGGACACGGCATTAAATGAAAGCATGTTGTTATGATGAAGAAACGACTGTTCGTATATGCTATGACATGGTGCAGTGGTTAGCACTGTTGCTTCACAACAAGCAGATTCTAGTTTTGAACCATTTCTGGGAACTTTCTGTGCAGAGCTTGTGTGTCTTATGCGCCTGTGTGGGTTTCCTCTATGTATTCTGGCTTCCTCTTACAGCCCAAAAAGATTAGGTCAAGAGGCCACTCTAAATTGCACATAAATGTGAATGGTTGTTTGACTCTGTGTTGCCCTGTGATAGACCGCTGACCTGCTCACCCGTGAACCTCTCACCAGCTGGGATTAGCTCCACTTCCCCACAAGCCTGACTGATAAGCGGTATAGATGATGGATTTATGGATATATAAACATTATTCTTTAATATACATTCTTTATATATGATATAAACATCAAACATCATTCTTTAATAAATAAAAAATGTAATTGTTGGTGGTATAAAAGGAATAAAAGACTTTGGTTTGTGCTGTAATTTGAAAATTAGGTAGAAACAGTAACTCCACTTAGGGTCAGGCTGCATCACACCACCACATCGTTTATTGTTTTATTCCATACTTGTTTTATTTTATTTAGTTATTGTTTATTTATTCATATTGGGTTTTTTATCACTGATATTCCCTTTTATTACAGTTTCCAATAGTAATGTTAGCAAAACAGCCATTCTCTCTTAATGGATTGGGAAATTTAATAGGGCCTTTGAGTGTATTAAAGTGCCATCTGGTTATTGGTTTATGTGGATTTCAGGCATCAGGATACATTTTATCACTAATCCAAGGAACTACATCTGTTCTACTAAATGGTAAAAAAAAAAAATCCTTGGTATTTAAATGTGTGATTTTGTCAAAACAGGAAAAACAAGTTTAACCAAAACACTAGCTCAACCACTAAAGAGGAAGTTCTGTTACTATCTATATTGTGCACTATCAGGGAATATCTTGAGTAAAACCCTTATTCCTGTATTTTTTAAAATCCAACAAACACACACACAACAAACAAACAAAAAACCCACAAAAATAGCAGTTTTAAAAAGAAACTGAAACAGTATTTCTGAATTCCTGAGTTAGAGGATTAAACACTACCTATTACCTAGTTACAATGTTTTCCTGACTTGTTTACCTCAAACGTTTCACACCATCACAGACCACAATGTCTCATTATATCACAGGTGCACATCACACACAGCATTTAGGTAGTGGGACTTTCCCACTATTCTGTGAAATAAGTCCCTCAAGTGAGCGCCAAAACATCACTGTAACTGAACCACAGCTCAAGACTGAAGGCTATAAACAAATATTTATGTAGATTAACTTATTCCACATAAAAAGACAGAAATGATCACAGATAGTAAATGAATGAATTTGTGGATTTGAGATTTCAAATCAGATAAAATCAAATAAAATTTTATTGGTCTCACACACACACACACACATGCACATGCACACACACGCACACACACACACACACACACACACACGCACACACACTGTATTATGTGCAATGAAACTCTGGTGATATCAAACAGAATTTACATAAAAACACATTAGAAATAGGACACAGGGTAAGACAATAGAAAATATAAAAATTATACATATAAAAGATATATGAAGATAGATGGATAGATAGATGGATAAAATGTATTAACTGCATTTGATATAAAGTGCAGATATGTTATCTATGCAGTTATCTACTCATGTGGCAGTAGCACAGCGCAGAAAATCATGCAAATACAGGGCTTCAGCTAATGTCCACATCAAACATTAGAATGAGGCAAAAGAAATGTGATAACTTTGACCATCCCGTGGTTGTTGGTGTTAGTTGAGGTAGGAAGAGTATTTCAGAAACTGCTGATTTTCTGGGATTTTCACACAACACTCATCTAGAGTTTACTCAGAATTGTGTGGAAAAACAAAAAATACTGTAACTCAAATAACCACGCCTTATAACAGTAATGACCTGAAAAGCATCTCAGAACACAGAGCACGTCAAACTGTTATGCAAGAAACAGGGGAAAAACATATTTAATTATCAATATAATATGATAATATATAATATGATATGATATATCACAATTTGATAAGTGACATTCATTATAGACTTTTTGCTGTTTGATCGTAGATCTGTTATAAACCTTTTTTAGTAATTTGCTGGATATATGAACAGTTTGTGTCAGAACTTTACATACTCATCATGGACATGAATGTCAAGGCAATATTGGGCTTTCATCCATCATCTATAGCGCTTTATCCGTCTGGGTCGCGGGGAAGCTGGAGCCAATCCCAGCATCATCGGGCGAGAGGCGGGGTACACCCTGGG
>JAQQZR010000023.1:24417710-24439518 GCA_030068235.1 Notoglanidium macrostoma | reverse complement strand
GCTGGGATTGGCTCCAGCTTCCCCGCCACCCAGACGGATAAAGCGGTGTAGATAATGGATGGATGGATGGATGGAAATTTAATGGTTGAAAGCAGAAATTTGTACTGAAGATACAAAGTTGATGTCCGAGTTACATTAACTCACTTTGTATGTTATATTAACACCTATGTGACCGTCTTTAAAAGATAAATAAAGCTTTATCAAATGAGCCGTCGCTGCCATTTCATCATTTATTCGCTCTTGTTGTGAACACTGAAACAATGGGTTTGAGCAAAATTTTATGTATGGAATAACTTATACAAAATACTCGAAACACATGGTCCAGACACGTTAAAAACACAACGTTCCCAAACAGGGACATGAGGAAGAGGGAAAACTGAAAGAACGCTGAAACGGAGTTCATGTGCAGGCGAGGCGTCCCTTCCGAGATGACGAATAAACACCTTGGAGGGAGAAGGGATGTAGACGCGATTTGGTCTTCTTCTGCAGCAGAACGTCATGGCCATCATCACCACTCCTTCATCCCCAAAGCAAACTGGTGAAACATACAAACAAAAAGTTAGTCACATCAAGAGAGCGCAAAAGAAGAAATAGCCTTGTGCTAAACCACGACACACTCCAGAGATACTGAGAAACTGTTGATCCATTTCAGCAGCTCTGACAATCATTCTGACTTCCTGGCAAGTCACAGGCTTATATTAATGCGTTATCATTTCTATAGTACAATATACAGACAATTACATTAGGGCTGTTCCATATGAGCGAAATCTCACATCCTGATGAATGTAAGTTTATACTGAGATACATATATACATATCACTATACAGCAAATGTTCTGCAAATTCAAAGAAAAAAATCATAAATAAACCTTTTTTTTTTTTTATTCAGGAATGTAACCACAGAAAGAGTTAATTAATAAGTATAAACCCAAGTTACCGAAACCAAACATCTTGATCCAAAATAATAATAAAAATAATAATAATAACGAGAGTCCTTCACGCATTCTGGTCTTAATGATCAAATTAATTTCTTAATAAACAACGTGCAAGTCAGCTGGGCGGAAAAGTCGACCTCTAATCTGCAGCTGATGACCAGGTCCATGCTAACGTGGCCTTAGCGGCATCTAGCAGCCTGTCGACGACAGATAAAGGTTCCGAATGACGGAAGATCTCGCCGTAACGATGGTGAAACATACAATAGCGCATAATAGCGTTTTTTTTCTAACGTTACACGATATTTATCGTCATATCGCACAGCCCTAAACTGGACATACTGTATACATTGTTCACAAATAGGGGCAGGCGATCTGCAAAAAAACACCACTTCGGGATTTTCAGGCTGGATCGCGATCCGTGATCTCATCAGATTGTTTGTGAAATTTGCTTTTTTTTTTTTTTTGTGTGTGTAGCCGTCAGCTATCCTGCTAAGCCAAACGTGATCTAATGAACAAGCTTAAGTCAGGTTCATAAACAACTTCGGAAGCCTGATAGAGCGTATTGTTTTTAATTGCAAAGGACAAAATGTGTTCAGCGTCCCAGTACTCACGATCTCTCAGTGAAAGTACGGAGCCCCTACATTCAGAATGGAGACAAGAACGTAAAAGGATTACTACCAGCTGCATGTCTACAACAGCCGAATCTATTCGAAAAGTTCAAGCTCAGTCTAATGCACGTGTCTGGTTTGTATGTCTGATGCTGTATGAAGGGAAATAAAAGTCACTCTACACACACTATGGGGGGGGGGGGAGATGGGGGGTGGAAGGATCCAGCATATAAATTTGAATTTGAGTGTTTAATACTCTGCAAAAACTCTAGCTATCTGAAGGACTTGTAATAACCTGTGGACATCCCGAGCCAGTAAAAGGCCCGGTCTGGGCTGTCCCTGTACAAACAGCGGAAAACACATTAACAATTTTGATTGCGGTGGTTTTCTCTTATTAACAGGCCCCGAACAGAAAAGTCTGCGGCTGATAAAATCCCCCAAGTTAATGCACGTAAATCCCGCTCGATGAGGATTAAAATGTTCCCATGCCCCGTCTTTCCCCCGCGTCTGCTGGAACCAAATACTGACACCAGCTTTCCTGTTCTGAACATTGGCATCAATCTCCCAGGGTTTACCATCTATTTAGCATTAATCTGGGGTTGAAACTACCAGCTGACCGGGGCCTTTCTGTGTGGAGTTCTCCCTGTGCCTGCGTGGTTTCCTCCAACAGTTTGAAGATATGATCATGTTCAACTCGCTACTCTACTCTAAATTGTGAGTGTGAACGGCTGTTCGTCTCGGTTAGCCCTGTGGTGGAGTGGCGACCTGTCCAGGCTGAACGGTCAGATGGGATCGGCTCCAGCTTCCCCGCAACCCTGATGGATAAGTGGTGTAGATGATGAACGGATGAATTGATCAAAAGCGCCACTATGTAGGATTCAACCACCCTCTCTTACCCCTCCCTTTCCAAGCATGTATTAGAGCGCACGCTGGCCGTCAGGTGCCTGTAGCGCACGTCTGAGCACTTAAATTCACCTTGCCATTTCTGTGCTGAATAAGGAGTATAATCCTCTGTTTTTCAAACTCGTCTTCATTTCTTCTTCTTTGTCGTCCTTTCGGTGCTTTCTTCCAGATTCACGCTGCCGCTTGTAAAAATGTGAAAAACGGAAGATGCTCTCTAGAGGTTTACTCGAGTGCACGTACCTTAGAAACGTGGGTTCTGGCATTCCCGGATCTGCTCCACGCTTAAACCCTGCAGAAGAAGAGGAAGAAGAAGCAGATGATGTGAATGAAATGTGAGTGGAAGTGTGAGAGTGCACAAGGTATTGCGGAAACACTTTTCGAAACCTCTTTTGCAGAACCTACACTTGCTGCCCTGGGTTTGATTGTGACGCTTTCTTCTGCTGCGTATTTCTAGGAAAACGGCAACGGATAAGCGCAGTTGCGAAACTCTCACACTCATCCTGAAACTGAACCAGGTTAAGATGAACTACTGAGGAGAAACTATTTCAGGTAACACCCATTTACACTTCCTGTCCACCGTTTCTCCTGCTTTTTGTCTAAATGATTCCTTTTAAATATTTCAATCCATAAGGGGCTTGTTTAAAAAGGTTTAATATGAAATGCTGGTTTTTTGGTCATTTTCTGGTGCTCATGAACAAACAAACTCAGTTTCATCTCCTGAGAAACGAATCTGACCTGACTCCAGGAAATGGTCACGCATGTGATGTATTCTGGGTTTACTGATTAAACGGAGTCAAAATATTACAGGGCCGAGAGCCATGGAGCTGTGGAAATGCCGTGTGCTGCACAGATTTACACCAGGCTGAAGGTTGAGTTCACGCCTTTCCGTCGCTGCATTCCTGACCGATGAAGGAAAGAGATTTAGGAAGATATTTTCAGCGGTACACACACTTCAGCTAACGTTTTCCGCTTTTTGGATCGTTGAATTATGATGTGCGGTGTGAAACCAAACCAAAAATCTAAAGTGGTAACTGCACTATGAATTGGACTTGGCAATGAATAGAAGTGTATAAATATAATAAAAATCAATCCTAACAAACAGACAGACGCAACCCGGTCGCTAAAAATCCAATGGGGGACAGAAATACTTTTTCGAATCCAATGGTTTAAAATGGATTAAACAAAGCTATTCTTTTTCCTCTGGCATCCGGTCTGAAAATGATCATTCTAAATGCCACGCGAGAGGGTAAATGAACAGAAGGCCGTCAGCAGGACGTTACCGTGAGAAACGAGTACGAGCCTGGCGCGTCTCGCCTCTCACACGGCATGCCGATTCGAACAAAAGTGAAAAGAAGAACGTGAGGAAATAATGAAGACAGACGAAGTGAAATAAAAAAGGGAAGCAAATCTAAACTAGGAGCAGCGAATCCAAGAAATGACGCGGATGTAAAACACTGTTACTGAAATATTTTCTACATGTGCAAGAAGCGCTGATGAGGAAGTAACACATGTTACAAAAGAACAAGAAATATCATGATAAATCTTGCTCAAGGATGTCCAGTAGAAAGTGCCGAGTCAGCCGGGCTTATCTCCAGCTCGGAGCTGAAAGCAGACACACTACTGTAGAAGGAAATGAGGGAAGGAAAAAAAAAAAGTAAGCTAAATGCCTATTTAGGGGAAGTGACCATTACATGGGAACCTGAATTAAGCAGGTCATTTAAAATTTTTTTTTACTTTGGTCTCGTTCCGGCTCATCGCAAATGAAATCTTACACACTGTTAAAAGTAAATCGACTGTCAATAATCCGGTGATGTTTCTATAATCAAAGAGGATTCAATTCTACCGCTGGCCAAGCTCGGCACGTAAAAGCTCCAGCGTGCTGCCTTTGCTTGCTTGGAAACCTGAGTCCTTACGTCTCGCTAAGAGGAGCTGACAAACAGCCAGCTAGTTAGCCTCTTCAGGGCGCTTATACAGAACAGGCTGTGAAATTATAAAGCGTTTGACTTGCCGAGCTGAAGACTCATTGTAAACAGATCATCCGGCATCGTTATACACGCTAATTAATCTGCCTAGCGGACAAACAGATCGGCAACCACTTTACATGTCTGGATATATTTCCGACAGGGCTGGCGTATTTCTACATCGGTTATGTTTTAGCACTGGATGTTGAGATTTCTGGCGTTATCGGGCGCAGACATCCGCCGAGGCCAAATAGTGCATCTCATGAAACAGGAACCGATCCTGTGGAGCCGCACTGTGACTTCTTCGTTAGCCCGAGCTTCACAGTGCCACCAAGTCTCATGGGAACCTACTTCCCAGATTGTGTGCAATCCTGCTTAAAGTCAGACAAACAAACAGAAAAGACCCTCCTTGGCGGAGGACATAACTAACCGCAGATCTGCTTGTCCCAACATCGAACTCAACAATAGTTTTTGTAAGCACGCGAGCACGAATCAGAAGGAGCTGCGATGCTGCGGTGAAGCATTAACATTGTATAAGCTGTCGTTAGAATTTATTCCCCCATTTATATTTAAAAGTAATTTATTCTTGTGTACATTGAAAACGTTCCCTTTTTAAATATTCTTCTGGGAGCCGCTTATCGGACCTATATATTGTGATACACATCAAATATCGTAAAAGTCCTCCCGTATCGTGACATGATATTTTGGTCATATCGCCCACACGTGAAGAAGACAATAACTCTTTATTTAGATTTTTAGATGTTGGACTTGTGATTGGAAGATCGTGAGTTCAAAACCATGCACTGCCAAGCTATCGCTGATGGGCCCTTGAGCAAGGCCCTTAGCCATCAACTGGTCAACTGTATAAATGATATATGTAAGTCGCTCTGGATAAGGGCGCCTGCCAAATGACAAATATAAATGCATCACTCGTCTCCGCTCATGTAAAGTGGGGAGGGGAGGAGAAACAGTTATGAAAACGAGAGAACATGTAGTGCGTGCTCGACGTGGAAATAGTTTTCAAAACAACAGGGTTCTCAACAGGAAGTCTAAATATAACTAAATCCCTGCACTCCAGGAGATGATCGAGACTGCCTGTATTACACAGATCCGTCCGAGTATACGTGACATGACGACATGCTGGGACAGCGACGTCATGACTCACACCTGCTTGGATTTTCCGTCTCAACATCTAGGGATGTTAGGTAAGACAGGACGAATCACAAAGTCCCCATATCCGCAAGGGGCTGAGGACTCCAACTACTATTATTATTATTATTATAGTTACAGTATAATTACTGGTGCTTTTTAATAAACCGAGGGAAAGCGCTGTTAACAGAGAAACATCGCATTACATCACTATAGCCTATCATCAGTACTTAACGTGTAGGAAGATAAGCAACACCAGGTTGGTGTGATGCGTTAACACCCGGAAGTTGCAACCTGACAATCTTTAAGCCTTCTTTCCTTTTCTTTTTTTTTTTTTTTTTTAATTAATTAAAGAATGACACATTTCACTGTCACACTGGAGAGAATGGGGGCAGTGGTAGCTCAGTGGTTAAGATGTTGGACTAGTGATCGGAAGGTCGTGAGTTCAATTCCCAGCACTGCTAAGCTGATGATGATAACCCTTAACTCTCAACTGCTCAGTTGTATAATTGAGATACATGTACGTCGCACTGGGTAAGGGCGCCTGCCAAATGACGTAAACGTAAATGTAAATGTAAATGAGACGCCTTGAATGTTAGGCTAAACACATCTCCTTAAAGAGATCATCACACCAGTGGCTGTGTATTCGTCTCATTTAAATGACATGTATAATTTCATGACAATTATCTTTACGTTTAAGTTTATGTAGTGCGTCTGCCGTACAGGTCCAAGCATACGAGTTACGATATTCAAATAAATGACGAGGTATTAGAACGAGCGTGTTAAAAAAAAAAACCAGTGTCAAGAGCTCTGAGCTGCTGTTAAAGAAATGAATCAACACCTTCTGACCAATCAGGATGGAGAATTCAACAGCGTTCTGGTGTTCAAATCTCTTCTCTTTATGCAGCAGTTGTTTGAATTTTTACCCCCGGGACCATGTTCCATAACTCTTCATAGAGCTTCCCGCCTCTTTCTTGAAAAATATCAGAACTTTTAATATTAAATGATATCATTTTTTGTTTTACACCACAGCACGGTTGAATTCTTGATTCGTTCAGAAGAGGACGTTTCATTTTCGCTAACGGCAGCTCCGAAAGTAGGTCCATCTGTAAGTTTGATCAGAGATTTATATTAAATACACTTGCTGTGATATACGTTTGTTGCTATAGCAACGATGTAGACAGCGACTTGTAAGGCAGACACTTCACGTCATACCGTAATTTTAAATAATGAGTTTGATTAAATTGTTGTGGAGTAAGAGGAATAAAAGTCTTCAAGATGAAGGGGAAAAATTTAATCATCATCATCACCGTGTCAGTCTGCATCACACCACATTATTGTTGATTGTTTTACTGTAACAGCACGCCCCCAAGTGTTTACTCCTTACTTAACAACCTCTCTCTGCTGGGAAAATAGAAAGAAGTTAAGAATTATAAAAAGTTAATGACTAATGGCTAATTTTCTTTTATTTTAACGTGACTGTAAATAACTTCTGATTCTGAAGTGCACATTAAACAGCCATCTGAGACACAGCCATGAGGTACAGTTAAGCTACAGCTATATATATATTATTAAAAGAATAAATAAATAAATAAAGCCCATAGGTAATGTTAGGCTACTAATGCACATGTCACCATAGCAACAAGCATCTTTTAATTCAAACGAGAACACGTTCAAGCATAGCTAGCTAGCTACTAGTGTTAACTAGCATAGCATAAAATAAAAAAGCTGAAGTTACTGACCTAGGTAAAGTACAGTGGGGATAAAACCCCACCGAATAACGAACTGTCCACACTGGAAGACCTGCTGCAGCCGCTGCTTCGTCTCTTTGCTCAATTTGGGCATGTTTGCGTTGTGACAAACAATTTAAAGTTAAGCTACAAACCTTCCTGTGAAGGACAGAAAGCGGAAAAACGCCGAGCCATGCTGCCGTGAAATCATGCGCGCGACGACAGGTTTTACGACAGTTGCTGCAACAGCGCCGCTTATAGTAAAACCCGCGTTACAACATGGCGCTCTGAATAGCATGTTTATTGTAGGGCACAGGTTCTTAAAGCTGCACATTTTAGTGTTTCCCCTGCTATAGGTGGTTCTCCAGGTGGTACTCCTATTATAACAATTTAACAACCATTTAGGTTCACCTGCCGTAAACCGTGTGTGTGTACTGTGTCAGTCCCTCTGTACTGCAAAGTCTCAGAGCTGAGGAGCATTACTGGTCTGTGTTACACAGACAGAAGATTCACAATCAACTACTATCGTTATCCTTATTATAGTTCCTGTCTAATTACAATTAAAGCTGGGCAATACACCACGTGGTCAAAAGTTTGTGGACACCTGGCCATCACATGCATATATACATGTTGGCCATTCCTTTCAGATCCATTGCTGTTTTAATAACCTCCTATCATCTTTGGGAAGGCTTTCCACTAGATTTTGGAGCGTGGCGGTGGGATTTGAGTTCATCCAGCCACAAGAGCATTAGTGATCTCGGACACTGATGATGGCCGAGGAGGTCTGGGGTGCAGTCAGAGTTCCAGTTCATCCCAAAGCTGTTCAGCGGGGTTGAGGTCAGGGCTCTGTGCAGGACACTCGAGATCTTCCACTCCAATCTTGGCAAATCATGTCTTCATGGAGCTTGAATTGTGCACAGGGGCATTGTCATGCTGGAACAGGTTTGGGCCTTCCAGTTTCAGTGAAGGGAAATTGTAACGCTACAGCATACAGAGACATTCTAGACAATTGTGTGCTTCCAACTTTGTGCGTACAGTTTGGGGAGGAATCACATATGGGTGTGATGGTCAGGTGTCTACAAACATTTGGCCATATAGTGTATAATAGATAATATCAATATTGTGATAAGTTGTCACATTTTAGGTCGTACATATATTACAATCTCTGATTAGAAGCAACTGATCTGATGTTAAAAGTTTTTACTTAACCTTGTAAAATGCATTTCTATTTATTATCAAAAATGTATCAAAATTATTCGAATCTTTTTTTTTTCCATTGAAGGAAAAATTCATTATTGTAATTTGAACACAACAATACAGTTTTTTTCTTGTATATTACAGTTAATTGGCAAAGTGATGAAATGTTATTGATATTGTGTATCATACAAATGTCTTCTATGTACTCCATCCATCCATCTGCTGTCTGTACCGCTTATTCTTTAAGGGTCGTGGGGAAACTGGAGCCAATCCCAACTGACTTTGGTTGAGAAGCATGGTACACCTTGGACATGTTGCCGATCGATCACAGGGCATGAACAACTGTTCACACTCACATTCACACCTGTGGGCAATTTAGAGTACCCATTTAAGAGAATATGCACGTCTTTGGACTGTGGGAGGAAACTGGAACACCTGGAGTGGGGAGAACATGCAAGGTCCACACAGAAAGAACCCACTCAGCCAGCAGATTCGAACCCAGAGCCTTCTATAGCCTTCTTTTAGCATTTCTTTAGTCTGATGTTATTTAATCAGTTAATTATTCAGACAGGAATCGAGTAAACGATTATGTTTGCTGTTTTTGACACTACTTGGCTTCATTAACTTTATCGTTCACTTTCTCAGGACTGTGTGTGTTTATGAACACTTTGAATCCATGGTTTGCACCATATACGATTGTCTTTTATAGTTTCGAATTGTTTTCTTAATACACATTGCATTGGTCATTGAACCCTTAATCATTAAGTGTTTCAGAATCACTACTAAACACATCTAAAAGTGTTTATACGAGTAAAAAGATCAGTTCAGAAAGCTCCTCCTTTGGCATGAGCCTCCAGGTGTTCTGGTCCAGGTGTAACACAAGGACACCGTCTCTTCTAAAAGAAGCAAGTACGTAATTCCCGGATGGTCATGCTTTTGAAACGATGTATCAAAAAGGTTAGAGTGCGAAATAAATATGGATGCTGTTACATGTATAAAAATACACAGCTCTTATTACTGTTCAACCATTCCAATTTATTCATTAAAAAAAAAAAAAAAAAAAACTAAAATAAGCATCAACATTTCAGAACAGATATTTATTGTAAAACATTTCAAAATTGAAGAAAAAAAAAAAAATCATGGCTTTTATTTTTCCAAAATAGACACACAAGTTCATTACAATACCACAGTGTTTTGTCAGAGACGCTCGCTTAAAACAATCCGACAGTTCATAATAAAATCACAAAACTCTTCCAAACAGGAGAGATCACACTGAACAGGACGAGTCACGGATTACAAAAAGAGAATTAAATGGTGAGAACACACTTTGGCTGTCCCACAAATCGATTCTGGATCTTCAACCTTCATGTCACGTTAATACTGGATTCTGCTTCACGATCATTAAACTGTGTACAAAAAATATCAGTGTCGATACAAAAGTCAGATTCTGTTTGCCAAAACAATGCTATTGCTTCAGAAATACAACGTGACGTTGTTGCAACATGTAAACAAATACTACCTTTTGGTCTCAATGACTTAATTGGGACTTCAGTATTTGGGGTTTCAAAAAAAAAAAAATATATATATATTTATATATATTGCCAAAGTATCAGGAGTGTTAGTTTAATACTGATAGCTTTCTTTAAAGCCCAGTACAGAAAGGAAGGCAGTGAAAATTGACCCCGAATTTAATTTAGGACCTAGCAGCCACACCTGCGCGCGCACACACCCACGCACGCACACATTTAAAAAGCAAAGGGACCATCCTTTGCATATATATATATATATATATATATATATATATATATATAAATATATAATCAACACCCTGTTTGGATGGAAAGCTACTTGAGCATAAACACTCTCCAACACAAATCAATACAGCATCAAAAATATCTTTAACAACCCAAAGTCAGCCTTTCACATACAATCCACAGTATCAAGTTCATGGTACAAATGAGGAAAAGTGGATTTATGTTTAAACACACACACATTTTTAAATGTAGCTTCAATGAAGACGCACCACAAAAACAGCTCGAGTTTCTTTAAGGTGCAACAGTTCCGATTTGCCACCGGGTGGCAGGAGTGGTCTCTTGATTCCTCAAAGAAATAATCTGCGAGTTCTTCTAGGACACCAGTGGAAATTATGGCTCAAAATTGGGCAGGTCTGGGAGCGAACCAGTGTCAGTACGGTCAGGCGTCTGGGCCGAGCTGCAGGCCGATGTTAGCCGGGATCAGGTGCTCTACGTAGGCTTCCTCTTGCAGGCTGCAGGCTGAGTGCCTGTTCTCCTTGGGGCTGTGATTAGAAGCGGGGCTTGACGCCCGGTTGGTCACGCCCAGCGCGTTGCTGACCTGCTCGAAGGAGCGCGAGAAGGCAGCGCTGGCTGTGCGCGAGAGGCTCAGCGCACCCCCTTTAGGCACCGATTGGCTGGAGGTGAGCGTGAGGCGCTTGAGCGAGAGCAGCTCCAAGTTCTCGCTCATGGCCCGGCCGCAGGACTGCTTGCGCGAGAAATCCCCCTCTTTCTCCTTGTCCTTGCTGGATTTGCTGGCCGTCAGGCGCCGCAGGCCCTTGCCAGCTGTTTTCCCGATGCTCGGCGTGACGTTGGTGCTGCTCACCACGATGATCGGGGGGCTGCCTTCCTTCACGGCAGCCTGTGTGCAGATGCCCTCATCCACCTCCGAGATCTCCATCAGCTCTTCCGGGGAACCCAGATCCACGGCGTCTGTAAGGAACGGGAGAAGGGGGTGTTATATGCCTCAGCTTTTATGTTTATGATCGTTTTCGTTCCTGCCATGCCATTTACTGTAGCAGTGTGTCAAGCTGACTGGACTTGTAGAGTCTTGAAATTCTGCCACTCATCCTTTGAGATCATTTTTACATAACCAATGATCTTCAAGATTATACAAGTCACTACACCTTACTCATCAGACACACCTCCGCTTTCTAAGTTCCAGTGATCATTTCCCATATCCATGAAACATGGAAAAGATCAGCTGGTATATATAAAGTACCCCAGAACATGCTATTATAATCCCAATCCGCCTTCAAATTTGGTGCAAGCAATTTGGAGGAAAGTGAAGAGCCATAGAAGTGGCCATGCTTTACCGTGAACAGTTATTTTGGTGTTTTAAAGTGCTAAAGTTTTTGGAGTACTACTGTGTTTTAAAAAGTCCAAATGGGTCCGTTTGAAAACAAGGAGAAAGAGTATGGGAAATTACCAGGAAATGTATTATAGAACATGCACACGGTTATCTGGAATAGCTTCCGTTCAGATAGCACGGTTTAGGTACACTGAAAAAGAGTCTCGGTTTTTAAATGCAAAAAAATGGGAATGTAGCACATTTTTAATAGCGGTAGCCATCCAAGAGGACGTTTATTTAAAGAGTTCAGAGGTACTTTAAAGGACCCAGTTTCAGGTGATTAATTGCAGATAAGTGCAAATACAATGCTTAGTTCAAGGTCATAAAATTACAGGTGTATGTCGGGAGTGAAAGAATAAGAAAAGTTAAAACAGGACAGGGCAGGACAAGGAAGGGTGGGAAAGGACAGGAGAAGAGAAGAAAAGACGACAAGACAAGACAAGACAGGAGAAGAGAAGACAGGAGAAGAAAAGAAAAGAAAAAGAAGGACAGGACAGGACAGGACAGGACAGGACCAGAAAAGAAAAGAGAGGACAGGACAGGAGAAGAAAAGACAGGACAGGAGGAAAAAAAACAGCAAAGGACAGGAAAAAAAGGGAGAGGACAGGACAAGACATGACCGAAGGGGTAAGGGGAAGGGAAAAGGACAGGACAGAAAAGCAAAGGGGAAAAGCACAGCACAACCCATCAGATTATTGCAGACAGGACAGCTAGGCGTGTTAGACTGGTTATGAATCTGAAGGTTTCTCAGCAGCTAACCCAAGTGTTTGCTTTAAACAAGCTGCAGTCTTATCTCGAGCTGCCCCGGATATTGCAGCCCGTCTACAGAGCGACTGTTTCCCATAGCAACCCAGCAGTCAAGCGTTGCAGCTAAATTACTTTTCGCAAGGCGGTTTTTTTAGTTGCGGTAAGGAGAGAGGTGTAATTTTCTAACTCGTGAAGTTGTTAGTCGGCTCGGGGAGTCCAACTGGGCGAAAACGCTGGCGTCCAGCGTTATATGCGACGGAGAGAGAATGCAGAGGGCTGGCAATGGAGATGAAAGATGGGAAACGGTGAAGCAGATCATGGATGAAGGACATGTTGCAAGGGTTAGGGAAAGATTTCAGCAAAGTCTTGAGGTAGATTAGCTCGCCTTGATCCTCACAAGGAAATCTCACCATAATATTTAATAAGCACCAACAAATCCATTATGTAAATTGTAAACTTAGTTAAAAGTGCAGTTTGTACAGTTTAAAAGTGTCTCTAGAGTTGTAAAAATCATAAGCTTTTTTATGGGTATTTTTAATAAAAACAGTGATTCTAATTACAGCCACGCAATCAGTCTTTTTGCTTCTTCATTTATGGCTTTTATTACATTTTTCCAACTCAGAAATTAGCTCCACCCCCAACAACAAAAACAAAGCTGCCTCTTAACTAAAAAAACAGGTAACTTGTGTGGCACATTTTGGTTCAATAGGTGAGTTGAGGAAAAAAAGTGGCTTTGGAGTCTTTTCATTACTGTTGCAGTTCACCTCCTAGGCAGCAGAGGGCTCCGGAAATTACAATCTGCTGCTTAAAAGCTCTACAATTTTACTAGGTGCTTGTTGCATGTGAGTTTTCATTTCCTTGTAGTATCTCCAGGCCTCTCCATCATGCCAAGTTAAAGTGGGACAAGTTTATACCCTGCCCACTTAAAACGCAGCTCCGCCCACACAGTACCTCTGGGCCTAAGGGGAGAGGGGAGGGATATCAGGTCACATTGTGTGTGGAGGGCCGAGGGGCTCTAGAACTGGAGCCTCCCTGCGGAGGGCGTCCCGTCCTCCACCTGCCTCCGCAGAGACTTCTGTCTCCTGACCTCTTGACCTCTAGGGTCCAGCCCCAGCTCAGTGGCGCTCCCCAGAGTCTCGGCTTCAGTCCTGCCTCGCAGCGCCTCGCCGTTCACCACCCGCTCGCCGCTCACCCCCGTAACGCTAATGGTGGGGATGGGCCCGAGCGGAGTCGAGTCTGGAGAGTCTATACTGTTCTCTTGAGACTCTGAATGGGATGACAGTGACAAACACAAACACACACACATGACTAGGACATACGACGTCTGAAATGAGAATGAAATCAAACTTCAACTGATTAGACACAAATTATATATTTGAAATTATAAGAAAAATATGGCCAAAAAAAAAAGGCAAATGAATGATATTCAGGAGCTCAAGAGAAGAGACGTCCGACAAATAGTCTAAAATACGATGCAACATGGTGACGCATTTCTTTTATTCTTGGAGTCTTTTTTTTTTTTT
Organism: Notoglanidium macrostoma; assembly: GCA_030068235.1. Classification (NCBI taxonomy): domain Eukaryota; kingdom Metazoa; phylum Chordata; class Actinopteri; order Siluriformes; family Auchenoglanididae; genus Notoglanidium; species Notoglanidium macrostoma. The sequence continues at coordinate 24,425,625 of JAQQZR010000023.1, read as the reverse complement.
TTTTTAAGAGATTAGTCCATCCTAGTTCATCCACTCATTTATCTTCAGGAGCGAAGACATCACACCGGATCTGGAGCCCATGCCAGGCGTGAGGAGGGAATACACCCAGAAGGGGACGCCATTTATTTTCCATTGGCTGAATCTCAATGACGTTCTAGTCTCCATGCAGTACAATATTACAGTAATTATTATACCCTATGTAGTGAGCATATATAGTGACTAGGATTCAGCCTAACAGTGTTGCCTGGCCTGAATAAGAATACTTCCTGCTCGACGAGGAGCGGAATCCTAATAACTGCAACGAGAAAAGTTATCATGGGTAGACAAATAAAAATGTATCCATGAAGTGTTAGAAAATTCCTCCTCCTGATTTACTTCAGTTAAGAAAGCGACGGTTTTCATGTGATGCGCTGCTTAATTGGAGCTTTCTGTGGCACAGGCTGCCGGGATGGCTTACAGAAACACAGAGCTGTAATTACTTCGGGGCTTTGTTGTGGACGTGAGGATGACAGGCTCTAATAGCAGTCAGCAGCTGCCTGTACAGCTACAGCTGCGGGATGCTTACGGCCAGGAAGCCTCGCTAACTCGCCACGGAAGTGCATAAGAAAATGAGAAATGACAGCGTCGGTGGGATATCTGTACTGATATGATAGATCTATGAACGACACAGTGTGGAAAGGAATTGACTGTCGAGATCTCGAATTTCAAATGGGCTGGAGAGAAGACACACTGTTCCCCCTGCGAGTGTGTAGCAGCCATTAGAAGTCACGCTGTCGCGGTATGGAGTGGACGTGGACGGCTCCTGCGCCTCACCGTGACGTTTCCAGCGGTGGCCGCGGATGGAGAGACTGGTGACGGCGTTTCTAGAGATCCGTGAGGAAGTAGGCGTGATCTCGACCTGGATGGACCGCATGCCTTCCTTGTTGGACTTCAGAGCAGCACCACGGAGTGACGACTTGATGGCGTTTCCCACCTTTTAAACACAAACAGTGATTTTTTTTTTTGAACAGAGGGGAAAAAAAAAAGAAAAGAAAAAAAGACACTAGTTGTGGGAATGAAATTGAAACTATTAATGTAAATATGCAAAACCAGTCGAGGTGAACAAATCACCGGTTATTTTACTGATAGTCACCTGGTGGACAAGCATTTTTTTTTATTTGTAGGCTGATGACAAAGAAAACAACCTATTCTTTATTAACTTTTGTATACGACAGTGTTTATACTTTTAGCACCATGATTACCAGGTTGATTTATTACCATGCACATATCATTTTATGATCAGGGATGTGCTGGAATATGGAAACAGATTAAAGTCCCCCTCTCCCAGGGATTTGTTTTATTTAGTTTTTATTAATGCAATAAACTAGCTAATTAGCTCACTATACATAATTTATAAACTAGGCATGTGTTGATATATCGTGCATAAAGAATAATGCAAATTTATGAACGATGGGGATGAACACGATTCATCTCTTATTTCTTTCTAACTGTAATTAAGTTATTTAGACAGCAAGGGTGCAATAACATACAATAGAGGGAGTATGTTACTGCACACAGAAGTAGAACAGTACTAATGCTGTGAAAACACTTAAAAAACAGATATAAAATAGGAAAGAGCTTTTGTGCTCATTTACAGATTCATCAAGAAATGTTCATCAGATCTTTCTACAGATTGTTGAAAGCTGAAGAAAAGAGAAGCAAATGGATGGAGTTGTTTACAATTTTTAAAACTTTTTCATAATATTTTAATTAACAGGCTAGTATATTTTACTCCAACAATGTTTGTAAATGATTATTGTTGGTTGTTAAGAAATTGAAACAAAAGTATAGTTTTTTATTTAACAAAAGGAACGGGAATATTTGGAATAAGAAAAGAAAAAGGAATATTTAAGTTGATAAAGAATCGGGGGGGGAAAAAAAAAAAAAAAAAAAAAAAGTGCATTTTTTTGTAATAAAACTTTAAAAAAAAAAAAAAAGAAATTTCTGGAAAATCGAATCGTTAACCCAATATCGTGAATCGAATCTAGTCGTGACTCAGGTGAATCATTACATGCCTAGTACACACACACACACACACACACACACACACACACACACACACACACACACACACACACACACACACACACACACAACTATACCCCAGTAATACATCTCGTTAGCTTCCACATTGTAGCCCAGTCATTTAGGTTTTCAAGCAACAAAAGCATGGGACAGGGCAGCACACTGTAGCTTTCAGAGGCCTGCTGGGTAAGCTAATCAACTGACGGTTCATTTACCCCTGCCACGACTAGCACGATATACTTTACAAAAAAATACTGTGGACGAACAACAAAAAAAAATACGAATTCATTCAAAGAGGTAAGTAATTAGCAGGCACTGAAGCAGAGCTCTATAATCCTTTTATAAAAAACATGAAGTGAGCTCACCAGCAAGACTTCTGGGTAAAGCTCCAACTGAGCTCGATACAGAACGTCATCCAGAGCTTTGGAGCCCAAATCAGGCTCTCCGTTACACCTACGGAGTGACAGAGAAGCACAATTACACACATGAATGTGAGCTTGAATCTTAAAGGACATCTCCTGTGCTGAAACTACACAATGCCTCTGTTCCTAAATTCTCTGCCAGAAAATGCAAACAGAAGCAGGCCAGATCCATTCCATGCCAATATTATGAATCGGTTTCTTTAAGCTGATTTTCAGATGGTATGATTGCAGGTCTTCGATGAATTCTATAAACAAACTTTTCTAACAGCAGCTCCAGCTGCACGGCAAATCCCAGGCTTTTATTCATGCATTCGTTCGAACACATTATTGTCTCCATGGTAACAAATTGTACACAGGTTTGTACGGTGGACATTCGATAGGGTGTCTATTTAACATTTTTCTGACCCGGGAGAATCTTCAGGACAGACGACGTTCCAGTTTCTCAGCAACCTGACGAGCTCGACGAAATTTGATTACATTTTTAATTATTATTATTAATGAATTTGTATAAAACTACTTTTAAATTCAGAAGAGGAAGACAGAGAGGCTGGTGAGGAAATGACCCTTTTAATATAGCTGCTATAATCCAAGTAGTAAACAAATTGTTTTGAGGATGTTCAGGCCACATTCCAATAACAGAACACTCCCATGTGCTTTATTCCTTACATGAACACCTTTAATCAAATTTCATTTCATTCCTGTACGCCGCGATGCTTACTGTGATCTAGTCTCTAGTCTCGGACCTACAGAACAGAAACAGATGTAAAATACAGGTCTGTACCGCAGACGTGACGGACACGTGTCACAGCGGCTCAGCCTAAACATTCTAACATGAATACTAAACTAAAGACATGCACTTTAAAAGACATACTAATCTAAATCTGGCTCTAAACGATGCTACTAAAACGCTCTGGATTCACACAGCGCTTCTGGTACAGCAGCAGAAAAAAAAACAAAAAAAAAACAGAAGAGTCACTTACAGAGCAAAGTGAATGCCTGTGATCAGCTGGACCAGGAACTCTGACGTCACCATCATCCTGCTGTTGATGCCTTTATATCTCCGAACCTGCTGCCTCGGATAACCACAGATACACACCCTGCAGAGACGACGAGGCGTGTGTGAGTACACGGACCACGCTTCTAATATTACAGTAATGTAATAAAAGTGGTGTGGATAATAAGAGTTATTGCTTGATAACAGTTAGAGCGGACATTGGCGTGCCGACAGCCAATAAATGACCGTTTTAAAACAACAAAGACGGAAAACGGAGCCTTTAACCGTGTTATGCATGTTGTCGTTGCGTACTTTGTCCACCAGAGGGCACACTGCAACATATGTTGGAAAGACATGAATAACAACAATCAGCTGACCCACGCAGAGAAGATGAAGGCGTTCAGCTATGAAACAAATAAAGTATCCAGGTATTTATGTTATATTTGAGTGACGATGGATTAAACATTTGTTTTAAATGAAAACACATATTACATTATCGTTATTGGTATCGGTGCCAGAAATCCCTCATCAGTCGAGCCCTAATTACAGTGTCAGCAGTAATAATGCCTTATTCACATTAGCACACTGAAGCAGATTTTAAGGAGGCGTGTTCATTATTGTGAAACTCTTTCTCTCGTCGTTGTTGCGCCTCAGCTCGTTCTCTCCCTTACACACACTTCAATAAGGTTATACAGTAAATGCATAAAAGCCTAAAGTGCTGAAAATATGGTTTTACAATGGATTGGCTTCATTCAATTTCTAATACAGTAAATACTTTCCCAGAACCCAGCTGTATACGTTTGAGTGCAAAAGTTTACACCCCCCCCACCCCAAAATCTCTAAAGAAAATGTATAGTAAAATAAAAAGGTTGAAAAATAAATAATAAATGGAGCAGAATAGAAATAATAAAAAAATTTATTAAATTTAATTATGAGAGATTAATACACAACCCAGAAGTTCAAACAGGCTGAAACAATTTTATTCCTTAATACATGTCATACAAGTTAAATAATATCATTTATATTACTTGATATCAATATTTTTTTGGCCATTATTTCTCACCTCAAGGGTACACAAACTTTTCTACTCAACCTTACATCACTACTTTTCAAAAAAAGCTGGACAATTTACATTTCACCTCATTAGATGATCACAGATCAGCAGAAAAGTCTGTACTAGGTAAGTACTAAATCGACTGCAAGACCTTGCCCGCTGAACAGATTAGCGTGTCCCGTCATGAGACCTTACGAAGGAGCCCTTTTTCCGGCTGCGTGCTGCTCCTGAGCCGAGGAGCGCGAGGTGATTTCTGCTCTCGCTGCTCTAGCTTGTAGATCTGAACGCTCAGGACTCGGTGTGCTCGACGCTTAGCTGTGCGATGCAAATTAAGCATGTGTGATGAGGGTGGGAAAGACTAACGGCAGGCCTCAGACTGGCTTACAGGACCACGCAGGGAGCTTGGAGTCGTTCCCAGATTTAAGTGTCTAAGAGGATCAGAAGGAAGCGGATAAAGAGAGAGGACTTCTCTGTGGAGCCACTTCCAAGAGTTTCAGGTGATTTTATAACGAGACCTGGACATCACAAACGCCCTGAAGCCTTTTATATTGTTGCTCACTTAACTTGGCGTGAATTATCCCTACACGATGTCAAACAAGACTCAGTTCCACTAATTTGATTGGTCGAGTGGCGTTCCAGGAATGCCTATATTAGTCTTTCCTATATTTGGAATTCCTGGTTCGAAACCGCTACTACGGTAGCGTTAGAGACATCATCATCATCATCATGTCATGGCGAAGGATACTTTTCAGGAATATAACTTTCGACTTAAAATATAGTCAGATGAAAATGAAAAAGGCAATTCCCCCACAAGCCCCTTTAACGGGAATGTCCAAATCAAGCTGCGCTAACTAGCCAGCTAGCCAACGTGCTATGACGTCAGGGTGGCTTCTCTGGGATCCATCTCGACTAGCAGAGCAAAAATAAACTCAACATTAGGTTATAAATGTCAGTTACCCGATATTAAATTTCTAGGGATTTTTGCATTCAGTTAAATAGTTATTAATGAAACTACAGCTTTCCTTTCGCGTGCGCGTACACGTTTTACATCTTTAGCATGCATCTTTCACATGAACATGTGTATATATTGCACCTTATGGTACATTACAACTTAATAACCACATACTGTTACGTAGCTTTAAAAAAAAAAAATAATAATAATAAAAAAAAACGTACAGGCACCTTCACAGGCACAAAAATGTGCTAAAGGCACAAAAGAAAGGGCTTAGTTTCTATTCTTCCGGAGTGCACATTGTGTGTGTGTGTGTGAGTGTGTGTGTGTGTGTGTGTGTGTGTGTGTGAGAGACCTGGAGCTGAGCCGACACAGAGACTGGAGGGAAGAGCTGTTCACGCAGCTCAGAGCAGCGTTGTAGCAAAGCAGCAGGAACGACAGCACCTCGAACCTGAAACAAGAAACATCATCGTCCAGAAATCAGCAATACTCAACATTCAAAACAATACTTTCTTTTCCTTTTTTCCTCAAAAGCCATTTGAACATTAACAAGTCTATAAATCGGATTACAAACAGTGCATCACATTAGTAGAGGTGCTACACTTGGAGTCATCATTTAGACTCACCATCCTGAATAAAAACATCAAAACCTCACCAATAATAATGGATTTAAAAAAAAAAAGATGACAAACATCTCGTTTTAAAAGCATTAGCTCTACGTTCCTGCAGTAGGTGCTGGACACAGGATAGAACTAGAATGAACTTCTACACCCTGCGTAGTGCACTACATATAGCGCAGCCCTTTTAATATTCAGCCACCAGAAAACACGTGGTGAAAAACAGCAGAATTTAACACAGTGGATGTACATCTGTCTTTAAAAAGTCACAGCTGCTGGACACTAAACATGAGACCGAGATGGTACGAGACTAGAGCCTTCTCTTTTTAGTGCTCACTTACTCGCTGTTTACTTAAACTTAGAGAAACGGAACTTGTGGAAAATTTTTTTTCCCTTATTTTTTTTTATTTATTTTTTTTTAAAAAGCTTTGTACTAGTTAGTTTGCCCGACTGTCTTTTTCGCGCTGTGGTCTTACACACACACACACACACACACACACACACACACACACACACGACAGTGAGGTTTTGATGGTTTGACTAAATTCAATAAATTTTTTTTAATGTGTTATAAATTTTATTGTAACTGAAAAAAATGGTAGAGAGAAAAAAAAAAAAGTGATATAAAAATATAACAAATTAGACCCATAATATTTCAGATTTATTTATAAATTTTGCACATTTATGGGTCTATTTAACAGGTTGATTTCATATTTCTTACGCAACCTGAAGTCTCAAAAAAAAAAAAAAAAAAAAAAAAATAAAAAAAAAAAAGGCTCTACCGCCTTCACCCTGTATTCATGCTGAAGAATTGTTTTTCTTTTCTAAGCCGGAGTGGAGACGAATACGTGAGGATGAACGTCAAATAGCTTCCTATTCGCTACACGGACGGGGCGCAACGCATCGTACTCTGAAATCCACGCCCACATGTCATTGCTCTCCTCTGAGCTGGTGCACCTTTTGTCTGCTAACAAAAAACTGAAACCTGCTGTAGAACAGGATGCACCACCTACAAGGCAAAGCATCCACAAATAAGATTTTATAAGCAGCTGAACCAAGAAAAAAAAAAAAAGAGCCGTTAAAGTGCAGTCATAGTCATACTCTTAAAAACTACACCAACTGGAGAGGACAATATGAAAAACGCCTGTACCTAGTCAAAAACATTCAATATTTCAGGAGAATTTGGCATCCTGTGTCTTCCAGATGTCCATGTCAGAGCTCCCTCTCCTTACCTTGCTTTGACTCGCGTCTTACTGCATAAAAGGCTCATTTTTTCATTTTGGCAGCTTATAAAAACTTAGTTCTGGGTTCTTCGTTCTCTTAGTATCGTTGTTGGTATTGCATCCTGTCACACAGCAGCTTCGAGAGCACGTTTCAGCTTTTTTTTGTTGCCAGACGAAAGCGAAGTGCAGAAGCGACACGGTGCACAATAAAAGAGAATCTTACTTTAGAGCTTTTACGTGTAATATCACTGTGAAGACAAACAAATTGTTCTTTTTTTTTTTTTTTTACATGCAATTATAAATGTAGAATTCCTTGTGTTATTTAAATGTAAATGGATAATATTTAAAACACGACTTTGCCTGGATCCCTGATAAAAGGTCGGCGTTCGGTAAAAGACGTATTGACGGAGGTACAATGGTAAAGATAAAATAAATAAATAAAAAAGCAGATTTTTGCATTGGAATATATAAATATTAAAACTGGAACAGTGAAATTTGTTCCAGCAGTCCTAGTCTCTCTCACACACACACACACACACACACACACACACACACACACACACACACACACACACACACACACACACAC
>JAQQZR010000023.1:24410599-24411858 GCA_030068235.1 Notoglanidium macrostoma | reverse complement strand
ACCCTGGGTGACCCGGGGATCGAACCCAGGACCTTCTTGCTGTGAGGCGACAGTGCTACCCACTGCACCACCGTGCCACCCACACATGATTATTGTGTGTAAAATGTAATAATTCTTGCTCAACACCGAGATGCCCACCTCTATGGAGATACCTCTATGGTGTGTAAGGGCTTGGATTTTAGAAACTTGAATCAATTCATGTAGCGGAGAAGAAGCGGAGAAGCCAACATGGCCGTGTTTGGTTGTGTAACAGCTTGAGCAGAATGTCCGTCCGTGTGCGTGTGTGTGTGTGTGTGTGGCCCTGCAGATGGTGTACTGATAGAAGCTGGTGAAACATCGTGATTAGGGCTCCTTCACTGGACTAGACTCTTAGATCAAGTGTGTACTAAAATGGAAACTTTCGCCTCGAGAGTTGCAGCTGATGCCAGTCTGGAGAAAGAGAACTGCAGCCCACACACAAACCCAATGCACGTTCAAAGATCCATCCGTCCCCTCTGGGCTTCTTTCATACAATACAAGACAAGCAGGAGAGGAACACAAGCATCTTAAACAAAGTCTTACATCGCTGTAGTTCTCTCGAATAACTTTGTAGAGTGCAGGGACCAGCGAGGCCTTTTCCTTCAGAGATGCAGCATAGCTGGAGATGGCCGTCTCAGGAAACGTCTGCAACAAACACACACACACACTAGAGTGAGGTCACAGGGTGCATGACATTTGCACAATCATGCAGGGAGGAGGGAAAAAGAAAGAGAAAAAAAAAAAAAAAAAAAAAAAAAAGACTATTAGGCCAAAGGTTTATCCAAAGAGCTTTGCTGGTTTACATTTAAATTTTGTTCATTAATTTGGCGGTTTTGTAACTAAAGGCAGCTTAGATAAGATGAGATAAATCTTTGTCATTGTCACTTTTACAATGAACAACGAAATTAAGTGTGCAGTCGACTCATAGAAAGGAGACAGGACGCAACAGGTGAGCATTTAGGTGGTTTGACTCCTTCACACTACTTCATACCCGAGCAGGTCCAAAAATCTCCGCACCAGAATCTTGGGCAGCCCATATAGCATAGAGGGAATGCACATGACATCACAGTATGCAGAAGTCACTGCAGTTGCACCCACTGAGTGGCAGAAAAACTAAATCAGTGAGGGGCAGCGTTAGCATTCACCTCGAATGCCACAAAAACACACACACACAAAATGGGAAAGAGCTGTTGTGCGATCAACTGTTGACCGTACAAACAGATTCAATAAGAAATCACAGC
>JAQQZR010000023.1:24393099-24405599 GCA_030068235.1 Notoglanidium macrostoma | reverse complement strand
TACTTAATGCAGAAACATCGGGATGAGCGATAATCTGTATAAGCAGGGGTTATTAAATCTTTGATCAGCTGAGCTGTTGCCAGCAAAACTCGGTCCTCCAACATTACATATAGCCAAGGTTGATCTCGGAACCAAGAATCTCTGAAATCATTCACTTTGGTTTCACACAGAACAACCACTAAGCAGCTCAGAAAACAAGAGCTCAAAAACCATTTGCTGTGGTGTGAGTGGGAATGGACACATCTGGACACATACTTGTGAAAGGTGTTTTCAAACACAAATGGAAATAACGGAGATCACAGAGCCGGGGTTATTGCAGAATCAAAAACGAAGAATCAAGAACATCGAGAAGAACCAAGATAAAGAACAACAAGGAAAACAAGAAGAATGAAGAAGGATCAGGAACAAGAAGAAGAAAAGAAGAAGAGGAAGAAGATGATCAGAAAGAGGGAGATCAGGAAGAGGAATAAGAAGAGCAAGTCGACCAAAAACAAGAATCGAGTAGAAGACGACCAAAAGAACCCAAAAAGAATAAGAATACGAAGCAGCAGAAGTAGGAGAAGCTTCAGTCCAGACTAAAGCACACTGCTGCAGCACTACAACTCCGCACTCACAGCACCTCGGACATGTCAGATTTAAAGCTTGCAGGTCAAAAACATATCACCACCATGTTTGGTGCATTTCCTTTACTTTACAGGACGGTTACTTTGGTTCTGCACTCGAGCATGATTGCAGAGTTCACACCTGCACAAGCAAACAGGACCAAGGGGGTACACATACGCAAGGGCTTGATTTAAATATCACACATGAAAGCACTGTAGGGAGCTGGGGAATTTTGTTTTGGGAGCAAGCCAGATGCCAACCAAGAAATCTAGCTCATTTTTCTTCCAGAAACTGCTGCGTGTCTGAGTGAAATGGCATGATCAAGAACGAGGACTTTGGTTTTGTCCATCAGGATTTTATTAACTTGTGAAAGAAGCATGGAATTAGAGCTAGATGCTAGTTTGCAGTATGAGAGTGATGCACCTGCAAGTAGAGTGCTAGATCTGTTAGACCTGTTAGACCCAGAATGTTAGATCTGGGAATGTCAGAACTGTTCGACATGGAGGGTTCGACCTCTGAGCGGAGTGTTAGACCTCCAGTTTGCTTGACTGGTGTGAAGCTACATGCCATGCTCAGGCATGATTCAGCTGGCTGGCTTGGGAGACGTGGACTCGGGCATGGTTCAGTTGGACTCGGGCATGGTACGCATCAGAGTGATAAAGTGGTAATTGGATTTAAATTATTTGTCAAAATATCGCTGCATGATATTGTTCTATAGAATTTATATACGCATTGCTGATGTTTTCCAAGTAATGACTCACATTACACTGCGATAACACACCGATAACACACCAAACTACAGACCGCGGTAACACTGCTACAGGTAAAGCACAGAGCTGCTGTGTAAATACCACTTTCTGTTCTATTATTGGTGTTCAAATCGCGCAGACAGATATTATAAAATAGTTTCATAAATACGAACCTCAGTTACTTCTCGCTGCTCGTTTTGAAGGGTTTCCACTTTTTCCTTTTCTACTTGAGCAGCAGAAGCAGCAGCAGCAGCTCGGTTAGCTCCGCTTCCACGCTTGGCCCTGGTTAATCCTCGCCCTCTCGCGCTCTCTCCCTGTCTGTCTAACCTTGTAACGATGTTACCAGGTGGTATATCTGATACATGACGCTTCGAACGGAGGAAAAACCCCAAATGTATCCTGCTAACGTTAGCGATAAAAGGCTGCCACAACACAGAACAAGTAACAATAATATTCACTCGCAATAAAACACATCCATCTTACGAGGAAATTATAACCTACAGTTTTACAGCCTAAAACCTAAATACAATTTCTAAATATCCATTTAAAGTAACCTCATCAAGTTTACCGGCTACTGGCAAGGGAGGGGTTTACTGGTTTACTGGCAAGGGAGGGGTTGAATTCAGTTGGCTGCAGAACCTCACCGCTAAAAATCTCACATCCTACATAGTGTAGCTTTAACGCAGATGAAATATCCAGTCCTGTGACACGAGTTAACAAGAACAGTCATAGTTCTGATTCCTGCTTGAACTCCACCTCCTGTCTCAAACCTAAGTCACCCGTTTTTTTCCCCCCACAAACACTATAAACATGCAGACCTGCACTGCTTCCACCCTTTTCTCTAAAACCATCTCCCATCAAAGACTTGGCACCACCAGGACCCGTTGTGCATGCAACAGCCTCACCCTTGATACATATCCCTAAAGCAATGCAGGGCATGTGAGAATTCCTAGGCTCTGTGACCAAGAGCAAATAATCGTAGATCGACATTCTAATAAAGAGGCCCGTAAACCCCTCTAGGCTGAAGAGAGAGATTTGTGTTGAACTCATTTCCATTTCTTGAAGAATCACCATTAATCCCTCATGACCTCTTCAAGCTCAATAGAGAAGAGTAGGATTAATTTACGACAGGATGGGCCTGTTGTGTGCATGTTGCATGTGTACAAGAAAAGCAGGAAAGAGAAGTGCTTAACATGAGCGGTTTGTCAGGTTGTGTGAAAACCACTCGGCAGCCTAAAACACAAACACACACAGAGCACAAAGCCACCGATGCAAGCTTACACTGGGCATGCACACAGACAAAAACCACAAACCAAACCATTTCAGCATGAAGGAACGGTAACCAGACTGCCCTGCGAGAATAGTAACTGCATCTCGACTGCCATTTTGTGTCGTTATAGCAGTCAAGAGCTCATTTTTTTTTCAGTGCAAGAAAAGTCGCAAAAACTTTTAGCACTAAAAGCGGATACTAAACCTTAGCGGTATTCAAGAGAATTCCTGTCACTAAGGATGCTTTTACACCCATTAGTCAGTCTGCGGAGTCTAACACAGACCGAAACTGATACTTTTGGTTTTGAGAGGCGTGGAAATGTGAAACCATTTGTAAAATTCTTTCATTCGTTGGTCAAGGGCACAGTGATGGAAAAATGGAAGTGCGATCACAAAAAAATACCTCAGCACATGGATTACACCAAATAAAAGATGAGATCATTAAGAAAGTGCTTCGCAATAGTCCATCACATCCAGTGTTGATCCTCACTTCTTGTTGTCGGTCCAGATATCCAGAACACGCGGCATTTGTGCAGCCCAACACCTCTCAGCGCTGTCCTTCTGGCTCGGTTCGTTTTTTCAGAGTCGAAGCGATTGAACCAGAGGAAGCGGGTTAAGACCGCCTTGCTCAGACGGGTTGTTCTGGTCCACACCCAAGTGTGACTGCTGTGCTGTGCTCTGCTGTGACCTGCCCGAGATCTGCACCGACAACAAAAAACACACCAGGAACATCTCCTGCTGGCAACCCACATCACCGTCAAGTCAATGGAAATACTCAGTAACAAGGTTCTAAACAGCATCTTGACTGTGTGGACTTTATGACCACTTCCACATGGTAAGGGGGTACTGATCCCCCAGACCAGAATGATCCAGTCAGCAAGGTGATGCAAGGCGACACGCCCACTAATGAGACCAGAACTGTTCCACTTTTACTTCCATAGACTTTAATTAGGTTTTCTATCTTGGTAGGTATATTTGATCTTTGATACACTCACTCACGCACTACCACAGAATAAGGTTTGGATCACCTCGCCACTACTCAGCAACTCACCACTGCTTGCCCACTGAGAAAATGCAGCTAGGCAGCGATTCCGCGAAGCTCATCTGCACACCGTACGTGCTGTCGTCAAACAATCGAAATGGTTTCCTTTAAGCAATGGTTACTTAAAGCTACAGTCTGCTACGAAAGAGGCTGCGTTTCCATACAATATGACATCGTGTCACTTTAATATGATCTTGAAAATTACGATTTTATTCGTGAGTTTACCACACAGCGCCAAGTTAGCCAAGTTCTGCCGATATTCATTCACAAACCTCACCCGTCACCTGCTGCAAGACTCGACTCCGCCCCTTCATCCTGGCTATAGGGTCCTCTAATAAAAGCTATTTCCTAAACAGTTTTAACACACTTCGATACAAAATAAATGTGTACTGATGATGATTAACGGTTAATCGGCCTTTCAGAAAAGCAGCGAATGACCGTTCATTTTCTATACAAGTGTGCAATACGGAGCCATGATTTCAAAGCAAAACAGCGACATCTGAACTGAGGTTTGTTTTCAATTCCATGTAAAGTGACAAATCCAAGAAACTCGCATGAATGATTCCTATGGTGTGTGTGGGCCAACGTTTCTTCAGTTCGCCACTCAAATCTCCTATCTTCGATTAGCTCCCATTTACTGCCTGATGCATTTATTTCATCACCCGGTTATATACAACCTTTCTTTAGATATGTATAGAAAGATGAGGAAGTGAAATAAAGTTTGGAAAGAAGGAGCAGATCACTGCCTCTAATGAGTGTACACAGCTAGAACGGTTAGCACGCTTTGCTACTCTGCTACTTCAGAGAAGTTTTGCTTACTAATGCAAACGCAGGCTTTTGTGGCAAGATTAGATTTTTTCTTTTTTTTTTTTTGGCACATATGGCTTCAGAGCGCCGGGTTTTAACATGCACGAAACCTGAAACCTGATATTCAAATTTTGGGTACAAAAGCTCACCGAAAGCTGTTGTAATGATGCTGTTTACCGTTGTTCATTTTCAGGAAATGATGTGCTTTAGAATCCTTAATAAGGTACTTGAATTTTGCATAAAAACTAGACAGTCAATACGGTACATATGTGTGGGGGGGAAAAGAAAAAAAAAAAGAAAAAAAAAAAAAAAAAAACCAAAACACACCAATGACTTACTTATAATATAACGGCGAGTATTTAATTTCGATTTAGTGAAATGTTTAAATATTAGCATGCGACTGTTAAACAACAACATAAGTAGCCTCATTGAATACTGGCCATGCCGTAAGACTCTAGACGGCATTACGTACCTAAAATCAGCAACTCAAAGTGCATCAAGCTTCAAGAGGTCACGCGTTCAGAGCAAGAAGAGGTGGCAACGGTCCTTGTACTGTCCATACGTGCTGAGGACTAATGCGTGAAGCACTGCAGCAAATAGCGCAGTAGTCCTGTCTGGTTTTATATAACCACATCACTCCTGAAATAGCGCACCACGTCATACTATACACAAGAAAGTGGAGCATGGACGTCCATCCCACGAAGGTGAAAGAAAGACCCTTTTACACCACTTCACAGATTAAATTCTGCGATTCCCGCATCAAGTGGGCTCAGCGTCCTTCTCCACATAAAAGGCCTCAGTTGCCACCATTCATATCCCGCTGTGTGTGTGCTGTTCCCCTGAAGACACAGTCATTACTGTGTTTCTTCTGACTCTGATGACAGAGCACACACTTACAAAGGCCTAATTACACCAAGTCTCTCTGGGCACGTTGGCAAAGCGGCCAATTAGAGCAGTGCGGAGCTAATGACCCGACTGATCTCGAGCTCTCGGGGTGCTCAGCACTTCTAAACATCTGACAGACAGAGCGGCGTTAATAACCTGTGAAAATGCTTCCATCGCGCAAGCATCGATGTTTGATCTGCAAGAGCAAGACGTGGCCCCGTTTCCAAAAGACAACGTTGTCTGCGCAAGTAAAGTCAAGGTTCACAGAAGCGACATACGCATTTGTGGAAGAACATGTGGATTTGTTTTTAGTTCTTTGGAGCCACAGGGCTTTCTATCCCTGAACTTTCCGCCGTTTCCGATTTAGAGAAACGAACACGTGTGTAAGTCATGATAAAAGGTGTGCAACCAGCCACAGTGACTCGTACACCAGTGGCCGCTGCATAACTCATGACAGATGGCGACTTAGAGACCAAACACACCAAAACATTCAGCTCACCGTGACTCATTTGTGCTTCGTGGAAAGAACAGCGAAGAGTTTGGAACACATTTCTCTCCGCTGCAATGGAAACCGACTGCATGACACAATGCTGAAATATCGGAGATTCGACGCTAAAAGAAGAGCATCTGGTTTAAAGGGATAGCGTCGCGTCCCCTGCCTGGGCCAATCTGCAGCTCCGACTGTGTCTCTCCACAGGCTCGGAAACTGGCAGGCTGGCTAATGAGAATGGATGAGATCGTGATGAACAGAAAAGACAAGCAGAGACCTTATTAAGGCTCGGCGCTTGACCTTCTCACTGCCCGTCATTGCCGAGTTGCCGTCCAATGACCAACGGAGGCATTGCTGCGATTACTCGGGCAGAATAATGAGAAGACCAGATTTGTTTTTGCAACATGCTCATGCTAATCTGTATAACGAACAGCTAGCGGAAATCCGATTTCGAATTGAACGGATACGTACGGCGTTCGAGGTTTCATGCTTCGCAACAGGGTATGATCAGCGTTTTGCTTTTATAATTTTTTTTTTTTGTTTATTTCCCACCCAATCAAGTTTCGTACTCCACCGCAGTCATGCCATCTGCACTCCGGAAAAGCCTGGTCGCCTCTGAATACGTGCGTGTGTGTGTTTTTATGGATAACGTGTTATGGTAGCTGATTGACAAGAAATGCGTAGGGAAATGCTGTTTGTTCTTTCAGCTTCATGAAACCTGTCGGAGCCTCAGGAAAAAGAACACACGGATGAGTCGGGACGTGGCTGATGGCGAAGTATGTAGCGTTTATTAGCGGCCACTTAAGAACAGAACAGAGGAAAAGAAGAACGGACAAGCAGAAGAGGGACATCACTCTCAGATGTACACGTCTACTGCATACCAAACACTACAATACCCATAATGCTTTGCATCTAACCTGTAACACCTTTACTAGTGTAGCGGATGGTAAAGGGTTACCTCGGCTATTGAATAAATTCGTTTTTAGACCAGTCATTTCATATAGGTCTAAACAGACATGTATATTTAAAAGTGACTCAAATCAGATTTTTTTGTGACACAGATCTGATCTTTTCAAATCAGACTCGAGTCACTTTCATATGTGGTCCTACATCTGATACGTAATTCATGCCAATTCATTTGCCTGTACGCATGCTCTGAGCGCCGATCGTGTCGTCAGCCAGCACGGTGTCCTGGAGATGTGTTACCTTTCGATACTTAGATGTTGCATGTCAGGTTTAAAGTTATGGCTTTATGGTTGACTTTAAGTTTTAAGTGCTAGGGTTGAGGTTACGGTCAGGTTAAGGGCTGCGGCTAAAATCAAGTTTATTCTCCGCAGCATTTATTCGCGCTATGGTAGCATTTTTGCCAAGTTAGCACGAATCATCAGAACACCGGCAGCGCAGCAACGTCATACTGGAGCAGAGCTACAGGCGATGAGCTGTTTGCTGTCCTCCAGAGCAAAACGCTACGCATACATTAGCTACTAGAATGTCCATTTCGTCAGTTTTAATACCGCGAGTCGTCTCACAATTACGTTTTTGTTGTTGTACGCAGGACTCGCATCACCGTGCGCACGCGTGCCGTTACGGCGGACAGACGCGTTCTAATTAAAGTCACGTGAATGTGAACCGTCACGATTCGATCTGAAAAAACTAAAAAAAAAGTTTTTACGCTTGCATGAAGTGGATTTTCAGGCAATTCGATAAAGCAATATGTCCCAAAATTGAAAAGCGCACATTTTTCGCATTTAAGTCACATGACTTGGCATGAGGAACAAATGGAAACACTGCCTTTCTGGGAGGGAAAAAAAAATTATAATAAAAAAAAAATAAACACCAAAAAGAGTGCTCTGTAAAAGCTATTATGAAAGGAGGACGTCAGCTTTAATCACACAAAACATCACTCAATGGAAAAACAGACCATTTGCAATTGTGCTCTGTCAAATTTTTCAAAATATGGCTAATTAAATATTCTAATTTTGTTCAAAGCTGCGATGGAAACCTGGCTACCGATACGGCAGCGTACAATTTAACAGGGGCAGGAAGTCTAGGCACTTAGGAAAGTACGTGTTCCTAATAAACTGGCAACTGGTTACAAAGCGTTTACGCAAAGACAATGATTCCCTTTACCAGTAACCTCAGACCATGGACAACTTACCTGAACACCACAAATATTTACTCATTAACTGAACTCCAGAGACTTTACAATGCCGTGATTACTTTATTAAATGCCTGTGTTAATGTGTAAGCCATCCAGTACAACATCCGCAATCTGACTGAAGCGTTCAGCTTGATTTGAAAGAAAGAAATTTGCATTTCAAGAAAAGGAGTACGTCTACTCGCCCATCACCTTTTCCACTAATCTCGGTGAGGAATGTTTCCATCTCACTGGATACTACTTTTGTGGAAGAAGCGCGCAAACCACAAACCACTGAGCTGCGAGAACACGCTTCCTTAACTCCGTGACGTGCAGACAGACCGCACGGAGAAGAGCGCCACTCGACACTGATTAGCTGGAAATGGAAAGCAATTCATCCCAATGTAATAAGACTAAGGAGTCAATAAGGCACGCAAAACGCAGCAGTCTGAGTGCAGAGCAAACAGCGGCACGTTTGCTACCTCACTTAACGGCCGTATAAGGCATGACCGCATCGCCAGAGCAACCGTGTCTGCGCAGTCTGTGCAGTCGGGACTTTCTCTTCCTCGAGTTTGCGCAGCAGAGACGAGAGATTGGCTAATCCCGCCCCCTTTTCCAGGGGAAATAATTGGACGAAACGCTCGTTTTCAAGTTCGATTTATTACATCTGTGAAGAGAGCGTCGCATTAATAGGAAGGATATTTATCACACGGAAAGACAGTTTAGAAGAGAAAAGTGACGGGGACGTTTAGGCATTGAAACACATGTGAATGGGCGGGGCTAAAAACTGTACTGCAGCCAGCCAGCAGGGGCGCTAGACCTGCGTGCCTTCACTTTTTATGCTTTGAATAAAACGTCAATTTCTCACTTTTGTACTCTTTAAAAATAATTCTTTGCCCTGGGTTTGACAGTTTATACAACAATTTTGTATTTCGATACAAGTGTATAGCCATGACCTAACATGACATGACAGACAAACATTTTTAATAAACCGCTCATCGCTGATATGGTGAAACTTGAGATGATTATTTAGCAAGAAACAGAGGCGGGTGAGGGGTGACGAGTGCTCGTTATTGCTACAATGCAAGCAATAACAGGAACCGATTCGTTTCAGGATGCTCCAGAGCATTAAATCTAACAATAAATGAAAAATAATAATAATAATAATGAGATGGTGCTCTTTAATAAACAAAAACGATCATCAGTGAGGAGTTCCTGGTTCCTGTGGTACGACAAATAAAACACCGTCACTGAGAAACTGACTCCGAGGTGGTAATGGCATCACAGCAATCACAGCATCACTGATGATTTTCCTTTAACAGCAGGCCACGTTGTGTTTCAGTCCTTACAGATTCCAGGTCTGACGTCACTCTCATAACACACAGATCTCAAATAAACAAACTGGCATGTATCGTTTTTGCACAAACAGACGTGATGAAGGAGTTTTATCTAACTGCTCTGGTCACCAGATTTTTAAGCCCGCATCTCATACTTGGGCTCTCACTCCACCTCGATGACTTCATCCACAGTCTGAGAACAAGCTCAGCACTGCCATTTCATATAATCTACTAATCTTTGACTAATGGAAAGCTACATCTCTAGTCTGACTTTTCCCCTCCCACTTAAGCCCACGCGATAAGCCTCGGAGTGGCAAATCAGTGCTTTTAGCAGGTTATTTCAGCCACTCGGAAAAGATAATGAGGCAGCGGTTCGATCAGAACCAGAAGAAACTCCGCAGCCTGAGCTTTCCAGGCAGCTCCTTCTCCCTAAATAAGCACTCTTCTCCAGACGCTTTGTACTTACCGGCCGAGGACGCGGCTCAAAATGTGACTCATTCCACCACGCAGAAGCGGATGGAAATATTCACACCCGCCCACGCCGTACTCCACAGAGCCTGACAGCTTCGCGCCGCTAACGCACGGGAGAATTCCTACAGAGATGTGACCGTGTTTAAATATACTCACCGTGTCCAGCTGAAGAGAGACGCGAGACGGCAGAGCGCACCCACGGACTAACCCTGTGCTCAACTCAGAAACCTCGATCGTTTCCTGTTGCACACACACTCACACACACTCTGTGCCCCACCCACCTGACCTCAGATCAGTAGCTAATGCACCAATCAGAGCACAGAGGGGAAAGGTTTGAGCAACGGCAGGGTGTGAATGAGAATAATCCAGCCTGGCTGCTTTTTCCTGTGCTGCTAGATGCATACCATTAACTCGACACACGCCTTTCCCGAAGATCCCTTTCTAGACGGAATGATAAAAACTTCCTGCAGGAAAACATCCAGCACGGAGTGTCCAGAAATGACACAAACAACCCCTCGAGTCACTGCTTCAACTCTCGATGACCTGTCTGGAGACGCAAGCAGACGTATTGAAGGGGAGGAAAAAAAACAAAAAAAAAAACAACAAAACAAAACCACACTGCATATCCTTAAGGTCCTTGCTGAATAAAGCATCAGTAATGCCTCGGTGCGAGCTCCAAACATTATTAGACGGCGAGTGACGCCTGAACGAGCGCAGAATTTCCCTGCTTTAAAGATGTCCGTGAAGCGTGAGAGACCGAGTACGCGAGAAAGAAAGCACCGGGACTCGTATCAGTGGACGAGCGAACAAAGAGACAAGAGCAGAGGAAGGAAACGCACCTGGCAGGAAAAAAAAAAAAAGAGGATGTTACACACGTCCAGCTGGAACGTATCAATATTTATAGTCTTCAGCCAATCACGTACCGGCGTAAGATCATGCAAGAACAAGATGGAGAGATCACGGTGACTGACTGCTGATGAAAGATATGCCGGAAACTGCTGATCTCATGGGAAGTTCACGCACAAGAGTCTCTACTCAGAATGGTGAGAAAAACAAGCAGTGACGAAGAGTTCTGCAGGAACGAACGCCTCGTTGATGCGAGAGGTCAAAGGGGAACGGACAGACCGGTTCATTCGGCGGACAGGAAAGGCTGCGGTAACGCAAATAGCCACTCTTTACAACCGTGGTGAGCTGAAGAGCATGCCGACATGCACAAACATG
This sequence comes from Notoglanidium macrostoma, assembly GCA_030068235.1. Classification (NCBI taxonomy): domain Eukaryota; kingdom Metazoa; phylum Chordata; class Actinopteri; order Siluriformes; family Auchenoglanididae; genus Notoglanidium; species Notoglanidium macrostoma. The sequence goes on along the minus strand of JAQQZR010000023.1, from coordinate 24,394,588 downwards.
GAGCTGAAGAGCAAACTGTGCTCAAATCCATTTAGCCAAAACAAAAAACAAAAAAAAACAAAAAAACAAAAAAGAAAGTCACCGGCTGAAGACTGGATAAAGGACAGGCGACATTTTTCCGATCTTCTGTGATCCTGTATCCAACCTTCAGCATGTGGTGCAATTGGAGATGCTTTTCTGTTGACCACAGTTGTAAAGAGTGATTTGATTGCTGAATGTTTTAATCTACACTCCTGAGGCAAAAGAAATGAGGCGAACCTAATATTGCAAAGCATTAAGCTTTTAAAACACAAAAAAATAAAACATAAAAAATATTAATTCCTCCTAGCAGTAACTTCTGAAAATAAAACACACATCACGAAGGTCATCGTTAATCTTTCTGATAGTGGAGAGGAGCTGCGAATTCTCACATCGGACACGCTTACATGGCTGCGGTCTTCACACTAAGCACTTGCTCTGATCTGCATTTCTTTCTATTCAAAGATCTCCGATGAATAAGAAGCATTACCTTATTAACTATTAAACAAAAACACAAGACGTTATTGTGACTTCTCTTGAACTTATTAGTAGTATTATTTTGTATTTATTTGTTCACTCCTGGAGGAGAAACACAAGAAACGCTTGGGTCATATCACTTCATATTTACTTCCATTAACCTCGCAAGTAAACACCAGGTCACTTCGCCGCTTATCAACAGGTGTGGGACGGCAGGTGCTGATAATCTACTGCGTTATCGACCGTTTCCATCTCTCAAGCAGCGAAAACTGCACAGCAGGCCAAAATACGGAGGTCAAGTCAGCCTTGGCTACACACTTTTACACACACATACACGTTTACTCAATGACTTTCTTAACGCTGCTTATTTTCTTCCAAGGATGCAACATAGAGTTTTGCAAAGTGCTCGCATATTGCAACATTTCTGCATTTCAGTGCTCTGCATTTTTAGAACTGGTATACTACACAACCCGGATTCATTTCATACTCTCCTATAAGAGACACAATCCCGACTCACAACACTCACTCTTCTTTCTGTCTTTTATCTCCGGCCAGACACACACACAGACACACACACACAGACAGACACACACACACAGACAGACAGACACACACAGACAGACAGACACACACACACAGACAGACACACACACACAGACAGACACACACACACAGACAGACACTAAAGTGAGGTCACAGGGTATATGACATTTACACAATCACACAGGGAGGAGGGAAGAAGATTTAAAAAAAAAAAAAAAATAAAAAAAAAGACACTACTATTAGACACACACAGACAGACAGACACAGACAAAGACACACACAGACACTAGAGTGAGGTCACATTGTGCATGACATTTACACAATCATGCAGTGAGGAGGGAAGAAGAAGAAAAAAAAAAAGACATTACTATTAGACGGACACACGGACACACGGACACACGGACACACGGACACACGGACACACGGACACACGGACACACGGACACACGGA
>JAQQZR010000023.1:24378965-24392999 GCA_030068235.1 Notoglanidium macrostoma | reverse complement strand
ACACACACACACACACACACACACACACACACACACACACACACACACACACACACACACACACACACACGTAGAGGATGCTCAAAAAAAAAGTGGCTCTATAGAAGACAGCGCGTTGAACAATGGTGGAACAGCTGTTTGTAATTTGCGCTTTGCGCTGCGGGGATAGATGATGCGCGTGCAGCTACCTGCTGTGCGCGCGGTGCGGGCGGCGGGGCGGCGGCGCGCGGGCTGATTTCCTCTCCTCCTCTCTGCACACACACCGTATCATTTCGCTGTCATCCAGGGAGTCGTTAAGCTCGGCGCGCTAATGGGAGCGCTGGGGAATAAAGAAGCGTTTGACGGACGGAAAAGCGCAGCTTGCTCTTTCATTCTCACCCGCGCGCGCCGAGCGGCTCTGTCTCCGGATGCAGGTGCTTGTTGTGCTGACAAACAAACACACAAAAAAAGTCCCACTAAGGTGCCAATTGGGCATAAAAAATGAAAGGCAAAAAAGAAGAATTGATGTGCGTTTAACGATCGTGCATGTGCCAAGTGAAGAAGACAGGTGTGGACTCGCTTTCTGCTGATGTAAGCAGCTTTAATAATCAACCAGCATTAAAAAAAAAACACTAAACCAGACATTTCAGCGTCACAACACACTTTTAAAACTTTATTTTACTTAAAAAAATCTTCATAAAGCCTCATACACAGACTGTTCCAGAAAACATTTAAAGGGAACCTCCACCATGACACATTACATGTGTTTAGACTGAAATGTTTGTGATGTTTATAGTGATTCTGGTGTTCATTTCTTGGATCAGGTTGTATATCTGTTATTTCCTTGAGAAGTTCTGGTTACCTGACGTCACCACAAACATAAGGGCGATTTGTCAGGTTTCACTAATTTGCTCCTAAAAACAAAAGATCTTTATTCACTCACCATTTGCCAGCAACATTCAATGTCATGTTAGTGAGAAATTCAGCATAGAAGTAATGGAGACGTTGGTGAAAACACCGGACTCATAGTCCCAGAATGCAATGCAGCTACATGACTGAGTTACAACGCTCAGCTAGTTAATGATCTATGAGATGATGAGCATAATAGCATTGATGGTGGTATGAGCATTAAGTTTTGGAAGCTGGTCTGTTTGAACAAAGTGTACAGATGACAAGGTGAGAGATCGACTGGATAGAGTAAAGGACTAAAGCGCCGCTGCATCACTGTGTTTAGGTAGAGATGAAGCAAAGGCTAAATCCCACTGCAAAATTTTCAGGAGGTAGAACAGCAATGGGTGGATAACGTAGGAAACTGTTAATCGACATGAATAACCTACGTGTTAACCAACAATAGAACAGCATGTTGATTAAACTGGTCTAAACTTTTAAATTTATAAACTATAAAATGTTAATTACCTTGGACATGGTCAAAATCATACAGTAATACTAAAGGTTGATTTGTTAACAGTTCAGGGTGGGTTTTTCCTTTAACAGTCCTTCAATTTGTCCCTTTGAGAATGAGAAATGGTTCCAAGTAGAACTTCTTTAGGAAGTTAAGAACCCTAAACAGTATAAAGAACCCTTGATGAAAAGTTTCTTCTAAAGGTATTTCATGTATTTTATGACTGAGAGAAAACATTTAATAAATCATGTAATGCTGTACTGATGATGTAAGTTCACTCTTAAAAATAAACTAAATCTGAAATAGTTCCTTAGATAGTTGAGGGTTCCTCGGTTCCTAAAAGACTTTTACTTGGACCACTACATTTCTGATAGAAAAGCACTTATTTGTTGGATTCTCTATACGTTTCCTCCAGACTAACAACATAAAGAACTATTAAATGTGCTGTTTTTGTGTATGTGTTGATTTTCAAGTTATTAAAACTACAGCACTTTATGAATACACTTATTAATTAGCAAACCACCAGACTGCAGAGTCCAATGATCTGATTGGTCGAGCAGCATTCCAAGAGTGCTCTTATCAAGTATAAACATTCTGGGACAACAAATTATTGTGTGTTTGTTAGCCCGCTAGCTATCAGTGAGTGTAGCTTCTTTCGGGATTTATTTCCATTCCAAATTATTTGCCCATTATTTGTGGCAGAAATGTCAGTTACGCAATATTATATTCATATTCATAAAACTGTTGTATAAAAGCTATATCACACTTTGTTTACCTGCAGCACTCATGCATGTGGTTCTTGCTCACGATATTCGGTATGCCTGCACTCTTGTGTGATGTTAATTAATTATGAAAGAGTAAGCAAAAATTCTCTTAAATCAAAGCTGTCCAATCATATCTGGAAATGGCCGTTGTGGGTCCAGGTTTTCATTCCAACCAAGCAGAAACCACACCTGAGTCTATCGAAAGTCATTAAACGGGTGGAATCAGGTGTGGCTCCTGCTTGGTTGGAATGAAAAGCTGCACCAAACTGGCCCTTTGTTGATAAGTCTGGACACCCCTGGCTTAAATGAAGCATCTTCTTGACCTCCTTAGAACAGCTGCACACTTTCTAATGTTCAAAAATTCATGCTAAGGGAAATTTTGTTCACTTGCTAAGATTAACTTGCTACATTTAACTAAGCCTGTTTCTTTGCTAATGCCAGGATCGATTCCAGTATGTAACATAATGGTTTAGGCAGCAAATTAAATTCTAGCTAATGGTGAATGCTGCAAACTTACAGAGACTGAGTGATGTTTTCAGGCAAAATTATTAATATGTAAGTTATCTCTGCCTAAACTTCTTATGACCATGACTTTTATACATGAACGGGATAAACAACAAGACAGAGAGCACTTCAGAGCATCCTATAAAACCACCCAGAATAAACAGTGTGTTTTGTAACCAAAAAAATTCGCCAACTGAACACCATGACAAATGACTAAATTCAGGAAAATGTTTATTTTCTAATGCTTATGCAGTCATTTTGACATTAGATAACAATGGATAGAGTCATTCCAGGTATTATGGAACGTGCAATGTTTTATTTCCTGTGAAAAGATCAGTATAGAAGATAATTCTGCTTACTTGGTAAACTTTTGCATATAAATAAGTGTGCACCGAAGACGATATTGTAAATATTGTCAGGATATTAGATAAAGGATAAAGAAAGTGTATTGGCTAGATAGGTGGTTGGGCAAAACCTCATTTTAGCAACATATAAGGCAGACTGGCATCTCATCCGGGATACAAATGCTACTGAAAATGAACAAATGAATAAGTATATGAACAAGATAAAAATAGGTGTAGAATGGAAAACAGGCAGTGAGAAATAAGATAAAGAAGCTTAACTAATGTAGTGAAGTGAATCAGAGGGGAAATTAAGTAGTCATGTGTAAACACCCCAGGACTTTCAAGATGATAATACTGGCACTATGGGGAACAAAATTACAACTTTTTAAAATGTCATGTACAAGAATTAATCTTACTTGCTTAGTAACACGTGTATGTTTAATTAGTTACATGATCAGTGATCAAAACCTCATTCATGCCATCATGATTGTTTTTTAACTACTTTACAGAGAACATATGAAACAAATTCTCTGGCAGGTTTCTCTTACATGAACTAACCTGCTGTATCACAGTACCTAATTTAAGACTGCACATATTTGAAAAACAAAATAACAATTTTTATTTATTTATTTATTTATGTCTGTGATGAAATGCTGGAAAGGTCTTTGTATAACTGTATAATGTAATAGAATGGTAGTAGGATATTTCCAGGTAGGCCTCAAGGAGAGGGTCGCTAAGGCGAAAAAAAAAGTTTGAACATTTTTATTTAAAACTTCAAGTGTCTATAAATATTGCACGTTTGAACGCACTTCACAGTTGCAGTATAATGCTGTAGTGTCAAGTAATAGACTGACAACATTGAACTTTCCTTTCTATACATAAAATATACTTTAGGTTTTCTTATATACAAAGAGCTTCCGGTCCGCGTGTTCACTTTTCCCGCGAAACTACAAAGAGCTATGCCGTGGAATGTACCATTCTGAAATCACCTCAGGCAGAGGGGTAGAACCTCCAACAGATATCTGAAATCGTATTTTGTTTTGAGATAAACGGAGATACATATCTGCCATTTTTAAAAATTATTAATGTGTATAATATAAGATTATTTAAATTAATGCCGTAAAATATACGTAGGAAGTTAATTTCTGTAACTTCAGGATTGTTCTCCCACCCCTGCATTTCACCCCGAGTGTGTGCGCTCTTATTGTTTTTTAAACTCTTCATTGTGCGGTGGATTTTTAACATCAGCTGGAGCTGAGTACAAGTTTGATTATTTTATTAAATTTTTAGCTGTTTTGGTGACATTTGTGCACAACAATGAAGGTAAGTAAATACTATAGATTGCATTTATGCATTTTTAGCTGATTTTTTTAAATTTTTTTAGCTGGTGTAAGGAAGCTAACATCAGTGTTGTCCAGGCGGTAAACAAAAACAAACAAACAAACAAACAAATAAATAAGGAAAACATTAACTGGGAGTATACAACTAAACCTTTAAGCTTACTGATCGTGATCCTGTTGAATTAACTAGCCTTTTACCTACATAGTTAGTTGCCTAAAATAAATCTTTTATTGCCATTTATAACAAAATTACCTTTAGCTTTATATTTATTAAAATTTTATACAATTAAAACTAAAGTAAATGTAAACAAGTCTTCAAGAAGCACATATAGCATGCAACTAAGTTTATAAAAAATTTTTTTGTTACTAGCTTTTTTCTTTTTCTTTGTATATGTGTATAGAATGATGCTTATTGTTTTTATGTAAGTTAATATTTAAATAATATTTTTTTGTTAGCTATTATTTTTTAATTTGTAGCACATGTACAGATCATGGTTCCATGTAATCCACTATTCATTCATTCATTCCTGTTGTTTCATTTGTTCTTTCTTGACACAATAAAAGGTACCCCAAGAATATATAAAAATAATGTATAAAATGTATGTATGAAAGTAAATGTTATACATTTGACACTTCTGTGTGAATAAAATGGACATTAGTCAACTTTATTTGTTTAATATTTGATGTAATTTGCTGTCAGAGTTTAGTTTTCACTCCGAGAGCTGGAATCTGTGTAGGTTTTATTAGTTTGTTTATTTGTGGTGAGAAAGTTGGTTAATTGATTTTCATGATTGTATTTTTAAGTCAGTAATGCAGTCATTTAGATTACTCAAACGTCTCCTTTTGTATTATTTACATTTAAATATTTCTTGTGAACAGTGATGGGTGTATTTTTAAAAATAAAAATGTGTAAAGATGGGATGCAATTTTATTACAAGAAAAATCCCTCAAACATAGTATTTCATTATACGCATTAAATAAGATGAAAATCTTATTGTGATTAGACATGTCAAAGTAATAATAAAACATTTAAGGACAAACTCCTCCAGTAATTTGGCCAACAAAATACTCCAGGTTTATTTATTTTTTTTATATAACTGATGTACTGCTTCTGTAGAAATTACCCTGAACATTAATTTCAACCCATTTCCTTGAACTGGGAATGATGAATGAATGTGATTGTCACAAATTGATAACCATGAATAACGGTATTAGGATGAGACGTACATGAGAGAACGTCTTAAAGCTGAATTGTTGTATAAAAGACCATAAAAATGATTTTGATTACTTAAATTTCTAAAGATCTTCATATAAAGCGCGTTCTTCCATCTTAAAATGTTTAATTTAATAAAATTTATTTAGAGTTTAATTTACAGACATGTTTGTCTGAGGATTTAGCGGACGCATGTCTACAGTGACGTTTTAAACGCGAACGTAAACGTGTATTGGAGCTGTCCATAGACATCCATTATTCTGTTTATTTCTCAATAAATGTGTCCAAGTTATTCTCTGACGCAAATGTAGTGAATTTTTGCCTAAACCTGAGTAACTATTTGACGACACTTTTTTTTTTTTTCAGAAAGCCTTGCTGGACATATTTGAAGGCCCGAGTGACGAGGAGGAGTTTCTTGGTTTCAGAGGTGCTTCTTCGGGCCAGTTCTCCGAGGAGAGCCGAGACAGCCTCCACTCCCAGACCTCATGGAAGCCGGTGAGCATCGTCCTGTCCTGCTAAAAAAGCAGGACAGATTAGTGTTTGAGGACCACGACCTCAAGAATTTATTGTCCTCTCTAATCCTGTTCTGCTGTAGGTTCTTCGCTTTAGATCGAAGTTCATTACGGATGAGCTGGCTCAGGTCTTCATTGACACAGACAGTGAAGAGGAGTTTGAAGGTTTCAGTAAAGAAGATAACTCTCTGTGTAACAGCCGGATGAGCTCCATGGTAACTGATATGTAGATGTCCACCATGAAACACATGTGTGTGTATGGAAATATCTGTGAGGTCTTTAGTGACTCTGGTGTTAATTTGTTCGGTATTATCATGAAAGTTTTGGATCTGTTTAAGCAGAGTGTACTGACCAGGAGACGAGAGCGCTGGATAGAGTAATGGAATAAAGCGCTGCTGCCTCACTCTCTTTAGGTAGCGTTGAAGTGACATAAATATCACTGACACCTCGAACGGCATTGCGGGTAATGTTGGAAGTCGGAGAATAAATAGATCAACATGGAAAAAGTTTAAATTAATATTATTAGAAATGTTTTAGACAAAAAGTCTTGGATGCTGTTGATGTTCACGGTATAAAAAAATATCATGAAAGTCATTTTAGGTGGATTTTTCCACATGTGGGTGTGCCTGTGGGTGTGCCTGTGGGTGTGCCTGTGGGTGTGCCTGTGGGTGTGCCTGTACTGTTTCCAATAATTACTCTCCTCTTCCTCCCTCAGGATTACGAGGCAGAGGTAGACAGCGATGACATTGGCTTTTATTCAGATGATGACGGTGCTTCGGCCCCGCAAAAAAGGCGGAGCTCAGGACTGTGTGTCGCATTCAGGTTTCCTGCTAGAAGAAGCTCCGCCCAAGAGAGCACCATTACAAAGAAATCCAGAGCTTCCCTGAATAGAAATCCGCCTGTGGAGAGAAACAGAAAGAGGAGAGGAGGCGGTGCAGATCCACCTCTGGCTGAGAAAAGCAGAAAAGTTGAGAAAAGGTCCAGAGCACCTAATAATGACTCTGAGGAGGAGGAGGAGGAGGAAGTCAAACTGACTGAGACAGATGTACAAATACTGAGTCAGAGAGCTAAAAATATTCAGGAGAATAAAGCAATGGTAAAATATTCTCTTTGAATTCTGAATGAGATTAACGTCCTACATGCACGATCAACTCTGAATGGTGTGTGTGTGTGTGTGTGTGTGTGTGTGTGCGTGTGTGTGTGTGTGTGTGCGCGCGTGTGCACGCACGTGCAGCTTGAAAAGCTATTTGCAGACCTGACCTCATTACCTGAACTCTCCCAAAATACCACGCCCGTGGTAAGTGCTGTGTTTGCTAAATTGATATTTTTGCTTCATATTGACTGTGTATATTTAGTATTTTTATTCTTTTCTTTATAAGCCAGTTCTCTTTAATGAGACAGATCATTTTCCCTAGTAGAGTTTGTGTACCCCCCCCCTCTTTTGACTTGCTTTTAAAATGTGAGCTCGTCTTAACTATGTCATAGTTTATTAAGTAAACATTCCACTTTCTGAGGTGTGCCTTGAACAAGTCGATACTGATGACTGATTGGAGTCGGATTTGGGTTGGACATCCAGATAATTCCAGAGGGTTCAGATGTTATCACTGCTGGGAATCCGTCCTGGTGTGTGTTTGTCTGTGCCACTTGCTCACATGGAAACACCGGGTAAACACCTGGGTGCACGTGTTGCACGTCCTCACACACTGGGTGTAAAATCTGTTCTGCTCCAGTTAAAAGTGATGCTCAAGGTGTTTCAGTAATATAGGCACAGGCTGACTGTGGCCCTGATGAAACATCAACCACTGAAAATGGCCCTTTCTTAGAAGGTAGAGTCTGTTCTCAGTGCCACATAATGACTCCCACACTGGCTATTTAAAGTGGCAAGATTTGTTTATTTTATTATGATCTTTACATTGTAATGTTTGGTTATTAGCGAAATGACTGCGTGAAGTGCAGCACCTTGAATAAAGGGCTGGGCAGAATGTATGCAAAAACCTCTCAGTTCAACTAAAAATAATTGATACAGTTAAAACACAAGCATCTATCATATTTTTCTGCCCATATTTTAAAAGTCAGTGGCTCTACTGTTAACAGTAATGCGTTCCCTATCATTGGGAGATCGCGAGCTCGAATCCCGGTGATGCCATAGCTGTCTGTGGCCAAGAGCTCAAGAGAGCGAACTTGACCTGAGCTCTCCGGGAAGGAGGGCTGGCACACTCGCGTCCCCGGCGTCGAATGTGCGAGCGGTTCAATAGGAAGCGGCTTTGTTTGCCTCCGAGTAAGTACGCTCCCTGGTTGGTGGTGTCGTGTGATGGGTGTGAATTGGACATGATTCAGTTGAGGAGAAAATTGGGGGGATTTGTAAACGGTGTACTAGTGTGGTTTGGAAAAATTTTGAAAGCCACTAAGCAGGAGATGCTCGTAGTGAAAGTAGCTCGCTCATTAGACACATTTGACTTATTTACTTCCTGCTTCAAAGTGTATTTAATGCTCATTTCTTTTCCCCGGAAAACAGAAGAAGAAAAAGCAGCAGAGTCCGAGAAAGCGCGTGACCGAAGTGCAGGTCGAGAGACGGAACCCGAGCCGCAAAGCCAGACCCCCCGAGCATTTCGGGCTCGAGCAGGAGCCAGTCGTTGCTGCGAAACCAAGAAAGAGTGTAGAATTCAACCTGAAGAAACTGATGGAGGTGAAAACACAAACGAACCTCAAACCATATGCTCTGAGTTCCTGTCGCACATTACTGCGCTAAACCACTCTCCAAATACACTATTTACAACGCAGTGATGACGTCTCGGTTGTTGATTTTTAATATCTTTTACACACAGATTGATGATGAGCTGCGTGTGAGCAGGGGCACACCAAGAAGAAAATCCAGAAAGCGCAGTTGTATGCGAATGCCAGAGGACATCACCAAGGAGGAGCTGGACAACGTGGCCGACCGCGCTAAAGACAAAATACTTGATAAAGAAAACGTAAGCTGGTGGTTGGAGCACGTAAGATTTTCTTTGTGTCTGTGACGATCCCACGTTTGGATCAGGGGAATAGTTCTCCATCTTTCTAATCCCTTTGAAGTTCTTCATTCCGACAGACTTGTAGCTGTGTAGGAATTAACTGCCTGAAATGTATCCTCAGATGTTCCTGCTAATAGGAACCGGGCCTTTCTGGGAACGAGCCATACAGCTGTGTTTTGGTTTGATGATGTGTGTATTTGTATTTGACTGACATCAGGAGATTGTGTTTTGCAGGGGAGCACATGTCACCAGTGCAGACAGAAGACTTTGGACACTAAGACTGAGTGCAGGAACCTGTACTGCCAGGGGGTCAAAGGGCAGTTCTGCGGTCCCTGCTTGCGGAACCGCTACGGTGAGGACGTCCGTACAGCTCTGTTAGATCCGGTAAGGATAAAAGCACCGTTTAATATACACGGGTTTTGCATCATTGTCTAGCTGTCCGTTCTGTGTGCGCTCTGATAAAAATTCAGTCCTCACTTCTTGTTGCCTTGGCAACACGCCTCCATGAAAGTGGGGGCGGAGCTTCTGAAGGCGCGCTGAAAGGAGGTGTGTATTTGTTTGGCTGTTAAGCTCAAATATTAACGAGCTTTACATCAGCGCTATCGTTTTGAGTCATACATTTGTATATTCTTGGATATACAGCTTGGGGCGAGTCAAAATGAAAACCCTAAAAGGGAAAGATAAATCGGAATGGAATCAATTTTTTTTTACCTTAAAAGAATCCCGACTCCCGTAAGTGCTGAAACACTCGCATTGAACAAAATGGAGACTGTCAGAAATCGATACACATTTGTGACCCCTATTTGCAATGAACAATGCGTTAAAACATAAGGTTTTAATTTGCCTTTTTTTGTGCAATCTGAAAGTATAACGTCATTCTTAGAAAAAGTGGGAGTTTAGCCTTGTTTCCATAGTTACGGTAAGGTCTCTGAGTGGTGTTGCTTTGATTGTGCATTTGAGATGATGTGCAACCTGACTTGAGGTTTACAACAAAATGGTTATTTAAAAAAAAAAAAAAAGCTGAAATGAGGTTAAATTATGGCTTCTCCAGAATCTCACATCAATCATAGGAAACTTGTAGGACGTTTTTAAATTAGTGCTGATCAGATTCCGTGAAGAAAAAGCAGGAGTTATTGTAACAGCAGTCGAGCAAGTTACAGAATATTGCTTTGCGATTGTGTTTAGTTAAACTCTGATTTACGTGTGTGTGTGTGTGTGTGTGTGTGTGTGTGTGTGTGTGTGTTTAGACGTGGGAGTGTCCTCTGTGCCGGGGTGTGTGTAACTGTAGCCTGTGCCGTAAACGGGATGGACGCTGTGCCACCGGTGCTCTCACTCACTTAGCCAAATATTACGGCTACGACAACGTCAAGGAATATCTAGAGAGGTACGTAATCTCCATCTCTACATGCTGAGGATTTTTCATTTCTTTCTTCACCAGATTCCCTCCATCATGGTCCAATTCCAATCACATTTCTAAATATAACGTGAAGGAGGCACGTTTTACCGGATGTAGGTCAGATTGCGGTATGAAAAGAGATGATATAGATATATGACTGATGTGGAAACTGATACAGGACATGAAAACCAGCACAATACTAATCATATCCCTCTTTTCTAAAGTCTTCAAGCTCAAAACAGTAGACGGTTTATAACTTATTTGTCGTCGTACCAGTCCAGCATGACGAACAGGCCGCGCCACCTTTTTGGAAAATCTTTTCTTTTCTAATTTCGTGTTCACTAAATGATATCGGTTACTAGATGGCTGAACTGTTGTAAAGCTCTTTTGCATGACTGTATACGTGACCCTTCATATCGAGTCCGGTATTAAGCTGCACAGGTTAGTGTTGCGTTAAAGCCAATAAGGTGCGGGAGGTGAAATTGCACAAATATTCAAAATTGGTTGATTAAATACTGTATCTTCTGAGACCTAATGTAATACAAATATTGTTTTAAAGCACTTTAATGAACACTATCCATGCTGCTTACTCCAGTTTTGACAGGAACACATGCATTTTTTTTTTTTTTTCCTTTTTTTTTTTTTGGGGCTATAAATATTCAATAATGAGGCTGAGGATTCCCTCTTTCTTATTATATCGTACATATTAAAAATGAGATGTTCCGGACATTTCACTCTGCAACCGCGTTACGTTCTCAGCAGCTGTTCCTCTTGTCCTCTCCATGAAATTCATGTTCTTATTGTGTATTATGAATGATTGATGTTTGTTTATTTATTTTTTGCAGTCTGCAGAAGGATCTCGACTGAAATCACGCTCTGGTTTACAGGAACCAACTGTAAGACGTTAAAGGAACACCGCAGCGTTTTTCAGCCTTATCTCTATCCAGATCTGTAGAGCATGTGAGACTAACACAGACGGGCATTCTGACTAGGTTTGCTGAACTGAGGCGAGAAACTGAAAACCTGTTCTTACTGTTTTCTTCTGTAGTTTTATAAAACTTTGAAACTGGAGCAATACAGTTGGCATGTACAGTCAAACCCAAACGACTTTATTGGTATCAAAACCACTTGATTTCCCTTCTGAAGCATCCGTCGTGTCTGAAACGAGAAATTATGCGGATTAAGCGTTTCTCTTTTTGAGTACCTTCGACTGAAGTCCTACATAAATGCATGTTTTTGTGTAAGTGATAATGACGTCCGTAACGATGACGGCCCTCAGACATCCATACATTATTGTGCTTTAAAAAAAAACAAAAAAAACCTCTTTGTCAGTTGTTTTGTTTTTGATGTGTCCCATACGTTCTCATTATTATTATTATTTTTTTATTTGCATAGATATTTTTATAGTCAGCATTTTACAAGTACAGGAAATGCACATCATTACTAAACCAGACAGAGTTGTTGTGTTTTTAATACACTTTAAGTCTATTAAAGTGCACTTTAGGTCCCTCGGTTAGTGGACAGGGTGGTCCTCTGGAGGATTTGGTTTTAAATCTCCCAGGAATGAAATCTGTTTTATAGATTAAAAAAAAAAAAAAAGAAGAACAGATTTTCTGCCCTGGATGTAAAGTATTGTTTTGAAGCGTTTTAGATGGGACGCATTTTCACAGATTTCGATGCTGTATTCTGCTCTCAATCATCGTTTAAATAAAGGAAAGCTCTTACGGAAAGCTATTTTTGTTATTTTGGCTCTTTGTTGCAGCACGTTGCATTAGAAACTAAACAGACACTGGATTTAAAGTGCAATTTCAGTCCATTTTCAATGTGATCTGTTACAGCTCTTTTTATGAAGGTGGTCAGTTTGTATTGCAAAAAGACAACTTTTGGTTTTGCAGTTATGCTCAACAGGAACTGTAATGTATTATCAAGTTTTAATACTTTTTAAAACTTGCATATCTATATATAGAAATAATTTTAACCACAACCTACCTGTTTTCTTGTCTTTCTTCCCCCCCCTTTTTCCTGCCTTTTACTGTCCCTGTGTTTAAGGACTGTGTATAATGTTCTCCTTAGCGTTCTATACAATTTATACAATCATAGTTGTTTTTTAAATAAATATATGATTTAATTCACGTGTCCCTGTTATTGAACAAACTGATCAAGCGCACAACTGAATATGCAGCATGTTCCGGACATTTCACTGTGTAACCGCGTTAAAGTTCTCAGCAGTTGTTCCTATTGTACTCTCCATCACATCCAGAGCCTGGATAATGTGCGAGAGGTAAACCTCCAGGCTCGTGCTCTTTTAAATTATAGCACTTTGCAAGTGTAAACCTGCGACCTTGTGGAGTCTTGTGAAAGTAAAATGGCAGGTAAATGGGTTTCCTGAAGGACCATTTCAACAAACTCGCTCATGATTGCTGGTGTGAGTGTTTAAAGCAATTTTCCGTGTGAGAGTCAGGATGGAAAATAAAGTAATGTGTAGAGCAGTGCAAAAATGTGAGGCTGTTTTGTGCACCAAATAGCTCTGTATTTGGATTTTTACCTGACCTAAACCAGGTTTAAAAAAATCATTAAATATGCCACTGGAAAACACAGGGGAAATGATCCAGAATTAGAAATGTCAGCATATCGGTTCATAATTGGTGTATTGGACTGTTTCTGTGGGGTTTTTTTTTTTAAATTACACCTGCTTTAAATATTTCCTAATGAATGTAGTTGACCAGGCAGTTACTAAAGATGTCGTAAACCCGCTAGTAAGAACCTCCCATGGCTTTTTACTAGTGCATCTTGATGCTAATCTGTTCAGAGAACACAATCGACCCAGTCTGGTGTTGAGCTCATACTCTTGGCATGGTAGCCAGTCAGAAACATCAAACTTCTTCTCAAATAAATATACAATATTGCAGCTGGAATACTGTGTTCTGAGCAGCTCTGTTCATGGACACACATTCACTCACACACACACACACACACACACACACACACACACACACACAGAAGGAGAGAGAGATCACACAACCAGGCTCAGAAGATGGTAGTCGTATTACTCATCTGTACCACCCAAATAAAATCAGCTCAGCGGTGGCTCGGTGTAGAGGGCTGACACACAGCATACAGCAGTATACAGTACAGTGAGCAATTGTAATCAAAATGGCTGTTGGGTAGGCTGTTTATACACTTGATAAAAGAGCAAACATGATTGGCTAGAGAAATTGAGAGACAGATTGTGGCACAATGTGCAGATATTGGACGTTATTTTATTTAAGTGTTCGGACACTTCCTAATCGCCAACTTGTGTGTAAATATATGGAAATAAACTACAGTCTCTGGCCAAAGGAATGTAGTGATGAGACTGAGATTCTCTCGAAATTGCAACAGGAAGTTCCTTCATTTTTACAATCCTCCTCCGGATTAATTTAACCTTCTGTACCAGCACATAATAACAGGATATTTAAAGCAGCTGCTGTTACTCACATAGTCTCTATCTCTCTCTCTGTTTCTCTCACACACACACACACACACACACACACACACACACACACACACACACACACACACACACACAC
>JAQQZR010000023.1:24353860-24367206 GCA_030068235.1 Notoglanidium macrostoma | reverse complement strand
ATATACTTTTGTGAAGCTGCTTTGAGACAATGTCTGTTGTTAAAAGCGCTATACAAATAAAATTGAATTGAATTATTATTATTATTATTATTATTATTATTACGCACACAGTCACTCACATCCTGGGGGTGTTGTAGTCTAGCCAATCTACCCACAGGCATATTTTTGGAAGGTGGGTTGAAAAATTGATAACCCAGATAAAACCCACTTGGACATAAGTAGAGTATGTAACTTCATACAGTTATCTGAGCTCTGGATTGAACCAGAAACCCTGGAGATTTGAAGCTGCAACACTACCTGCTCCACCACCACAATGCATTTACTCGGTTAGATATTTAAAATTAATCGGTCTTGTTTTCTACCAATCACGCTTATAACATTTGCTAATTTGAATTAGGGTTCACCTGAACTTGATACAAAACCCCTTTTTTTTCCACGTTCAGTCGTCTCACTCCTGACCTGTTATAATGAAAGTGCGTATGCTGCGAGTGAAACAAACCAAGCTGTGTAGGGGTTCATTTAAAAATAACGTAAAGTGTTTAAGTCATCTTTTTTGTTTAAAATCAGTCATTACTGGCCCAAGTGACATTACGGTCTCGCTCAGCGACATTTTGCAAATAAACAGGAAGCTGCACTGCAGCTGCTACCAACGGCTTCATTAGTGCGACGTGTTTTCCCCAAAAATACAACCCAATGAGCTTATATTGTCTCCTTTTATTCATGTTTTTGTTGTTGTTGGTTACATAAATGATGTGTCAACTACAAAAATAAATACTGATGGATTTTCACAGTTAGAGTAGTCATAGTTTGTAATCTAGTCATAGCAGTCCTAACTGTGGTGCCACGAAACTGTGAAACTATATGACTATGTTATTACACATGACTTTGTTGGATAATCGATTCTGATTGGTCAGTGGCAGCATTCTGCAGTCAGTTATTTCTGATTAGCAGACCACTGCTATGACTGACAGACCGTTGCCACAAACCCAGTTCTGATAATCGACTCTGGAGGACCACGTCCAGTCAAATAAATCCGCAGAAAGAAGTCTGGTAGATTTTGTTGCTATAATGATCAAATTAACGAAGTTAACGCGTAAATGCCATCCTGCGGCAAAAAAAAAAAAAAGAAAAAAAAAAGAAAAAAAACACCATGCAAAAAAAACACCATGGAAGGTTTTTCTAACCTTAAAATTAATGTTCAGTTTAACGTAAATCATCATGCTGAAAGGCTACAGGGTTTATGTTGCTATGGAGTCCATTTCCGACCACAGAACTACTTTTTTTTTTCATTAGCACAAGCTATAAAATCGATAACTTCAAGTCGGGGTCCTGCAAGACGCTGTCGGGGTTTATTTCATTAAAGTGCAGGGAGCCCGTCATTATATCTTTTATCAGGAGTGGTGGACCATGGTCTGGATGCGAACGCAGTGAAGAGTGGAGAGATACAGAAAAAACCTTTTTCTAAATATGAACCACTGAGGCTTCTGTGTTTATCCAATCACTTCCGTTTATATTACTTAATTAGCTGAAGGCAGCTCGACTGACCAGGTTTAGCTACAAAGCTAGCAATTTTCATACATGTATCCTCTCTCATCAGATTAGTGAGCTTTTTAAAAAAAAAGTAGACAGAGAAGCATAATATTTAAGGACAACTAGACAGAGAAATACTGAGAACCGTCAAAAGTGGGAAACAAAATCATCCAAATTTGTGCATATTTTAGCTCTATACCCACAACATGTCGTACATAAGCTACTATTACTCAGCCTTAATGCACTGAAGAGTACAAAGCTTCAAACTGAACTGAATGTACACCAGCGGACTCGCTTACCCTGCACCCCGGCGATGGTGAGTGGGACGCCTTGCACATGGACCCCCGCAGTGCCCAGTCCTGCAATGTTGACCGTCTGCACGCCCGTCCCCGAGGCCAGCTGGGCTGTGTTCAGCGTGATGGGTGTTCCTCCGATGGCGAGAGGAGCGATCTGCGTAAACGCACCGCCGCTCGGACTGGAGGCCACCGGCGCCAGCGTGAGCTGCTGAGCCACACCTGCGTTCTGGACCTGCACCGTCTGCCAGCTGATCTGGCCGGTCGGTGTGATCGTGGGCGCCCGGATCAGGACCTGCGCCGGGTTCTGGAAGGCCTGCAGCTGTACGTTCTGCTGTAGCGGCTGCAGCGTCTGAGCCGGCTGCAGCTGGATGGAGCCCTGGACCAGCTGCTGGGACTGCTGTTGTGCCTGCGCCTGCTGCTGCGGCTGCTGGATCTGGATCTGCTGCAGCACCGGGTGACTGACGATGTGGAACTGCTGCACCTGGGCCTGCTGCTCAGACACTTGCAGCCCGTTGGACTGGGCCATGCCCTGGCTGTCAGAATCGGCCCCCTGGGCCCGTACGTCTTTTTGCACATCTGCACCGGCATCGGAGGTCATGGACACTGAAGTTAAGGCTGTAGCGTCTGCAGAGATGGAGTCTCCGGCCCCTGATGTGGTCAAGCTGGTGGTCCCCGATGTAGCCTCCACGCTGGTCGTGATCAACTGGCTGCCGTTCGCGATGCTCAAGTCGTTTGACTGCAGCAGCTGCACCGATCCTCCTCCTGCGGCCACGTTGTTGATGACGGGCAGAGCCAAAGTGACGCCGCCAATGTTTATGGGTATTGTAGTGACCATGGGAGCCTGCGAGCCCTGAATGGTCTGCAGCTGGAGTGGAAATGAGGGGCGAATCTGAACAGGGATGGCCTGGTTTGTGACATTCTGGGAAACTACGTTGGCTGATGTGGCTCTTGGAGACGTGGCCAGGATGGCTTGGTTGTTCGCGGCGTTAATGAGTTGAATCTGCTCAGGTTGGATGCTTAAAGTGGTGGGGTTGCTGGGGTTTATCTGGATCTGCTGACCGTCGGCGGTCTGCAAATGTGGGATCACCTGATACTGAATCCCTCCTGTGGAATTAGGCATGTTCTGGACCTGGATGATCTGAAATTGCTGCTGCTGCTGTTGTTGCTGTTGCACGACTGATGCATTTTTCACGCCGGCCGATTTCACCTTTCGCCCAGACGTGCCGTCAACAGGGACCACGCTGGTCCCGGTCGCAACGGTGACCACACCAGGAGCCTGCGTGTTGTCCTTGGTTACGGTTGAAGTAGCTGCGGCAGGCGAAGAGGCGATGATCTGCCAGCCGTTCCCTGTGAACTGAGCCGGGAGGAGCTCCAGCTGCTGAGGGGCATTCTGGAGCTGCACTAACCCTTCGCTGGGGTCGATGATGATCTGCTGCTGCACGGTGGCCTGCCCCTCCCCGCCCACGCCGCCTATTTTACTGCATGTGGCTGCAAGCAGAGCGAGAGGAGATGGCTGTGCATCCTGTTCACGTACACACACACACATGCAAAAAGAAAAAAGAGAACAAAAAAAGAAAGCACTGAGTGTCAGAAGACGTGGGCGGGATTACAGGAGGAGTGGGTGGGTGTATGTGAACCACAATTTCTCCATTTCTTACATGCACACCGCTTGCAAACTGGGTCGCTGCAATACTGACACAAAACTGACACCCAAAAAAAAATGATCTGTGTGTCATTAGGCTCAGGAAGACGCTGTAATCGTTGTGCGACTCATAGGAAGAGTTTTGCCTGTGAGCGATATTATTGCTAATTTACTAAAAGGTCATTAACTTTGTCTAAAGTAAAAAAAAAAATAAGAAATGAAATGCATTCAGGAAGCTGAATGAGTGCAAAATAAGAGAATCAAGGAGTCTACAGGTATCATACATTTTGAATTAATATCTATGTATATGTAAATAAATGTCTTTGTGCATTTTGTAGCAAGAACTACATGCCTTTCTATAGAAGTAACACTTAAACTGTATATTTTTTTCCGTTGTGAGAGTACTCACTGTCAGCTGTGGTGCAAATTTCTCCTGATCAACACGTCGACAGCACTAGCCCCAGTTTAACTCGCTCCCTGGTCTTATCTCAGTGACCCAGTATTATCCAGTGCGTGACGTAATGTCAAACGTTTTACACACACATTCAACTACGTTATTTTTGCGAATAACCTAAAAACCTGTAAATTCTATTCAAATTTTACGACATCACATTACTAAAGGACTTTACTTTGTGAAAAGCAACTTCAGGCAACTTTAGACTTGCACGGACACCCTGGAGATGTCCGAAGACCGAGAGGATGTTTACAGTTTTTTCTAAATCGATCCTATGTGCCTCGAAATCCTATACTTTCCCAGGTTTTACCTGCATCTAAATTTTTCAAAATTTACTATATTATAAAATGTCTATTTTAAGATGATATGGCCTGAGATAAACAATATAGCAGATAGTGAGTTAGCTTGCAGGGTCACGGAGGTGAAAACTGGGTTGTTCCAAAAATGCATAATTTCATATTAAATTGTACGTCAAGTACCGCGGGTTAAACGTACATACAAATATACATATTCTGCATCCTTCATGTTGATTCAGGATGAAATCATAGCAATATCGACTGATTCTTATGTTTGTTTCCATGAATGAAAAAACAAATTGGTATTTTAAAAAAGCACTAATATACAAAATGTTTACACTGATACCGCAGTGCTGCTGAATTCTCGATTCTGATTGGTCAAAAAGGTGTTGCTTAATTCACTAGAACAGATTCTACTATTAATTTTCTATACCATATTTCAGGCTCGCTGTACATTATCCCGTGTCTTACCTCGGCTACTTACTAAAGAAATCAATAATGTGACTCAAAATCCATCCATCCATTATCTATACCGCTTTATCCACCTGGGTCGCGGGGAAGCAGGAGCCAATCCTAGTGGCGAGTGGTGGGGTACACCCTGGGCAGGTCGTGACTCAAAATATTGAGTTAAAAATAATTTTACTGATTTAAAAAATGATTTTATTGCTTTCGCTAATGACAACAGTCCGTCATACACAGCAACAGTCTGTTCTGCAGAAGTATGCAGTAACTGACCAATCAGAATCGAGTATTCAAATAGTCATGTAACAATCGACTTTACTACAGTCCGCTTTGCGTCATTCTTCAACACACCACCCTGGCGTGGATTCCTACTTATAACAGCGCATCCACAAGTGTTTTATTCCTTGCAGGGCTAATATGAAATAAACAATAATGTCTGAGCTAGCAGATGTCAATGACGAAAACTAAAGCTCCAAAAATAAAGTTCCAAAAATGAACACTTTCGTACTAAATAGTATATTGATTTTTTTGTCATGTTAGTGTTTTGGGTGTTGTGATGTTATTCTACGTTGTAGTTGGCTCGATATGACAGTGTAATTGCGATATCATGATAGATTATGTCACGATACACTTTTTTATAGGTATCGTGATATATATTTTTAACATTTTCAATAGCAAAGCCAAACTCTGATTGGAAGCATTTCTGATTTAGTACTAACATTAAAACATTTTGCCTGCAGTATGACTATAAAAGAAAAGTTTTTTTTTTAAAGAATTTATTAAAAGTATTAGATTTGTTTTGTTGCTGTTTGTTTTAATTTTTAAGTCAGTTTATTTTTGCAAATATTCTAGGCCGTTTTCTTAACGACACACGTCAGTTTTTCAGTCACCAGACCTACATATCATGATACATATCGTGTATGGTAAAAATGTCTTCAAGTATCGCGGTGTGATATTTCTGTCATATCGCTCACCGTTAATTATAGTGTCATGACAACACTGGTGAAGGGCGCTGGGGTACAAAAGCACAAGGAAAGGATGTAATCATAGCATGCTTACAAGTGTTAGTTACTACACAACTTAAACTATATAAAGTGCACTACGGGGTAGACAATACACTAATCTCGATTACAGACAAACGGTTTCTGGGGCAGGAGGGTACGAAGGGGGAGGGTAATAACCAAAACTCCTACTTCCGCACTAGATATTAAGTAACCTCAAATGACTTTGATGCATGCATGCTGTGTAGTACGGAAGTGCGCAGTGTGATCAGGAAGTGTGTGCAGGAGTACGAACTTTTATACACACTAAAACTGTAATACCTGTGATGATGCTTTTCCTTTATTGCCCTTTTCACCACCATCTGACTTCCCCCCGTCTGTCGCCATGACTTCTTTCTTTTGTTCTGCAAAAAAAAAAAAAAGAAAAAAATATATATTTTTAATCAGACTATACATTAGCTTAGCTCCCTCAGGGCTGAATCCCAAACCGCTCACTGTTCCCTTGACAAGTGGCCACTACAATATAGGCTCGCGCACCCTACCTAGTGCACTTTGTGTTTAGCAGGGATGTGTTTGGGATTGGACCGAGGGGGAAAAGAGGGAAAACAGGCAAAACAAAACCCTTTAGGCTTTACATGAAACATTAAATTGAATGTCTATGAAAAATGAGGTTGGATGAATAAACTTGAGCATTGGAGACAGATTATTGATTGCACAACTGGAGTGTGTGATGTCAAAACGAAGGAATAAAAATGCAGCCTTTACAAACAAAGGCATGATCAATATGGATATAACAGCAACAACAACAAAAAAACAAAAACAAAACACAGAAGGGGGAAAGGAGGCGACAGGTTGCCGATGCGTGGATAGAGAGAGAGAGAGAGGGAGAGAGAGAGAAAGACAGAGGGGTGGAGACGATAATATGGGAGGGAGGGAGGGTACGCACCACTCATCCCGCATTAATAAAACCGGAGAGGAGTTGTTAACGAAAAAAAGGCCGGACGCTGCGGAGGCAGAGGCAGGCAGAAGGCCCGGAGAAGGACGGCCTATTTTTCCCCACGAATGGCTGCTGCTGCTGCTGCGCCGCAAATCCACCGGAGAGAGTCGAGGCGAGCAGACCCACCCGCCAGGAAGGGCGGTACCAACCGCGGCCACTACAATTCCACGCTGCTAAAACTACCCCAGCCGTGCAGAACAAAAAAAACGCACTTTACCTTCAGTGGTATTATTTTCCTCCCACTTGATTTTGCAAAGAATAAATAGGATTTCCACCGAAACGCATCCAAATCCAAATCCAACTTAACGCTCTGTGTGTGTGTCTAGCCCTAAGCTCCTCCCACTTTTATTTAAATATCAACCCCGAAAAAATATCCGAGCCGCTCTTCTCATTTCCTTTTTTCTATTTTTCTACGATTTGTAATATATATACGCTATATCACTCTAACCGTTCTTTTTCTTTCAATATTACAAATGTTCCTTATTTTCTCCCTCAAGCACAATTGTATTTCGTTTGCTTTTGTGGGCGGATGCTCCCCGCCCACATATTCAGATTGGACGTTAACTGTCGGAAGACGCGCGTTGCCATGGGGATTGTAGTTCATGGCTTTCAGAAAGTCAGTTACGCGATGTGGAAAATAAACAACAACTCCCATGAAGCCTAGCGCTAATACGCGCCTTCAAGGGGTGTTATCATGTTCGGTTGAAGGGAATGAAGAAGGGCGGTTACTTGTTCTATGTGGGGGTTGGGCAAATGCAAACGGGTGGAGAAAAACCGACTTCTCTACCAATGTTGCATTCTTTTAGGCGTTTACCAGACCAAGAGAGAGAGAGAGAGAGAGAGAGAGAGAGATACAATGCAATACTGTACACGTTTATGGTCATGCTAATAAAGCTCTTTGAATTGAATTGAGAGAGCGAGAGAGAAAATAATCCCACACATGCATGTTGAATTGAATTAATAGTTTATTTCAGTCTTAGTGGATACCATTCTCTGGAACACACTTTGCTGTTATGGGTTTATTCTTAATATGTAGGGCGTTTGTTTAGCCTAAGTGTTGTCACAGGTGACATTATGGATAACTTTTTTGTAAAACTTTTGTTAACTACATATAATTATTTACAAAATGCCATAAAAAATACCATACAAAATAACGTGTCAAACAAGTGTAAACCACATTAACAGCAGTCCTGTTTGTTTTAAACTATAATATTAGGCTGCTGAAAAATGTCTTACTGAATAATATAAATAATTACATAAATTCCCCATAGAAGCAAATTAGCAGAATATGACGTAAGAAATTCGTGCTATTCGTGCTATATACTGTGTCTGTGTGTGTGTGTGTGTGTGTGTTTGAACTGGGTCAGAGTTTTAAGTAGCCCTCTTGTGACAATGCAAACGAAGCCCCCTGGTGGTCATGAGCATCATTGCATGCTGATTGACGTACATTTTGCAAAAGTTTAGAAACGCCAGTAGAAATTTAACAGCAGCTTCTCATCCTTTGCAAACTTTCCCATTATTTCATAGCTATTATGTTTCTTCCATTTCAATTCCCAGTTTCAGTTGAATTTACTTCACATTAACTCCCAGAGATGATATGAGGAAGAAACCTTGAGAAGAACCAAACTCAAAAGGGAGCCTATCCTTTTCTGGGTGACACTGGATAGTGGAATTGCAGATCATTTCTTCTTTAAAATTGTATGCTATAAAGCCAAACAGTACTGAGTGTGTTGAAAGGATGATCAGCACCTTACAGCTCCAGCGTCCCTTATTCGAACCTTCAGCCTGGGATACTGTATGTTTTTCTGGATGTTGTCCTCAGGTTCTGAACCAGTTATGCTAAAATTACTGTATGTGGCAATGTTTGTGTGCATGATGTCCTTTAATCGACTGGCATCCCATCCAGGGTTTATCCCCACCTCACTCGCAATATTCCCCTGAGAGGCTCCATCCTGGTTTGTCCCACTGGAGGAGCTTCTAAACTCTATAACAGAGAGTTTAGCCATCAGATACAGTTTCCAGTAGAACCTCTTGGCAAGCATAACTATCCAAATAACTTTTTCTTTCTGCACTTTTGGAAACAAAACGTTCGTTTACTCTGGTTTATCCCTCAAAGATGCAGAACGCTATAGTAGACTGTTTCTCTGTGAAGAGAGTTCCAGGTAGAACCATTGAAGCAAGTTAAGATCCCTAAACTACCTAGAGAACCTATTACAAGTGAATAAATAAATAAATAATTAAAAATCAAAACAAAAAAAGCAAAGATAATTGCTTAATAACTGATGTGTGTGTGTGGGTGTGTGTGTGTGTGGGTGTGTGGGTGTAGTTGTTTGGAGTGCATACTAACTGGCAGAGGGACCCCGAAAACGGTTTATACAGTGTTTGCCTTCACAGTCACTCGTTCTCTGCTCATCCACAAGGAGGCAGTATAGGACCTATATAACACAGTTACAAATCCTACTGAAAGGTCCAGCATGTTGGATTTAACCGCCTGAATGCCCCTCTCTCACCCCTCCCTTTCCAAGACTGGCCGTCAGGTGCTCATAGTGTACTTCCAAGTACTTACATTCGCACTTTCTTGTTTTTTCCGTGCTAAATAATATGTATGATCCTTCATTTTTCAGAATTTGGGTTCTCAAACTTGTTAGCCAGCACCAGAAAACACTCATTCCTCTTATTCTTCTACCTTATCTTCCTTTCTTCTTCTACTTCCTTGTCATCCTTCTGGTAATTTCTTCCAGATTCACACTGCCACTTGTAAAAATGTGAAATGAGGAAGGCGGTCTCTAGATGTTTGTCTGTTCTGGGCTACCGTAGCAGAGCAACATGGCGGCTCTGTAGAGATGGACCAGCTCCCCATGTTGATATAAAGGGCTCATTATAAGCTTATGAAAACAAAATGATTTATAGTTACAGTTATAGTATGAATATTATATTCAACATCTGCTAATAGATGGACCTTTAACTCTACCAATGCTGAAAATTTGTCTTCTGAAAACAATACCTTTAAAGACGCGGAAGTCTGATTTTGACAGCTGGGATTTAAGCAGGCAAGAATATAAACTAGGAACAGAGGCAGAGAGGAACAGAGACAGCAGATCTGCAGTAATATGTTTTGGAGTTGGACTTGGATTTGGGATTGGAAGTGGGATTTGATTAGGATATGGGATTGGAAAAAGGATTGAATTTGGAATTGTATTTGTATTTTGGACTGTATTTGTATTTGTGATTGTATTTGTGTTTGGGTCTTGAATTGTGATTGGGATTTCACTTGGATTTGGAACTTGAACTGGGCTCAGATTTGGATTTGGATTTGAATTGGGGATTAGTTTTGAATTTTGGTTTGCATTTAGATTTTGGGTCTTGAATTGGGACTGGAATTGAACTTGGGTTTGGAACTGGAATTGGGATTTGATTTGGGTTGGGATTGGAATTTGATGTGGATTTGTGATTGTGTTTGGATTTGAAGTTGGATTTGGGATTGGATTTGTAAATTGAACACATTAAACATTTTAGATCAAGGCCGTTCAAAACTTTTGCAGCCAATTAGCTAAAAGCCTTTCATTCATTCATTCATTCATTCATTCATTCATTCATTCATTCATTCATTCATCCTCAGTAACCATTTTATCCTGGTCTGAGCAGTGGATCTGTAGCTTATCCCGGGAATACTGAGTGTGAAGCAGGAATACACAAAACCAAACTAACTTGCATGTTTTGTGTATATGAAGAATATTATTTACGTATTGAAGCCACTAAAGGAATTTATTTAACTTCCATCCATATAATCTAGAACACTGAATCCAGATACACTGTGTTAAAATGTTGTCCTGAAATGTTTTTATTCTAGTTGTATACAGTTGCAGTTATACTGAAGTTATTTTCGATTGAATTTGTCCAAGCAGTTAAATGATAACTGTAACAAATAAAGTTACTTTGCTAAATATTAATATTGATCTCCATCTTCTTTACAAAATATCACAGACATGACGGCAGTACGTCACAGACACTCTGTGATTCGCAGACCACTTGCAGACAAGGCAGTATCATCACACAAAAACATGAATGACTGTAAGAGCTTGTTAAGGTGTTGCAACTTGTAGGCAAATATTTAGGTAACAAATCACTCTTATGCCTATAATCATACAATTATGCTGGAGGATTAAGATGTCTCTTTTGAAATTGCAATCAGCACAAACACTGGTGTGAAACTAGAGGAACTTTGGCACAGATGTTACTTCTTGTTTCTCTTCAAGAGCTGAGAAGAGGACCATCGAGGGCTTTGGTGTCTTTATGTACGGTAAACTTGCAAAAATGAGAGGTTTAGGCATTCGCTAGGAGGCAAAACTAACTGTTTACACAAATAAAAGGGTAAGATTGTTAATGTAGTTTTGACAAATATCGCCCAAAAACTCAGAGAAGTTTCTCTAGTTGTTCTTTGTTTCCTTCCTTTTTCAATCCTTCCCTCATAAACCGAATCACAGTTTTAATGCATTGATTGTGGGAATATATTTGCAACAGCAACAAGCAATTACAAATGAAAAGTGCTCGAAACAAAAATTCTGGTGCTGTTTGACTGCATGAGTTTACTGAGTAATATGCGTCATGGTCTTGGAAACCTGTCAGATATTGCAGTGGCTGAATTCTGGAAAACTGCCAAAAATGAGGAACATTCAGGCTTTGACCAAAATTGGAGGTTTCTGCCAATATACTTTGACATCTCTACTAAAAAATCAATATTTATTTCTCTTAAATATAATTACAGTTATTTTAGGACACTCTAAACTTGCCTTGGCTGTTTGCCTGTAACAGTCATGTTGTGTAAGGAGACAGTTTAACAAACACAGTGGTAAAAACAGTCAGTGTGGTTTCCTTACGCAGTGAATATCAGAGGCTTTGTTTGTAATGAAACAGACATAAACCCATTCGATTCACTTTGTAATCATATACAGACTGTGAAAATGTCCGCGATGCTCCTTCGCCCTCACGTCATCATCAGAGCGCTTACACACTATATGTAGACAACAGCAGACAACAGTTAAAATATTTAGTCATAAAATAATTAAATGACTGAATAAATTCGTTAGTAGAAAGAAATTTAGGCAACAGAACAAAAGTGAGTGAATAAATCAGTGATGAAATCAGTTATCAGTGGAGATAAGAGCTGACGTTGAGGCTGCGTTTAAATATAGCAAGTCATTTTCCTCATAATAATGCTGATAATTAAAGTGAACACCCATTTCCCATTGTAAAGGTATAATAATTTAGTAATGTTGTTTTTTCATAAGTAGATTAGATTATAAATGCAGAGGTAGACATGGCATCCTTGAGTGGAATTGAAATGAAAAGTTCAGATGTAGATTTTCTTCTGTTTTCATGTTTGTGTAAATCAATGTACGACTCTGTTAGAAGTGTTAAATGTTTTGGAGTCCCATGTAATCACAAATGATCTGCACTGTTTCACAGGCTTCCTTACCTCGGTCTTTATCCTTCCACAGAGTTCATCCAAAATGAAATGAATTCATATTCAAAATTTGTGTTATGTAGTTGTGATACATTGAGACATGCATTGGATGATGTCGATACTCATACAGAGATACAGACCCTGTTTACACTTGGTTTTAAAATTAATCATGGGTGATTGGATCACAAGTGGACAGCACTAAATGCAAGTGTAAACAACAACCAAGATGCATTCAAGACGCATTCATTCAAACTACTTGCTGAGGTCATTTGGGACACCTTTGACCACATAACTTTGTAGTGTAAACAACAATGCATCCTGATACTTCCCTGACAAGGATGTAACAGGAAAATATGTTATTAATGCAGGAAGAAGTGGTTGTTTTGGTGACAGCGCACCAACACTTGATAAAAATGGAGAGGAGCACTGATGTACATGGTTGGAGTGCAAGAAAATAATGAAAGTACAATACCAGTCAAAAGTTCAGACATACCTTCTACAACCCTAATTCCAAAACAGCTGTGCAAATTGTAAATAAAAACAGAATGCAATGATACGGAAATCTCATTAACCCATATTTTATTCATAACAGAACATAGAAAATATATCAAATGTTTAAACTGAGAAAATGTATAATTTTAAGGAAAAAATAAGGTCATTTTGAATGTCATGGCAGAGACATGTCTCAAAAAACTTGGGACAAGGCCATGCTTACCACTGTGTGGGATCCCCTCTTCTTTTACCAACAGTCTGTAACCGTCTGGGGACTGAGGAGCTCAGTTGCTAGAGTTTTGGGAGAGGAATGTTGTCCCGTATCTTGTCTGATACAGGATTCTAGTTGCGCAACTGTTCTATGCCTTCTGTGGTGTATATGTCGTTTTATAATGCGCCAAATGTTCTCAATGGGTGAAAGATCTGGATTGCTGGCAGGCCAGTTCAGTACCTGGACCCTTCTTCTACGAAGCCATGATGATGTAATTGATGCAGTGTGTGGTTTGGCATGGTCATGTTGGAAAATGCAAGGTCTACCCTGAAAGAGACGTCCTCAGGATGGGAGCATATGTTGCTCTAGAACCCGGATATACACTACCAGTCAAACGTTTGGACACACCTACTCTTTTTCATACGTTTTTCTTTATTTTTTTTGCTTTCTACATTGTAAAACATTACCGAATACATCAAAACTATGAAGCAACACGTATGG
>JAQQZR010000023.1:24329117-24347272 GCA_030068235.1 Notoglanidium macrostoma | reverse complement strand
CTCCCACAGTCCAAAGACATGCAGATTAGGTCAACTGGCTACTCTAAATTTCTCATGAGTGTGTATGGTTGTTTGTTCTTTGGACTGTGGGAGGAAACCGGAGGAAACCCACACATGCAGGGGAGAACATGCAAACTCCGAAATAACTTTCTAAATTGATTTAAATTATACTTGAAAAAGTGTCATGGTATAAGAGAAAGAAAATACTTCAGGATGTACTGTTAGAGGAAAATAATCAACTCTGGGGTGGTAACAATGGCTCTGCGCCACATCGGGTCACATCATACCAGCCTGTCATTGATTATTTTCCTATAACAACACATCCTGCCATTTCTACTCATTACTTATCACAGTCAAGTATTCGACTGTCCCAGTTAACTCAATATTCATTTACTGGAAGTCTAAGGGCAGCTGCTGGATTTGTCAGTAAATGTTTAAAATATGCAACTATACAGTATATTGCAAATTTAAAATCTACAACAGTTATACTCTAAGAATAAATACATTAGTATGAGACATGCATGGTAAAATAAAAAAAGTCAGGGTTTACTCTGAGCTACAGTAGGTTGACACATGACCACAAAGTCTTCCCTCTGAAAAAAGTCCCACCTCAAAAGGACAAATTAATTAGATTTAGAGGTGAAATAGTGAAACATTAAATTTTATTAGTTTACAACAGCACGTGACACGTTCATCATTACAAGTGATTTTCAAATAAACAGTTTTTCTGTTGGTTTTTTTTCTATTCTACATAGAGATCAGATGTTACACAGAGATTGGCTTGAAAATGGGAGACTTCTCTTTGCTTAAGGGCTACTATCAGTTTGTAGACTGAATCTGACATCCTGCTGGTGATTGACTGTAAAGTACTTACCTTTACCCTTTTTTAATCACAAGAGTTTTTTTGTCTTCAGTGAATATTTTCAGCAATAATATACCAAATAAAATAATAAAAATAAAAAAAATAAAAAAATCTGTAATATAACTAAATAAAATAAATCTGTGATAAAAAGAAAAAAGTCATAGAATAGCTTAGCAGAGCTAGCATTACTGCAACACACAGTTTCCTACTCATTTAATATCACGGTTACCATAAAAATGACAAAAAAGTAGAAGAAAAAAAAAAACCCTGAACATCAATTGGGTCTATGAAATCAGTGCTTAAGCAAAGCCTGATAGCTTCTGTTTCTGGAATATGATAATTCAGTTCAAATTTCAACCTTGGCTCTCAGCAAGCAGTGCTAAAACTTCTGTTGGTTGAAAACTTTTTCTCTAACCAAGCTCAATTTATCTTATTCTCCTCACTCCACGACTCAAAAACCTCAATTATTCAGCCGTGACCTCATCAGAGGAGTTATTTTAAGATCAAACAGCTGAGTGTGGTGTGCAGGTAAAAGCTTCCTCCCAGACTCCTATTAGCGTGCTGCTCACTGGGTGAGGCCTTTTTGCCCAAGACACCTTTTAGCCCCAGGTGAGGGCCTGATTGGTTAATTGCCCTGGGAACCAAACTGGCATGCGGACGCGTTCTGACATGCACTTAACTCAGCAGGACGAGTGTGAGGGATGTAGAACTCAGCTTGAGGTTAGGAACAGCTTTACTGAATCCAGTTTGTCGGTTATTTGTTGCATTTATTGTTGTAAAAAACTAGGAAAGGTGACAGAAAGCCTAAACGAATCAGAGATGTTGTTATGCCAGAGTCTCTTCTTCAGGGTCATGCACTGAGAGACGATTCATGAATAACGAGAAACAGTGAGAACCAGAGTTCGACTAGAACTCGTAAAAGCACCTTGCTACTTCTGGATCACTTGTCGCCCTGAGACCCAATCTGGTGTTGGGAGAACTGGACAAGTGTGCAATCACAAAACAAAGGGCTCTTTTCATGACTTAAATGCCTATTGTGATGCTAAAGGAAGGGAAAAGCATTGGCTAATTACACGGTATTCACAAGACACCTTAAGGCCTTTGTCTGCCTGGTCAGGATTGATTGAGTTGGGAGGGGGGTTGTTATTTTACAACAGTTATCTGAACCTGCCTCACTTCAAAAGCAAGCGATAGAGAGAGAGAGAGAGGGAGAGAGAGAGGTTGGTAGACTCCAGACTTTAGCAAGACTGCCAGAGGTGTCCTGCAATGTTGGTCTTCCACCTTGTTGCACTCCTCATAAAGCTGAGCAGCATATGAAAAACAATTAATTTTCCATCTCTCGCTCTCCCTCTAGCTCTCTCTCTCTCTCTCTTTTTCTCTCTCTTTAAAGGTACTTATAGTCTCTTTGTAGATAAATGGTACTGCAGCAATCTCTCAAAATTCCCCCGGTCATAACTTATACCATCCTTCACCTGACTGTCTTGTCATCTTAAATTCATCCTTTTCATCTCAGACATTTAACCTCAAGTGTTTGCCATAATGTCAGACACAACTGGACAGTAAAGGACGAGTCAGCCGGGATAAATGGACATACCAAAAGCTGAAGCTGTTACTCTATTTCAACTCAGCTTTATTTATATGGCACCTGTTGAACTATATGAGCAAAATAATGTTAAAAGTTAAGAAATGCTCAAAGTTATTCCTTTACTTTTCTGACATGGGAAAGTCTTTGTGGACGACTTTGCGGTTTCTCGGTAATATAAACCTTTATATGGTTTTCGTCTTAACTTTAAGAAAGAGGAGAAAAAAGCTGGTGAGAGAGCAGAGAATGACTGTTTATAGTTGTAACATAAGTTGCGAACTAAAAAAAAGGAAACGTGAATTTTTTTAAAAATTCAAGTATTGCTAAAAGGTTTTTACATTTGCATGAGGTGGATTTTTCCAGACGATTTGGTAAAGCGGTATTTCATAAAATTGAAATGGAAACCCATTTTTGCATTTAAGTCACATGACATGACATGAAGACCAAATGGAAACGCTACCTTTCTGAAAAAAGAGCACGCCGTAAGAGCTATCATGAAAGGAGAAAACCCCGCTTTAATCACATAACATCACTCAATGGAAACACAAACCATTCGCAATTTTGTAAAATTGTAAAATATCATCTCTATTTTGCACAAAACTGCAATGGAAACCTGGCTAATGATAACCCAATCTGATAGACAACATTAAAAATAGCTTATAAATAGCTAAAAAGTATGACATGTAGCCCTTTAAGAAGTAAAAACTGTAATCACTGGAAAATTGTAGTGTTGGAAATAAAACACTCATCACTAGCTGGGTTTCCGTTGCAGATTTGCGCAAAATAGAAGCAATACTTTTAAAATATCACCAAAACACAATTGCGAATGGTCTGTTTTTCCATTGAGTGGTGTTATGCAATTACAGTTGGGTTCCTCTCACTATAGCTCTTAAAGAGCACTCTTTCTTCAGAAAAGCAGTTTCCATTTGCTCTTCATGTCATGGCATGTGACTTAAATGTGAAAAATGAGTTTCCATTTCAATTTAGCAAAATATTGCTTTATCGAATCGTCTGAAAAACCACCTCATGTGAGGGTAAAAAACTTAATGCTATATTTGAGGTTTTTTTTTCAAAATTCATGTTTTTTCATTACTCATTTTTTGTTCACAATTTCAGATCGTGCATTAATGGAAACCCAGCTACTCATATTGGAAAATATCCACCTTTTGGGTGGTAACAGTAAGAAATACAGATAATTAACATTGGATAACTGTCAAAATAAATAAGGTAAATAAAATAAAGTCAAACAACTAAAGCATACATTTTACATTTACATTTAATGTAAAATATGTATTGTAAATGTAAAATATCGTACAAGTGATATTTACCAATAATAGTAATTAAACTGAAATACAAATACAAGAAACTCGAGTTTTCAGAAACTTTTAGAGAATACTGTAAATATCATATTTATAATGGGGTTAAAGTTTAAAGTTTAAAACTGTTGTTGGTTTTATTATAATTTATAATATTTGTCTTGAGCAAAAAGAATATTAAATAGGCTGATTTGACAGTCTGGGAAGTCTGACATAGTTTAGCTGTCTAACCATAGAGTATGGATGTTGAATTTTTATACGGAATTGGCTAAACTTGTATGTATGCCTAACACAGAGGACACTTGTATCATAAGTCTACAGCAGGAAAGCAGCAAAGTGCAATCGAAAGAGTTCAAAAAGGCTTTGAAGATGCTCCAGGTTAGAGATCACCTGTGTGTGAGAGAGAGAGAGCAGATGAAGGACATTTTACAGGAGCACTAAGTGGTAGGTGCAGCACACATCATAAAGATTGATGTGAAGATAAAGCTAGTCAGAAAGAGAGACAGAGTTTGGGAGAGAGAGCAGGAGGAAAAACCCATCCTCTGTACATTAAGTGGTGTACAGGAATTGGCTTGCCCAACAGGGATGAGGAGAATAACCCAGGCGCCAGCTCCGATGCTGTACATCTGGTTGGTTGCCTTGTGTGACACCCTGTTTCCCGGCAGCTGCCGACCCCATACACACAGTTCATCCGCAGGAAACATACTTTTGAGAGCCAAAACCCTTTGTCATTTCACATATGTTAATTTATTATTACACATAGCAATAATGGTCAAATGGTGGGAACATTTTAATAGTATCATTGAAAAAATATATAATTGATATTAGTTTAAAAGTTTGCATCAGAATACAAATGTAATTAAAGTCTTGTTCTGGATGGTTATGGATTATTGTCACTGATTTCATTTTATAGATTCTTTCTGTTTATAGATTAACTAAACCCTTGGGTATGCACTCAACAATACTGTTACATAACAGTTAATTAAACTTAATTAAAAGCAGCTTATTGAAGTCTGTTCTGAGACTACACTGAATTTGTGGGATTTCTTTTTCCCATTCATTTTCATTTTAAGTGGTATAGATGGACAGATGGATGGATGTTAACAATTTTAAAACAAAGGAAGAATGTGTTCAGTATTCATCATACTGCAACATTTCTAGGTCAATTGAAGCAAATTTGCAATTGCGGATTTGAGACCATGTTAAGTTATTTGTTAAGTCTTATCTCTTCCTTTGAAGCATGTGTTCAGACAACACTCTGCTAGATTTAATCTAACATAGACTGCTGGTTTTTATACAAACCTGTGGTGTCCATACCAACTCGAGTGCATGCTAAAGGGTGATTATATACCAAATACTAAGAAACAAAATTTAAGTAAAACATTCCATAGTTTCTACTTTTCACTCAAGGTATTGTTAATAAAATAACCTGTAATGAAAAAATTACCGAAGAATAAAAAAATGTCCACTCTAGGCCTCAGACACCTTATTCTTTTCATTTGTGGATAAACTGTAAAAGAGGTTATATACTATTTTGTTATCATTATATTTTTCTATTCAAAAATCAAACTTTGCTAGTGGTTAAAACTTTTACCCTCAACTCATACAATTCCATAAAAGTATAACTTAAAAGCTGCCACTCCTGGTAGCATGGGTCAGGCTCTTTCAGCCTCTTTTATGAGATCACTTTGATGCTCTACAAATATGAAACACTTGGGATGAACTGTGTAAATACTGCTGTAGTTTTATGAGGCTTTTTGGAGTCTGACAGGATGGGACTGATCCAGTAATCGGTGATTCAGACTAGTGTTTAATGACGTGGTTAGCTCAGAAAACTCAAGTGGAATCCACAGAGGATGTTTACTGTATGTCTTACTGTATAAACTGTGTACTGCACAGCAAATGATAGTGTTAAATCAACTCGGAGTTAATTTATACACTATGCTGGTGTTTATTTTTGTCTCAGTCTTTGCAGTGTTAATTTAACACTTTCTAAAGTTCATATGCAGAGTAAAGATACCTCTAGACATTGGTAAAAAATTAACTCTGCTTAACATCAGAGTGTGGTTCTATAATCTCCAACACTTCACAATGACACCAGCTCTCTCATGCAATTGATTCCTTTAGTGTTAAACCACTTTTTTTTAGTGTCAATTCAACTCTATATTTAACACTTTTGGTTAACACTGGACAATCAACGCTGAGAATTTTGTTGTGTGGCATGTCTGTATTGAGATCTGCTGGTGTTAGTGTTTAAATTTATTGGGCTTACATTCTTTAAAAAATAAGAATTCAGATAATGTGAATTATTATTATTATTATTATTATTATTATTATTATTATTATTATTATTATTATTATTATTAAGATCTTTAAGTCAAATCAAGCTGAAATTTGGTGTATTGGATCTTTGTGCTTAACTGAATTTGTATTTGAAGTGGTAACTGGGGTACTTAACAAACATGGCCACCATTAGCCAATCAGCTTTCAGCATGCATTTCACAGAGTTATCACTGAGGTACTTTCACGAAACTTCAACAGTGTGTTGATCTATGTTCCATTTGTTAAGTTAACTATTTAGCTTGGGCAGAGTCATAGATGCAGGCAGCAGGAGGATGTATAAGCAGCAAGGAGTTTTATTAAAATACTCAGCAAACAGATCTAAAACATTAATCAAAATGCAGGGTAATGGGCAGACAAAAAGTCAGAATGTCAAAGGCAATGGCAAAATACACAAGTCAAAGTACCAAAATAATGTAAAACCAGACATCGATCAGAAGCAAACAGCATGGTAAAGACCCTTAACAAGTACACTGAGCACTTACATTACAAACTGTTAAAACTAAAGAGTCTCTGTATGTATTGCCATGGTGATTGTGCACGGGTGAATCTCATCAGTAGTCAGGTGACTCTGAGAGTGAAAGTGCGTGATGGGATTTGTTGTCTGTGTTGGCCATATCTGTAGGCTTCTGCGAATTCTGGTTAGTTGAGTTTGGGGCAGAACTTGGCAATAACATGACAGGTAGTAATATTTGAACTGGCCAGTGGTGTTGTTATTTATAAAGCATGCTTGGACAATTCAGATCATCACTTGTGGCACAAAGTATTATTAATATATTCTTGTTTCTTTCATTTTTTATTGGCTTGCTGCTACAGGCAATCAGAAAACCCTACTTTTTAGATGACCATGATTATCAAGCCTATTAACTAATTTTAAACAACATGTCATGAGTTATTGATGTTTAGTAAATAAACTGCAAATTCTCTAGCTTATCAACTTGTACCTTTTTTCCTTTTGCAGTATTTGGATTGTCCAAGTTTATCTATAGGTTACTATAGATTTCAACTTTTTGCAAGCAGAAACCCCTGGAAGTGGATGCAGAATAAAATGCAGAATTATTTTATGAACCTAGTCCTATTCAGCTTTTCAAATATTATGCTCATTATTTAAATGTGTACAATAATATTTTGGCTAATTATTAGCACCTTAGATTTCCCTTTATTTAGATAGTTCACTTTGTACTTCTGATATTTAGTAGATTATTTACTGACTATTAATGTGTCCACAGTCTGTGGATACATTTTATGACATGAAATAAAAATTGTTAATCATCATTTTATATGTTGTTGTTGAGAACAGGCTGATAGGCTGTTTCATTGTATATAGTGCCTACAGAGTGTGTAGACAGTCTATACATTAAAAATGATATTAAATCATAATAATGATAATGATAATGTGATGATATATGTGACCCGTCATATCGAGTCAGGTAGTAAGCCACACAGGTTCGTGTTGCGCTGTGGACATAAAGGTGCAGTAGGTTAAATTGTGGATAAATGTGGATATAGCGTACCTTTAAAATGATTTGAGGTATATAATTGGGCCTTTTTAGAGTACATTTTAAAAGTACATTACATTAAATTACAAAGAAAATTATGTGTACCTATATTGGTAAATGATACACGTACATTTGGGGTGCGAACCCAGCCAAATAGTTGTTGTTGCAGTTTAGTATCCTTGTTTTCTGAGAGTGGAAGATGGCTTTATTGAGCATCTTTTTGGACTAATCACACACACAAGTGTTACCAAATTATTTCCTTTTTTTGTCAAGCTAAATAGGACTGGAGCATGGTGCTGTGTGTTTGCAGATATTGTGAATATGAAACCTGATTCAGTACTAATGTAATTCTATTAATAAACTGAAAGGTTGAAAATGGTCTGGACATTACAATAATTGCTGTCCATCACTAGACCTATGTGCAATTTTCTGTACTGTATGCATTTAAAGCACAAGAGCGTGAACACATGTTAGAGATTAAATGGATGTACAGCATGCGTATATGCATCTGCCGCAGTAATGCTCAATTAAAGTTTATATTCTCTACAAATAATGTTCTGCAAAGGCTCCAAGGGCCCTATGATGAAGTGCAGTGTTGCGATAAATGGGCGTCGACCCTCTGCTCGCCTCTTTCATCTGTCTCTGACCGTCGCTCAGGTCCGCACCCCTGAGGTGATTTATTGTGGCGGAGATGGTGGTGATGGTGATGGTGGGGGGAGGTGGAGGGAGACAGCTAGACCCGATGGGCTTTTGATGAAATTGTCGGAGAGATTCAGAACGATAAATCCTTGTCTGTATGTCTAGATCAGCGAGGCTGCTCTCTCATTCTCTCTCCATCAATAACCTCTCTGACACCATACACTACACAAAAGTCATAACTTTACATTGCTCGGGGGCCGAGAGGGTGGTGGCGTATTTACACCAGAGCAAAATCCACACTAGACACAGACTATGTGGAGGGTGAAATGGAAATGTGAGAATATTCTTGGATAAAATTGAAAATGATAATATTTTGATTATGTCAAGAATGCATGAATGCATTTTAATGAAATTATCAATGCAACTTCTTTAAAAAAAATCATAATTGCTACTATTAGACATCTGTGCACCACCCCTCAAATCATCTAAAACCACTTGTGGTCCATTATCTCAATGAACCCATGAACCGCTGAGCTGAATCCTCCTAAAATAAGGGTACTTAAAGGTGTAGTCAATGATTTTGTGAGAACCTAGCAGAAGAAAAAAACAAATTAAAGGAAAACATGGCATTTGGTACCAATTACTCTTAGAGAAAAGGATTACTGCAAATCAACTTTACATTATTCTGATTTGTATCCATTGTCCAGGATAACTTCCAAATTACACAAGAGCTCACTGATTGTTTTGCTGAGAATGAAAGTGATGTGAATCACATGTTAGGACCGTCATACTTGCCAGATCTCAGTCTAGTTGAACACCGATGGGAGATTTTAGAGTGATGTCTTAGACTCTCCACCACCACCATCAAAACACCAGCTACGTGAATATCTTTTAGACAAACAGTGTTCATCTCTCCACCACCAATACAAAGGGTTGTACAATCTATGCCAAGGCACACTGAAACTGCTCTGTGGCCTGTGGTGGCCCTCCACCTTCCTAACATTGTTTATTTCCTGCAATTCGTCACCTATCTCTAGTGGTTATGAAACTAAAAGCTTGTCCCCTCAGTGTTTCCTCTAAAGCCATCCTTATAGGTTGGAAGACATGAATGCCAGTGTGAGAGGCGGAGCTTATTGATTAATAGGCTCACTACCCTGATTGGCTGGATGTTGGTGCTCCACATAATTAGTTTTTTCCTTCACTTACACAACCTGTGGTGCCTCAGAGACTGGAGATTCATCTGTGAGCAGAAATTTTATTGACAGCTGCCAAAATGAGAGCCAAAATATCACAAAAAGGATCTGA
Organism: Notoglanidium macrostoma; assembly: GCA_030068235.1. Lineage (NCBI taxonomy): Eukaryota > Metazoa > Chordata > Actinopteri > Siluriformes > Auchenoglanididae > Notoglanidium > Notoglanidium macrostoma. The sequence continues at coordinate 24,337,729 of JAQQZR010000023.1, read as the reverse complement.
TTTAAAAATCACTGACTGCACCTTTAATATTTAGATTTATTTGGATTGTAGTCCTTGTCATATTAAATAGAAACACATTAGTGCAACTTGGTTATGCATGAGGATTGCTACAGGGAAAGAATTCATTGGTTCAAACTGTAACTTTGTTTAACACTTTGGTAATAGTTTTACTGAGAGTTAACTGATGAGAGAACATTCAACTTTTACGCTATGACTGAATAGAAAATGACTAATTATCGGTAGTGTAGGATTATGAATAATAGACAAATAGGAGGTTGTTAGGAGCTACAGTACTGAGAAGAGCTTTGTAATGTCCTTCAAGAAGCCTGGAGAACTATTCCTGAAGACTACTTAAAGAAATTACAAGACAAAGAGTTCAGGCTGTGTTGAAGAATAACGGTGCTTATGCCAAACACTGACTTAATATTATTATATGTTATATATAATATTAATATTGTTAGAATTACACAACTCACTTTGTGTTATAGACTGTATTTACATGCATGTTTGCAGATGTCACTGTACCGGAGACTAATTGCAACTTTTAATAAATTTGTATTCATCAAGGCAGTTCTACATTGTGGATGACACTGTATTCATGGTGGCTCATGGTGGCCTAACACCTTACTAATTCATTTGTTTTTCCTTTTATTTGTATGGTCTGTATACACTACAGCAATTTTAGTATTTGGTATTGAATGTGAGTGTTTAGCTGTGTGTGTCTGTGTATATTTCTCCTGCTTGTTGGTTGTGGGTGTAAAGTGCAGAGCGGCAGGTCGTGCAGGGCTCCAGCGGAGCAGTTCAGCTGTCATTAACCCTACACAGCTGGGCTTTCAGGGACGCTTCAGTCCCGACTGTGCTGCGTGAAAAGACGACTGCAGCGGCTCTAATCTACACCATTGTGATCAGTGACAGGAGACAGAGAGAGGAGTTCAGAGTCCAAAACAGGCACCAGGGTCTGCCGCTGAGAGGCGCAAAACGTGAGGCTAATTTCTCCAGTGCCCACACACACACACACACACACACACAAAAATCACATGGTCTTTATCTCTTTCTCTCTCTCTTGCTCTTTCACACACACACACACACACACATGCACTGTTCTTTCTGTCTCCAGTTCCACACCCCTTCCTTCAAAACCCACCTGCACTCTGCATCTCATCCTTTCATCTCATCAGCCTATGTTTAACACACAAAAGAGCCAGGAAGGAGAGCCCATTAAGTCACTTAGTTAAGACCACTCGACAAATTAACACAATTAGCACAATTGATTCATGTCCCACAGCTTAAGGTTTTATCCACTTCCCAGAGTTTATTTATTCTAGTGTAAATCCATGTGAATAAAATGTCAAAATGTTAGAAAATTTCAAGACAGTATTCTGAGAAGGAATGCAAAATGTAATATGCACAGAAAAAAGCTGGCGTTAAAAATGTATTTTAAAAAATGGCCCTTTTACGTAGGCCTTTTGGAATTTATTAACAATTTCAATTTGCATAAAATCGCACAAGCATTTTTCCAGTCAATTTAACCAAATCACTAAAGCATCTATTAGCTTGAACCCAAACCAAATGGGCCTCTACATGGCAACAAGACTCACTGCAAAGCCTGGTGTGTCTTACAACAAAAGACTGCATGATTTTTACAATGATTTGTAGTAACTTAGCACTTTAAAACATGATTGACATTTTATAATGCTTTTATATATTTGTGTTGCTGAAGACTGTAAAGTAACATTACTAATACATTTAAAGATATAGACGTTTACAGACAGAGTACATTTTCACATGCTAAACAGCTCTGCAGCATAAATTACTTAACAACCGTCAAACATTTGAATCAAACTAAAAAAACACCATCTGCTAATTCAATTAGGCAACTCAGCGATGTGTGTGTTACCTTCGGGAGGCTGTATGACACCTTCAATAACATTTCACTATGATCCTGTTTGTCTAAACCAAAAGCCTTTAATAAAGGAATATCAACATCTGTCTTTTTTTTAAACATGCACAAACACAATACTGTTCAGAAGTGAAATATCTAATTTACGATCACAATCATATACCATTTATAGATCTCTAATCCAAAGATGTCCCATAATCCAGCGTCATAGGAAAAAAAAATTTAAATGGCAAAAAGCTTTTATTTCAAGATCTTGCAAAATACATCCGTCTTCAAGTAAAAATATAAACATACACATGAACACTATGATACTGGACTTATGGGACACTGTATTTTAACATCTTGGGTAATTTGAGATAGACAAAAAACCCAACATTTTGGTAAAATGCCATTCATGTGTTTGTGAAAATCCACACAGCTTGCAATTGCAACAACAAAACAAAACAGCAAAACTATCTTACAGAATGAATATTGCAGATAAAATAATTTATTTTTTATTTTATTTATAAGTTTGTAGAATGTGATAATATGAGATTAGAATATGCTGTGATTTATATAACTACAAATGATCAGAAAAATTATTTAAGCTAAGAAATAGCTAAGGTAGTGTGTTAACTTCTTAAAAATAACAGAACAAATAATTGAAAAAATGCAATAAATACCATTATAACCTGTTAACCTGTCTCACAGAATCATGGATACATTTTAGATTTAAACGAATACAGTTTATAAGTTTGCCAACTATAAAAACACACTATTTAATAGAATTTGAAGTAATTCAAGATACCATTAATAAGTCTGTAAACTATTACGACTTACTCAAAGGATCTGAGATCATCTAAGATGCAATAAAACATTAATAAAAAAGTTTACGGACTAGCAAAAGGAAAAAAAAGAAAACGTCAAAAAACAGATTGGTCTCACACAAACAGGACCATTTCTCAGTTTGGTTCTTACACAGAGTTTATTTACTTTTCAGCTAAAACTGTCTGGAGTTCATTTTGGGGGAGAGAATTCTAGTGAATGTGTCAACGTCTCCTTTCAAATGATTTCAGTGAAACAAATCAATAAGTGAAAGAGGCGAAAGAGGCGAGGGGAAAAACTTATGAAGAGTTAGAAAAAAATTCCAAGAGGGCTTGAATGTGTGTTGACTTGGATGTATGTAAAGAGCAAGAGAGAAGAAGAAAAAGAAGAAAAAGAAGAAGACGAAGAAGAAGAAGAGAGGAAAGCAGAAGGGAGGCTGTTCTTGGACCAGTCAATAATTATCCTCCCTATCCAGGCTCTGTGTGTCACTCCGACAGGGCCTTTGGGTCTCATATAAACCCTATTCAGACCACACAACAGAGCGACACCCAGGCCACGACAGGACCCCTTTTACTACCCGTCTTTGTTGAGCTCTCTCTCTCCCTCTCTTCCCTTCTCCCTCTCTCTCCCAGTCATTACCATACATATCCATATGAACAGTCAGGCCGGGTCCTAAGCAGCTGTCCACAGAAGTGCCGTCAAAAAAAAAGACAGAAAGGCGTCTGAATCCTTAAGCGATGAACAACAGAGGCTCTTGAAGGGTTCTCTCTCTCTCTCTTCTCTCTCTCTCTCTCTTCTCTCTCAGTGATATACCTCAGTCTTTTCAGATCCAATGGGCCAAAGGTGGGTGCAGGGCCACAGAAAGGGTGAAGTCTCATTCAGACTCACTATTGAGAAGCCAAGGGTTCATAGTGGCTACAGTCTCCAGGTCAGAGGCTGCGTTTTATATACATGCAGGTCAGAATGGTCTCCCTGTGTGATAACCACACCAATTTCTTACACAAGTAAAAGTTCAAATGTTCATCCAAAATGTCCTGGTTACAATTAAAATACAAATTTGAATGCTTTACTTTAGTTGAAGTGCAAATCTCTTAATAAGAAAAAGTGATGTCTGTAAGAACACAGTGTTAAATAACTGCACAGATTGCCTGACTCTTAGCCAGAGCCTGGAAATAGTAAAAAAAAAATTTTCCCCAGATTTTTTTCAAAATATTCATTCTTTGATGACTTTAGAGTTCTTCTCGCTATGTTTCAAACAAAAAAATCTATTTTTTACTCATGATATTTCAAAACAGATATACACATCACTACCTATCGTTAACCCATTAGCATGCAAGCTAGTAAATATAAACAGCGTTAGTATCATGCTAGCTAACATTTGAGAGGTTAGCTGGTGACGCTGGTGTTAGTTTGCTTTAGTTGTTTGCTCACGTTCCTCCATGAACGTAAGTAAGTTAAGTAAAGAATTTAAAGCTGTACGTTTATTCACTTATTGCTTTAGACGAGTATTTCTGGTTTTATTTAAATGAAGAACTTTTGTACTTCTATTTCTTCTACAGCTGGCTAAGAAGCGATATATGAAAAGAAGCTATAATGCCAACGTTTAAAGGTTGATCTGTTGATATGGATGTTATAGACATGCCCTATTCAGGTCATCGCAATTACAGCATTCAATAATGTTCATGTTTGATTCAATGTTTGGTAATTCTTATGACTTGTAAATGTTTCTAAACTAGCAGCCAGATGATCTGAGGACGTCTCGAGGGTGCCAATTTACTTTCGGTGCAAAAACAAGAAACATGGACAAACATCCATGTTAGTTTACAACAGCTAAATCCCTTAGGCCAACGTATAAGACTCCCTCGCTAGTCACTCAAACATTAGATTAGCATGTTAATCTCTCTGATGATACAAACTGGCTTGGATGCCAAAAACTAAGCTAGTTAAGCTGGCTTGGTAAATACAAAATGTAGATAAAGACTGATATTTATAGTGATACATTCTGAAGCAATTCTCTGTTAAAGCAAGTACTAATGTTTCAATTTGGACAAATATCTCAGTCGGTTATTTTAGGTGAGGCCGGGGGTGTGGAGTACTCTGCAGTCCATTTGCTCTTCGGAAAAGTGAAATGTATGAATTATAGATATTATAGAGAATTGCAGAGATGATAGGGTAACCAGTCTGTTTTAAAATGTAATAAGTGGTTATTTTTGCTTTATTACTCTCACCCTGAGTCAAGTGTATTTGCAAATATGTGTATCTATGTGCTGGTGCATGTCTATAATCCAAATCCTAAATTCTTTTTTAGCAAGTAATGGACCTTAAAGTTTTTCAAGGAAGTCTATTTTGGCCCTCGGAGCTGTCACCCCCCCTTTACTCCCTCGGCCTCCTGCTAGTGGACGATAGACGGCTTTAGACTGCTTTTGGAGGAGATGAATAGGCGAGCTCGGCGTTGCAAAGCAGGCTTGTTTGTTGCTTCACGGGCGGCCTTCCATTCCATCCATCCATGGAAAAATAAGAGAGGGAGAGAGAGAGTGATTGATAAAATCTCTTATGCTGGCTCTTTTGCCCCCTTTTTATTGCCTCCCTCAGAGCCTGTGACCCATTACTCGCAGAACACAATGGCCCTCGTCGGCACTTTCCACGCTGCTGCTGAGTCAAACAGCGCTGGGGGGAACTCGGGTCAATTGTAAGCGGTCGCTGCTCTTTCAGGCTCACTGTGAGAGCTCAGTGGGACTGCTACTACCCAACAGCCAGTGGACTCCTTATCTCTACTGACATCCATCTCTCTATCCATCTGTCTATCCATCCATCCATAAATCCATCCATCCAACCACCCATCCATGCCTCGGTCCTCTTCCCCTCTTCATCAATGGCTTTTTTGGAGCACCAAAACAGTTTGCTAATCCTTCCCGCTCCCTCCCACAAGCCTTTGTGGCCGTCTCTTTCTCTCACCATCTCTTATTGTGCACCTCTTATTCTCTCGCTCTCTGCTCTAGTCGCACCTCTCTTAATCCCACTTGTTGCTTCCTGTCGTAGGGCGCCTCGGGGCAGGCGGGCACCGGAAGCTTCTCCGAGTTCGAGACACAGTTACGGCCTGCCACTGGCTCTGTTCTCACTCGCAACTTGAATTCAATGAAGAGAGAGAAAGGAAAAAAAAAAGAAAGCAAGCAAGAGAGAAGAGAGAGAAATAGACAGAAGGAGAAAAGGGTTGGAGAGAGCAGGGGAGGAGGGTAAGGGTAGTTGACTTCTTGAGCCTATTTTCCCCATTTTAATACCATTAAAAAAGAGTAGCTAAGCGATTAGCAGAGCGAGAGGGGAAAAGACACCCTCGAGTGTGAGCAGGGTTAAAGTGGAGGGGGCACGCGGGGCTCTCAATGCACGAGGCTCACCGGCCACAGAGTGCTTCTGCTTCCTCAAGCACACTCCATGGAGACTCCAGTCAGGTGGAACATTTAACTGCCAATTCTCTCTCTCTCTCTCTCTCTCTCTCTCTCTCGCTCTCTCTCTCTCTCTCGCTCTCTCTGCTCCCAGGGACTCTTGTGCTTCCCTCCTACCCATAATGAAAAAGATTTCACATGACAGAGAGATGATCTCAGCCAATTAGGAACATAACAGCCACCTGCAGGCATGCTGAGAGAGATAGTTTGAGAAAAAGAGAGAAAGAATTGGCTTACTGGCTATACTTTATTTATGCATGCAACTGAATGAGGATTGAAGAGACGTAAATGAGACCTATTCATTTATAAATTGTTATACACTGATTCAGATATGTCTGCTGATAATTGAGAGCAGGGTCATGACTGGTTTTATTCTTCACTTCAAGTGCTTTCCTGGGAAAAATGATATAACTTGTATTCCCTACCTCACACCAGTTTTCCTGGGACAGGCTCCGGTTTCTGTGAACATGGCCAGGACGAAGCAGTTTCTCAAGATGAATAATGGAATAAACATGAAATGTTTTTCTTAATTTCTAAGAAATTCCAAATTGTCACATAATTGGATAATATTCTACTTACTGCTCTGGTATGTGCAGATTGTTTTTAAAATTATGTGGCGTTATTTATACCACAGTACCATCAAATTCTCTCATTTGAATATTTTATCATTTCTATAGCAACAGATAATTTACTGGGATATGTATGGCGGACACCTGACGTAATCTAAGCGTAATATTAAATGCATTAAAAACGTGTTGTTATTTAACAAAGAAAAATGTATAATCATTGGTATGGTGATGTTTATTGATTGATTGATTCATTGAGGAGATTTTATTTAACATTTATGGAAGGAGTCTCCATTTCAGCAAAAAAACAATTTCCACCACAGGAAAGTCTTCAGGACAAAAGAGTTTGTACTTTCTGGTTTCTCAGTAAAAAGACAATGTGTTTTTTTTGTCTTGTTAATTTCCTGAGAGAGAAATGATCGTTGGTGAGGGATTGACTGTTTAGAGATGCTTTGACATAAGCGATAAAAGGAACTAACTTGTTTCATGGACGTTACACAACACTGTAAATGTAAACTGCTAAATGTACTTCTTGTTCATTAAGAAATGAAAAATTCTACTTGTTCTATACTCCTGTAGTATAAGAGACATTAATAAATCACTTTTGGATGTGCTGTTACTGCAAATAATCAACTTCGAGGTGATAACTGTAACTCTGTAACATTTTGCCGTATTACACTACAACAATGTTTAAACTTGGTTTTAAAATGCATCTCTTGTGATCAGATCACAAGTGGACAGGGCTAATGTAAACAACCACTAAGACGCATTCAAGACGCAGTCACTCAAACCACTTGCATTTGACGCATTTGATTACGTATCTTTTGTAGTTTTGTGGTTGTTGAGCTGGACACCTTAGACCCCGTTTACACTTGATATTAAAATGCGTCTTGGCAATCTGATCACAACTGGATAGCTCTAAATTCAAGTGTAAACAACCTCCAAGACGTATTCAAGATGCATTCGCTCAAACCACTTGCCGAGGTGGTCTGGGTCTTTAACCACATACCTTCTGTAGTGTAAATGCTAAAGCAACATGGATGTAACAGAAAAATACAACATTAATGCTGGATGCAGTGGTTGTTTTGGTTACAGCGCAACACGCTAGAGAAAAAATGCAGAGGAGCACCGATGTACAAGAAAATAATTAAGGTATATTACAGGTTTAACGGTTTAATATAATTTTGCTTGGGGACCTTTGACTTTCCAGCGGACGTGACGAGGCAGTAACGAAATTTAAACAAAAGTGGTCAGCTGTTCACCTTGGAGACACATGATAAACACAGGTGTAAACGCCGATGTATCTTGGCAGTCCATTTGTGACCTGAATGCTCAAGACTCATTTTAATACAAAGTGTAAACAGGGCCTTATTGATGCATGATAGAGATAGATGTAAACTGCTATGTGTCTTGTGATCCGATCACCCAAGACACATTTAAAGTGTAAACAGAGCCTTATTGTCCTATAACAACATGCTCTGCTTTTTATAAAAGACTACTTCTTCATATTTTTGTCCTTGTTTATACAAGAAAATGATTTATACTGTATATTGCTACTACTATTAACAATGACTATATAATTTTCTATGTTATTTACATAATTATGTTGTTCACATGAGCCAAACTGAGAAGTGGTTTCACTTACAAAATAAATTAGTGAAGTTTAAGTTTTGTTCTGGTTTTTTTTGTCTGTTTTTTTGTGTGTGTAGCCTTAGGCATCTATTTAGCTTAGCTAATGTTGCTATTGTGTTTTTAAAACCAGTATTTTATGTTTATGTTTTATGTTTATGTTTCTGCATGATAAACCTTTAAATTGAACTGATTAACACACACACACACACACACACACACACACACACACACACACACACACACACACACACACACACACACACGTTTGTT
>JAQQZR010000023.1:24313037-24329017 GCA_030068235.1 Notoglanidium macrostoma | reverse complement strand
CAGGGTGTACCCCGCCTCTTGCCCGAAGATGCTGGGATTGGCTCCAGCTTCCCCGCGACCCAGATGGATAAAGCGGTGTAGATAATGGATGGATAAAACAAAAGCAAGAACAAGGTGATACAAAACTAAATGTTATAGGGGTAACACACAATACATGCTTGGAAATGAAATAGCAGAAACAGAGAATTTAAATAGGGCTGCTAATTAGGTAACCAAGAACAGGTGCTAGTGATCAGCAAGGCATGTGTAAGGGTCATGTGATTTTCTGTGGCTGATGGGACATGTAGTCCATCACTGGTACTGGTGCTGGTATGATACAGTGATACTCTGAGCTGCTTATCTATTTTTATATTCATTACCTGACAACATTCATAATCAGAAATTCTTTATTGATCCTTAATGGAAATTGGACAAGCAACTGTCTGTCTTAAAAGTGCATTCATTATCACCATGGTAACTGGTGACAAAATTTGTAAAATGGCAGAGTTCCTGAAGTTCCTGGTAACTGTGAGCAGTTTTAGAAATATTGTAGCCTATAACTATTTCAAATCTAAAATTGCGACAAAAAAAAAATGATTTACTGACTTATGCTTACTTTAAACAGTACATTCCTTTGAAGGGTGCCACTAATTCTGGAATTTAAACAGTATTCCTAATTAAAAGCAAAAATGGCAAATTGTCATCTATTAAAAGTGCATGAATGAGGAAATGTGTGCATAGAACTATATCCTAATTCAGACAAATTCTGTAAAAATTACAAATGAATTGTGACTGTACCAAATATGAGTCATTATCATTTGAACAAATGCTCTTCTAGGAACTACCACCGAGTTTCTTCTCTCCTATGCTCGACCTTCAGTCTCCTTTAACAACACGCAACCTGCACCCATTAGCAGCATGGAGTTAGTCTAAACCTTTCAGCTCTGTGAAAAGAAACACTTTCCATATATTAGATGACAAAACAAAAATATTATCCAGATTTGAAAGGAATAAATCCACTGGACAAAAGGGTAATTGGTTGAGCAAGCGCTTACTCTCATTACCAGGCTCCACAGTGGGAAACGGGTCACTGATTAGGCCGTTCTGAGGGCCTTGAAGGCCATCCTGCAGGGAGTCGCGCTGGAGGAAAAGCTGGCCAAAGGTTTAAATAGATTTGCAAGCAATTTACCTTTGCACCATGTTGGCAATCTGACGCAATTTGAGTGCAATTTGTCTGCTTTCAGACTCTTAGCTGCCTCTGTGCAGCGCAAATGGCAGAGAGTTGAAAATATCAGCCTGCGAGAAGCGAGCGGCGTATGACCACTTCTGAAGGGGGCTGCATTGACAACAATTAGAATAAGTGCTACGAGAAATCTTCAACTCAAATGTCAGAGGAAAAAAGCCAGACACTGGCTTGTGAGGAGGCGAGCAAGAGAATGACAGAAAGGATGCGCCTATGGATGTACAGTATAGATGGTGGATATGGAAAGCGCATCAAAATTACCCAGCGTCCCTTCTGATTGTGCGCATGGAAATTGCTCTGACATTTTCTAGAATTTGCAGTCTTGACGTCACTCACAAACCAAAATGACCATGATCGGAGACCATTCCACGGCACCGCGCTCCTCTTTCCTGACTTCCTCTCGCGCTCGCTTGTCCACTTGAAAGTTTGCACAAGTGTCTGACTACTTCCATTAAGATTCTCAATAGCAACATACTTGTCCTCTGAAATGCACTGCTAAACAAATTGTGAAGCATTTGTGTATGAACGTGTGGGCTGAGGTTGGGATGAAGAGGTTGTGTCAGGAAAAAAAATATATTGTGAAGGAAAAATAGAAAGTAAGACATAAAATGTCAGCCACATAAGGGTCTGTTACGGCAATGACAAGCATATTAAGGGCACAGGTAAGTTTCTGAAATCATAAATCTGATTAAGTTGTCTTAACTATTATTTATCGGAAAGCATATAATGCTATGAATTTTTTAGGAAGTTCAGTGAAACTAATAGAGATATATAGATATAGCGATAAATAGTTATAGAAGTGAGTTTTTTTTATCAGAAAATATTGCACGTATTTATTACATTAGTGCATATTAGTTTTTTAAACAGAAAAATATATCTGTTTATTAAAAGTATAAAATGTTAATAATTAAAAGTAGATTAAGTGCTTTTTTCATGCTGATGAGCTGTGATGCATGCTGTCCAAGCTTTTTTTCTGTACGCAAGTTTATATGACAACAGAGAGATAACATAAGTATTAGAACAGGTTTTGGATGCAAAAAAGAGCACATTTTGTTTTTGACCTATTTACCAGGTGCACTGTGCATCCATTAATTTTGCCTAATGAACTCTGAAAACAAACCCAGCTTTTAATGTCTTTAAGGAACATAACTCCTACTGTCGATACTTAATTATGCTTTTCAGATTTGTCCGTTTCAGACATGCGTAATGTTTACAAGATATGTGGAGAATTTTGATTGATTACCTATTTAGTTATTGCCAGCTGTAATCATCCATTCATGCATGCTTTGTTTATTTCCGAGTTGTGAGGAAGGATTGTGGAGAGAAGCGTTGAGTTTTCCCAGGAAGCCCCAGCAGGCCGCACACGCTCAGCCAGTTAGAAAGGAGAGAGGCTGATTCTGGATGGACCAGATGTTCTCTAATGGGTCCAGCGCAGAGAGGGGAAAAAGAAGTAGCGGCAGAGACATTTTCCGCACAATTTCACCATCTGAAAGGCCCTGAAATACTTAACGTATTATAAGGGTTCCCACAGCTGTTTTTCCTAGGCAGGGCGGGAGGAAAAAAAAGCCCCAACAACTCAATGTCAAAACGCCTCTCTTTCACCCACATCTTTGCTTTCTTTATCTCTGCCTATCAAAAAAACTGACATGTTTTATGTAATGCTGTCAAGCAGTAATAGTTCTGAAGGAAAAAAAAAAAAATCCTGGCATGTACCTGCCAAAGTGCACTTCTTTTTTTTTCTAATCATATTGCCATCCTGAATAACAAATAAGGTTTTGTTATTTATTATTAGATCACGTTTGACAAATTGCTATTGAATGAATCATTTCTAGTCTTTGTAAAGACTCACAATTTGGCTTGTAACATTTCAGAAAAGCAACGAACAACACAATCTATACTTAGAAACATATTAGTAATGTTTCTGTGATTAAGCACAGGGACACAACCAACCAGAAAGGGCTGCTTTGCACAAAACATGTAATTAAACCTATGATTTAGTATGATGTATGATAAGCATGAAAATTTACTGCTCTACCTAAACATCGTGTCAGGAACGTTTTCACATTCTGTGTATAGTTCTATCTAAGTGTGTTCACCTTTACAATGGCATTTATGTTTATAGCTTCGGGTGTTTATACAGAGCATCTTATATAAGTATGTTGTAGTCTCTATTAAATACATCCCCATACTAGTATAAATAATTCAAGGTCTAAGAATAATATCAAGCTAAAACCTCATTAGAGAAGAATTAATACAGCAACAAAAACAGTACAAGTCATGAATTTTTTTAATCGTTTGGATACAGTGTTTTATTCCTCTTATACCACAGCAATATACCAACAATTACAACATTTAATTTATTGTCATTAATGAATGACATCCTACTTTTTATACTATTTAATTTTGTGAAACATCCACAAGACAAATTAGTGATAAGTCGTTCCTTCACCCATTCCCTTTCTTGATGTTTATAAGACTAAAAATATATAAGTATAAGTCAAGTTAGCTTTTCTCAGCCTCCTTTAACACTTAAGAGAGAATCACCTGACTCCTGTAGGAGTAGTGTGTCCAGAATTGTCCTGCACTTGTTTCTAGTCCAATTGTTAAAACTTAGTCCTGCTGGTTCCTTCAACAGCTCTGTGCTTGGATTGAAATCTGCTTCACTTATGCATAAAAGCATGTTCCAAATGAGCAGATGTAAATGTAAATGTACCGTACATATGCATGTGCTGTGATTGGAAATTTGCATTCTTCTACTCTAAATTAACACGAAATATTCAACAATTCCTACACAATTTTACCAAATGCAGTCAAAATCCAAAATCCAATGAATTCCATAGGAATAGAAATGGACAGCCACCTTTAAGAAGATGCTGTAAAGAAAGCATCAATATGTATAATGAAAGTTTCACAAATAAAGCATTCTTCTAATATCGTACTTCTAATTTTGCCATAAATACAGTACATTCCATGAATCTATAATGTATCCATCACCACAATATTATGATGTAAAACAACCTATAAATATGACTAAATCTCACAATTATCTGGTCGCTATGCATTCGTTTCAATTTACACATCACAAATTTAAAAGTTGATTTTCTCCAAACTTGATTTTCTATTAAGATGATAAATTACCCCTCAACAGTTTTGCTAATTCCCCTGGATTTGCTGCACCAAATTTAACAAATGACCAATTAATTTAAAGATAAGTAACTGAAAATTTCGAATGTGCAATAAAACAATTTTCATTTTTTTGACCAACTGGAGTCATTTTGTGGTTAATAAAATAATAACCCCCAAATAATGTTGGTGTCTGTGATAGAACACCTAAGAAGAGAAAGTGACCATGTCAATTGTCTAACTTTTCAGGATGATTGGCATTAAAAATTAATCGTTCCTAAGAAAAAGTAGGAACACCTTATTAAAAACACTATCTTGTAAAAATTTTGCTGTAATTCAGGTACACGAGAGCATTTTGCTCGTATCTTGTTCAATTTGTATGGAAGTCATAAGAAAAGATATAAATATTAACCGCACTTCTGAGCTTGTGTGAGTTGTGTTGAGTACATGTTGAATAATAAGTAAACTGGGAGAATAGTATCTTATTTCTGTCATGAATTCCCCATCTCACTGAGTGCTCACATTATGTGCTTTTGTTTACATTGCCATGTGTATTTGTTTCTGTCTTGTTCCTGTCTCCATCCATGTTCTGCCATTGGTTTGTTGCCCTATTGTGTTCACCTTTTCTGTGTTTAGTCCTTGATTTGTTTGTCTATTTATAACCTCTTATTGTCTGATCCTGGGTTTCATTTTCCCATATTTGTTCTGCCTGTATCTCCACTTTTCATTATGGTTTATCCTTTGCCTGTCTATGTTTTGACCCCTGCCATGGACACTGATTATAATTCTCTAACTAAACCCACACTTGCACCTTGCCCTCACTCACTGGGGTGTTGTAATTATTACATTTTTGAAAGTCACAATCATATTGTGCATCTGTGCTTATATTTCCATCTTTTTTAGTATAGCTGCATGGAAATATCCGTGATATTGCACCAAGTTTTACGAACAGGTTCAAACTTCTCCCATGAGCTCTGGCAGATCTGTCAGCTCCTGCCTGCCATTTCCTCGCCACTTTCTTTTCACGCTTTGATGCACACGTTCTGCCGGCAAATAGCACATAATAACAGTTTAGACACCTTTCAATTTTAGCATCCTGCTTGAAAAGTTGTGTCCTTCCAGGTGCCATGACAACCATGCGCGACGTGTCACTCTATTAGTTCATTTTTTTGTGTTCCCCAATGATGCTGCCATGGCAACGAAACACCTGCCTGTCAAAAGGTTACATATATTCATATGAAAATCAAACAAGATCTCCGAGGCAGTTATTTTTCTCCCTTATAGCAGCCAGGCACGTGGCACGAAGTGGCCCAACAAATCTCAAGGAGCATAATGGTCTGATATATCTATTCAATCTGTTACACAACAAAATATGATAACAAGACGTGCAATTGGCTGCAGAGTCTTGTCCTCACAATGCTCAGTGGTAATGGGTAAGGCGTTTATTGCTCTTTATCTATCCTCCATCAGGAGAAGACGGTGGAGGTGTGAGCACAGTTTTCATCACTATCTCTTGCTTGACAAGTAATCTTTCTGAGAGTTCCCTGAGACAGACAGAGAGAAAGAGAGAGAGCGAGAGAGAGAGAGAGAGAGAGAGAGAGAGAGTGTGTGTGTGTGTGTGTGTGTGTGTGTGTGTGTGTGTGTGTGTGTGTGTGTGTGTGTGTGTGTGAAAGAGAGGAGAGGGAGCAAGAGCCAGACGGTTGATGAAATCTGAGTAGTTATCATGCTAACTATTACCTGTCAACTCGCTCCAATCTGTGGGGCATCAATTTTGTGGAGTGGAAGTGAAGGGCGCGAGGGTGGCTGCAACGGATAAACACCCAGCCAAAGGCCTGCCTCAGCCCAGCTTCTTCCTGCTTCTATATTTATGAAGGGCACCTGCCATAGAGAGGCCTCAAACTGGACCATTATTGAAGAGGACCACATACACGTAAACACACATTCTCATCAGTGAACATTTACACCTGTTTGGTATTCTCCTCACATCTGATGGAGGCCAAAGACCTTCTTTTGTAGCAATTCTGGTCCCTATAGCAAAAACTGTCTTACATAAAAAACACCCAGACAGATGAATGAATACACCCATTATCTATCTGAGACCGCCATGCACTGTAAAGTTTTTTAAAAAATGTGAGAGATGAAGACAATTCCTTGGACCACTCAGCAGCTTTAACCTCAAGATCCAGACTGTATAAACCACAGATTTCCAAACCTGGTCCTGGAGAATCATTTACACATTTTAGTGTTTTCCCTGCTTTAACACATCCACTTCAATCTAGGAAGTGCTGTTAATTAAGTGGCTAGTTAAATCAAGAGTGTTGGGAGCAGAAAAAACACCAAAATATGCATGACCAGTGTTGGGAACGTGAGGTATAAACCACAACACTAAACAACTTGACAATGTGTCCTTTAATAATAACACTTCTGAACTACAGACTGGCTGTCTTTCATAACAGGGGACTTTCTTCCAAAAGTCCAAAATTTGAATGCAGTTTAACCCTAAAGAATTAGCCAGGTGTGCATATAAAAGCTTTGTCAGAATACTTTTTGGGTCAGAATACTTTTTGGTGACTTTGTTTCTGCTAGCAATGGTCTTCATTTATCAACTTTTAGTGAAATTACATGTGAATGTTTGCTTAACTAAACAGAACAAAACTTTTCTGAAGGATTTACATGTTCTAGAATTGTTGATTTTCTTTGTGCTCACGGTGATCACCCATAAAGGTTCAAGTGCATAGACAGCTGGGAGCACGAAATGATCCATCAGGGAAAAGACTGATAGGCAGAAATGGAAGTTATTTTGACTCACTTCCATGCAAAAAAATTAAATTTTACATTTATTGTATAATATTTATAATAATAAGCGAGTGCTAAATCTTCAGTCAGCTGGGCTTACATGCAAATTATATGATTTGAAGTAAATCAACTCGAGGTTTACATTAGTTAGTCTTATGTGTAAATTAGTAGAATATGAACGTTGTCATCAATTTAGGCATTTTCATGAATACAAATTTCTTGTGTACTCAGTTGTACAATCAATTTAAGACTAAATCCCTTCATATCTAGCTTAATGAATAAGGCCCATAATTCCTGCATGTAATTATATTTGGTAAAATTTTAAGTTTTAAAACTTTCAACTAACTTTCAACAAATATCACTGTTAATTCCTCCTGGTCCCAAACAGTCCTTCAAATCAGTACTTTGGAAATGTTGTCAAGACCCTGACTTTATAGTGAGCTCAAGGGTATAAAAAATAAGCAGTCAGGACAGTCTTCAAGCTTTCACCACATTCCTGTATGTTCTGCCTGTTACTTTCAAAACAGTGCTTTCATGATGGCTTGATATTTAACAAGGCCAGTGAAGAAGTCACAAACTCAGATCATCATTATGTAACCTAACACTTGTGCCTTTTCTTTTTACAGATGTCACTTCTTTACAGACTAAAGTGTTGTTCTTTATGAAATCAAGAGCTAAGCGTCTCCTAGCATATCATTCCGCATAGTATGAATTGCAGGATGTGCTGAAAATGGCAACATGCCAGCTTGTACATTCTTTGAAAACCAACACAGTAGAGCCATCCACCTGTGCATAGCATTTGCAGATTTAAAACCTGCTCTTCAGATTTTTAAACTGGGTACATGTCAAAGGATATCACTGGAAGAAAACCTGTGTTTAGGGCTAGGTCTTGAAAGAGCACTGAGAAGTGATCGAGAGCTTTTGGAAATGAGTCATTTTGTCTCACATGTAGTAACCATTCTGGTTAAGTATCATTTCCAGAAGATGTGGGTATGAAAGCTAAAGTCTGAGGAAGCTCTGTCAGATATAGAGAAGTAAAATTATATATCCATAAAGTGATCTAAGGCCACTGCTTCTTTCAACCTTGTCACTCATCTCAAGCAGTTTAGATTAATTTCTAAATATCAGACAGTATAGGCAATGTAAAAACCACATGTCACTGCTTATGTATATCTGCTAAAATCCAGGCCTAAAGGTTTAACTCTGATGATGCTCATGTAGAGCTCATGGCCAAGGAAGACCGCCCAGTGCCCGAAATAACCCCTCGCTGTGATGAGTGACAGGAGTGATAACACCCTGCCATGCCCGGCTTTGATGCCTACAATACACTCAGCAGCTGTAAGACTTCTCCAGCTCTTTGGAGCTCTCACTTGGCCAACAGAGCGAGGCTTCTCATTTACTAGTCGCTAGAGCAGCCCAAGCACTGCTCTCACAGGCTGTTGGACTCTTGTAGGGAGGGATATGAACCTGGAAGTGTCCCACTGAGTGAGGTCAAAGGGGACAATGTTTCTCTCTCTTTCACCTTGCTACCTCAAAGGAAGTGATAATAGACATCGGTAGGCTGAAATGAAAAGGGCACGGCTTCAGGAAGCCTGGGGTTTGGGCACAATGGTAACGGTCAAGTATTTCCACAGTTATTAAGACTCACCATGCTGAACAGCCAATCAGGAAGGGTGATTACAAAGAAGGTGGTCAGGTTGCAAATTCCAGAAGTCTGGCTGTCTGGCATCATGAGAGGACCATGAGGAGATTTTATGAACCTGATCACATCATGTGTTGCTTTTAGCTACTAGTTTTTAGTGTCAGGAAAACCTGAACGCCCCCCAAAAAATTGTTTTCTTCCTAGTTCTTTGACGCAAATAAAAAAGAAAAGCTCTGGTAAAGGCGCAGACTGAGTTAATACGGTCTTTCAAAGATAAAGACAGCAAATAAATGTCTAAAATGCACTATATCGTGCCACCTGTTGTTTTTGAACCGTCATTGAGTATTCACCTGAGAAGTCTGTCCTGCTCACACACACTTAGAGTAGGATTACAGACAAAAGAGACTAATTCCAGGGTATCAGATGGTGCATTTTCGTTTTTTCTCCTTTATGGTGTGTAGGGGTGGGGGAGGGGGGTGTTAGGGGGTTAAATTGCTCCCATTCATGCACTTAATCCTGCGTTTCCCTTCACTGTGGCCAACTGGCCGAATGCCTCGACCCAGCCTCAGGCGAAACCCTTCTCAAAACTATGCTGCCTGACTGACAAGACACCTCATCCAAAAGAGGAACTGATTTGTTGATTTGAGAAAAGAAGTGATGGTTACAGTCAGGACACGTGAGGAAATTGATTGCAGATCGGCTCTGAATCTTTACTTTTTAGTAAAACAGGCTCAGGGTGGAGCTGTGATTGAGTTTCACAGTGTTGGTCACCAGTATTTTGGTGTGTTCCCAGATCCCAAAACAACTGACTCATGAGTTTAGACCCATAAAAAAAACCCTTCAGGCTGATGTCAAGACATCTCTAAGTCTGTAGAGGACAGAAATGAGCAGGTCATAACGTGACAGTTGGGACAGGAAGCAACACAGACTGCGCCTGTGTGTTTTGTACTGTAGATGGTCTTTAATCAGACATCCTCTAACCTCTTCAGGCTCTTTTCTCCAAACTAATTGGCCTCCCATCTGCTAAGTTCTCCAGACAGATAATACTGCTTTATTGCAGTTGAGGTCATCAGGGAGCAGGTCTCAAAGACCAAAGAACAGTCTGTATCTAAGGTAAAGACAGAGAGAAAAGGCTACTGCAGTCCAACAACTCCCAGTGGAGCTACTATACCTTTAGCCGCCGTACTGTCCTAACCAGACTGCTTGTCCCAGAGGACCACTCAGCACGATGAGCGTTAATCTCTGCCACTGTACACACACAATGAAATGGAGGACTCATTCATGGTGCACATGAGGGATTCAGTAAGCTAAATCCTAAACCCACTGATTTTAGAGAAATTATTTTTTATTTTATTTTAATGACTCTCAGCTAGGCAAACAATTGTGTGGATTTAAACAGAACAGAACAACAACTTCAAGAAAATTATGCCTAAATCCATATATACAGCTTTGAGTAAACCTACATATATAAAGAGGTTTTAAAGCAGAAAGTATAATCTTTGTTCCTGAGTGCTGAAATATTATTCATGGACTGCCTGCGATTGATATTAAAATATTGTCAGGCCCATAAAAAGCAAAATGATTATAGAGGTGGAAAAAAGTGACAAACCTGCAGTGAACTATTACAGGTTTCAATTAATCCATCCATCCAGCCTGAGGTAAATAAAACAAAGTCTCAGGGGTTGGTTGGGGTGGGGGCCTGTGCATTGATCACAACCCTATACATACAGGAGTCTCTAACAAGGCTTGCACTTAGATCAATAAAACTCATCCTCTCAGTCATATCCAATTAAGAGTGTGTGAAGTAAATAAATGTTTGTGCTATAAATCAGATTAAAAAAAACAAAAACAAAACAGCACTGTAATTGATAAGGGGCAAGAAGTCTATTGGAATGTAAATAAATCCTGATTAATTTGGTAAGGGGCAACAGCTGGAGTTGTCTATTGTTGTAAAGAAGATTAGATATAGCTGGAAATAGATATTTGAATATTTAAGAACTGTACCAAGTAAACAAACAAACAAAGTATAACATCTGTAATAGTTATGATTTGCTAAGACAGCTTAATGTTAAAGCTCTTTAGCGTGTGTCAAAAGCAAACCCAGATAGCCATATAGCTAATATATGAAGGTTCAGCAATAGTCTAGGAATCTTATTTTCATCATCATTCTCATCAAAATACCATTAACACAGAGTGAGGTAGATTGAAATATTGAATGTAGCTTCCAGAAAACAGCCTCAAATTAATGTGGTTTATTATTATTTTTTTTTTTTTCAAATTTTATTGGTCACATACACGGTACAACATGCAGTGAAATTTCCTCTGCATTTAACCCATCCAAGTAGTGAACACATACCTGGAGCACTGGCAGCTCTACAGCGCCCAGGGAGCAGTTTTTGGGGTTAGGTGCCTTGCTCAAGGGTATTTCAGCCATGGCTGCAGAGGGAAGGGAGGTTCATTCACAGTTTTCCTGCTGGTCCAGGGAATTGAACTAGCAACCTTTCGGTCCCAAACCCACTTCTCTAGCCTTTAGGCCACAGCTGACCCAAACCAAGTTTATTAGTTATCTCTAGCATTACATCGACTAAAACTGAAGTTATGCTCAAGCATTCTGTAAATATCAGCTGGTTTCCAAAGCCGCATTGGTTGGACACTTGCAAAACCATGCAGTTGAACTGTTGATCATATGTCTGTAAAAGAAGGAAATCTGCTTTTATGAGAAAAATGTCCCATAGAGCACCTTATGAAGACGGGTTCTTGGGTAGTTTCTACTAGCAACTCTGAAATATTCCATGTAGGCAGGGCCAGTGGAAGCGCTGAACAAAGTACGCAATTGCCTGGGGCGCCATACCACTAGGGGGCACCGTACCACGATGCTGCAGTTAACCCACTGGAATGGTTAGGTACATCTAGCGGGAAAATGTTTTGGATTTGTATACAAATCTTAGCATTGCCTGACGCTTACTGTGCCGGTAACCATAGCATCAGAAGAGAGAATTTTTCGTGTCTTAAAAATTTCACGATTAACAGAGTCACAAGATCATTTGAATGGATTGGCCGAAACTGAGCACCAAATCGGTGGCAAATTGGACCACTCCAAGATAATTGAAGCGTTTGCAGCAACCAAAGCAAGAAAGGTCCTCTTTTAAATAGTGAGTCAACTGTATTGATTCATCACACCTGTCTTAAGTTAAAAATAGGGGCCAGTATATGACAAATTAGCATTTTTTTTCTCTATTAAAATTTTGAATGTAAAGGGCGGCATATTCCTGTTTTGCCCAGAATGCCATTGTCTTCCCCTGGCCCTGCATGTAGGACACAATCTAATTGGAGGTGGTAAGATTATGTATGTAGAAGAGGCAGTTAGCACTTTCCTCTGAATGTCT
This sequence comes from Notoglanidium macrostoma, assembly GCA_030068235.1. Lineage (NCBI taxonomy): Eukaryota > Metazoa > Chordata > Actinopteri > Siluriformes > Auchenoglanididae > Notoglanidium > Notoglanidium macrostoma. Next base: position 24,316,848 of record JAQQZR010000023.1, on the reverse strand, counting down.
TACGATACCTGTGACATTGGGTACAAAAAGTTGTGGAAGTTGACTTCTCATATCTTGGAAGAAGCATGTTTACTTTCATCCTCCCCAGTTGGTAACTTTTTAAAAAAAATTTAGGAACTTTGAGCTTTTATCATCCAAAGAAGCCTCTTTTTAACAGTGTAATATTTCAAGAAGCTATATATGGTTGGAATTAACAATCCAACAAGTAAAACTACAATTTATCATCACTTTTGCATGACTTGAGGAATATGGAAAGGTGCAAAGGCTAATGTTAATATTGGGGTCATATTAGAATATGTAGAGTATGGTATAGTAGTGCAGAGTTTAGCACTGTAACCTCATAGCAAGAAGGTTCTTGGTTCAAAACTCCCAGTTGACTGGGGCCTTTCTGTGCAGGGTTTGCATGTTCTGTCTGTTCTGTGTTTGCGTGGGTTCCTCCAGGGTGCTCCTGTTTCCTCCTACAGCACAAAGACATACAGATTAGTTTTACTGGCTACTATAAATTGCCAATGGGTTTGAGTGTGAATGGGTGCGTTTGGCTCTGTGTTAGTCCTGCAATGGATTGGGGAATTGTCCAGGATGTCCGTCTCTTACCCGAAGTCCTTTTTCCTTACGAAATTGAACAAAATTTAAAAAATATATATATGTATGAATTTCCAATGAGAGTGGAGAAAATGGTTTATGACAGTAATGTAAGAATACAACTGGATATACTCCAATATTAAGAGTGTAATTTTGAATCACTGACTGGATAACAGACACTCTTTCAGTCTTCTTTTTCAGTCTGTACAAAAAGCAATCTATCTGCTCTAATCAGCCCTCCTGTAAGTTTGTGTTTTTCATAATGTCACCCCACTGCACACCTCATATTGACTTTTAAATGGATCTCCGAGACATCCATTATTCATACGGAGATCCAGGCTGCAGCAGACTTGACTTGACTCACCCAGTGACAAATAGTTCCATCAAGCAATCTCAAAGAACATGTGGTTTCATTTGAGGAACCAGGAGTCCTTCTTTGTATTCTTGTTTTGACCATTCGCTAACCACCTGGGAAGAAACAGAGGGATGAATCAGTAAATATTAATGAGCTTGGAAATGTTTTTATTTATTTTTCAAATGGCAAAGAACAAGAAAATAAAATCACAGATGTGTTAATGTACAACGCTGAGGTGAAAAAGCTGTAGGTTTAAAGCTTAGCAAATTGTCAATCAGTGAAACTAGAGGCTGGTGTTTGATGCATATAGACATACACATACACACACAGTCACACGGGCAGCACTCCCACCAGCTGTGCCTATGATTAATATTGCTCCGTCAGATTGTGATGAAAAAAGCAGTGTGTGTAATTGCTGTTAAATGGAATGATGCTGGTTGCTGATGCCATGTTTGTATGTAGTCATCTGTCATCTACCCATTAATCTACGTCGTATGACACAGGGCAGAGATGTGCACAGATGATCATGATTTAACACACAAACACAAACACACAGCCTTAACACTTTCAGTTTACTAGAAGAGCAGAATCAAAGAACTCAGATTACAAGGATATTTAGAGAGAAACTTGTTCATGCTGAAAGGAATACTCCATCATCTCTCAAATTAATTTCTATTAATCTCATCTATAGTGTGTTTGTGTGATGATCACGGTACAGTAATTTCAACATGTTTCTCTGTAGTTAGAAAGGAACAGAAAATCTATTTACTCCAAATTCACTTAGAATGCAAGTATAATGGAAGTTGTTGAAAACACATATTTTTGTAAAACATTTTCCTGAATTCTTTGGTCAGATTTTAGAAATCGACATCCAGATCAATTCAGAGATGGGATTAATTTATGGTTTTGTGTTACCAGTGGAGGTGTGTGAGTCAGAGCATGGAAAATCACAAGACCTTTGTATTGATGGAAAGTTGGATAAAATTCCATAAAACACTTCCTGCTTGTCAGACCTCAAACCTTAACGTGTAACAGTAATAATATTGAATTTGTGTTATATAGTCATGTAATTTAAACATTCATTGATGGTGTAATGGCTAAGTTGATCCGACTGACATCATTCTTAGAAATAATGCTTGTACAATACATCTAAGTTATATTGTTGTGGTGCTAAATAGTAAATAGTTTAATTAATAGCATGATAGAGCGATAAATAATATTAAACATAATTAGTTACTTAGCAACTTACCTATTTATGTTTGTCAGCTAAAGTGATATTCCAGTATTGCTGGAATGTTAAACAAGGATGCTATATAACAACATAGGCAAGTGTCAAAAGCCAGACCAAACAAGGCTAGGAAATACTCAACAAAGATTTATTGTAAGACTTTGCATTGATATATTAGCACAACAGCATATAAGGAGCCAAACTGAAAACTAAAATAAAAAATGAACACAGAACAAGCGAACACAATTGCACAACAAAGCAGTGACAGGGCAATGAAATCACATGGACAGGTTTTGAAATGAAACCAAAATATGAGCACATGGCAAAAAGTGACACATGGGGGGGATATATTTGCTAGCTAGCTATTTGCACTCTATTGATAAATCCCCTTGCTGCAATATTAGCAGGATTATGTAACAGCTAGCAGTGGTACTTAGCATGTTAGCAAAGAATCATGACAGAGTTCAAACGCTTAGCCTTCTATTATTAGCCAGTTAATTGTTTTTTCTTTCTATTTTCAGTACAAGGAAACAGGGTTTTGTTTGTGGTAATCACACATAGGCTCAGATGAGGAGATCAAGATTGGATCAAGAAACGCTGCATGATTCCTGCAGTAACAGATTTTATGCAGCTCTCCATGATTCTTGTGGAACAAACTTTGTGATCAGAAAATGTACATCTAAAACGTCTCAACATTGTACTGGCCAGTAAGCTGGGGCAATAGATATAATGTGTGTGTGTGTGTGTGTGTGTGTGTGTGTGTGTGTGTGTGTGTGTGTGTGTGTGCATTTAGCGTCTGACACTGTCTCAGTGTCAGTGTAACCTAGATGGTTAGAAGAGGAGCTGAGTGACAGTCTAATGTACATGATGCACACTGGGGAAATCTCTGGGTGCTCTAAACACTCATACACACATTTTGAACTATGAATGTTCTTATTGCATGTGACCTGGTGTGCGTGTGTGTGTACATGTGGACAAATGTGGGTCGGGTTTATATTCAACAATTAGTGTCAATTAACTGTAGCAAAATGAATCAATACATAAAAACATTATAACGTGTCTAATTACTAACAGTGATGATGAAGACCACACATTCGCACACACATGGACACACTTCTTACTCCTTGTGAAGGCTTCCACTGGCATAGTTATTACTACAGCTAATATTATGCCTATGCTAAATGCTAAGCTTAACCTCAGTAAACAAAATGAAATATTTTGGCTCTTTTAATTTCTTTTAATAAGTGAAAGTTGCCATTGGTGCAGTTCCCATTTGACACCATAAGGTGAAGACTGTCATTCCTGTCCTTGTGAGTAGTTTTTAGTGCAATTTTCTGAGACAGGTGAGTGACTTCTTTTCCTCATAACAGCAAACAAAATGGCCGACACATGAATGAGGCAACATAAAAGCAGAAAAGTTCTCTATTTCAGTGTTAATGCAGATCAATGGCTTTCAACAGAGTAGCTGTCAGCATGAACTACTGAGCTGACCACACACACTCACACACACACACACACATACGCATGCTCTCATTCTAATGTACAGACATAGATTAGCAACACACTAGCAGCTGCGTGTGTGTGTGTGTGTGTGTGTGTGTGTGTGTGTGTGTGTGTGTGTGTGTGTGTGTGTGTGTGTGTGTGTG
>JAQQZR010000023.1:24288055-24305362 GCA_030068235.1 Notoglanidium macrostoma | reverse complement strand
GTGTGTGTGTGTGTGTGTGTGTGTGTGTGTGTGTGTGTGTGTGTGTGTGTGTGTGTGTGTGTGTGTGTGTTTTTTCTTCCCCCGCAGGATTGTTCGAAAGCACGCGAATCGCGCTGCTTTTTGTCCGCGCGCGCTGGTCCGTGATAATGCGCTCATTATGAAGCCGCGAAGGGAACAGGTTTCAAACGGGGATTCACGAGCGCGATATCCACCGCCATTCGTGTGGGAATAGAAGAGCTGAAAAGACGGAACATCTGTTCCGGACCGGCCTGCAGTTTAGCTCAACCTGTACACTGGGCTTTGAAGTTTGCGACAGGGGTGAATGAATGATGGGGACCTTATGGCACTGTAGATGCCTGAGAAAATCATTCAAGACTATATGCAGACAGAGAGAGAGAGAGAGAGAGAGAGAGAGAGAGAGAGAGAGAGAGAGAGAGAGAGAGAGAGAGTGTTGGTACAACCCGACAATTCTGGAAAAACTTGGGGAAATGTTGCATATGTGATCAAACAGTTAACATTGTCAACTTTATGAATTTTTTCTTAGAATTTTCTTCCTAATTTTTTTACTGCAAAAAAATCCACTGTACAAGGGAACTTCTTAAATCTTGAATCTTGATTCAACGCCGAAACAAACATTTCTGAAAGTAAATGGAAAAACATTCCCTAGAACCTTCCACAAAAACATTTTCACAAAAGATGGTTCTTATTATGTAGCTTATAATGAATTAATGAATCAAGTCTTTTCAGATCATGTGAACATTTTTGCGGCCCCAACAACATGGTTAAATAACAAACCATTAAAGGATTCTTTGGGGAACCAAAAAAATGACCTTTATATGGCGATGCTCAATGATCAACTTCAGCACATTTACATTTGTCAAAAATGCAAAATATAAGTAATAAAATAATGAGTCCAAGAACTACAAGAATGGTTTGATCATTATAATAAACATCATTTACAGCAGCTGATTTATCACAAAATTATTTCAGATTCTGAATTAAGAACTGCTAAGAACCTCCCAGACAAAAAATGCGCACAAAATCTGACATCATACCAAAAAAAAATGAAATGCAACATCTTCGCATATTTTTCTACAACCTCTCAAGGGTGTACCTGCCACACTGGAGCTAGTCTGATGTCCAGATAAAGCAACAGGGGTTTAATAGACTTATGTCGTTTCTTTCTCTCTCACAATAATCAGCTTGGTCAGACAGCGCAGGCCCGGTCAGGAATCACGTCACATCAGGCAAATAAAACTACGCGTGATTAAAAGACGCCACTTTATTAAATTTGAATTTCAAATGAAATGTAGGCTGTCGGCGTGCAGCGCATGTTAATGGGCTCAATTCGGTTCAGTGCACTTCACGAGTCTTACGTTTAGATATAATTGTTTTTTTCCTTCTTAATCTGTAGCCTATTATTATTATTATTATTATTATTATTATTATTAATAATAATAATAATAATAATAATAATAATAATAATAATAATAATAATAATAATAATAATAATAATAATAATAAATAGTACACTGTTTGCATTCACCTATAAATTAATCATGACAAACAAAATTATGCACCCTCAAAAATGGTTCCTTAGACCTATATAAACACCCTTAGGGGGAAAAACAACAACAACAAAAAAGAACCTTTCCAAGTATAGCTCCTTTGGAAAGGATCTAAAAACCTTTTGATGAACTCTTTGTATAAATTAAACAAACATCAAAAATATTGGGATATTCCAAACCTACACCTTGATGTAAGTGAAGTGAAAAGCAAAGGGGGCAACGAGGATGAAGTTAATTCTTTTTTTCCTTCCATATTTGACGCGGTCGTCCTGCCGCGTGCACACCCACTTCCGCCCCTTGGGCTGGTCGACCACGCCCTCACAAGGCACAATGACCCGTGAGCCCCACTTCACAGATTACACATAATCATTAGGATCCGTGTATGAAGACTGACATAAAACTAGACGTTCTTAGAAAAAAAGAAAGCTACATCCAAAATGCTAAAAAAAAAAAAAAAAACTAAATGGTTCTTCAGTTTGGGAGAATCTGTAAAGATTCCATATAGAACCATACTGAAGAGAATTTCATTTTCAAACTGAACACCTTAATGAAACTAGGAACCCTTTGCTATCCAAAGTGCCCTCTAGTCAGCTTTGTAAGTAATGCTGTGTAAAGAACCATCTTCACTGACACACTCTCATAAAATTGAGTACTAAACTGTCCCCTTCCTTGTTGCTAATGTAGTTTTACACTTATGTATATTTTACACTGAAAAATAAAAATGTATATTTAAAGCTTTATTCTAAAAGGTCCAACTATAAAAGACCACATTTCTAGTTGAAAGATGCATGTTATAATTTAAATAAAGAAATAAAGGCAGCTTTTTTTGCTGGAGTGGTACCATCAAGGTACCCTTACAAGCCTATATGTAGGCTATTTTTCACCTTTAACTTAATTTAATGTGCCTAATTTGACCTTATGGGACACTGGTGAACATTTGAAGCTTTACTCTAAAAGCTAATTAAAGGTACACCATGTAAAAGATTAATAATTATAAAAGGTACAAAATATATCTCCATGATGGTCCTATATGTCACTGACTATAAAATGTACAGTTTTTCTAAAAGTGGGTCAGTGAGGATGGGAAGATTTAGTTGGTGCTTTTCACAGCATCAGAAATAGATTGGCACAGTTTTATAAACAAAGGTTCCTCAAGGGCACTTTGTATAGTTGAAGGGTACTCTAAATAGCTAAAGGGTACTTTGGATAGTTTTAAAGGTGCTCAACTTGGGAATAAAGGAAAGCACTTTATTTCTGAGATAACAACAACAAGGATAGGTAGGGTACTCTTTTTCAACTTCTAGGGTGTTTCACTGGGATGCAAACATTAATTCTTCAGCCACCATTAAACGTGGCACTGCCACGTTTTATGGTGGCTGAAGAATTAGTGTTTACATCCCAGTAAAACCCCCTTAGAAATATTATTGGCCTAATAAGAAAAGAATATGGCTGCCATGTTTTGACAGATTCGTGTATAAATCGTTACTGCGTTAAAACAGTTATATTTGGTCCTCATAGAGAAAGCGGGGAGATCCCCATCAGAAAAGATGACCGGATTGCGCTTCACCCTGCAGCCACGCCCACTTGTAGGCTTTAACATCTGCACTTCTGTTGAGAAGCTCAAAGAGCAGCTAGACGTCAGCGGCGATGACTTCACGACTTCCATGAATCTGATTGGTTGAAAGCCGAGCCTGCGGAACTTCAAAGCAAGAGGAGCAACAACAGCAGTGGGAAAGGGGCGGCGAGCATCCGTGCATGACAACACTCCTTAAAAAAACAACCTGAACAAGCGCGTAGTCTATAAATGTAAAGGTATTCTCAAAGGTGGACACTTCTGGGATGGCAACTTCACTTCTAGGGGTGAGTCAGAGCTTACTGTTTACATCTGAATGGTATTTTTTTTTCTTCCAGAAGTAGTTTGTTTTGCTCGTAGTTGAAGACACAAATCACGGTCAGAAGTTTGAAGTAGATTTAAGAAAAATGTAATGAAAGGAAGAGATGTTTACATGTACGTATTTACTTGTACAATAGTTAATTTACATTTTTAATTTGTTTAATGTATCACAAAAAGCGTCGCGTTTTATTTTGGAGAGATTATACTACTTGCAAAAACGTGAATAATGACGCAATATAACGTCATAATAATTAATACATTTCTTTTTAAAACGATCTTATATTACCTTATTACATACTTCTAAAATATTGTTCTGAGGCCACGCTTTTCTTCCTCTGGGGCTTAACATACTTGAATTTGTTGTCTGTAATCACTCCAGGAAGAGCCCAAGTTTGGATCTACTCCTTTAGCCATGCTGGCTGCGACCTGTAACAAAATCGGCAGCCCGAGCCCTACATCTGCCATGATATCGGACAGCGCTTCATTTGGGAAAGGCTTCCATCCTTGGAAAAGAGGCTCTCCGGGAAGCTGCAGTCTGGGGTCGAGTCTGTCGTCTCGTGGCGGGAGCGGCCTGGCGGAAACCTTTAGCGCAAACGGTTCTCCAGTCTCCAGCGCTTTCTCACTAACGACCAGCAGCGCGTCCGGGAGCCCCTTCGGGAGCGACTACTCGGCGTTTCAGACTTCTGTGTCCATCTCAGGCGGATCTCAGGAGCCGAGCTCGCAGCCCGTGTTCATCTCCAAAGTGCACACCTCGGTGGACAGCCTGCAGGGCATCTACCCGAGGATGGGAGTCGCGCACGCGTACGACTCTTGGTTCAAGTCGGGCATCGCGGCTGGGGACGTGAGCGCGTCAGCCGGCGCTTCGGCCTGGTGGGACGTGGGCACGGGTTGGATCGACAATCCGCTGGGCGCCAACGGCCTCCAGACCTCGCTGCATTCTCCGTTAGGAGGCTACAACTCGGACTACTCGGCGGCGCTTGGCCACTCTGCGTTCAGTGCTGCTTCATCGCCGCATCTGCTCGCCGGCGGGCAGCACCTCGTAGACGGATTCAAGCCCGTATTGCCGGCCTCGTACCCGGATTCTAGCCCAAGCACAGTCGCGGGCGCCAGTGGAGCCGTCCTAACCGCACCGCCGGCTGTAACCCTCGCGGGCTCTCCACGCTCGTCTGCGCGGCGCTATGCAGGCAGGGCGACCTGCGACTGCCCGAACTGCCAAGAGGCTGAACGGCTCGGACCAGCAGGAGCAAGCCTACGGCGCAAAGGGCTGCACAGTTGCCACATCCCGGGCTGCGGTAAAGTCTACGGCAAGACGTCTCACCTGAAGGCGCACTTGCGCTGGCACACGGGCGAGAGGCCGTTCGTGTGCAACTGGTTGTTTTGCGGCAAGAGGTTCACACGCTCCGACGAGCTCCAGAGGCACTTGCGCACGCACACCGGCGAGAAACGCTTTGCCTGCCCCGTGTGCAACAAGCGCTTCATGCGCAGCGACCACCTCAGCAAACATGTGAAGACGCACAGCGCCGGAGGCACCGAAAACTCAGCGTCGAATGGCGGCGTGTGCAAAAAGGGCAGCGACACCGACAGCGAGCAGAGTGCACCGGGCAGCCCTGCGTGTCAGTCCCCGGATAACGCTGCGCACTACGGATCCAGCCCAGACGGCAAGCACGATCGGCCACAATTCAATCAACTGAACAATCTGAATTTGTAAAAAAAATGGTAAAATTGCGTTTAGGCTGAGTCAGTGAGCCTACTTCTATCGATTCACAACAGAACGTCCATAACACGAAAAAACTTTTTTAAATGTTATAATATTTTATCCAAATGTCTCAGGTGTCTTCATAAACACAGACAGGGAGCAACAGTGACAACTTCCAGTAGCCTACACTATGAAATCTGGAGTCCTTCGTGCGTCAAATAAACTTCAACGAAAATCACCCTTATGTTTATTGTACATATTTAGGTTTACTATGAGATGTCTTGTTTGATTTTAACTATACTGAGGCACTTTACTTTTCATATTTAAAAACGGTTTACTTTATGGTAAACAAATACACCATCAACTCAGCAAGACAACACTGAGTACATCTGATATTTTAAAAACTCTGAATGGTGTTTGCCTAAAACAAAAATCGATCAAATGTTGCTTAGTTCTCAAAGAAGGCTCTAAAGGCCTTTAGAACACTTGTGAAATGTACTCAAGCAAATTTTAAGTATCCAATCTCAGTGTGGTTTTGTACCGTAGTTTTTTATTTCTTTGTGATTCGACACTGCTCAGATATTTCCCACAGTGCGTTGACATGTTCAGTTTCTCCTGGAAAACAAACTGAAAAGTTGTACATACAGTGTGTCTCTCAGTTTTATTTATCCACGAGTTTGAACTGTACTTTGAAGTCTATCAGAGTCGCACTTTGAATTTATATTTATGATTTTAGAATAGGATCATTTCTATCAGGTTGTTAATCTGTGTGGTTTTTTTTTTTATTTAATCATTTTTTTTGTTTGTTTAATTTAATTGCGCATGTGTGTTTGTATTTACTGACGATTGGTTTTAAGGTTAATATCTCTTAATAAAGTCAGATTGAGTTTGACTACAATTAAATCCAGTTCTTATTTGTTTTGGTTTCCTGCGCAAATCAACCCTAAATGACTTTGGTGTTGGAGGGTGAAGTGCGACTGCATCTGTTAAACAAAAGTTAAAATAAATCTTTATCATTGAATTGTTATTTTTAAAATTAGCTTACATAATGCATACTAGCTGCCCCTGTAAAGGTTAAGCTCAGTTTGGATAAATTTATCAGTCAGAAAAAAATCTCTTGAAAAAAAAAATTTAAGTAAAACAAAATAACGGGATTACATCCAACATAAATACAGCGTTGTTGTTAATTCAGATGTTTCAGTTGAAATGTAGGATTGGAAAATACTATTTATTTATATCATTCAAACCTTATTTGGACAACGTTTGGTTGCATTAGTTATCAACGCTCAGCAAAATACTTCTGTAGGCTTTATAACACGTCATAAAAAAGCCTCAGCAATTGAAGCTTTTATTATTATTATTATTATTATTATTATTATTATTATTATTATTATTATTATTATTATTATTATTATTATTATATTTTAAACCAGGTAAACCTACACCTGGTCATTCAGTTCAACTTGTCACTTTATTATCTGGGATAAAATTATTCAACCTGTAACTTTATTATAAGGTGTTAAAGAATTAGGTGGTGTAAAGATTAATCTTTCGGTTAACAAAAAAGAGCGCAAGTCTACGTGTGCACGCGCCTTTTTGCTTCTGTTTGGAAAGATTTAATGACAAAGGTCGAAAAAGCAAGTGAAACAATTTATCAATAGTTTGGACGTAATTTTTATAAACTGATAAATGAATAAATCAACGAAGGCAGTAAACTAAATAGGCAACTATTTGGATCTCTTTAATGCAGTAGAGATCAGCTGATGAAATAATATTACTATTTTTAATGTTCGAAATCTCGAGATTAATAAAGTAACACTGGGGAAAAGGAGGAGGAGGGGGGCGTTTGATTGCACAAAGATTGAGTGCATGTGCAGGACATTTTATTTAGAGAGGGAACAAGCTGAAGAGGTTAGAAGGTTTAGACTCAGTTTAATGTAGAGTGCGTTGGGGAAAGTCTGCAGCTCCTCAGTCTGGATCTTCTCGGTACCACTGGACACTCTCAGGCTGGACAAGTGATCCTCCTTTAAAAAGTTAGGAAAGTTAGAATTACAGTGAGAAGGCTTGGAAGGGCGCCATGAGAAAAAAAAGAAAAGGGAAAACAGAATATTTAATATTTGTGGTAACATAAGTTATTGCAAGTAACTATATAAAATGGGGAGTTTTCAGTTTTATAATTGCTAACAAAGCAAACCAGAGTCCTTTAGAGATTTACACAAAATATAACCTACTGTGATATAGTTTGTTATTAGTGTTTAAGTGTAAAAAATACTTGCACATGTCATTCAGAATGCTGGTTTTGGACAGCCGCCATCTCCACTGCCTGATAATTATCAGCTTTCTTCTCATTTATCTTGAATATTTGAATCATCAGCATGCGAGTTTGATTGATTGAGTCATACTGTGGCTCTACAGGTTTGCTTAATAATAATAATAATAATAATAATAATAATAATAATAATAATAATAATAATAATAATAATAATAATAATAATTTAGCTCTATATGACATCCAAACATCCGTACAATATATCTTACTACATCATCAATCTTATTAGTGACAACAAAAAGCCATACCCCCAACCACACACTACCACAATAGACAGCATATTACAACTAGTGAGTATATGCCACTTATATGACATCTTTATATAGTATATGACATCTTAAGTAACCTCTGATGTCCCACTATTTAGTAAGGAAGCATGCTGTTTCAGAAGACGCTGAACTCTTTCCAAAGACTTTCCTTGTTTGCCTTTCCGTATGATCTTGTCGCCCCCTAATGGTCCTTTAAAGAGCTGCAGCCTGCTTGAACACCGAGTCACGAGTACAGAGTGTGCACAGGGCCAGGGGTTTTTCACTTGACTATGCCGCTCAGGAACATTTTAATGTACACGGAATAAAATAAAGGAATAAAAAAGGAATAAAATACATTGTATAACCCATACAAACATACGGCATATCAGGTGCGTATTTCCCGACCCTGTCCCTAACAAAAGTGTAAAGTTCATGGCAAAAGTTTACATACACCTAGGCTAAAGAGATTCAATCTCGTGCATTTCTTTTGGCAAGTGAATCATGACATCTAATTTCTTCACATCAGGGGTAATTTCAAAACAGTTGATCAGAGATGAATTGATTCATCTTTAATTCATGACGTGAGAATTTCAGTGGAATAAAAGTTTACATTCATGAAGTTCACTGTTTATTTAAACAGTCTGGAAAATTCCAGAAAATTGATTTGATGACTTCTGATTGGTCAACTGTCATAATTAGGAGTTAACTGAGAGCACACCATTTGCTTTCTGCCCTTAATACTATGGAAAACTCCAAGCAACTCAGCCAAGACTTAAGATAAAACGTGGACCTCCACCAGTCTGGTTCCTCCATACACAATAAATTTGCCAGAATAAAATTGACTCAAACTGAAGAAAATTTTACAGAGAGGGATCAAATGTTAACTGGCATAGAGAAAAAAAATTTCAATTTGAGTAAATTGTAGGAAAACTTTTCAAAAAACTTAAGGGTACCTCAAACGTCTGTACAACCTGTACTGTATTCAAATATAAACATTTTGGGACACACAGACATTGCATCATTTAGTAAGCAGGCTCCCTAGGATAACCACACTTTGGTCTAAATGGTTTAACTGAACCCCAAGACAACAACAAAGGAGCTGGTGAAGGAGTCTGAGGCATCAGGTACCAAATTATATATGGTACGTCAATCATTAAGTGAAACCTACATCTGAAATGTTGTCATGCAAGGAAGAAGCTCCTTCTCCAAGACAGGCATTAATAAACCTGGACTGTTTGCAAGTGATCATCAGCGTATTGGATAAGTGTTCTCTGGTCATATAAAACATTTTAAGCCATAATGATCAGTGCAATGTACAGAGGAGAAGGACTGAAGCTTTTAATCCAAAGAAGACCACCCCAACTGTGAAGCATGGAGTGGTAGCATCATGTTGTGGGGGTGTTTTGCTGGAAGAGGGACTGGTGTACTTCTAAAAATAGATGGTGTCATCAGCATAGTTCAAATCCAAAAGTCGTAACAAAATTTTTTTTAAAGATAATGAAGTGAAAGTATCAGAATTACCATCACAAGTCCTGAACTTAGTCCCATGGAGCATTTGTGAGCTGAACTGAAAAGGGTGTCAGGAGTAAAGAGGCCCACCTACGTGACTGAGTTACACCCTTTCTGTTAGGAGGAATGAACAAAAATTCCATCAAACATAGTAAGAAGCTTGTGAATCAAGTTCAAGCAATTAAAAGGCAATGCCACCAAATACTACTGAAGTGTTGTATGTAAACATCTGAACCACTGAAAAGATAAAATAAGCTGCTATATTAACTATTATTTTGAAATAAAATACTAATTGAGTATTTTAATTCTAATTAAAATACTAAATAAAGTCCTAATTGAGTTTGAATGTCTGTATAATGATGTATGCTCTTCTGCTGTTATATATATTCCTAATCCTATTTGCACTGTATTATAGTGCATTAGCTATTGCATCATTAAACACCACGTGATACATCCTTAGACAAAATAAGAGCTATTGTTTGTTTTTAGTAAAGTAGAATATATTTTATTTACTTATCTTTTACATTAGATGTCCATAAACAAATCAGCCTAAAGTGATTTCAGTCTAAATTTACATGAGCATAAAAGATGAGACATTTGACTGCAGAAGTTAAATTAATCTACTGAAAGGTTTTTTATTCCTGTCCTGGGTGAGTATTTCCTTAAGTCTCCACTGAAAAATGCATCTTTTAAAAGTTTGAAAGTAAAATCTCAGTGCTAATAAACAAGTAAAGAATTGACACGTTTAACCTAAGCAAAACATTTTAAAGCCATTCTTTGTATTAACAAGATCAAGCCATTTTATTACTAAAGGCTGGATAATAGCGTTGTTTTTAAGTGAAGCACTATCGCATGGAAATCGGGTCATTCCTCTTTATTAATAAGCAAGCACTGAAAACATAAAAGCAAAAAACCAAAAACAATGCAAGTGATGGGAGTTTTATTGAAACAATGCATGTAAAACCAAATCAAACAACAACAGAAAAACAAAAGTGCTGTGAACAGTAATAATGCCCAGTTGTTCAGTGATCTGGCCGCCAAACACAGACTATCAATGGTTGCATTGTGTTCAAGTAAAAATCACAGAATGCAGTAAACCTACTGATTTAGTGTTTTAGGATCTACATTTCCGAACATTAACAGTGCACGAGAAATATGCACTAATAGCTACTCATTTCTCAACAGCAACATTCTACTGAGCATTAAAAAGCATCTATTACTAACAAAAAACAAAAAATATCAAATCAATAAATAAACTTCTTAGTGTTGGAACAAGGTTTGATTGTAAACAGTGTTGAAACTAGTCTACGGCAAAGGAAAGACCGGAAAGTCCAACAGACCTCGCTCTCTGTATCAGCACTGCATCATCTCATGGAAAAGGATCATCACTGGACTTCAGTAGTTTGACGCACACAAGTGCAACTCACTTGGCAATTCACATTTGCAAACATACATACACATCTCTTGAGAAATACAGTAACCCAAGTGAGGAACACAGACACAACATAAACCACCCATACAGTAAAATTCCAGTTTCGACAGCACATCTCAAAGTAAAAAATTCTTTGATACGGCCAAAGTGCAGTAATTACTGTAATTTACATATAGCAACTATACAAATGGTTAAATGAGGACCACAGAAATCACGTACCTTTATTTAATAACTATTCCACAGGTTTCTGTCTCTGGCCATGCACATTTTCAGTGCTCTAACACACCTACTTTGGCAAGTGGGTGTGTTAAAGAAGAGAAAACTGCTGGACAGAGAGGTTCTCCAGGACCACAGTTGACTATGGGTAGGAACCTGTGATCTATATGCAGTATGGAGTACCTACTGTAAATGCCACTTGTAATTCAAAGCATTTCTTGGTCATGTCTAAGTCAACCACTAGGTGGCGGTCTAAAGCCAGCCAAAAAAACACCAAACTGGCTTAAACTTGAGGTCTGCTATGGCTGTGATGTAGTGGTGAGGAAATAAACCGTAGTGTTACATTGCGACAAACTGACTTAAATAAACAGTATAAACTTAAATAAAACTTCAACTTCATTTTAAACTTAATTTAAAACCTAAATCCAGTACCTTTGCCAGCCACGCAGGCTTACAAGAACATGAACAGCCAAACAGAGTTCCGTCTCATGCAAGAGGAGTGAAATCAGCCCTTAAAACTAACATGGAGTGTGCTATGGGAACACAAGTGTGCATTCAATTGCTTATTGCTCTCGTTCGCCTCCTTTCTTTTTTGTGCTCAGCCTGTCATGGAAAGATTTCGTGCAGGGGCAATTTGTGAACGTGAACGTGCATCTCCACGGCATGCTCAGGGAGGCAGTCCCGTCTGTAGGTTATCGTCTTCTCACTGGGGGTGGGTGCGTATGACGGGTTCTGTGACACAAAATAATGCAGATAATTTAGTTGCATGTGTGATCATGCAGTTCGGACAAAATGTGGATGGTACAAATGGGTGCATGTGGCATATACAATACAATACAATGTATTCTCAAATGTGATTAAAAATACGATGATGTATTAAAAATAAATGCAATAAACACAATGACAGCGATGCTACATTGTCTACCCTGGCTAAATTTTTCAGTTTTCACATTTCAAAATTTAGATCTTTCTACAGCTGGATAATATTACAGCTCTGTTCCTTCTTAGACTTACATTAGTAAGGATAAAAATATCCGGACATGCTGTTACAGGAAAATAATCAACATAGTGGTGTGACGCAACCCAGTGTATATAGTAACTATTACCACCCTGAAGTTGAATGTTTTCCTATTACAGCCCTCTCCTGAAGTGTTTTATTTCCCAATTTCTTTATTTATTAACAAATTATGTCATACATTTAATCATTTATTGTTAATGCTGGAATATCTCCAAGACAAGTTACTTCCTGTTAGGTCTTGCGGAATAAACAGTCCCTCACTTTCTCTTGTAGTTAATAAGAAGTTAAAATGCAGCTTGTATATCAGGAAACCACAGGACTGAATCACTCTCTGTTCTGAAGACTTGTGGTGGAAAACTGAAAGTTACAGTTACAAAGCTCTTAGACTGGAGACTCCTTCTGTAAACGTTAAACAAACATTACCTTACAGAAAACCCTTTTTTTCATTCATTCATTATTAGGCGTAGATTATGCGGATGAGTCCCAGTGCATTGGCCGTTCCTATAGAAACTTTAATATAGAAGAATTAAAAAGGGAGCACTAATATAAACCTGTGATTTGAACTGTAGTTGGAATGACCGTCAGAGCTGCTGGTTTAATTAATCAGCACCTTCTGACCAATCAAATGTATGAACTTAACAGCACTGGTGTATCAATGCATTCATTGCCTTAAGACTTCCTGAATCTAGTTGCATTTTTTTTGTGTGTGTGTTTAAATTTAGTATGATTTTATTTCAGTTTTTAAAACATTTTTGCCAGTTCTAATTTTATTTCCTAGCATGACTGAAAACATGATTTAGATTATTTACAACAGAACTTTTATGAAATATAGAAATCCTTATCGCACATCTTATCCATGTCTACTGTAACTGTTCTAAAGGATATATCTAAAAAGCTGCAAACATAATTTCAGGTTGTAATAATCATAATTTTCATCAGCCGAATCATTCCGCCTAACCCCCTCCCAAAACACACCTTATTGCTGTCGTCAAACTGCTCGACGACGTGTCCTCTCAGTGACCAGTTCTTGCCGCGGAGCAGCAGACGCACTACAGCCAGTATTCCCAGGCCCAGAACCAAGGTGAGGAGGAAAACGCTGAGGAAGGTCTTAAAGTACCGGTGGCTGGACTCACACTCTGAAGAAACATAAAGAAAAATATATTTCAATATCACCAGTCTGATCAATTCAAATATACCATACATGCTAACTACATAATAAGGCGTTCTCTCTCCAGTACTGTTTAACACAATAATCATAAAGATAATGATGTTAAATGACAACAAGCATATGTGTCTAAGAAGAAAACAATCACTCAAAAGGAGCCAATGATGATTAATAATAATAATTTTTTCAGGTGTATAGGGCAGAATATAGTGCTGAATGCTCAATCTTGGTTGGACAGGCGATTTATAACAATAGATTTAATAATAGTTATATATTAATATGCTCATTCTAATGTAAATGTTTCTACAGCAACATCTTACACAGGGACTTATGATGGATGCTCCAGGTAAATGGATTAAAACATGTGCCATCATTGATATATGGAAGTTTTTCTTTATTTTTCTTTTCGTTTATTTAATATTTCAGGAAGGAGTCTCCAGTGTCAGCACTTTGTAACTGTCAGAGATAAAGCTGTATCAGTATGTATTCAAACACAGGAAAGTTTTCGAGATGGAGGGCTTTGTGTTGTCTCAGTAACATGACAACTAACGTTTTGTTTTGTTAGCTTAAAGAGAGGTTAAAAAAAGGAAAGGCTGGTGAGAGAGAGCAACTTGTTAGCTGCTATAACGTAAGCAATAACAGGAAATAATTTGTTTTGTGTACATTCCACAACATTCCGTAAAACTATAAACAAATTATTTACAAATCTTATTCAACAGAGAGGTTGAATTCTCGAATCTGAAGGTTTTTCCAGCATAGACAGTATTGGAGTCATAACAGTAACTCTGATTTGATTATTTTGTTGCAACAGCAAGAACACTTTTAATCAGTTTGTCCTTGGATGTGATGTGACATAGTTTAACACTGGAGATAAACCATCGGAAACTATGAAGATCAAAACATGACCTCCATTTTGATGCAGACCCAAGAACCAACAAAGGGAAATCCACTGCCAGAACTTAAACCCATTCACAAGCAGTGCAATAGAAACAAGCACATGTTTATTATATCATCAGTGAAGACATCAGGAACAGCTGGACAGTGAAGGCCTGTGGACTTAGTGCCAATGTGAAACGAGCTGGATCGAGCTGAAACCAAGACACTGACTGAGCACAGTAAAGTTGAGCTATTCACAGATCAGCAGCCACTGTCAGCTGCGTTATCAGCGATTGCGAAATCCAGTAGGGTTGGCATCGAGCCACTACACCACATACAAAGAGGCTAAAGTAGTGTATTGACATTTCAGCATGTTACCATGGTGATCTGGCAGCAGAGACAGGGAGAGGGAAATTGGGGAAGGTCGACCTCATAGGGAGGGGACAGGGATGCACATGCAGATACACACACACACAAACAAAGGCCTGTGCTGTTTAAAAACCTCAAACCCAGGGTATGAACGCAACCTCGGTGACATTTGTAGGTGAAAGACCATGAAACACCAGAAAAGACTGGTATTACAGAAGTATTACAAATAACACCATCTCCACAAACTCGCACACAGTCCAAGATCCAGGCAATACAATGGCAGCATAATCATCACACTATGAGTGTGTGATGAGAACAGAAAGGCAGATCAAATGTGTGTTGACAGTGAACGTCATGCTTTTAGTATGGTTCAGAATATGAGTGTGTGTGTGTGTGTGTGTGTGTTGCTCCAAGCCTTACCAGAATGCCTGCTAATCCGTAGCTGAGGCCCGTGTGAGGCCATGTCCACGTGGAATCTGATGACGCACTGCTCCCTGCTGTGATACAGACAGTACTTCCCTCTGATCAGCTCTGCACAAGAAGCAGTTAAATTATGCACTTTATCTTTCATATGTTCTTAATTTGTCTTTCATTTGTTCTTGATGTTCATAGGATGTGTTGCAAATGCCATACTAATACTGTCTACTACTATATATCCTGTATACTGTACATACTGACACTACACACATTCAGTACTGACTGTAGTATGTGATAAGTATCATGTGGTACACTACACAGTCATGTGACTTGCCGCCAGTCGCATACAACTGTAAATGCAATTCTTTCAAAATTCCCCAGGCTTTCATTTCTGGATTTTCATAGTTACAATTCAACACAGATTTTTAGTGCTTAAAGCCAAACGTGAGCCAATAAGGCCAGAGAGAACCTGACCATAATGACTTCTCCCATGAGTTACATTCTCTACTTGTTAAATTTTCAGTTTTGAAAGTTTACCAAAAGGGAAATCCTAAATCTGAGGAAACATCATTTCCAATTTCTGTGAACAGTGTAGTGTAATTTATGTACGTAGATCTGTATGTGTTTGATATAGACTAGTGCTTGTCAATATGACATTTCATAATATACTAACTTTTTTTTATTACTTGCTTATTGTTAACGAACTTATTTGCCAGTTTACACTTGTAGATTGATTAGATTGATTTGTATTACACACAAGTGCCAGCTTTCTAAATATGCAAGTATGTATCAAAGGTTGAGAAGGTGTCTTGCATTTAAAGGTGCACTATGTATTTTGAGGGTATCTGCAGAAATGGAGTATATATTCCATAATATACTTATCGAATTCATAAGTATGTTATAGTGTATAATTACGAGTAACTATGAATCATTGTGTTCTCGTAAGCTTAGAATTAGCCCTTTGTATCTACACAGAGTGTGGGTCCACCACTACAAAGCTGCCATATTGCTGCTACAGTAGCCCAGAACAGACAAACCTCTAGAGGGCGCCTTCCACATTTGGCGTTCTCACAAGTGACAGTGTGAATACATAAGGAAGCACGGGAAGGACGACAAAAGAGAAGAAAGGAAGACAAGAAGTAGAAATAAGAAGAATCACTGCTAGCTAAAATGTTTGAGACACCAAATTTAAAAAATAAATGGAGGATCATACTTATTATTTAGAACAGAAAAAGCAAGGAAATGTGAATGAAAGTACATGGAAGTTCGCTATGGATGCCTGACGGCTACCATACGTTCCAATACCCACTTGGAAATGGAGGAAGGGTAAGGGAGGGGCATTCAGTTGGTTGAATCCCATATAGTGGATTCATGTTTAACCCTTTAAGGGTTGGGCCAGTCCAAAAACCATTGGACCACCAACTTTACCATTACAGTAACATATTGTGTTCCCTATTCCCATTTCCCTATTTCATCTTTTGTCCTTTGAGCACCAAGCCATGACTCATAACATGCTTTGTGTAAACACTGAATCTAAACAAATGTCCAGACAGTATGGCGGATCAATGAGAGGTGACGCAGATTCCCAAGCCCTATACACACTTCATCGCAATGACATACCAGTAATGTCATCGACATAGGCCACCAGCGAAGTGCAGCTTCTGTTGCATTGCTGTGTATCGTCTGCTGTGAGGCCTTTAGCCAGGTGGCAGTCCACACAACTCCTAAGACAGTGAGAAGGAAAAGAGTGAGAGACTCAGTAAGAAAAGAAATGATGGTAATTTCGAACAGAATCAAATCAAATCAAATCAAGTCAAATTTTATTGGTCACACACACAATCAAAAAGTGAAATGCTTTTTGTGGTGACAAAAATACAAAAATATTTATATAATATATCCACAGGAAAATATGATCTAATAAAGTGCAGAATGATATGTGCAATACAATGCTGTGGAACATCAAGCTGAGGTAGATGCAGTGAAAAAGATAACAATATAATATAAAAATTTATAAATATGCTATGTTCCATGTTTACTGAACGGAATGTTGGGTGTGTGGGTGTTTTACAAAGAAATCCAAAGTATGTATTTATATGTGTATTTATAAAGAGTCTTAGGTATTGTCCTGGTTGAAGGCCATAATGGCCTACAGGAAGAACCGAAAGTAAAAGAGAAAGTGTTTTTTACCAGTGTGAGTGACAGGAGTCTGAGCAAGTGGCACACTTCTCACAGAACGCTCCAGAGCGCTGGTGGTGATCACACACACACTTGCCACAGACACATTTTCCATGGCCACTGCACACCAAGCCGTTAGAAGACACACAGCTTTCTGTGGAGACGGGACAGCCACAAATCTCACCCGTCCAGCCAGGCTGACATAAGCATTCCCCTGAGACACACTCGCCATGTCCTGATATTACACACACACAAACACAGGCATTGAGAGAGTTTTTACCACTTTATTTATTAGTTTACAAATTGTGTTCACATATGATCCATCCATCCATCCATCCATTATCTATACCGCTTTATCCGTCTGGGTCGCGGGGAAGCTGGAGCCAATCCCAGCA
>JAQQZR010000023.1:24256530-24281160 GCA_030068235.1 Notoglanidium macrostoma | reverse complement strand
TGTGTGTGTGTGTGTGTGTGTGTGTGTGTGTGTGTGTGTGTGTGTGTGTGTGTGTGTGAGAGAGAGAGAGAGAGACAAAAATTACGACATATTTGCCTGTAGCGACAGAGAAAATGGAAAACATGTTTACTTCAAACTCCCAATGGAAGTCTATAGGCATCTATACATGCGAAGCTCATATTTTTATAGAACACTTCCCTAAATTCTTAAATCAAACATGCTTGGAAATAAAGATCTAAATCTGTATAATTGATACTTTGAGAGGATGAACTACTTTCTCAGGGGGAAGAATTTGTGGTTATGTGTTAGTAATGTATTCAATGAAGCCTAAAGTAAACTCTGAAGAGCCTTCGAATGATCCAGCACAGAGACCACAAAACCCTCAGGAAAGTTAATCATTTATTGCTTGAGTATTTCAAAGCTGGATGAAGCCCATAAGAACAGTACTGTAAGCCTTTATCTCCTGCCTATGATATTTACACTTACTCACTTGGATGCTTTTATCCAAATTGATTTACAATTAAGACATAATATAATCCAAGCACAGAACCGAGCAGTTAAAAGCCAGGCTCAAAAGCAAACAGTGGCTCTCTGGCAATGCTGTACATGAACATGAGATGCGTGTGGTATGGTTGTGACGTCTTTCCCATCCCAATACCTCCTGAGGTTATTCATTTTCTTTTTACCTGCTTAAGATTTTTTTCTAATGAACTTGCTCCCTAATATATTCCAATTAGTGATTCGACCTACAGCAATGCTAATCAGGAAGCTAAGGATGAATAAATGAATGTTGTAAATCTGCCACGCGGCATTGCACAAGCACCCAGTATACTCCCATTATAATGAGCATGGCCGCTTTATCATCCCATGACCTTCATATGTGACTGCTTTATTCCCAGTCCCAATATACACCTCAATCTGAACTCACAAACTTTATGCTAAAATTAATGCTACCTTTACCCAAATGTTAACAGTGAAAGCGTGAGCTGTCAATTCTGGAAAAAAGATTGTTGATATTTGAACTCAACAGCTAAACAAACACACACCTCACTTCAGTGCTCCTTTAGCAGATCCGCCCCCCAGATTCATGGATGCATATTTCCAAGGCAACATCACTAACTACAACAACCCCATCTCCCCCCTCCTCTTCCCACTGTTCTGTGATTGGCTGGAATACGACCCTGTTACTGATTGGCTGGAATAGAGTTGTGTGGCTCAGTTTGAACCACTTTCTTGTTTCCTCATTTACAGAGCCAAGGCTGTATACAAGCACCAGATTTTTTTTCCATGCACACACAGAACAGACATCTAGCAGACCGTGAGTAGCTATTTGCTGAATTTGACAAAAAAGTGTATTAGATTAGAATCGATGCCTGCCCGTTTAAAGCTTTCAATTTGTGATATATAGTTGTGTATTTAAAATGTTGAGCAGCTGCCCTTTGATTCCATTATAAATAAAGTTTCATTTAATCTTTTTCCCTGCAGAGCACTATTACTTTTTTCAGTATAACAGAGAGAAAGGCGCCAAACCCCACTGATCTCTCAGGCCACCATGGTAACACACTTTGAACGTCAGATGCTCAGGCTTCAGTGTTTACCTGACACACAGCTGCTTGCAGCATGGCGTCAAAGCCTCCCTCTGGCGTGTCCATGTTCCCAGAGATCCTCTGCTGCTGAATCACATGCTTGAACTCTGTCATGTTGTCGGTGATAGGCAGGACGTGGATGAAGCCGTGGGCCGGCCGGCAATTAACCTCATAATCACTAGAGTGAGAAAGAGGAAAGAAACAATGTGATGAAATCAAAACAGAAAAGGAAATGGGAAAAGGCAAGGAAAAGAATGAAGGAAAGAAGAGAACGCTGTAAAAGGGGGAGGGTGAAAAGACATAAACAAAGTGGACAGGCAGTATAAGGGAAAAAGATTACATGAGCCTTTCCATAGCAGATTCCCACATTAGTACAGATGAGATCATCATGGAATGTGCTGGTGCTCCCCGGGCCTACTTCAGGGGGGTCGTGAGGTTAGTCCACTAAGCGGTAGCAGTTTTCTGTAATGTTACAAAAATCCACTTTGCTATGCTATAAATACATCCACATGGACTGCACTGGAATGTGGAACGTGTGAATTCATATGTACATGTAAGGCTTGATAAAAAATCTGTAGCATGTAGCCATTTTTTAAACATCTTTGGTCAGAACATCTAAATGTATCTAACCCCACCTTCCATTTGATTATTTTACCTTCTTTAGTATACAATTACTGACCATACTGCTATACACAATTTATCAGCCCCCTTCTACCATATACATCAGTAGAAAAGAACCAGATATCTATATGACTGATGGACCATTCTCAGCACATCAGTGACACTGATGAATGAGTCAGGTGCAGAACCAACAATGGGTTTTTTTAAGCATGTTTTTAAGCACACTCACTGGTCACTTTATTACACACACCTATATACCATGGTAGTCTACTATGTGGGTGTATGGTGAGAGACATCTCATTTTTTCCATGCACAGTTTATGTTAGTAGGCCTGCCACCCCTGGAGAGGAACAAAATGTGTAGTCCTGCCACAGTGTTGGATGGGGTGGAAAAACAACACAAAATCCCAATCACTCTCACAAATCACTTGTCTATGGTAGAAACTGTAGCTTGTGTATATACAGGGTTGGACAGTAACCACGGGACTCTTGGGAGGGGTGGGGGCAGGGTGGGGAACTGTCACTTGCCAGGTGGTTTCCATAAAACTTATATCATTATTTTTTTCATATATTTTTAATTAGCATACTTTTCTATGGTTAGCTAAGTAAAACAAACATAGATTGATTTTTTTTTTTATTTAACTTTAAAACACTGTCCATTTACCTTCACAGAAAGCAAGGGTGCCATGTTAGTGCAACTACAGTAAATTCGAGAGAAGATGAGACTAATGTGAGCTGGAAGGAAGAGGGCGGGGCTTCCAGTGTTCCAGTTAATATTGGAGAGTTCAGAATACCTACGCAACTGTCAATCATTCCAGATTCGCAATTCAATCTCAATACAATCACAATTCACGTCTACTGTTTTTATGTGGATAAAAGAAGACTGCTTTTTTGGGGTATTTTTGATTGATAACTTAAAAGTATACTGAGGAGTTTCCATGCAAAATGGGTGAAGGCTGGCCGATCTGTAATAGTCCTCTGTGTAAACTACACTTGAACAGTGTCTGTTTCTGAACACGACAATGCTGTTGGCTGAATGTTTTTGTGTCACAATCAGTAATTGTACACCTACCAAATGCACATACTGTAATAGTGTGTATAACTAATAAAATTGCCATTTAGTGTAGTTACTTTGTAGGCATACCTGAAGTGACCACTGAGTGTTTATTACAGCATACATGTGTGGAGGCCTAGTAAACACCTGAATGTGGTGAAATTTTCTACTATATATAGTTCTAAAAACTTTCCTGAACTGAAATATGTTTCTCTTTTGAATATATCTGAATCACATGTTCTGCCATATTAGTCTGGTTACCCCCAAAAGTGAAAAAGGAGAAAATTACATGTAAAGGTTCTACTCTCACTGTGGATCAGAAGCATCACAGATAGTTTGACTGCCGATATCTGAGTACAAACTGAATTAATTAGGCTTGTGCATTCACAAAACTGTTCAACAACTTGACTAAAGCATGACGTTCACGGTGTGAAGAAACCACACTTGTGAGCTAGTGGGATTGTAGACATCTTTACGCAGACTGATTCTGTTTACAGACATTTGTTAAACTGGCTCCTTACAAAACATGCTCTTTGCCTTGCATAGGCAAGATGAAAAAGCAAACAAAAAGGACTGCTTGCCAGAATTCACCCACAGCGACAACTGACGGGTTTTTCCAGACCACCACACATACAGTCATTCCAAATGTAAATTCCACACTTGAAATCAACACAAGACCTTTTATCTGCTTACTTGAAAGGGAAACAATGAATGAATAATACACATCTGGCCATGGAACAGCTAAGCAGGCAACTGTTCATTTACTTTCATTTCCTTAAAAAGGGAAGACCACATATAAAAAATGCTATAATTACTATGCCGTTCATCCAATTTAGATGTATATAACCAAATTAAAGCTGATTGTCTGCACTTTATAACTAAAGAACTCAGGTTATATTCTTTACTTAATTTCAACTCCAATACTGTGGTAGACAGAGAAATAACAACAACTCTGCCGAAGTCCAATTATTTATGTACCTGATTGTATAGGCTAAATTCTGGCAAATATTTTATGTGGTTAAAATATAAACTGGCTGTTAATTTACAGTGAGAGGTTAATCCTCATATAACTTCTTGTAACATCTACATGAAGAACAAAGTCCTTTACTTACGTAATTCAGAAACAATTCAAAACTCCTTAGTCAGAATCTGGTACGGAACAAGACACTGGCTAGCCTAGAGGTTATCATCTTCAGTCCTCCTAACACTTATCAACAATACAACTGATGCGACTGATTAGTTAGGAAAAAACCCAAGCCCCCAGAACAGCTTCAGTACTCCTTGAAATAAACTCTCCAAGGCTCTGGAACAGCATTTGAAGGATGGGCACCGCAGATAACGTCTTGACGATAGTGGTGGAGAGTGCTGTGTAACATGTCGCTCTCCCATATGTGTTCAATTGGGTTGTTGAGATCTGTGTGGGTGTGAAGGCCATAGCTTATTTTATCATTTTCACACACATCAAACCATTCAGTGAGATCTCACTCCTTGTGTATGGGGCAGAGTCATCCATGGAGAGACTGCTCCCATCAAGATAGAAATGTTTCCTAATTACATAAATGTAATAATTCAGAAGAACGTTATATTGATTTGCAATTCCTCTTAAAAGAACAAGTACAGATCATGGCAGAAATAAATGGCATAATAGAGCCACTGTTTTTTCCTTTAATTTGTCACACATCTTTCAGCTGACAGCTCTACTCACAACACATCTAATATAAAAAGTTAATTATTAGGCTTTTGTGTCACATTAGAAGGATACTTTGGTCTCCTGGACTGGAGTTGTGCGTGCAGAACAAATTGCTAACAGGAGAAAAGAGAAGTTCTTTGATATATCTATCTATCTGTAAACCCAAGATTAGTCTATTTGGAACCAAAAAAGATGGCACCTGAGCCCTCTGAGAACACATGTGAAATCTAGGTCATGTTGATAGGATGACAGACTTGCAGCTAACTGAACAAGGCTATGTTTGTTTCAGGTGACTAATCAAGCCATTGAGAGTGGGAGAAAAAAAAAACATTGCTCATCCTGCACCTGCTTCCTAACTGCTCTGCTCTCTGAAGCAGGCCTTTTCCATTATACATCTCCGCTTTGATTTAATGCAAATAGCAACTGAGGAGGCACGATGATGCTGCAAAAATGTTATTTAATCTTTTTTTAATGACTATATAGTTTCTAATTTGTTGTTTGATGCTGCCTTTAAACCTGAAGTAAACGCTTAAACTGCAGCAATCTGTGATCATATCGGTCAGTTCCTAAGCAAAGATCACGTCTTATCTGCAAGAAAATTAAGACTAGAATTAATCTGTTTCTTTAAAGCTTTACATGCTAAATTGAAGTGTCCTTTTGCATTTTGGAAGGCTTCCAAATGCAAAGCAGACATTTCCAGAACCATGCTTACCTGCAAGGGTTACTGATTTTTGAAGGATGTACATCAATATAGGGAGAGACTGGTTTGTCCACGAATGATCCAAACCCCACTTGGAAATCACTGGAATGTTCCTTCATGCGATGGGAAAGGTTTACTCCAACAGTCTTCAGCCGGTCCAGGTTCTCCTGCATGGAGGCAGAGACATCCACCAGGTAGTACAGGTCTACTGGATACAACTCCAACTGCTTCACTTCCACAATGAAGCTTGCCTCACTGCCTGAGACAGGATATGAAATCATTACCAGACACTTTTCAAAACAAGTGATACTGTACAGTATAATGACATAATAAACCAATGAGTATAAGCAAGCAGGGAATGAAAACAGAATGAGAAATCGAGTCAAAGGAGTTAGAATTGTCTTTACTTGCTGTTCCTTACCTGGCCGCAGCTGGATGGAGATGTCTCGAGGAGTCACCTGTGAGCTGCTGAGTGTCATGTTTACCTCCACTTTAACTCCAGGATTTTCAATAAACTCCTCCCCACAACCTTTACGCCTAAGCTGAGCAGCAGAATCACACCTCTCGCTAATGTGCGCTCCATCCCGGAAGCTCTGTTACAACCAAATACACATATATGAAGTGTAGATGCAAAGTATGGAAGCAGGTAGTGTTTTGCCAATAATCAAGACAAGATAGTATAGTCTATCTTTTTTTTTTCATTAAAAAATACTGCATTGTATGTGTTTTTACTCTCGTGTATTACTTACATAGAAAAAAAAGTCTATTATGCAATTAAATTGACCACTGACTGGAAAGACTGTCCAATCAGCATGACTGAAAAGCCAGAGTGAAAAAATGTGTCTTTAGTCTGAATTTAAAAGCGTCTAAAGTAGTGATAAGCCAAGTGCTAAGTGGCAGTGAGTTTTAAAGCCAGGGGTCCAGCAACAGAGAACGGCGATCCCCTTTTCCTTTGAGCCAGAAACTTTGAACTTGGAACACAGAGAAGGTTTCTGGGGGTGGAATGGCAATGGGAAAGATCAGAGATACACAGTAGGTGGGTGCCTGTTCAGTGAGGTCTATCAACAAAGAGCAGTGTTTTAAATTCTAGTCTGTATTTTATGGGAAACCACTGAAGAAATGCCAGAACTGGAGAGATACAATCTCTCTTCTTGGCTTCAGTCAAATGACTTGACACAGCATTCTGGAGAATCAAGCCTGTCCAACATATGACATCTGAAGCCACCACATCTTTCCAAAATGCTGCTAAATTTATAGAATAGAAAATGGACCTAACTTGTAACAGAGTACTAAATGATGTCTTCTTCATATTCAAGTTGGTGAACAACCATGATTGGCTAGTTTTGAGGTGAATGACAGGGGGCAATCCCAACCACCCAGTAAACAGGTCCAATTATACTGTCTTAGCAAATTACATTTCCAATTACAGGCAGCTATAGCATCCTTAGGAGTGATCTTAAGAGGATCCTGATCTTTTTGGGCAAACACTTAGACCATAATTATTTACATTTTTGGCATTTGGCAGAGTGACCTACAGAAGTGCTTTCTATCAAATAAATGCATCCTGATACTGGTTCACTAGGTCACAGACTAAGAGTACTATCAGTATAAAAAACTCTGCTGGAGAGGTAATTTAGTATGAACTAGTGTTGGGCTTTATACTGATTCTCTTCTTTTAACAGGTCAGATTTTTGGACCAGTATGCGAATTTTGGGTACCGGTATATGGTTATTACATTATAATGACGTCAATCAAATACCACGTTATACCGTGAAAAGTCAAAATCTTTAAAAAAAATAATACCATGATACACATTTTTGGTCATTGCCCGGCAATAGTACGAACAGAAGAAAAGAAAATCACACAGACAACACAAGAGATTTTTAAGTGCTTATTGGTAATTACTACATGAAGAGCTAGGTCTTTAGTCATCGTTTGACGACAGCCAGTGACTCAGCTGTTCGAGCATCTAGTCGACGTTCATTCCACCAGATAGTGGCCAGAAAAGAGATGCATGCCTTTCTTGAATCCTGAGAGATTGTGGGAACATTCAAGCGGTGCTAGAAGATTGGAAAGTGTGATAAGTGCTTTAAAGTAGATGAATGCTGGTCCATTTTTTATGTAGTGTGTTTTAAATCTGATTTGGGGAGCTACAGGAATACGGTGAAGGGAGCAAAGCAATGGGGGGTGTAGGAGAACTTGGAAAGGTTGACAAGAAGTCGTGCAGCTGCATGTGATGCATGTGATGCATGGGTACAGCAGCTACGCAAACAGCATTGTTCACATACTTGCCTAGGTATCTTTTGTACATCTGGAGTACCAAAAGCTCTATCAGTTACAGCTGAAACTTCATAAGCTCCAGAATAACTTCTTATACCAACATGGTAAACAGTGAAGGTGGCAGGCTATAATAATGAGCATCTTGACAAACTGACAGAAACAGTGGCACAGGCACCAACAGAGACAGATACCAGGCCATTAAATCTATTTTGTCCAACAACAGAGATAATATTTCACAACAACTGCCAGACTTGCATTGTTTGGTGCATTGCTTCATGTACTACCTTCACCATTTACACTGGTATTGCACCAAGCACTCACCAAGCACCCTTCCTGCTAGTCATTTTTTGTATAGCAACATGTTAGAAAGGTGCTATGTAAAATACTCCTTTTTTTGGATTTGCACAAATAACCACCATATGAACACACAAAACTAAACGTAGCTATTTGGAGTATGTACATGTATATACATACGTACATGTACATCTATAACCCTGGTCTTAGACTGCTGGAGGTCCCTCTCCTAACCATTATAAAACTATCACACTTATTTTTGTCGTTCTTTAAAAAGTTATTGTTGATTCTTAGTTGACCTTCAGTCTGAGAGGGAGGTCAGTCAGCTCATGCTTTCTGACAGGTTATGAAGCCAGACACATTTTTGTGACAGGAATGTTGAGTGCACTATTAATTATGAGATACATGACTGTCATATGATCATACCAGGCTGAGACAGAATATGGCGGTACATTCAGGGCGTGGTTAATTTTAATTTTAATTTTATAATGGAAATTTAATGGCCCGGCTATTTATATCAAACACATATCAAACGCACAATCTACAATTCTCAAACTATGGGCAAAAACTACAGAAAATCATAGTTTTAACTGTTATGAATCAATTCAATAATTAACAGGCCCTATAGGCATTATACTGTCAAGCATTCAACCATAGCTACAGAATGAGAGTTACTCATGTACCACTTATGTACATCGTTAATATTGTTTGCTTCATGTATTGATGTCTATGACAGTATGGTATGGTGTAATAATACACTATTAATTAGAAGGGCGATAACTAGTGTCATTGGAAAAATAACTGCCACCAAAGATAAAATCTCAAAGATTACCTCCCCCAGACATGATGCTTTATTTCATAATTGATAATGGAATGTGCACAGATTTTAAAGACTCTTTAAAAATACACAGACATTACAGACGGTGGAACAAACAGCCATAAACTTTCCATCAACAAATGACTAAACTGTTTTATTGATCAGAGTGCGTGTGTGTGTGTGTGTAGGAGTAAAAAGGTTACTAAAAATAAGCATTGAAAGGTACCACAGCTTTTTGTACAGAGTGTAGTATGTCTTTCGTCATGCACCTTTTTACGAGGTCAAAAATATCTGTCAAAGAGTGAAGCCACATCTCTTGCATCCAGATTAGTGGGCAGTCATGGTCTGTGTGTGGGCTGGGAAAGCACCTGACTTTGCAGCCTCTGTCTGCAGTCTTCTTAGCCCATTTAACTGGGTTCCCACGGCCACTCCAGCCCAAAGCAGCTTGTTTAAGAGACTGTTGGGGCTTAAAGTGGCTCTCAGCTCTTTAAGGGCCAACAGACCCAGTGCTGAGAGAAGGAGCAAGGCTACAAGAGTAGGGTTCCTCAGAGTCAGACTAAACAATACCACATCTGATTGGTAAGTTTAAAAAAAAAAACACTAAATACCAAGACAAATAGCTCATTGTTGAAATCATTACCTTCTGAAAGCACCAGGCACAATCTGGTCCACGGCTCAGGCATTCTTGACACGTCGAGACAGCAGGTGACCCACACTTATTATCAGCTGCAATGCAGGAACAAAATGATAGACAAGCTGCACACCAATAAACAAAGCTTAATAGTTTTGCTTTCAGAACCTTTCAGTATCCCAAACAGTATCCCAATTCCTACTCTTTTGTTGCTTAACACACCTGAATTCAGCTAATTCCCTCAGTAACATGTACATCATGAGGTTAAAAGTTAAACATTAGCATGGAAGGGGAATTCTAGGCTTAGAGGAATTGGTGAGTTATAACATACAGGACAATCAAAGCAGTTGAATAGTTATGTACCTGTTCAGCAAAGACCACTAGAAAATATTAAACTTGCAACTTAGTGAATACGACACAGATGGTAGCATTGCAACCTCACAGCTCCAGGCCTCCTGGTCCCACCCTGAGCTGTGTGGCGTATCTGTGCATTTTCTCCCCATGTCCTTGTGAGATTCCTCTGAGTTCTGTTTTTTTCCAACCTCCAAAAAACATGCTAGTTGATAGATTGACTATGCTAAATTGCCCCAATAGTGAATGGGTGTGTGAATTTGTATGTGCAAGGAGCCCTGTGATTTACTGGAGTCCCACCCAGGGTGTATTCCGGCC
The DNA here is from genome assembly GCA_030068235.1 of Notoglanidium macrostoma. NCBI lineage: Eukaryota > Metazoa > Chordata > Actinopteri > Siluriformes > Auchenoglanididae > Notoglanidium > Notoglanidium macrostoma. Next base: position 24,270,819 of record JAQQZR010000023.1, on the reverse strand, counting down.
TTGTGCCCAGTGTTCCCTGAATGTGCTACAGATTCACCACAACCCTGACCAGGATAAAGCAGTTAATTAAGCTGAATGAATGAATGAATGTAGTAACCATGTATTTACAGTATGTTTTGGCTTCACGTCAATGGTGATGATTAGTCTGAACAACAGTCAGTGTCATCGCAATACATTATAAAAAGTTGCAAAGATCACAAATGATTTATCATCAGTACATACATTAAAGCTTGTATATCATTCATTCATTCATTTTTAGTACAGATCATTTAGCCTTTAAACACCCTCCATCCTCTGTTCTTATAAGTATCAACTTTTCCCACTAGTCTTGTCAGAGAGGCATAAGTAAAACAATGGACCATACCGGTCCTTAGATGTTGCCTCAAACTCAACATCTTAATCATATATTCACTCATTATAAAAATGTAATCTTTATATTATGTAGCTAGGATCCCTATGGAAGCCAGATTCCACCACAATGATAATGAGAAGGTTTCTCATAGCCTAATAATGACCTAATAATCACATAGTCAAATAATGATGACTTAATATCTCATAATAATGAGCTAAACTTCTCATAATTATGACATTCTATGTCATAATTGAGATATTATCTCATACTTATGACTTAGTATCTCATAGGCTAATTATGACTTAAATTCTCATAATAATGACTCACTATCTCATAATAATGAGATAACTGTCACATAATTATAACTTTGTACCTCATAGTCTGATTATGACATGTTCTCATAATAACAACTTACTATTTCATAACAATGAATTCTTATGTCATATATTTGAGAAAATGTGCTCGTTATTATGCAATAATAAGTCATTACTATGACATAATTGTGAGATACTATCTAATAATTATGAGTGTAAGGCATTATGAGATACGTAGCCATAATTATGAGATACATTCTAATTATTATAACATACTACGTGACTTCATTTTTTAAGTTGCTGAAACGGACTTCCAGATGAGATCCCTGTGGAGTCAGTGAGAAACAGGGAGCCTAACAAGAGGCATTGTGTAATTCCCAAGAAGTCCGTGCATTCTGTTACTCACCCGAATGAGAGGATGCATAGAAACAAGCGAACACAGAAACAAGCAGCGCACTACGGAGAACGAGGTTACAGTGTTGAAGCAGCCAGGAACTCATAGCAGCACTGGAGACCGGAGTGAATCCGCGCCAGGTAGCTACTTTTCACTCGAGACCGGAGACCGAGAACGCGACTTCTGAGGGGAAAACGTCAGACTCTTCTGGAACAAAAGACCTAACAGTGAGCTCTGAAACGGCACCGTAACGCATTTAAACCGCCTAATCCCAAACGGTGTTCAGATTCCCCGCGAAATAAAATCGGATTATCACGGGATGAAAGCCACAAAGCGCGTTTTGTTCGAGCAGAGCGCTCGCGGACGAGGAGGAGAACGAAAGTCCGCACCGTCCCTCCATTTAGCCCGAACACACGCGCAGGTGGTGGTGGTGGTGGTGGTGGTGGTGACCGGCAGAGACCGGCCCCGCGGCCACCAGCGTGTTCTCCTGTCACGGGAATGAAAAGCGAGAATGATGATGATAGACGAGGTCTTTCACTGTGCCGGGCATCGCGCTCGCTCGCTCGGGACGTTTGAAAGTGAGGTTGCACGCGTGCCTTTATTCGTCAGCGCCATGGTAACGCCGCTGCTCCGTCACTACTGACATCTGCCGGTAGGCGGAGCCCCCAGTTTGTGCAGCGAGATACTGTAACCTACACACTCATTAATAAAGCTTCTAAATTGACGTTCTTATTGATAAACGGAAATTTTTTATCAATTTTATTTGAAGGCATTTTATTCTTACACAGATTCTTGCAAGGATATTCTTCTTTATTGAACATGTTGATAAAATATAATCAGAAATTCCATTATCTATTTTATACCAGACTACTATAATGCTTCTGTAACACTCTTTCATCTCAGTTTAAGCAGTGTCATAGGAGGAGTGCTGTTGTACTGAATATCATCACGGCTGTGACTCAGTTAGCTAATCACAGCGTGCGGATATTCAGTACAGCAACACGACCATGCATATGATATTGCTTTTATACAACTGTTCTGTAAACAAGAAATTAATATAGAGTAAGTGACATTTTGGACACAATATGACCAAATGATTCGTTTGTTTTTGCTCTGTGAGCAGTAAAAGATCCCAAAGAAGTTACACTCGCTTTATAGCACATCGGCTAGCTGATTAGATAGCTCACAATGATTTGGACAGTCTAGTTAAAGGTGTGTCCAGTAAAACTGACATCTCTTCTTCCTTTTCATCTTCATCTGATGTGCCTTAATATTTTAAGCCAAAAGATATGTTCCAGAAAAGTATCATTTGCCATGTCCACTGATGATGTTGCTAACACTACCCTAGTAACTGTTTCAAAGTAGGAAGTGGAATTTTACATATACGAGAGGAGTGGTACACACAGTGAAACGTCACAGTGCTGTTTATGAGCACTCTTAGAATGCCACTTGACCAATCAAATTAGTGGACAGGATCTAACTTCTGCATAATAACCTTTATATCCTGGTCAGGGTGACAGCGAACCGGAGCTTATCCCAGGAACACTGGGTGTTTGGCAGGAGTACACCCTGGATGGGACACCACTCTATCATAAGACACCATCCACATGTATACACACATTCAGACACTCTTTCACGCATCAGTCCCTGTACTGGCACTGGATCAAACCGAGGATCATAAAACTGTAAGGTGAGCACCACTGTGCCACCTCATACTTATAAAATAATTGCATTTTGTATGAACACAATCTATGGGCTACTTTATAATACACTTGTTGCATTTTAAATTATTTTGTTAAGCCCCCTGATGTTATGTGTCACATGTCCCTGGAAGTTTTTTGTATGAACAATTTAAAACGTCAGCCTGGAATTTTTTTTTTTTCTTTTTTTTTTTTTATAAATAAGAGCCATAAGGTTTGTTGTTGTGAATTTATGACCTTTACACATTCAAAATAACCATTTGATGCACTTTTGCACTCATAAGAACAAAGCATATGAATCATGTGTTTTTTTGTTATTCTTGAAGCTATATATTATATATAGGCCTGTAATTTTTACCTTAAACATGTAATTTTGCAATAAATGAAAGAATTGTAATGTGGTTTTCTACTGTGTAGGAAACTAAAAAAGGGACTAATAATTAATTTCTAGACCTTTTCCTGCATTAAAATGGGATAGATGAATATATATAAATGTGGTAATTTACTATGCAATTTAACTGATTTTTAAATTTATTTGTTGCCTTTGATCACCTCCATCCATTAACAAGTGTTTATTAATTGTATAAAGTCAAGTAACAGTCTATTTAGTTTAGTTTCCCAGCCGTGGATTTCTTCAACTTCATAGTGGTACTGATGCCTACTTAAAATTCCTAATTAATGCTGTAAATATGCATTTAGTAGGAATTTTAAGTAATATTAGTTCCTTTAATAGGATTTTTCTGATTTATACTTCATATAATGCCCTATATAGTGCACTGAGCCTCATAGGATTACTAGCACACTGAAAGCATCAAGTCTGTAAAGGTTTTCAGTCATGCAGGCCATGATGAACTGAAATAAGGAAACATAACCTTACCTTGGACAACCCACATGAATAAGAAGTGGGCGATTTACACAGTTCTCCATGGGTTCTTTTGTGTTTCATAGGAAAAATATTACCTGTCTATTGCATTATTGTTACTTGTCAGATATACTTATATGATAATATTGTATATAATGCTAACCAATATCACAGTTTATAAAAGTGAAGTGATCATAAGTGTGAAGAAATCATAAATGTGGTTTTGGTATTATAATCATTCCTTTGGCATTTAAGTTTAATAATTTGATTTAGAGGTTGTAACTGCACTTGTTTTCCCCAACAGCAGTTACTTGTCTCAATAAGCCAAGTATCACAAATAAGCAGAACTGTTTTTTTCTTTACCATATATGTAATGTTTGTGGGCTTTGTATTTGTTTTGCATTTATTGTATTCACACCCTTGCCCATTTGCACAAAACATGTTCTGCTAAGTTAATTTCCTGTGGACTTGCGAATAAAGTGAGTCTGATTCTGATAGAACAACTTTTACTCATTCTGTCATCTCTCAACACCTTTAGACCACAAACACTTTCACTGCACAGATTACACTTTATTCAAATACAGTGTCTATTACTTAGTGGTGAAAAAGCATGATGATGCATATTACAGCTACAGTGTGATTTAGACATTAGATGTTCAGTTTGGTCAGTTGGAACAGGTCAGATCTATTTATTAATAATTGACTGATTATTCACCAGTAACCGTTTTTAACCTAGTTAGAGTCATAGTGGATCTAAAGCCTAAGATGAGGTGGGAATACACTTTAGATGTGATGTCAGGCCATCACAAGGCACCATATACACACACATTCACACACACATTCATACTGAGAGGCAAATTTAGAGTGACCAGACCAACCATTGGCATATTTTTTAAAGGTTGGAGGTAGTTAGAGAACAAACATGAAAACCACATGGACATGGGAAGAACATGCAAAACTCCGAACAGACAGTAAGCTGAGCTCAGTATCTAACCATGCTTAATGAGCCACAGTATTCTGGTGAATGGCATCTACAGTCTATTAGTAAAGGCCTGCACCTACTAAACCAACCAGACCAACCAGCACCATCTTTGACCCTGAACTGTTAACAGAAGCAGAGTTTCTTCTGACTAGAGCTTATAGAGTGAGGCCAGCTGTATTTCAAGTTCAAAGATACAACAGCGGAACAGGTCTCAGCTCCTAAAAGTCAAACAGAAGTTCAAACTCATGAATTGGAAGATGATGGCTTCCACCACAGGTTGCACCACTGATGTTCATGCTACACTATTACCTCTCTTACCATGGGCACAGGCCCTGACCTGTCCCATGAATCAGCAGAGAGTTCTGTTCCAGATCACAAGCCTGCAATACAAGTGCCTGTTCATCCATCATTCAGGAACTGCTTCAGCATGATCAGAGTGGAGTGGAACAAGAGCCTATCCATGGATGATGGATGTGAGGTGGATGGGATGACAGTCCATACAGATGCTCATTCACACCTATGGCCAGCCTAGAGTCACCGGTCCACCAACTGCATGTTTTTGGGAGGTGGGAGAAAATCAGAGAGACCTAACAAGACCCATGTGTACACAGCAAATACCGTTCAAAATGTCACACAGACAGTAACATGAGCTCAGGATCAAACCGAGACACCTCAGATCTGTTAGGTGACAAAGCTACCCACAACACTACCATGCCATGCACAAGTAATGATTTTAAGTTATTTAATGCTTGTCTTTTTTTCTACACAACATCAACATGGGTTACAGTACATTAATTGTCTTTTCACCAGCAAATCGTCCATGCTTCAGTGAGAACCTTTTATTGAATGCCAACTATAACTGGCCATCTAAATTCTACAACACAAAACTCTTTTCACTAACTGTGAAAAATGTCATCCAAACATGCCCAAATGCTGCTCCAGGGCTGAGAAAGATTCTACCCCAAAGCAGGGTGGGGATGGAAGACAATAGTCTCCCAGACGACAAATGAATAGAAACAGGCTTGTTGGGATGGAGGAGCTGGGAAGAGATCCAGATTCAGAAGATGTGTCTGTTGAAGGGGAAATATCTGGGAAGACACAGGAGATGGCCCAAAGAATAGAAAGAGAATGAACACAAAGCAAAGAAGGCTGCTGTGCTCTCCAGCTCTACTGCCTACAATAATGAGGGAATACTGTAGGTCATTGCCCTGAAGTTGCACACTAATTATAAGGACTGGTTTTTTTTTTTAAGTAATGGGTACACTGGAAGAAAAATTGGACAATGATTCAGTCTAATCCTCTTTTAAAATATGGCTTCTGAAATCAAAGCCCTAAATTTGACTTAAGACTCAAATTTGCATCCAAGAATAATCAACCCACTCCTGAGATGAAAGGCAAAAATAATGAATTAGTAATACAATACAAATAATATACTATAATATAAATACTTTGGAGAAGCCAAATGGGATTTGGTTTGTGTGAGCCTATCTACTCTGGCTGCCCCTTGCCCCCCTTCATGTCTCTCTCTTTTTGCTCTGTTTATTTGGCTTATCCATGTTAATCTCCCTGCCAATGTGCATCACATACAACTGACCTGCGTCACCATACACCACCTGTGACTGTAGAGTCTGTTGCCTCACAGAGCCTTTCACATCAATCCAAACACCCCAACACATCAAACGAATGGCATCTGAAGTGTCTACTAAGCAATGTCAGTTTTGGTAAAAGGTCTTTCTTCAGAACGACATTATGCAAGCATCACTGAGAATTAGATATACAAAGGAAGACCGGAATTTTTTTTAAATGAAAAACTGTGAACAACTACCAGATGACCATTTGTGTCACTGGGGTCAAAGGTTACCACCAAAAACTGTCCAGTCTCTTGAGTTTCCAAACTCCACATGACAGCCTAATCAAAGGTCAGAGTCAGGGTGACTCCTTTTACAACAACTCTGATCCATACACTGACTCCTTTCACAGCAAACACTGAGTCAGGGAATTATACCTCATGATTACAAGCATTTAAGCAGTGGGACTAAATGATCCATACAGAACCTAGTGGGCTGAAAGGACAGGGTGTGGAAGAAGGTCTGTTAATGTAGTAATAAGACATCATGAAAAAATGGATGCAGTCATTGCAGAGGTGACCACAGCTCTTGTTTTTCTGGCTAAAGTGGCTTTCCAAAAGTCCCAGTGTCACACTGTTGCTGGTCAGATGAGGAAATTTAAATTTTTTCAACAATGTTTTTACAGAAATCCAGATACAGATATAGATACCCCTTATGAGCAAACAAGCAAGAAGGTCACAGTGGCAAGGAAAAACTCCCTGAGACATGAAGAAGAAGCAGCCTTGAGAGCGACCGAACTGAAAAAGGAGCTCTTCTGGATGACAATGAATTGTGGGATTATAACATATTACAGTATAGAGGTGTAGAAGAGTAAAGACAAACAGTATCAAGTGTGTTGAAAGGATGTTCAGAATGAGCAGATTGTGATTAAGTCTTTTGACAGATTTGTTGGTACATATCTACAGTATCCAGGTGAGATGTCCACTGTCCACTGTCCGCTGAAGCAAGGGATAGACTTGGGTGTAAACTGTTTTTGGAAAGTGCAAATCTTTAGGGTATCCATGTAAGAGGGTGTGGTTCCACTCACCCTTCCTCTCCAGAGGCTGAGAGGAACCACAGCAATAATAAAAAAATGTCCCATTTGAGGGACATTTCCACTCCACCTCCAGTATATTTTGGCCCTCACATAATTTATCTTAACTCACCATGACTTTCTGTGTAACCTCCATCTATTTTAAGCAACTGAAAAGACTGCATGGGTCCTGAATTCCCCTTTGATATATAGATAATGTATATTTCTTCTTTTTTGTTTCTGAAACTCCTTGACCTAACAGACACGCAACCATATACAATATATACACATTCTAAAGGTTAAATGGCATGCAGGTAAAGTATATGGGTTAACAGTTTATATGTGAATATTTACAGACCTGCAGGCAAATGCACACACACCCACAAACCCACAAAAAAGCACACTACGCACATTGATGACATTTTGACATCTCTGACATGACAAATAAGTATTTCCCTAGTCTTATCACTTCCTCTTAATGTTCCTCTTCCAGATGTATATTAGTCACCGTCAGAAGATAAAAATGAAATGCTAATCAGCATGAAGTTCACTAACCTTTAATGGTTTTATTTAGTAAAATAAGATATTGTATAAGAGAAGTGTTCCATACAAACCTGGCATATATAAAAGAGCACAGAATGGGAAATGAATTCATCATGACGGTAGAGTGAAATGCAAAAGTTTGTTGAGAAGAAATGTGATGTAGTGGCTTAGGTTACATAGATGTCCCTACATTATCACTAATAACAAGTATGGCCACATATGTAGAGGATAAAACGGTCTAAAAGTCTCCCTATCTGAATATAATTCAATATTCTTTTAGCTTCCAACTTCTTTCGCATCCTCTGAACAGATTTTGGATTGCCTCAGCTGTTCTATTTAGATATTGCAGGGCAAAGTCCCTCTTAGAAAAGTCCAAGTAAGCCACTAATTTGTTTTAAGGCTCATCCCACTCACTCATAAACAAGGTGACGTTTACAATTCTGATGCAGAAAACCAACAACTCCAGCCAAACACCAACTGCATCACTTTGTTCTCATAGTAAGCACACAGTGCCGGCTCTTTCACATTGGTTTTTACTGGTTTTATGCCCAAGACACACTAACCTCAAGTATACATACCATGACATGCCACCAATTGTGGTATTTCTCAGCTACATTACAACAGAGAATGTGCTGCTTTGGCCATAAGGCTCAGTTCTCTACTCCTACGTCATTCCAAGTGTACATGTAATCCTACTGAACCACAGAGGTGAGGTTTTTCAGGAAGTGCTCTACGGCCTTCGGAACGTCAAACTGACCACAAGGCAGTGCTGGGAATTTGGTTCACAGACAAGGTTTCTCGTTAAAAATACAAAACTGATTCCTGCCATATAAAAGAAACATATATTATTAAAACTTCCACAAGCCGTATTGTATTACAGTAAAGTACATAATCCACTCTAGTATTTTTTACACTTTGTCAAGTTTAATTAAGAACGCCAATTCAATGTCCAATTGAAACATTAAAGTGTGAAACCACTGGGTGATTGTGTCATCGCTGTATTTTATGAGCTATTCCACTTCTAGGAACTGATTCAAGTAATTCTGGTCACCTTTTTAAAAATTTGTTGGTTACCAAACATAATATTTAGTGGTTTGTATTTCCCTGTAACATAAATGCTTCATGTTACACAAGAAGAGACCTGTGGTTTTTGGACAAAAACATGGGAATTCACATCAACCACAGTGATGTAAACTTGAATATCTCCTTATAGTATTCATGTATATGATCAGTCAGTGTTTCACATGGGTTTTTCTTACGAGAAATAGACCAAGGTTTATTCATTTCTAGCGTACATCTAATCTGGTAACAGTATAGAAGAACATTTCAAAAATATCTGGAGACTCCGATTCTCTGAGAAAACATTAACAAATGCAATGTGAAAACACCTTACAAGTGTGTAGCTACAGTAAATATGTGTATACTGACTTATGAACTGTGTTCCCCATACTTCCAAATTAATCTGCTACTGTCATCTTTTTAAATAGTCAGAGAGACAGACTGCTCTTGTAAATAAGTTTTTGTACATTTTCCCATAAAATACACAATTGTATCACCATTAATTCCTTTAAGAAAGGCTTAGTATCATCAGTCACACAATGGGAGAACAAATTAATACATTTGTCAAACATGAGTATTGTGTAGAAAAAAAATCCCTCATCATTTAACTTTTGTTTACATCTTTTAGTTTATGTGATATAAAATTCTAGTGCTCAGGTTTATTACCTGTTGCCATAAACTATCCAGTCTGGGCATTTATGCAATATGTTGATGACACTTGAATTGAAACCAATCGTTATAACAATTTATACTACAGTGCTTTTGAATTCTCCTTTCTGATTTGAATTCTCATCTTCTGGTCAGAAGGTGTTTAATCTTCTACAACAACAGCAAATTGCAAGGCAAATTGTAGGTTTATACTAGGGTGACCATATTTTGGTTTTCAAAAAAGAGTACACTGGGGGTAGGATGGCGGTACGAGGCAGACAGACACCCACAAAAGCAAAAGCTGAATAAAAAAAGGTGACATTTTTGGCGATTTTGAAATCCCGCCTCAGACGTATTTTTAGGTCCCAAAATGAGGATGTGTCCTGGAAAAAGAGGATGTATGGTCACCCTAGTTTATACATTATTAATGCACTCACTCTTTATATGTGAACTTTTCTACATACAATTTATATGGCATAGACGCCACGTAAACCATTTTTAAAACATGTTATTATTGATATTTGTGAAGTTTTCTGGGAGGAGTTTATCATTTTTGAAGGAGTCTCCAGGATCAGAGCTTTGAAACAGTCAGATGTAAAGCTTAAGCTTTATGTTTTCTGACACAGGAAAGTCTTCAGGGCTTCAGGAGAGAGGAAACAAGAGAGACTGGTGAGGAAATGGCTGTTTGTAGCTGCTATAATGATGTGATAACATGAATTAACTTGTCTTTCTGATGTTTCTTAAAGTGAAATGCAATTACACATTGATATAAAAAAAGGATGATCTGTTGTTCGATAATGTAAAAAAAAAAATCACAAGCAAATCGCTGTGATATGAGATATAGAACACTTTGTGGCATGCTGTTACAGACAAACAATCAACTTCATGGGGTAAAGGCTTTAAGAATTACACCACTCCATCACTGGCTATTTTCCTAAAACAGCGCAAACGAGTGTTTTATTTCTGTCATGTCACTGTTGTATGCAATTAATGGACTGTAGCAGCATGTTTCATGATCTTTCTAGTTTCTTGCTTTTTCTAACTAAACATTATAATTCCAAGCTTCCAAGGTGTGCCTTTGTTTCTTTTGCTTTCTGGCTACAATAAAGAGTAGAAAGGAGCTAATATTTTTGTGTAAGAGCCAATAACCTATAACAACTGCTTACCTTACTACCTTGATAACAGCTAATTTATTATTTATCTGGATTTTGCGTCAGTTGTAAGTTGCTTTGAATAAGTGTTCATGCTGTTATTGGAAAATAATCAGCAGTGGTGTGGTGTGATGGGGCCTAATGTGAAGCATAGTAATAACCTGTAGGTTTATTACAGATTATTTTCCATTAACAGTGTATTTATAATAATCTGTGATTTGCAACCTGCACTACTATCAGAGTCAAGCAGAATTAAGAATTCAACATTATGTTAATGTAAGCTCATTAATCCTAGGCTTATTGAAACTAGTGTACATCAGCATATTAAGGAACACCCATTAAAGGCATGTTATAATTACAATGTTTTGCGTATATATTTTTCGAAACCTATTATGAAACATTCAAAGGCAATTCTTTAAAAACACAAAGTCAAACCAAGAACTAGCAAGCCAGTTTTGTATGATGAATTAGTGTCCGTCTGCTTGCTTAGGAAGGACTTACAAGGCACATCTGGTAGAATCAGACGCCAGAGATTTTTTTCCCTTCAGTTAGCACAGATGTGACCTCAACCTAAAAGGCAATAAAAAGATTATACGATTGCTTACATAGCATCTGTCCGAACATTTTTTTCTGCTGCTATTTGAATCTGATTGTGTTTCACAGTTTTTCTCTTGAGGAACCCACAAATGCTTATGTTTCATGAAAACAGTTGTAATGTTGCCCACATTCGTAGGGAATTAGATCAAACACAAAAAAGCTGGAAAAGGAAGGAAAAACAGTATTTATCAACCACTACAGTCTATGCTTCATTAGACTAGCTGCAGGACAGCCCTGACCTTCACCTCATTTCTGCGCCCAGTAAAAGCATGTTTTGGCTGTGTGGAGGGAGTTTAGGGGACTTTCCGGTTGGTATAAACACACAAGTAGACCTACAGGCTCTTATTTGCATTACACATGCTAACCAAAAGCCTTCTGTGAAAACCAAGAATAAAAACAGGCTTTGCCCACAAGATGAATCATGCAGAGTCCATGAAGTGACAAGGTGGTTAATTTTCTTTAACAGGCATACCCATGACCTATACACTGAGATAATATCTGTAGCCCATAAACTAAAGCATTCCATAACCACAAATTATTATATTATAGCTACACGATACTAAAGTTGTGGTTACAAATTGTGTAACTTGACTTAATATGTTCAAGTCATGTTATAATTCATGTTAAGCCCATGACTTAATATGTTGTTGGAACATTATATTTAATACATGACCTTCAGTAAATTATTTGGTGAGAATGGGTGAAAAAGTTCATTCACTTTGAGAATTTGTTTAAGGTGGTAGAATAGCTGGTACAAGTTATTTCATAGGCATGAAACAAATCTCAAGAAACTTCATTCATAGACTTAATATATTAATTTGTTGTCACACCTTTTGTAAGGATAAAATACATCATGTATTGCTGTTATAGGAAAATAATCAATGCCAGGGTGAAGTTGATTATACTGCAAAAGTGGAATCAAAGTTTTCTATGCCTCATACCACAGCAGTTTACCAAATATTAGATTGCTATTTTAATTTATAAATGAATGAAACTTTATATTTTAACTGTTTATAGTTGCATGTATTGTTGTGGAGCATGCTGATATCCCTTATATTATAGCAGTTATAAAGAGGCAGTCTCTCACCAACCTCATTTCTCTCTCTCTCTCTGGAAGTGAATGAGACAAAAAGAAAAAAAGAAAAATAAAAAAAAGAAAGAAAAAAAAAGAACAGGCTTGTCACGTCACCGGACACGTCTGTGTGAATAGGCTGTTACCATAGCAACGATAACGTTTAAACAAAAAATTAACATAAACCTGTGATCTGAATTACAGCCGGAACTGTTATCAAAGCTGCTGTACGCTATAAGCTGCGCAACACCTTCCTACTAATTACTCAGAATCAAGAATCAAGAATTCAACGGCACTGGGGTATAATAATAATCATAAAACTACGCACTGTCACCGCAGCGGTTTAACAACAAGTGTGGGCTAGTCGTGACGTACCATAACACAGTGCGCATGCTCAGATCTCACCACAGCGGTGAGTCATCTGTTTAGATATGAGAAAACTACTACCACTAGATGTCTCAATTCATTCATGGGATTTTTTTTTTTTAATTAATCACATCTAATTTTGCTTACCGGGGTTAGGACCATGTGGTCTTCGGGAAAAGACTTGTGGCTGATGCTGGAAATACTGTTCTTATTGTTTAACTTACAAAAAAATTCCCTTACTTTCTAATAATAATAATAATAATAATAATAATAATAATAATAATAATAATAATGTCGCCTTATAAACATCTTTAGTTATATAATTAAGGACATAGCACGTTAGTCCCTGGTTTTTATAATGTTATATAACTATAAATAGAAATGTAAGCTAATAGAACAGCATTTCACAGTTGGCTACTGGGAGATTCCAGGGAACCATTAATCATGTAACTGCTGATCAACTAATACTAATAGTTATTAGAATAGGTCCATTAATTACTTATTATACGTGTAGGCCTATAAACAGATTTAAAATGGTTGTAGTAACATTAATGCTTTTTGTTGTTTATTTATTTTACTATAATAATAATAAAAATAATAATAACAACAACAATAATAATTAAAAAATTTATTATTATAACAATAAAATATTATTATTATTATTATTATTATTATTATTATTATTATTATTATTATTATTATTATTATTATTATATTTACACCATTGTTTATTGATCTCATTTAAATTTGAGCCCACATGTCATGTACATTATTTGAAAAAAAAAATTATTAATGAATCCATAATACTAATTATGAAATTAAACTATCTGTAAATCTGTAAGAATAGCCACAAATCAGAGAAAAAAATACATAACTACATCTAAACGGAAAATAAATAATGTCCTTTCTTTCTTTCTTTCTTTCTTTCTTCGGTTATTTATTTAGTTATTTAGCTGAAAGTTTGCAAAAATGCTTGTAAACACCTACAATGTGAGCGCCCTCTGGTGGCTGAACATCTATAATGCCCTTCTTTTGTTCTGCCTATCTCTCCATCTGCTGTTGAACGAGTAAAATGTTTTTCCTGTTTGCTCAAGTTCATGACACACGTGTCCTTCCAAACTGTACGAGTGATTTCGTTGTGAGAACAGTTTTCCCATGCACAGTACTAATCAGGCTGTCTGGCCATCTGCACATAGTTCAGTGTTCAGCGCATAGTTCACAGTGATCAACTGCTTGTTGTGTGACAGCTGGATTTGTTGCTGTAAACTGATCAGTGTGCACACACAGCAGTCTGCTGTCAGAATAATAACAGCAGTTTAGTACCCACAGCTTTAAAAACTGTTAGGTGTTGTGGTTCTTAATCTCAGGGAAATCCCAGCATTCTTCAGTCACTGAGGAATTTAAATGTTCATTTAAAACAGAGGAAACGATGACCAGCAGTGCCTGGGGCTCTTGAAAAGTTAAACAATGCTGGAGAACTCTGGTGCAGCAAACTGAGTTTATATTCACAGCTCCACTTTCACATAAATTGTTATACACTACCGGTCAAAAGTTTGGGGTCACCTACTCTTTTTCATAGGTTTTTCTTTATTTTTTTTGCTTTCTACGT
>JAQQZR010000023.1:24237586-24251242 GCA_030068235.1 Notoglanidium macrostoma | reverse complement strand
GTGTGTGTGTGTGTGTGTGTGTGTGTGTGTGTGTGTGTGTGTGTGTGTGTGTGTGTGTGTGTATGTGAGAGAGAGAGGGAACCAGATAACGGTGCAGTTTATAGTGAGGTAAGCCTACTAATTTGATATAGGGCTGCTTTAGAATGGTAATGTGCAATGATCAAGCTTATCTGTTAGTCCAGGAACAATCAAAACAAAACAAATCACATTTAGGTTCAGGATCACATTTACACAGGACACATGACAGGCTGAATATCCCATGTGAGAGCATGATGTAATGTACCTCACATTACATTTTGTACAGATGAGATTTTAGATATTACATGAGGCATTAGAAATATCCTGAATTACAGAATAAAGTGGCTACTGCTAAAGTTCTATATACAGTCAGTCTGATATGTGCTTGTCAAAGGAGTAAGATTCTAAAATTTCACAATTTTCCACCTCATGTGCAAATGCAGTTTCTGAAAAAGAGATAAGATTTGCCAAGGCCTTGGAGCAATATATTTTGGAAAAGTGATTTCAGTGCAGTACAAGATAATCCCCAGACAACATGTAGTGCACAACAAGGTTAGAATGTCAAACAAACAACAAGACAATAATGACACACTGTAATAATAACAATCTGGCTCGAGATTATGATGCATGTTTTTATTAATCTCTGTGACTGACTGGTGTCCAATTCAGGGTGTATTCCCAATTTGTACCCAGGGTTTCCCAGGATACACCTTGCCCCTGACCAGAATAAACATAAACCAGTTACTGAGAATAAATGATCACCAGACAATTGTTCTTTAGTGCACTTACATTTAAGATATCTGGCAGAGTCCCTTACATTTCATCACAAGTAAGATGCTGGGATTTGAAATCACAACCTTCCAATCAGATGCTCAAAGTCTTAACCACTGAGCTACCACTGCCTATTACCTGTGTGTGATTTGTATCATTTCATTATTTATTAAATATATGGCAAGGTAAGCTTTTAAACACTGGAATTAATATGAATTATTAATAAATCAGTCTACATTAACTTGCCTCTCTGCATGTAAAAATAATATGCAGCAAGCTGTACTTTTTCTTGTCGCTGGTGGTACCATCAAGAGAGCATTTTTTTGTGCATTTAATGTGCAGATTTTTTTTTACTGAAAACCTTAAAATAATTAAAAACACATTAGTGTACCTTAAGCATACTAAATGAACAATATGTGCACCCTTGATGGACCCCATCAGACAAGGAAACAATATACCGGCACCAGCGAGATAGACAGCCTCGTTCTCTGGCGTTGTTCTGGGGGATGAGGCTTGACCCATTATTGCTTGATTGCTGTCATCAGAACTAAACCATGTGGCTGCTGGGAAGATTTCCTATGATTACATCACTGATGACTTTGCATCAAAGAAAAAATGAACAGTCTGGGTGTACACACACACATTAATCAGCCATAACATTAAAACCACCTGCCTAATATTATGTTTGTCCCCCTTATAACACCAAAACATCTCTGACCCATTGAGGCATGGACGTGCTGTGGTAGGGTTGCTAGGATTTTCTCGCACCAAGAAAATAGGAGCAGCTCCATTAATTCCTGTAAGAAATTGGATTGGACTTGTTTGTCCAGCACATCCCACAGATGTTGAATCGTATTGAGATCTGGGGAATTTGGAGGCCATGTCAACACCTTGAACTCGTTGTCATGTTCCTCAAAACATTGCTGAACAGTCTTTGCAATGTGGCAGACCACATTATCCTGCTGAAAGAGGCCACTGCCATTAGGGAATACTGTTGGCATGAAGGGGTGTACTTAGTCTGCAACAATACATACAGCTTGCCTTTTTCCCATAGTGCATCCTGGTTCCATCTCTTCCCCAGGTAATCGATGCATACGCACCCCGGCATCCAAATTATGTAAAAAAAAATGTGATTCATCAGACCATTGTTCCATTGTTCCATTGTTCCATGGTTCAGTCTATGGTCCAACTTACATTTCTGATGCTCATGTGTCTATTGTAGGTACTTTTGATGGTGGGCAGGGGTCAGTATGGGCCCTCTGACTGGTCTGCGGCTACGCAGCCTCATATGCAGAAAGCTTTGATGTTCTGACACCATTCTATCAAAGCCAGCATTAACTTTTTCAGCATTATTTGCTACAGTAGTTCTACTGTGGGATCGGACCAGCTAGCCTTTTCTCACAGCATGAGCCTTGGGTGTCCATAACCCTGTTGCCGGTTCACTGGTTGTCTTTTCTTGGACCACTTTTGGTATATACAGTACTAACCACTGCATACCAGGAACACCCTACAAGACCTGCTGTTTTGGAGATGCTCTGACCCAGTCGTCTATCCATCACAATTTGACCCTTGTCAAAGCGGCTCAGACCCTTACGCATGCCCATTTTCGTGCTTCCAACACATAAACTTCAAGCACTGACTGTTCACATGCTTCCTAATATATCCCACCCCTTGACAGGTGCCATTGTAATGATATAAGCAATGTTATTCACCTGTCAGTGGTTTTAATGTTATAGCTGATTGGTGTGTTTATATGTATCCTATTCCGTGATTGCTCTGAGTTTTAATTTTGCTATTTGTATGGGTCTTGGTTTCGTAAATATAACCTTTATATAATATTGTACAGTGTGCTGTGTTTATGTTATGTTCTGTCTTATAATTTCACCCAGGGCGCCAGAACCGCCACTGCAAGGAAATGTACAGTTTGGTACGTTTATTACGTAGAGTTCAGTGTGTAGTCCATAGACACACACATTCCAATGTGCCCTCTAATAGCCTACTGTAAATGCATCTGCACTAGCACTAAAACTATTCAAACTGCAGCCTGCATCCGCTTTCCTCTCCGATGCTTCCTACAGACTTGTGAGTGGCCATGACCCGGAGGAGGGGCTGTGTGTGTGTGTGTGTGTGTGTGTGTGTGTGTGTGCGTGCGTGCAGAGAGAGGCTGTGTTATAATGCACTGTAAACACTTTGCTACAATAGTCATCCCTCCTTAGTGGAGCAGCGCGTGCACGGAGAAGGCGGCTTGATCTGGAGCAGAGATGCGCTCAGCAGTGCACAGTACAGGAGCTTTGCAGGAGTGATGTGCACACTTGCACTCTTCAGAAGCTCTTGAGGGGTGATCTGCACACTCGTACTCTACAGGACTTCTACAGGAGTGAGCGCTACCTGAGTAGGAGAGAGAGGAAGTATGGATTAAGGTGGGCCAAGCCCGAAGAGTACCGCACTGCTCCGGAGCTGGGGGAAGGATGCCCGAGCGAGGATGTGCAGCAGCCGGAAGATCGTGTGCACCCTGCTGGTGCTGTCCGTGCTGCAGGTGGGGGTCGGAGCGGCCAGCATCGCGCTCGGGGCCGTGGCCATCATCAGAGCGCGAAACGAGCACAAGAGGCAGCAGGGTCATGCGTCCCCGGTGTGGAGCGGGGTGTGTGTACGTTTCACTTTACATTGTGTTGTCTTTGTTGTTCCGTTTGTGCGCAAAAACGCCAGTCCAACAACCAACTGGCAGTTTGCGCAACTTGTGCGCTTCAAGCAAATCTGTTTTACAGCTCCAGAAAGGTGTATTACTTACAGTAAACTAACGGATTAATATAAATTATGAAGGGATTAAGCTCAAAGTTCAGTTTAATAACCGTGAAAACGTCGTGGCTGTGCGCAAATCATTTTGTGCGCTTCACTTAAATCTATGTTACACCTCTATATAGCCATAGAGGTATTTTTTTTAAGTTATTAACATGTTTAGTAAACTCCAGTCTATTAATCATTTCAACTTCGCAGCTTCATTCAATCCTATCATTTTGCTCTTCAGGCTAATTTGCGCTGAAGCTCTAAATATAACTTAGAATATATTTAAGGCATTAAAAAACATTTTTTTTTTAAGTATTTAATGGAAACTTCAGTCTAGTACCCATTAAAACTTGCAATTCTCTCAGCTTGTGCATTTCATGTAATTATTACATTTTTTAAAAATCTATCTGTTCATATATTACACATATTTATGGCTATATGACAACTCGTATTAAAACTCATTTTAAATCCCAGACATGTCTCTGGAGTCTCGCAATGTTAACTTCTTGCTGTTAGGAATATAATTCCCATTTGTAAAAAGCAAATTAAAAGCTTAAATTAAAATGTAAAGCAGCAACCCCTCAAGGGTACATCCTCTGTATATTTAATATGCATCATTTTCCAAGGAAAGTTAAAGTAGTGTACTTGTTTAACTTGTTTAGGTGCATTATTAGACCTTAAAGATCATGGTCATTGAGGTTTAAAAGTGCACCATGTTCACAATCTCTGGTAAAAGATACAACTAAATGTACATGATGGGGTTTCACTTTAGTGACAAGCAGTAGCACAGCCTTCTGTTTCTTTCTCTGAGAGAAAAAGATAACTCTATATTTGGTTTTAGGTGTCCTACACTAAGAAAAAATAGTACAATTCCCTGTTGCTGTGGTGATACACTCAAAGATACAGATTTTGTATGTTTAATATGTGTCTTGTGCCTGAAAACCTGGATATAGTGTACCTTTAAGAATTGTTTATAGGTACATAAATGGACTATAATTAGTTTTTGGAGTAAATCTTCAAAGGTGCATCTAGGGAAAAGATACACACTAAGATACACACCCTTGAGAGTACCACTCTAGCAACAAGAAAAGGTACACTTTAGTACTCTTTTTTTCTGAGTGCATATCCATACTCTTCAATATACTCTTCTACAATACCTAAAATACTGTATATGTAGTTCTGACTATATAGTCATATGCCATATACAGTATGTGTTAAATAGACTATTTAATTTAAACACATCCCCTTCTGAAGTGGAGAACATATTTCATTGTTATTTCACAGAACTAAATTTGCTCCCTTTATTATATCTTTGAACTGATGGATTGTATCTCAACTCTCTGAGACATCAAAGTCAGCAGGAGACACATGGCATGATCCCAGACTTTCAGTCAGAGTTCTATTAGCCTGCACTGAAAGCCAATTACAACCCCTCTTCTGGGCACTTTAGTGTAAACCTCTTGGGTGCATCAGGTCAGACATGATCTATAATGCAAGCCTCTTTGTGATTCTCCAGATCACATCCATATACTGTACTGCGCTGTATTGACTAGGCTAGATATACAGCAGGTTTAAGGATAGGATGGGTAATTACAGCATGCAGTCTGTTTCGGAACTCAAGCCCGGGTGGTGACATTTCAATCATTTTTTATTCAGCATTTTTAACACAGTAATGTATTTCTGCTTTGTTTCTTATTCCAGTTTCTTGTCTGTGGTCTCTGTGGGATGCTATGTGCGAGAAAACGGACTGGTCTGGTTGTGAGTATTGCCAACTATTTCAGTACCTATAAGACCTTGTCATTGTGGATGCTCTGTAATGAATAACACACAACAGGACACATCTATCTATCTATCTATCTATCTATCTATATATATATATAAATATATATTTATATATATCACATATATATAATGAATAACACACAACACCCACATATACACACATATAAGGTATTATATATAAGAAAATAATTAACAATACAGTGATGTCACGTAGCCCAGTCCAAAGCTGACTATTTTCCCGAACTATAATAATTCCTCTTATACCACAGCAATTTGCTAACAATTATCGCAAAACAAGTTAGTTCCTGTTATCACTTAGGTTAATAGTCATTCCCTCACCAGCCTCTCTAATTTCCGTCTCATGAAGTTGCAGAGAAACTGCAACATCCTCTCTGTTCTAATGTTCCTGTAGGACTAAAAGTTACATCTTTAACTCTGACTGGAGACTCCTTCTAAATAAATATGCTAAATAAATATAGCCTTATAAATACATAAGGTTGCTTACCACTTCTTTTTTTTTCACATTCTATGTGAAATTATGTAGATAGGACTATGGTGCTCAAAGTGGAGTCTGGGGAGTGTGTTACATAGGCAGGGGATCTGAATTTTTTTTTTATATATTATCAGAGTCATAATAGGGAAAGTTATTCCATTTATTATTTATTTTAACTGCTCACTTGTGTTGAATAAGTTTAATCCAGTGACAGTTTAAATAAAAATTTGTTCAGTAAGTGGAAGTGAAAACTATATAGCTCCAATAAATAACCACAAAAGGGTGTAGTGGTTAGCACTGTCGTTTCAGAGCAAGAAGGTCCCGGGGGTGATCCCTGGATCACCCAGGGTCCCTTTCTGTGTGGAGTTTGCATGTCCTCCCCGTGCATGCGTGGGTTTCCTCCCATGGTCCAAAAACATGTGAATTAGGTTAATTGGCTACTCTAAAGGTATGAATGGTCCCAGCTTCTAGGAGACACAGTTAGTGTTTCAGGTTGCCGATCCCAAGCCTGGTTGTATTGGTCAGGAAAGGCATCTGGCGGAAAACCTCAGCCAATGACAGATGATCCGCTGTGGCGACCCCAAACAGAGAATAAGCCTCAAATAGCCACAAAAGCCATTTCAATAATATCCCTAATATTTTAAGAGCTCATGAAACAATTACGTTCATAAAGCAAATCTGTACTTAGTGGCTCTCTGGAAATTTTCTTGCTATTAAATGGGTCCTTAGCTGCATTTCCACCGTCTCAGAGATGTACACATTTCCTGCATGTGTCCAAAGACATTCTACGCTACGATACTGCATGGAGGAGATTCAATTAGACACCTTGAAAGACAGAGGTGGAGGAGTCACAGGAGAGAGTGTTAATGACAAATCTATAGCAAAGTGAAACCTAGTCTGGAAGGACTTGATGTCGCCCTCTCTGACAGCTTGTCTTCTCTTTCCTGTCTGTCTTCTATATGTCTCTCATCCTCTTTCTCATAATCTCCTCTGCCTTATCTCTGATGTGTCTATAAACATCCATGCATTCCCACTTTTGCTGCACCAAAATTAGCTACTTTTACATAATTTCTGCATCTTCTACATTCGTTGCCTTGTCTCTTTCTCCATACCTCATTCTCACTCTTTTTTTTTTTTTTTGGTGAATGAATTTATTACATGCACATCAGAATAACTGAAATATTTCCACGCACTAGTAAATGACTGAATTGATAGCTTCTCTTGTTTCATAATGGCTCTTTGTAATGGCATTTAGGACACTCTACTGTGATAGAGATGGCTGTAAATTACCTGCACTCTTTCCATTGGCTCATCACTTTCTGCCTGCTGGAGTAAAGCAGTACAGCCTGCAAGTTTGGATTGGAAAGTGCTATCTAAAACAGCTTGCATTGTTTAGACTAACAAGAAAAAGGAGTGTACACAAAGGTGGCAAACTAATGGCATGGCAAAATGTCATATACAGAATCAGCAAAGTGGCAGTTTTCAGCTGAGAGGAGGCAGATGGAGACCAGATTTTTTTTACTTTTTTTTTTTTTCAAAATAAGTCAATAAATAATAACCAGAAAGACTCTTTTATGTTTAATCTATTTAACAGATTAAATAGAGTATGTCCAATCTTGTATACATTGCAATTGACAAACTGTTAAACACTTTTATAATTCCAAAGTTAGAAACTTTATGCACCAAACCATATAATATAAAAATGCTGACAAATAAAACATAATCAGGTCGCACTTGGTTTATTTATTTTTTATAGGATTTTTTCACATAGGCTGTTTCTCTAATGTTGCTTGAAGAAAAGTTATTAAAAAGAAGAAGAGGGCCTTTGTTGCTATCTAGAAACAGAAATATATTGAATGTAAAATTTTGGAGTTTTGTTCCTCTCCATTGGAAAATTTTATTTCATGGTATGTGAAGAACTTTTCATAATGTGGCTTGTGCTATGTTCTTCTCTACCGCACAATTGCTTCATATAGCTAAGAAACGCATTCAGAGAGAATTCAAGGCTGCATCCTAAACCCCATAAGTATGCTAAGTAGTACCCCTAAATAATAAAGACACCAATGTAGGAGTTTTACCAAAGGCTTCACACAATTCTGTGACTGATAGATCCAAGCGACTCTGCTAACTCAAGCTATCTAGCTAAAATTATCACATCTGGTAATTCTTTTGATATACACTACCAGTCAAAAGTTTGGACGCACCTTCTAATTCAATGTTTTTTTCTTTATATTTATTACTTAAAAGACACTTTATGTCTTAAAGTAATGATGGACTGTTGTTTATCTTTACTTAGTCGAGCGGTTGTTGACATAATATGGATTACTGCAGTTGTTCAATAGGACTGTTATAAAAAATACTGTATTTTTATCATTCACCATTTACTAGTTACTGTATGTCTCAAATGCATTAAGAAGGCAAGAAATGCCACTAATAAGCTTTTAACGAGGCGCACCTGTTCACTGAAAAGCATTCCAGGTGAAGCTGGTTAAGATAATGCCCACAATATCATCAAGCTAAATGGGGGCGACTTTGAAGAATCTAAAATATGAAACATATTTTGTTTGTTTGGGGTTTGTTTGTTTTTTTTACACTTTTTTGTTTACTACATAATTCAGTATATGTGTTGGTTCATAGTTTTCATTTCAATTCCACAACGAGGATAAATTGCCCAACTTTATTTTGACACTCTCAACTTAATAATAACTGATAGAACATACATTGCACTTGCTAAGTGAATATAAATCGTTAACCTGCTATCATCTGATATTAAAACAGTATCTTCAAGTAAAAAAATGGCTATTTAGCTGGCTAGAAGCTTAACATTGCAAACGACAAATTATAAGAAATAACCTCAATTCCAAAAAGTTTGAAATTCACTGAAATAAGTGTTTAAGTGAGCAAGTGTTTATGTTTTTAAACAATATCTTTATTAACACTTAAATAATAGGGTGCAATAGAACAGGGAACAACTATTGTGGGAAAAGATTGTTATGAATCTAGAAAATACTAGCTCAATTTAACCACTATACATTTAAAATTTTTCAATATCTACTTATTATGATCTCTTTTTTCTTTTTTTTCTTCTTTTGTTTTGCTTATTTATTTATTTCTTTATTTTGCAACAGTTTATGCTGCATTAAACTAAAGGAAAAAAGTCAGAACTCAAAATTATGGCATTTTCATCCCCCTTGAGTTCAAGCTACAAAGAGAGAAAAAAAATGGACATCTCAAGGTTCAACTTTTGTTAGCAGCGAACTAGCCAGCTAATGTATGTTTACCCTTTCAAATCAGAGGAGGTAACAGACTGTGGGTAACAGACAGAGGAGGTAACAGACTGTATAGTCAATGTTCTGGGTTTAATAAACTGTATGATGATTGAGCTAATAGACTAAGAGACAAAAAAATTCTGAGTTGAGATTTTGTTTTCTTAGCTTTTCTCTAGTCAGAAGTCAGAATTTTAGCAGGATTGAAGTTTATCCACACTCGTGGTTGAATCACTGATAAATTTCAGAAAGTTCAAAAATTGATAGCTATCTTCATAATTCCTTTTTTTTCTTTTTTTGTTGTTGCAAAACTTATACAACTGTAGTGATGATATGAACTCTACATAATAAACTACATAATGTGTTGGGATTTTGTGTTGCGCTGTTGCATAAAGTTCCGGATTATTTTAGATTCTCATTTAGGGCATGCACAATGAAGTCTGGCCTAGTTGTCACAGAAGGGGGTAAGTGGAGATCATTCTTCAGTGGCCCAGTTCATTAATCACTGGTATCAGGATCACTAGCTTTCCCTGGATCCTCCCCTAGAACCACCACTGAACCCCAAAGGGCCCCCCCCTCGAGAGTTTCCTGCTAATCCATCAGGTATCACTTTTGTCCCTTCTGGCTTCATGACTGCAGAACTCTGGCTCAGAGTGAAGGCTAATCAAAATGAGCGTGGCTTTTCTTATTTCAAATGCTCAGTTCACTTACAGCAATAGTGACACGGTAATTAGAGCTGGTGTGGGTCATTGTAATCACCGGTAAAGCGCTAATGGGATTCGTGACTGTGGCTAAATAACACAAGCTGAGAATGCACTCTCTAAACAATCTGAGGTAAAAGTTACTAAAAAAAAAGCGATGAGGTTGCGTTATGGTGACATTAGATAACACCTCTGCTTGGCACGGTTTGTACAATTAAAAACAACAGAACAGCAGAATCCAGAATGGCTGTTAAACTCATCTCCGCTTTTCTCCACTATATCGCATGCTGCGTTTCTCTGCTGAATGGGCTTTAACCTTTAAGGCGATCTCATAACGTGGCCAAAATATGCAAACCTGGAGCTTGTCTGCTTCCTCTCAGACAGCTTATAATAAATGCTTTAAGGCTGCACAATTAATCACGTTTTAACCACAAACAGGAATTGGTAGCTCCCTCAATTAATTAGTTATGACTGACTTGTGAATTTAGCTAAGTTAGTTGCTTGGCAAATGTTAGATACTGGTTTTATTTAGCTGTTATATAATAAATTGTGAATTCCATATTCTTATACGCTTAGAAACAAAAATGTTGTGTCTAAAAGAAAGATTCTTCTATTACAATCTCTGCAGAATTCCTAAAATAACAAAGGTTTTTCCAAGTTCCCTTAACTTAAAGTTCATGTGCATGTTTTAACTGTCTGATTAGTGGCGTACTGTGGTTATTTGTTTATTTATTTTGCTGTGGGCTTGTTTGAAATTTAAGTGTGTTCTAAATTTGCTGAAAAGTGGCTAAGTAGATATGTTGAGCAAAATGACTAAGAATCATTTTGTGTTAGAAGAAGAAGAAGAAGAAGCAGAAGAAGAAAAGAAAAAAATGATGTTAAATTTCATAGTATCTTAAATACAATGAAAGAGCTCAAAGTGTTTCCAGGTAAAGAATAAAACCATCCATTATCTATCCCGCTTATCTGTCAGGGTTGCAGGGACATTGGAGCCAATCCCTGGTGACTTCAGGCAAGAGGCATGGTGCACCCTGGGCAGGTCACCAATCTATCACAGGGCTAACACGAACAACTGTCCAAAACTCACATGTCACAATAATTTAGAGTAGCCAGTTGACCTAATCCACATGTGTTCAGACAGGAACCAGAGAACCTGGAGAAAACCCACAGGGAGAACATGCAAACTCCACACAGAAAGACCCCAGTCAGCTGCAAGGTTCAAACCTCAAACCTTCTTGCTCTAAAGTGACAGAGCTTACCACTGAACCACTAATAAGAAAACCAAACATAAAAGAATATTCACATAAAATAAATATTTGATTTGATTACTGAAGTCAAGTAAACTTCAATAAGAAAACTTAAAAAAAAAACCTTCTTATTAAGATGAATGATGTATGAAATTAAGAGAATAATCATAATAATTTAGAGTTATGATTGAAGGCTAGTTTAAAAACTAATTTTAAACTAATTTATAAAAAGCTGATAAAAATAATTAAAAGACAACAATAAACAATTAAACATAACAGGAGACGAAAAGCTTAAGTTAAAAAAATTGTTATTGGTTCTGGATGGGTTGAATTCCATATCCTGGCTCTGTAGAAACTAAATACAGCTCAGCCATTTACTTTTGTGAATGCCTTTAAAAAGGGGGGGGGGGGGTTAATCTAGAAAACCAAAGAGTTCATCTGTTTCTCCCTTTTTGGTAATCTTATATGGTTCTATGTAGAACCTTACATCAGAGCATTGCACTGTAAAAAAAAAAAAGGGTTCCAAATGGAAATGCATTATAAGGTCATGAATACAACTGCCAAAAAACTCTTGAGGAACCCATTTTTTGTAATAAGTGTACATACATATATCAGCACTGTGCTAAATATCTATTTGCATCCTTAAGATTAATTAATACTTAAATATTAATAAAAGGGGCGGCACTGTGGTGCGGTGGTTAGCACTGTCGCCTCACAGCAAGAAGGTCCTGGGTTCGATCTCGGGTCACCCAGGATGCCTTTCTGTGTGGAGTTTGCATGTTCTCTCCGTGCATGCATGGGTTTCCTCCGGGTGCTCCGGTTTCCTCCCACAGTCCAAAGACATGCAGATTAGGTCAACTGGCTACTCTAAATTGCCCATAGGTGTGAATGCGAGCGTGTGTGGCTGTTTGTCTGTGTTGGCAACCTGCCCAGGGTGTACCCCGCCTCTCACTCGAAGATGCTGGGATTGGCTCCAGCTTCCCCGCGACCCAGACGGATAAAGCGCTATAGATAATGGATGGGTGGACTTGTTGGCTATGCGGCAGTTGGCACACTATACATCTCCAGCTCCCTACAGGGAGTTGAAACAAAAATGGAACATAAAACGCCAACCCTATGCAATCCATTTCTAAAAATAACCAAAGGTTGAAAGGTGTTCAGCTGGGGTCAATTAGTGGGGGGGCCATAATTAATGAGAGAGTATGAAAAATGGAAAAGTTTATCGTTGTCACTGTAGTGGGTGGGAAAAAAATGGTCTCCCTCTAAAAAGATGAGTACAACCCATGCCTCTCTAGTCTAAGATGAAACCGAGTAAGTGAAAAAGTTGTTCTCGAGTACTACAAAACTACTAACCAGCATCCATTGTTTTCTTCTTCATTCAAACAAAGGAGGAGGTCTTCATCAATGCATTGACTGAGGCATTAATGAAGTGACTGTTGACCGTCGATACCCTTTAGTCTTAGTTCAGTACTTGAACAGCTACCAACAGCCAGTATATTCACTAAACTTAATCTCAGGTGTGCAGACAACCAGATCCATATTTGAGATAAAAATGAATGGAAGATGGTGTTAAGCACCACCTCTGGTCACTGTGAATATCTCATCTTGACATATAGACTGTTCAATGCCCCCTCTGTCAGTCATAGTTTTATGAATGATGTTCTCAGGGACATGTTAGGAAAACTATTCATATTGTTCGTTGATGACATTATGATCTACTCTTGCTCCTTTGAAGAACACATGTGAAAATCTCAGAAATCAACTATTTGTAAAACCATGATTACACATCTCTAAAGTTGGCTTCCTTAGATATAAGCAAAGAAGGGGTTTCCAGTGATAAGATCAAGGCACATGCTATCACAGAATGGTCAGTTCTCCAAACTTTCAAAGACCTGCAGAAATACCTGGGCTCTACCAATTTCTGTGGAATCATTCTTGGATTCAGCTCCATTGCTATGTCCCTCAGGTCTAGACACCAGGCCTACAGGTCTTTGACCATTGCCTTTCCCCAGGACAGGTATTCATTTCCAGTGAACTCTCACCAGTAGAACACAAATATGACATCAGAAACAGAGAACTACTAGCAGAATAGTTGGCTTTGAAGGAGTGGGTCGCTGGCTTAAGGGAGCCTAGCACCCTTTTGCAGTGTTACTGATCATCATAACCTTCAGTTATTGAAAAATACTTGGGCCATGGGATATCCTGAGATGAACAAAACCCACCAGCTGCTCAACACCACTATGGGTGGAAAACTATCCTCCTCAGTGACATCTAAACGTTCATGCTCCTACTGCACTCATGATTCTTGTCATTTTTGACTGATTCTCAAAGAGCCTTTCCCTAATTTCCTTTTCACCATTACCCACAGTGTTCCAAATGTCAAACTTTCATTTCAGCAGGCATTTGTATACGTTGGTGTCCCTAAAGTCAGAGTGTTAGACAGAGGGCCCCATAATATACCTCATAAATCTAGCTTTAAAAGGAACCCAAAATATTACGATTAAGTAGACCTTAATACACATTTACATTTACATTTACAGCATTTGGCAGACGCCCTTATCCAGAGCGACTTACATAAGTGCTTTGAAGTCTCC
>JAQQZR010000023.1:24206828-24227346 GCA_030068235.1 Notoglanidium macrostoma | reverse complement strand
GCTTTTTTGTTGTTGTTTTATTGAGAGAATCGAAGTGATATACTGTACCTCCAAGTGTACTGCTAAACAACTGGAATTTTTTTGTTAAGCAAAACAAAACCTTTTTATGAAAAAAAAATCCTTCTCAACAGCTCGCATTTCAGTCCATTACATTTCATTGTAATTATTTGCGTGAGCTATGTAAACTATACCTAGAATGCGAAATGTAGTTCAGTAGAATTTGCAAAGGTATTATTATTAGGATTAAAAGTGTTTCTTTGTGGAGGAAAAAACATCTCCTGTCTTATCATTATCTTTTGTCAGCATTAAGTAAAATAACATTTTTAATATTTCTTTGATCTCTAATACACTATAATAATGCTACATTACGTTTTCAGTGTTAAAAACATTTTATTCAGTTCGTATGCTCAAGTTATGGAAGACATTACCTTGTATATCCTGGCATTTATACTTAAACAATCAACTCGAAAAAATCGTTCTCTTCCTCACCCTCAATTTTCATGTCATCAAACTCATCAAATCTTCTGAGACTTCAAGGTAAATAAAATCATGTGTGGTCTTATAAAAAATATATAACGCACATTTATATTTAATTCATGCCCTTCATGTGTAATTTATTGGGGTACTGTTTTGAAAAGATTAAAGTGGTGCTGAAAGTGATTGACACTGTTCTTTTGATGTGGCTTTATGGATGGCGGCGCCCAGTGTCCAAAAGAGGAGCTGCAGTTCGTTCACTAAGTTGAATCATTATTTCTGAAATAATTGACAGGCTGAATGTTGGATCTGAGGCAGTAAAGGTTGCTGATGGTCATTAGATCCTCAAAAACTGAGTTGTAGTGAACTAGGACACAGAAACAAGTCGCATTTTTGGTTCTCTGTTGCTCTGTTAAAGCGTATGACTCATGTGGGAATCTTGTTTTATTACTTTGCGTTGGCCTTTTGTTCTGAGAAAACTGCATGCAGGTTGTAAATCTGAGGCCCAAGCCGATAGCATCCCTGCTTTCCTGCCAGTTTGATTCTTCTCACGTATTCCATATTTGGCGTCACCATTTTCAAACTTTTTTGTGGTAGTGTGCTGCAGTGTGAGTGTGTGTGTGTGTGTGTGTGTGTGTGTGCAGGAGAGAGAGAAAGAGGGAAGGATAGAGCAACACCTGGCCTTACTTCCATTCCAAGTCACCAGGGATTACATGCAGACTGATACATTGTGTTTTTCTTTTGCCCCTTTGTTTGAAAAAAAACAGACAGACCGGGACTTTTTAACAAGTTCACACTTTTACCCGACGAGACCCAGAATCCTCGCTGGGAGGAGTTCTTTCACCCTCTTGAGTTTTGTAGGACAGAGTCCATCTCAAATTGTTCCTGCCTTTGTTTTTCCACTACCTGGGAGCTGGAGGAGGCTGACGGCTTGGCGGGTTTATTGGGCCCCCAGCTCTGATAAGTGATCCTTACACTCTCGCCGTGATTTACGAGGGATTTTTGGGTTGATTTGGGAGTACGAGGTGGACAGGGCTAGGACTAAATTATGTGCCGTGCCGCTCTGACGCACTAGTTTAGTCCTTGCTTCCTTTTGTAACTCCCCATAGGAAGACGTTTGTCACTGTCTGTGACTTTTTCAGCTTGGGTTGACCTTTAACAAGTGATATGTATGTACACAGTCAATTTGGCAAAAGGAAAATTTACTTAAATTGAAGACTCTATGCAGATAACATTTGGTCTCTCAATGAAAAAAGTTAAAAGTTTGTGTAAGTTTGCTAACACATTTCACTCAAATAGAGCAAAAACATTTTTAACTCTGGAAAAACTACTCAGCCGTTTGTCTCGTGTACATGTGGCCTGTATGAGGAATGAAGTCTTAAAGGAAAAAAAACACTCTGAAGGACTTTGCAATTAAAAAACAAGTTAACTTTTAGCTTAAACTTCTGTCATCGACTTTGCTTAACCGTTCCTTACATAACCTACAATGGCATTCGACTACCTGTTTTGTCCTTTAGTCTGTCCAGATCTCTCACCTCCTCATCTGTACATTCTGCTCAAACTGATCAGCTTCCAAAGCTCAGCTTTCATATTAATACAGCCATCAACACCATCACACTCGTCATCTCATAGACCACTAACTATGGCATTTAACGTCACTGGAAAATCATGAGTGAGAAAAGAAGCTCTTTTGTTTTTGGTTGCTAACTTTGAAACCTGCTAGTCATCATTTATGTTTGAATTTTTTTTCTCCTATTAAACAGCATCAACCTGCAAATTACAAAACAAAACATATCACAAATTTCAGTATAAACATATTTGATGCATTTCATGTTGTTTTTCTTTAACGACTCTTTGCAAACAAACGGCATCCTGTTTCGCCTGCAGCCAAAGGCGGCGGATATGCTTCATGATACTGTGTTAAAAGACTTTACTCTCTCCTTGGCAGACTTTTTGTGAGATTTCCAAATTTGATCCTGCAGCCTGTCTGGCCATATATGGCCACAGACATAAATTAACCCAAATTTCAGAAGAAAATTATTTTTCTCTTTATATTTGCTGTATGTAGTGTAGTTTGAGGTTTGAATCCCTGAAACTGAAACTTTTAATTCAAGTTTCATTGTTTTACTTTATTCCCATGTCAAGATATCAGCAATGAAAGTTGCAGATCTATGCTATACAATGCCTTTCCCATAAATCCTAAAAAGCCAGTGCGCCTGCAGTGCAGCTCTCACACACCATGGTTCTTCACCTGGTGTGAACTGCTGACTCAGCGATTGGGCCGGCGTCCAGCAGAACCCACAGCGCCGTCCCTGAGGCCTGAGATTCCACATCCAAACCCATTACAGCCTATAATCCCAGCCAGAGCACGCATCCCTCCATGGAGATGGCACTGTTTTGGATACGGCCCGTATTTAATTCCTCCGGGGAGGCTTTTTTTATTTGGTAACGTCCTACAAAAACAAGCAATTAATAGATACTGAGTGCCAAGTGCCTTTAAAAATTTGGTTTTCTCCCCTTTGATGTTGGTTTACATAAAGATTCGGAACTTGTAGAGATTAGAGGAAATGACATCATCTCTTGTTTGTTTATTTTGTCTTGTTTCCAAAATGGTCAATTAATGAACATGAACCTGCATGTTGTCCAGTGTTACTTAGATACTTAACATTAATGTGAAGCGCAGACTCTGATTTATTTTAAGTCTAACCTGCATTATGAGTTCCTTTATTGTTACTTTACCATTTAAGTCACTTTAATGACCAATTTTTATTGTGCAGAAAAATAGGTTTTTGGAAGGATTGCCTGTAATTGGCAATGTTTTCCCACCTAAAGAGCATGCTTTATTCACTAAAAGGGGAAGTAAATAATGTTTCATAAAGTCAATTCCAGAATTATTGACAAAAAAATCTAAATAAAACAAACACACACATAAGCAAAAGGTCATGGTTTGAACTTAATTATATGCACATGGTGTATTATTTTACTTTTACATAATACACATTTTGGCCTCCTCTCACAACAGCACTCAATATTGACACTGCATCAAGTTCAAAGGTCATCGTTTGTAAGTGTCTGGTGGTGTATAATAGCTGATTTTGAAATTTAACTCCAATAATACTATTATTAACTCTTCTTGAATGTCCTTGACACTGACAATGTCAGTGTAAGTATGATAAGTATACAGAATGAATTGCAGCAGCATGATAGTGTATGTACATAGATGATATGAATGTATAATCTATCCATTATTTATACCACTTATCCACTAAGAGTCATGAGGAAGCTGGAGCCAATCCCAGCTGACTTTGGGCAAAAGGCAGTGTACAACCTGGGCAGGTCGCCAATCTATCACAGGGCTAACACAGAGACGAACAACTATTCACACTCCCATTCACATCTATGGGCAATTTAGAGTAGCCAATTGACTTAATCCGCATGTCTCTGGGTTGTAGGAGGAAACTGGAGCGCCTAGAGGAAACCCACACAGGAACAGGGAGAACTTCCCACAGAAAGGCCCAGTCAACAGCCAGGTTCAAACCCAGAACCTTCTTGCTGTGAGGTGACAGTGCTAATTGCTGCACCACCATGCCACCCATGAACATATAATATTAAATCAAAAGTATCAGCATGTTCAGAGAATTTGAAAGAAATAGAATGCTTACACGTTATGTAGAAAAATTGTTCATGTGCAAAATTTACAGAGGGGTCACAGAAGCATAGAATTTTTAGAAGAAGAAAATACTACTACTTAACCAGTAGTATTTTGTGTTTTCTTTCATTCATTGGATGAGAGGAAAAATAGGTGATGCTAATTTTACACTTCTTTTATTTTCTGTTTTTTTGGTGGAACAGCAACTGATGTTGCCAGGTCGCACGTTCAGGGTCCCCAGTTCGATCCTGAGCTTGAGTGAGCTTGAGTCAGTGTGGAGTCTCTCATGTTTTCCTTCTATCTGTGTGGGTTTCCTCCAGGTTTCCTCACAACTTCCAAAAACCTGCCGGTACATGGCTTGGCTACACTAAATTACACCTTAGTGTGAATGAGTGTGTGACTGTGCACGTGTGATGATCTGTGATAAACTGGCGTCTTATCCATGTAGAATTCCTGCCTCAAATCCTGGAATAGGCTTTGGATTCACCGCAACCTTGACCTAGAAAAACGCTTATTGAAGATGGATGAATTTACACTTTGTTTTAATACATATTAACATATAAGTATATTAGAGGACATGTACTCTATGTTAGCGGTAAATGTTATACTGATACCTACAGTATATTAAAGAAATATGTTTTTTCCATATTATCTGTATTAGTTTATTCAAAACCTGCTTGAGGAACATTCCTCGTATACGATTCTTCTCCTAACCCAAATGAAGCTGTTCTGCTGAGTTTATGACTGGAGCATCCTGCATAGAAATGACAAATAGTCCAGAGAACCTACTCAAACAGGAGCAATAAAAACAATGATTTAAGTTTAGTTCTCAGTGGATACTTGGAGAAGACATAAGCATCTTGTGGAGCTCGTGTGGAGTGCTGATCTGGCATCATGGCCCTCTTTCGCTCTCTCTCACTCTCGCTCTCTCTCTCTCATTTTCTTTCCTTTTCCTTCTTTCTTTCTCCTGATTAGTTCACACAAGCCACCCGTGCTGTCCTGGCCCGAGTGCAGAGATGAACGCGTTAATTGGTGCTGGCTCTCCTCACATATCCTGTGTCAGACTTTCCAGGCCGGACAGCCTTTGAACCAAACACATAAAAGGAAAAGGGATTTATAGGAAAGGGCCGTCGGCTCTGACGTGGAGGTCCGGGTTCGCTAACACGTCTCCTCCTACCCCATAGACCCTAAACCCCTCCATCCCCCTTAATTAGTGATTTGTAAGCATTTCTGACCAGCCTACCCAGAGCTCCCAGTGTTGGAAAGCTATAAAAAAAGGGGGGGACCCTTAAGTGTTCTAACAGCCCAACCTGTATTTCTTCATCTTCAAAGCTTGTGCCTGTATCTTGGCTTAAGCGCTGGAATTGAATCATATCAAAGGCCCTTCCACCAGGTTATTGACGTCCATGAAATCACTTTATGGTGTTTTTAGAGGGAAATTTATTGTGCTTTTGGCACCTCTGGTTTATTGGGGGGTTTTCTGGACTATATGTCCGGTCAAAGCCATTATGTTATTCTTCAAGATTACATAGCACTGATATCAAATTTTAACAAAGTTTCTATTTTGACACAAATAAAGTTTACCATGATATTTGGCTTGCTTTGTCAGCAAGGTGTAGCTGTAAGGATTTTAAAGCTCACAAAGGGATACAAGTTCAGTTCACGTTACACCACACACTGTTATATTATATTCTTAAAAGAGTCAGCGCAAATCATAACGGCTACCATAGTCCTTATCAAGCCACTCTTCACACAGTGTGGTGCCCATTCACAAGAGGGCGTTAATGTGCTGTAAGCAGGTATGTGTGAAGGTGCTTTACAGTGAACACTGCATTACAAGCTGCCTCATAAATTTTGGATGCAGTCCTTAGAATTTATGGTGGTCACTCTGAGAGATGGTTTCTAAAACAAGTGCAGCAGAAGCTCACAGTGAATTACCTCCAGAATAGAGCAGAAAAATTTGAAGATGGCTTATTTTCCTCATTGGAATCAGCCCTCTGTGTACCTTATGTTTGACTGAAACTCATCACAAAGCAGCTTTAGAGAAATCCAGGTTTAGATTTAGCTCTCTAATGAACATGCCAAAGGCAAGGAAAAACTTCCAGAGACAACATAAGGAAAAAACCTTGAGAGAAACTGGACTCAAAAGGGAACTCATCCTCTTCTGGCTTACACTGGATAGTAAGATTATAAATCATTATTATACTATTATACAGGAGTATATGAGTGAAGACAAGCAGTACTAAGTGTATTTACAGGATGGTTAGTATGAGCAGATTGTGAATAAGAGTCCTGGGATGATCACAGTCCAGCAAACAGTGGATATATTTTTTTTTTTTCATATTAAAAATCAACCAAATATCAAGCCATGTTATTCCACCATGCCCATTCATCTTCTTCTTTAACTATTTCTAACCCTTTATCTTTCATATTCTTCTTCCTAAAGCAAGCTCATAGTCATAAGTGTGCAATGACAGTTGACATACAGATGTGGGATAAATGAAAGGAGAAACCATATTAAAGTATGGCTTGGTTTGGCATGGATTCTACATGTCTCTAGAACTGTACTTGAGCAATGGATTTTTTTTTTTTGGATTTGATCACCTTCCAGCTCCTATCCATTAGCTAGTTCTCCCCTATCACATGATAGCAGAGAGCACAAGAAGCCAGCCAACCGCATCTTTTTAAAATCTGCTCATGCTACATCACTTGGCATCGTAACGCACCGTTACATCTTTCCCAACAACAGGGAATGAGTACCGTTCTGGTTTGCGCACCAAATTGTGAACCGTTCTAAGCAATTTAACCAAAAATGTTTGTTTGAACCCGAAAAGTTGGTTCCCAGATAGAACCAAAAGATAGCTGTTTTTTGGTTCAAGTGTGAACTACGATGACATCAGTGGGCATGTCATCAGTTTAAAGAGGAAGCAGAATGCAGCAATGGAGAATGAAATGGAAAAGGATAAATCAGACAAATATCTGCAATAACAGAACAACAGAACAGAAGCTCGCAAGAAATAAATGCAAACTGATATCTTGCTACTACTGTTTACTTCCATTGTGCATGGTGCGCCATTGATGACGCATCCTTCATTACAATGTTTTCACTCAAAGCTGGTGGAAAAGCAGGCTGGTTTGCTAGCTGGAACTAAGAATCCTGAAAGGAACCGGTTCAAGGACCCGTTCCCTGATGGTGGAATGGGGTATCAGAGGAACGCGCTATCTTCACTCTTCTGCGTACATGAACATGAAGTCTATGATTGTCTAGTGTTACTCTGATGCAGAGAGCACAGCCAGTTTCACTCTCTTGGCCCCTGGCCACAGATTGCTGTGAAATCGTTGGAATTCAAACTAGCAATCTCACAATTATAGGGTGCACGGCTTTCTGCTGGGCCACTTGGAAGATTTCTAACTGGGCGTTTTGATAATAGTGGTGGAAAACACTGTTAACATGTTTATTGTTAAAAGAACATAAAAATAAAAATTTTACCAATATACTAGGAGAAAGCTTCGTTAAAATCTATTCTGTAAGCATAGTAAGGCATTTTACAATTATTATGTGATGCTACTTTATTCACAAAAAATATTTTGTGTGACATGTTTGTTCTTATTTAGTGTGAAATATGCAACTCTAACATGAAACAGAGCACTGTGGCCATTATACATCATGCATAAGTAACGTTTTATCAAACATTACTCATATTTCCTTCAGAGTAAAACAGTTTCAATTATGTTTTCTTCAGGGATGACATAATCACCACGGTAGTCATAAAACTATGACAGACGTACCATAATAGCTATGGTTTGCAAACCATTGTTTTATTTTTTGCCACAAAAAACTGTGGTTAATTTTCATAAGGGTACAGAAACTCCACCAAGATCCACCACACTTACTACAGATGATAAATAAAAAACTTTATTTCTTGTTTGAGAAATACTGACACAATTTGTTTTTCCAGTCTATCAAGAATGGTCCATTTTTTGGTCAAATTTATGTTTGTTGATCTTTCTTCTCATCCAATGTACTTTTAATGCTGATGTTTTTCTCTACAAGTGCCTAACCACAGTTTTAGTGCTCTCTCTCTCTCTCTCTCTCTCTCTCTCTCTCTCTCTCTCTCTCTCTCTCTCTCTCAGTGCAATGTCTCTGAGCCAGCATGGCTAGATTAATTAGGCTTTCTAATCTACTGGAATTCAAAGGCTTTAAAGATGTCTAGACAAAGCTTAATTGTGTCAAGGGCCTGGAGAGCTTTGACGCTCAGACTTAACTTTTCTTTTTTTAAGAAAAACCTTTTTAAAGTTTTAATAGTACTCTGTACAGGTGCCAAAATCTTAGATAGATCTAAATACTTGAAATCCTTAATCTTAAAGTGTCAATATTTAAAAACAGGCCTCAGATAAACTGAAAGATTTACACATCTGTACCATGTCTCTGTACATTTTAACAGCACCTCGTCTTTTCAGCGTGCATTTCTCAGGACAGGAGCAGGGATGGAGATCTCGTAGCTCCGAGGACCTGTCAGTGGAGGAGTAGGACATATAATAGAAGATTTATAAGTGTGTACGCGTGTGTATGTAAGTGAATGTGAGCATATGCAATCCCAGGCAGGCAACAGAAGCATTCCTCTGCTCTCCAGGGTGCTGCGTCTCTCTCCACTCTGCTCAGGGCTGATATATGGAGGGCCAAAGGGCTCTTCTGTCCTTAATTCATCAGATGATGTACTGCAGCAGTGCAAACACCCTGGAGAGGTCCTCCTGCACTACACCCAACACACCTACATGCAGAGATGGTGGGTTTGTGACACACACTTGCTGTTTTTTATTTTAACGACAGAAGTGCACCATTTAAAACTGAATGCGCATGTTTCCATATTTGTGGTACTATATACCCACATAACTGCACATCATTGGTCTGGGCCTTTCTCTTTCTGTCTGTTGTTGTGCTATCTTGTTGACAGACTTCATTAACGCACCTCTTAGTGTTCTCAAGTGCTCTTAGCCCTGTAATGTAAACTACGGCCTGGCCCGGGCCGCTGAGAGACACGCAGGGTCCTGAGAGAAATTAGCTCACGCTGGGGTCAAGTGAACAGCCTCAGCTCATTCCTGAATGTGACATCCCTACAATACTGCCTCAACTCTAACCACTTTTCAGCACACACACAAAAAAAACATGCCAGATCTCTATTTTCTTAATAAATAAATGATATTAAACTAAACAGCTTTGGAAATGTGTGGTTGTGTTTTCTTTTGCTTCATACTGTATATTCTGCTGTCAACTGATTTCTGCATATTTCCGCTTATGTCTAAACCATGTGACATTATATCAAGTTTTCAGGTGATCGTGTAAATAACATACTACAAGATTTCAAACTATATCTACATCACAATCAGTAAGAGATTTCAAGAAATTCAGTAACTGGAATCTAGCCCAATAGCCCGATTATTGAAAACATGTATACCGTAATTCTGACATCGGTTATTTTTATTTATCTTTATTTATCTGTTGTTTATCTTTGCATATGTACAAACAAAATCAGACAGAAAAAAGCCAAGCCAAAAGCAGCAAACGTGAAGAATTTGTGGAATTATGTATTGTAATTTGTAGTATTAGAGTACGCAGAGTACTATTTCAGAGTACACACCACCAATTTGCTTCAAAGCTTGGTGTAGCTGTTAAATATACCTTACAACAATTGTTAACCAACTGAAGAACCCCTGAAGAATACTTTTTTCTTTTCTTAAAGTTTACTTTGGATGTGAATTTTGGAAGAATATCAGTTATGTAGAACTGAAGCTTTCCTGTTATCAGATTTTATAAATAAGGAATTAAACACTGTGAATCTTATTCTGCATTTCTGCACTTTACATACACTTTACATGCTGCTGTCAAAAATGCACATCCTGCCACCTGCACAAAACATCTGCGCAATCATTTCTTTATCATTTATATAAATATTGCATCAATATAAATATCATATATATTTATAATCTTTTTAAATATTGTCTCATTTAGATACTAACATGTAGAGCTGGAATTATATTCCAATTACATATATTTATATTTTCCTTTGTGGCTGCTGATGCAACATTTGCACAACTGCACAACTGTATGATGTAAATACTACTACTGTAAAAATTGCACATTGAACA
Organism: Notoglanidium macrostoma; assembly: GCA_030068235.1. Classification (NCBI taxonomy): domain Eukaryota; kingdom Metazoa; phylum Chordata; class Actinopteri; order Siluriformes; family Auchenoglanididae; genus Notoglanidium; species Notoglanidium macrostoma. Next base: position 24,217,076 of record JAQQZR010000023.1, on the reverse strand, counting down.
ATTTTTAATAGTTTCGTTATTTATAAATGTGTATTCTGTGTGCCATATATGCACTGTTAAACTGAACCCATGCTGTATACATGTATATATATAATAATATAATATATATATATTTTGTCTTTGACTTTTGAATTAATAGGGCATATTTCTGTAGAAAAATAATCAGTGACATGGTAGTATGGTGGTACTTACCCAAAGCACCCCAATTATTTTTTTAATTATTAATTAAATTATTAAAGAACAGCATTTAATACTGTTTTAAAGTCCACTGTGTAGGATTTTGAGGGTATCTATTAGCAGAAATAGAGTATATATATTCCATAATATGCTTATGGAATTCATTAGTATGTCTACATTAATGTATAAATTACCTGTAACTACAAATCACTGTGTTGTTGTAAGCTTAGAATGATTCCTTTATATCTACATAGGGAGCAGGAGCCTCCATGTTGTGCCGCTACAGTAGCACAGAACGGACAAACTTCTAGAGAGCACCTTCTGCGTTGCGTGTTTTTATAAGTGGCAGCATGAATCCAGAAGGAAGCACCAGAAGAAGCACAAGGAAGAAGAAAGGAAGACAATGAAGAAGAAAAAAGAGGAATAAGTGTTTGCTGGTGCTGGCTAACAAGTTTGAGAACCCACATTTTGAAAAACAGAGGATCATACGGATAATTTTGCAAATTTTAAATGATGGCCACAGCATGTTCTAATACACACATGAAAAGGGGCATTCAGGTGGTTCAATCCTACATAGTAGACCTTTAAATAGAAACAAGTTAGTCCCCTATCACTTATGTTATAACAGGTCATTTGGTCATTCCCCAGCCGCTCTTTGTCCTCTCACATAATAAGATAAAGATAAAAATAAGAAAAATCATAATAAGACTTTCCCATGTCTGAAAATGTATAATTTTACCTCTGACTGTTACAAACACTGACACTGGAGACTCCTTCCAAAAATGCAAATTAAACTTCCCCACATCAACAATTACACGGTTTTTCATCTGTTTATGGAACGCCTCTGCCAAAATATTCATGTAAACATTTTGATTATTAAATTAAATAGATTATATATGATTTTTTTTTTTTTTTTTTTTGCAGTTTCCTCTCACACAGTGTACATGCAAAAGCACTTATCGGATTGCTATTTTATCCACAACAGCCCCAGTGGTCATGTTTCATAATACAAATAAAATGGTGGATTTCTAAAATCTCAGCCACTATCATTAAAATACACGCTATATTTCATGTCGTTCTTGACTGAGAATTTTTCTGTGTGTTTTGGTCTGGTGAAAAGTTGACCAAGCTGCAATACAAGACGAATTCTGTGGATTCCCTGGCTCATTATTTTTTTAGACTTTTCATTTGTGGAGCTGTGGTTTCTCTCAGTGATATGATGAATTCTGTGGCTTTCCTTACTGACAATACAGATTGAGTGTATGTTTGTTTAGCAGTTTGGTAATAGATGGTGATGAGTAAATATTCAGTGGCTTCTCTGACTGATGTTTTTTTTATGTTTGTATTTTGTATGTGTGTATGTATATATGTGGTTGTATTTGGAGAATGTATGGAGGGCGGAGCTGTGGAATGAAACCAGCCCTGGGTATGCAGACACCCACTGACCTCACAGCACCCAAAATTACAAGAGCAGACGCTCACAGAGAGGCCAGTGCTGCAGGTGCGGACTTTTTGATGTTGCATATGTGTGTGTTTCTGTATGTGTGTATGAGTGAGTAATGGCCACAGCAGATCTTCTGTAAAGTGAGTAGCTCCACCTTTTGTCCTGGTCTGTGCCACTAACCTTCACCCTCACCCCATCCATCTAAAGTATAATCACCTTACACACTGTCAGTCCTTTATAGCAGGTTGTATATGCTTGCATGCAGGAGACTAACTAATCAAAACATTCCTTACTTAAAGGAATTCTCTGGCATTTTTTCAGCCTAAGCCCTATCCACCATATTTGTAGCGTTTGCGTTACTACGACAGACACAAAGTTAGCTATGCTTTACTGAGAAAAACAGTAAAAACCGATTACTTAAAATGTTTTTATAATAGAGGTCTAGGGGAAGTTGATGAATGAGATGAGACAGACATCAGAGAAAGCTGTCTTAAAAAGCTGCTATTATTTTGCAAATGCAAATCAATTTAGTAAAAAGTCATTCTGGTTACTTTGTCAAAATTGTCAAACATTACTATATCTGTAACCACTATTTCTACCCTCTGAAGAACTTTCTCAGCTCAGATTCAGGTTTAGAGCTTACTATAATGAAACATAAATCTGAATCTTTTGTATTAATGGTTAGAACCTGGTGTTAAAAGGATAAAATATCTTTTGCATAAAAAAAAAAGCAATAACATAAAGATTATAAATTGTAAAAGAATTCCAGAGTTTCTCAGTTCTTTAAAGTACAGGAAAACATCAAAAATAATTTTATTGGTACTCATTCATATACCACAGATTCACAGATAGAGATTAGGTTGGAAAACCCTTCAGTATTTCATTAAATTCATTTGTTTATCTCTTACAATTAGTGCCTAAAAAGAACAAAGATTTGGCTATAATTATTCTTACATTAAAACAGTAACAGACAAATCTTAGTCCCTTTTATTGGGCTAGTTATTCTAGGATCCCTTCACTAAAGTGTCTTTCATCTTTAAGTGCTATCTCTCATATCACCTGGGCTTGCACCGCTCTCTCTCTTTCGCTCTCTCTCTCTCTCTCTCTCACCCAAGGTGCTTCCCCCACATAAACTGTGCGTCAGCCCTCCTGAATTTATAGTGGAAAATGTGCCTCCGCAGTTCTAATACCTCTGCTTGGACCTGCTAACTAAATATCTTGCTTCTCATAGTGGAGTGCGCTTAATGTGCTTTTACAAGCCGGGGGGCCGTGGGTCAGCAGTAGGTCCTCCACCTGTACAGGAAGTAGCAACCACTACAGAGGAAACACCATTCTCCCCAAACTAAGCCTTTATTGCTACTCTTTCACTGAGCTCCATCACCTGGCCAAAAGACATCTAGACCACCTGACTATGGCATGTGCTGTAGCTCTCAAGAGCACAGTAAACAGGGAAAAAAAACAGTCCCCAGACAGAGAGGCGGCATCATATCCTGCTGGTCTTATACTCCAAATAAGCTCCAGTGAAAAAGTTTATAGGACCAGTTGCCTGCGTCCTATAAAAAAAGCTAGAACACCAAGCAATAAAGCTTTTACAGAAGAGACACCCATTTACCTGGGGTGCCAAAAGGTAAACACATCTGCAGATCCATTATATCTGTTTTCCTTATTTTGCCTTAGTAAAATTTTAATAAATATTGACTTATTTAACCACTGGTTAACTGGCTTAAAGCACACCAGAAGCTTTCAAACTGCGGTAAGCCACCATTTAACACGGGCAATTTAAAATTCTAAAAAAATACCCTCCTTTTGCTGTTTGGTACTTTCCAAGCTACCACTGCCCAGCAGAAATGATCAATTGTGTCTGTTAAGTACCAAAACGCCCTGTGTGAGCAAACCAAGGAACTCCTGAGTCTAAGCCCTGCCAGCCCTGGCCTACACAGAAGCTTGCAAGCTATATTGGCCCAGCTTCATAAATGCCTGCATGCTGCATTTGGCCAATACAACACACAGAAACCAGGAAAACCTCGATGAAGAGGCCTTGATAGACATGGAAGCCAAGCTACACTATTAGGAAAAAAGCTCCTCAAGGGTTTTTTGGACAATTAATAGTTATAGCTTTCTAAATGAAAGTTCTACATGAATCCTCTTCTGAGAGGCAAACCCATGCTATTTAGTTCTACATCTCTTTAGGCTGGTAGGGGAAACCTTTTTTTCCAAAAGTGTAGCCAATTTGTGCACACAAAATCCAGTCAATGTAGCCAAGACATCACATTAAAGCCAGTCTAAAGTACCCCAGTCTTGCACAAATATCCCAGGCTGAGATTTTCAGTGTTGCACACAAAAACAAGTCTAATGTGGCCTAGTCCAGCACATAGAAGCAAAGTTAAGGTAGCTAAATCCAGCACATATGGCTCATTCCAACACGAAAATGCCAGTCTAAAATGCCCCAGCTCAAAAACAAAGGCCATTCTTTAAAAACAATCCAGGCTAACCTAGGCAGTCTAGCACACAGGAGCTAGGATAAAGTGACATAGCTCAGTACACAGAAGCCAGGTTAAACTAGCCAATCCAGCCGACCAAGGCCAGTCAAAAGTGACCCAGTCCAGTATAAAATAAATTCAGGATAAACTAGCCAGTCTAGCAAACAGAAGCTAGTCTAGTCTAAAGTGACCCAGTCCAGTTTAAAAAAGCAAAGCTAAACTAGCCAGTACAGCACACAAAGCCATGCTAAAGTGGTCCAGTGCAGCACAAAAAAGCCAAGCTAACTAGCCAGTCGAGCAAATAAAAGTCATTCTAACTAGCCAGTCCAGCACAATAAAGCCAGTCTAAAGTGGTCCAGTGCACTACAAAAAAGCCAGGTTAAAGTAGCTAGTCCAGCACACAGAAGCCAAAGTAATTAAGCTCAGTCCAACACATAATCCTGGGCTTGACCTACTTTCAGACTCCCATTTACACAAGCAGCAGTCTAAGCCACAACATTTTCCCTTAATATTTCAGGAGGCTGCCATGACCGGGTAGGTGGCAGGCCATTCATTACTGTTTCTTTTAGAACATAGACGCCTTCCTCATTACTATCTCACAGGACTGCCAGACCTGGATAGCGGGAAGGTGTGTAATACTGCTCTCTATCACTTTCTTAGCATTTCTATTATGGGAAATAATATAGTGAGTAATATTGCCACAAATGTAATAAAATGATACCCTAAGTAAGGACAAAGAGAGTGTAAGAGAAAGAGAGCTAGAGGGAAATCATGAGCCTGAACTGCCATTGATTTATTATCATGAGAACGAGGGTAGAGTAACAGGGCCGGTTACCACTTTCCAAATTTTTCATAGACAGTATTAGGCAAAGACAGCAATAGGCCTCCTCAGTGAAGGGGAGAGTTTATTGCAATGGGACACAGCACACAAAGCAGTGGGCCTGCTCAAAATCGTCCTTGTGTAAGAGGTCGGGTCATAAAAGTGATATGTTGCTGTACACTTTATATCAAATGCCTACTTGTTATCTCAGGGTACCAGACGGGCAAAGTGAAGTGTCCTTTGCAGTTACAGTCTTGCACAGCAAATGTTCAATTAAAGTTTTATGTATTTGACTAGAGTGTCCCCTTTCCAGCCTTTGGAATAAAGCTTACAGTGTTCCAGAGACCTTGCCATTGTATAAAGTCTGAAGCAACTGATTATTCTGGGATGGTGCCCATAGTCTCCAAGGCAGGAGCAAGTGTTTACGTGGCTGATGAGATCAGCTGGATGTCGGTGGGAGATTTTTCAGGTTGGGTGGGTACGTAAGAGAGTGACAGGGACCTCCTTTTCCAGTACTTAGTGATGTTCTGTTAGTACTGTAGCCTGAGTAAAGGCAGTCAGAACAGACTTATCGGTGTTGACTTGCTCACAGGAAGGCTTACCAAAAGCATGCTGAAAGTACTTAGAACATTCATTTTTATTTTCAGTTTTCATGAACTGAACTGGTTGAATCATGAGTCTTGCTCTTGTAGAGATTCTTAGTAGGTGGCACTTGCTAATGGTAAATCTGGCTCTTTCTTCCCTCTCTTTTTGACTTTTCCTAGGCTGGGTTCCTGAGAGCTCCCAGGCCCCGGCCTGCCTCACCGCAGACTGTGAACTGGAGTGGCCGTTGATAAATCACTCCATGTAAGGCCTTCACGATTAATTTCTGCCCGTCAGCAGTGAAGCTGCTGTGGCTTTGGGGGTTTATGTTGGCAGACAGGAGGAAAAGAAAGACAGAGAGTGAGGGAGAGTGAGCGAGAAAGAGAGTGAGAAGAGGAAGGGAAAGAAGGGGAAAAGAGAAGGATCGGGGGAGTCGGTCTGAAGGTTCGGAGGGTGGCGTGGCATTCCAAGAACAACATTTCCCGTCGGTGGGGTAAGGCCACTGTTGCCTGACAGCCTGGCATTAATCTGGCCCACATGGAGCCAGATGTGAGGTTCCACAGCTGGGGAGGAGAGGAGAAATATCGCTCTACTGTCTCTTTCCTTCTCTTTCAGCTCCTCTCAAAATATTGCTCCCCTGTTTCTCTGACTTGGCGCATGCTCTTTTTCAACGTCCCATTTTTCTCCCCACTATCCTTTGTTAAACAAAGACCCAGAGGATCATCAGGCATGACCTGTCATTCTCTGAACTATGTGCCTGAATCCTCAGAGAGATGACGGAGAGCGTTAGTTAAAGATGAATGCCAAACTTGCATGGTCTGTACCCACTCTCAGGATATCAAGGGAGAAATTCAACAAACCATGTGTCAGGCCTCCAGGAGAAGGCATAAAAAAAGCCAAGCATACAGTGATTTAATGGGATCGCCACATAAACATAACGGAACTTTTTAGCTGAAACCACATGAAGACTGTTGATTTTATGTGCTTGATTGCATGTAGATTTCCATGTATATTGCAAGTGTGTCATTTCCAAGTTGAGTATCATAGCACTGTAAGTAAATAAGAGTTGAGGTTTAAGTAGAATGTCATTCTCTGTGTACACAAACTTGCTGATTGCTGGGAAAGTGATTTTAAAAGCACAGAGAGCTGGACATTAAACTTCAATTTAAATCTGTTAAACAAATTGACGAAGAGACTGAAGTGTGCACGCTAAACGCCTGATTTATCTTCACTATGCAATTAAATCCCTGCATGCACATAATAAATTCTCCCTTTCTATTTTAGTTCAGCAAAACACTTGTACATTTAAATCTTTAGTAGCTAAGCATATCCACCTTCAACTCCAGGTCTTAAAACCTTAATTTCGTCTGTTATATTGCATTTGATGGTGCACTTATAAATTTATATACACTGGTCTTTTTCTGACAGACTTTATGTTTAAAGAGAATATTATTAGACTTAGAAGGCATTAGTCATTTGGGGAGTTTTAAGAGCATTTGGGAATAATAAGTTTATTTATAGTTTGTTAACCAGCCACACAAATATATTTACACCTGCTTCAGTTTATTTTTCAGTGATGTAATACTTCCTGAACATTAGCACAAGGCAGTGTTGAGTTGCTCTGCAGGCTGCATGAAGGCACATGGCTTCAGAGGCTGACAGGTAATTGAAAATGCATGTTTTATAAAAGTGGGAGAAATGGACATCTGTTTGGGATTTTCTGCTGGCTTCTTGTTGAACAGATCCAGAGGAGTTCAGAAGTGCTAAAAGGACCTAACTAACCTCAGCCGGACAGTCTTTCACCACACAAACGTAATTTCTACTGTTTCCGTGATTCCCTTTTTGTGAAACAGGAAACTGGATCATGAATTAGAGAAACAAAATGGCCACCAGAGCAGCAATTGGAGTGGTGGCTATGCATTTTCATAAAGACAATGATGGGATTTGCGTACTGGTTAAGCATGACATCTGTTGCCCAGCTGTTCCACCTGCAGTCACTGTCCGTTCAGTCACAGGTGGACTGCAAATGCATGGCTGCACCATAACATGTGCGGGTCAAATGGAGGATGAGTCTATTATTTATTATTCTTTGATGAAGGAGTGTGTGTAGGATGATATTTGAGTTAGTCTTCTCAAATGAAATGGTAGGCCTACAAAAACACCATGATTACAGCAAATGTGCTAAATAAATACCACCAAATCAGAGGTGAATTCCTAAACATTATAACCATTATAACTAGCTACAGTGACCACTAAATACACTTAGTCTGTAATCTACTTTTAACAAACCCGCAATTTAAAGATTGACTCTACAGTACACATTTTTCATATGAATGCATCTGTAGTTATTGTGGTCAGTTATGCTTACTACCATGAATTACCTATTGGTATAATGTGCCTTTTGAAGACTGACTATTTTTTCTGTGTCTCTGTGTTGCAATTCAGGCCAAAGCAATAACATTCCCCCCTTGAATTCTTGACTATTGTGCTATTATAGATCATGAGTGTTCAAAGAGCTATGGGGTTTCATTATAGTGAACAAAATGCACAATACAAATTAAATAAATAGGACAGAGGGAAAATAATAGGAAGGCAAACAGACTGTGGTTAGATCTTCATGGCAAACGAAAGACGGCTCTCTAAAAATACTGAGAGCCTGGAGTCATGGTGAGGTGGCCTGCTAAAGCAAACAAACTCAGGCAGAGGCTATAGTACCTCGGGGCTAAGAGTGGAGGAAGCCCCCATTGGAAGTGTTGGTGGGGGCGCAAAAGCCGGGTGGAGAGTTTGGGGGTTGATATTTTTGGGGATGGGGGTGGCAAGGGGGGGTGGACGGGATCTCTCCGTCCATCTATCTGCACCGTCCGCCCAGCTGTGCAAACACACACAGTGGGCTTTGGTGGGGAAGGAAAGGCTGGCCAATAAGACTGAGACATGGAGGGAATGCACTGACCCACAACATTACTTTCTCTCTCTGGTTCCTCATAACTCCATTCTTCAGTCTCTAGAGAGCCAGGTTACTCCAAAACTGTTACAAAAAAAACTGTCCACACCTCTGCCTCCCTCTTTCGTGTCTCTCTCGCCCTCTTCCTATTCCTTCAGTTCTCACACTCCTTTTCCCTATTCGGCCGTAATTCCTCCTTCCTTTCACTCTCCGCTCTCTCTCTATCCCCACATTCCACCATCATCCCTCTCTCACAGGGCTACAGCAAACCTCTCTGGCTCTGGAGAAGCGTGTATCTCTCTGCCTTAAAGCCATAACTCGTCAGTCATGCGAGGTTTGTTCGTGAGCAGAAGGCTGTGTGTAAAACAGAGACGTTTCAACTTTATGCGTACATTATGTTCCCCTTTGAAAAACAACACACAAAAAAAAACACTAGGTGGATGGAATCAGATATTGGACGGGTTTATTTTTCTTTGGCAAATGAAAGGTCTGTGACTCATTCCTGTGTTAGAGCCATTTACCACCTCATTAGAATTAAACAAACGCCCCCACCACCTCCACCACCAAACACACACCCACATAGCATGGTGAAAAGTCACAGCGTCGACCATATCTGCAGTGCTTCATTGCTATATTTAAGATCTTTTCATATTTTGGCAGCTGTCGCTTCTACTGCACTACACTTTGATGGGAAAAAGCTATTTATTATACGACTGCACCCTATTTACAGCATACAGCGACATTGCAATTGTAGGGATGTTTAAATTATAAACGTCCTCTCATTGAAATTGACAACTAGTTTTAGAAGTCTTTCATATTTTTTATATATATATATATATATATAGCTATAAAATGTATGCTTTGAGACAGAGTTGGAGAGTTGAGTTGGTAGTTTAACCCCTAACACTGCATTTCAAAGCCATCTTGGAAAGTTACTGGTGCTCTATAAGTATGCAGGAACATTTGGCACGGTTTGTCAGAAGGAGACAGACTACACCCTCAGTGTTTATTGGCCTTTTGGATGCCCAGACTGAAAGTTCAGTCTGATGGAGAGACCATCACTTCAAAGAAAGAGACACAGTCATAACTCAGGACATTACTGGCATACCTTTACTGGTAATGTAAATTGAGTTTTGTACCAGGCCTCTAATGGTGGCTTTCCAGTATGCACTCTTCACATTTGCCATTAAAAGACTTTTAACGCTATATGAAATGTATTAGAAATCCCACATACATGGTGGAATTTGTGGAAGCTTGAGTTTGTTAACACCAGCGTCTTCTGTTTATAGCTACGTTTCAGCAGCTGTTAATAAAATATTTGCTCAGGAGAAACCCTGGTCTTTGTAGCACCCCAAGCCCTGTAAATGAGAGAAAAAACAAATGATGTGGACCACCAACAGCCAGCCAATCAGGACACAGAGGCATCTCTACCTGCCACCCCCTTTGCACTAGCATTCATACATGTCTTTTGAGCATGTCTTTGGAGGGAACGCCACATGGATAGGATGACCATGTGTACGTGTTTACATTTTCGGTTTCATAAGAGCTTTGATCAGCTTATCTCCAATAACATCACTGATTACATCCTTAACATCACATTCTATGAGTCTGCTGGTGATTTGTTTATAAATGAGTCACCCTGTACTGACTGTGCCATTTATCTGATGAAGCATTTAGTCCTTAGTACTCCTTTGGCTTTACGTTCCTTTGGCATTTCACTGTGCAACAGTTTTAAATCAAATAGTGTCAGCACATCATAGAAGAAACACATTATATTGGCTTCTTCGCACATGACGTCCCAAAT
>JAQQZR010000023.1:24195116-24206728 GCA_030068235.1 Notoglanidium macrostoma | reverse complement strand
TGATTTGTTTATAAATGAGTCACCCTGTACTGACTGTGCCATTTATCTGATGAAGCATTTAGTCCTTAGTACTCCTTCGTTTCTCAATCACTTTGGCTTTACGTTCCTTTGGCATTTCACTGTGCAAAAGTTTTAAATCAAATAGTGTCAGCACATCATAGAAGAAACACATTATATTGGCTTCTTCGCACATGACGTCCCAAATCAGAGGCAAGATTAAAATGTAGCCCAAATAAAAACATTTCCATGTCATTTTGGTAAATATATTAATATGTCCTAAACTAGAGCCGTCAAAGTATTCTCAGAAAAATGCAACTTAGCTTTGTGATGATTTCTTCCACCATGATCTATCACATGATGACCTCTGTTGTCATTTTGCATGATCAATGTATGACTATAATGCAACACATGTCAATTTAACATTTAAAATAATAAATATGGATTTTCTTTCCACGGTGCCACCAACCTTGATGAAAAAAGGAGAGTAATTTAATATTTATTTTTAGTTTATTTTATCCATCATCTTATGAAGGTAAGAAATAAGAGGGCCTTTCTCTCATGCAAACTCTGAGCACAGTGTTCCAGTTATTTAAAGCATACAGTGAGTGTAATAGGAGGCTTAAATGTTTTAACATAAACTTTGAAAGGACATAATGGTTGTGCCTGGGGGACATGTTGAAGCCCACCCACCCCATCCTTCACTGCACCAGCGAGGGCACAGGAAATTCCAGCACGGCTCTGAGAAGAAGCATGAGCCTCAGGGCTGCTCGCTCTTTCAGAGATCTACACTGTGTACATTCATCTTCTGTATTATACAGTATATATTGCACAGCCAGCTGCAGAATATAAAGTAAAACACAACGTTTCCTCACTTTGACACTTTATGTATTTGAAAGGTGTGGACATGATCTGATTTTTCACAACTTCAGCTTACAGTTCAAACCATGCGAAGTTCTAGCATATACAGTTTATATATGAATATAAGAATATACTTTTGTACGTTTAACTAGAATTAGTTTTTAAGCCACAGTGCTGTTGACCCATATAAATGGATCTTTAACTTACTTGTTTTGTGGATGTTCCACAACATTACACATAACTATAAATGGATAAAAAAAAAAAACTTATGACATGTTGTTCTGCAATAAATAAAAAAAAATTAAATTAAATTCCACTTCGTGTACGCCTGCATCACACCATCGAGTCATCAATTATTTTCCGATAACAGCAAGATCCCAAGTGTTTTATTCCTTATTTTAAAAAAAGTACCATCATACAGTGATGTCATGTCAAGGTGGATTTTGGCTGTGGAAACCCGTTTCCCAAGGTTCATCAAAACCTCACAGTAGAACCTTGGACTTCATTTCCCATCAGCCTCACAGACTACAACCACATCACATGCTACTGCCCTTCTGAAGACACTCACCTGTTGTTTGTTTCCCCTTGATTAGTGTCTCCATTTAAGTTATGATAGTTCTTTGTTTCATTACTAATCATCTGTTATTATCATAGCTTATTGTGTGTGCTCACTTAATTGTGATCATTATGTTTTATTGTCTTTATGATTTCCTTGTGAGGGCACTTCAAGCCTCATGTAATGGACAAAAGGTGTTATACAATTAAAGATTTTTTTTGTTGTGGTCATGCAGCTTATTAACAGTTACTGCTTTATAAACAGACCATAAAATAACTGCCAAATTATCAGAATCAAAGTATGATCAACATATCAGGAACGTACTATACTCACAGAAGAACGACGTGAGAATGAGAAAGGGGTGAGAACAGTGGGATTGTGGGAGACCATAAAGCACACAGTGAGAGGGAGGTGGAGATATTTATTTCTGATTTATCTGTGCTGAGAGGGAAGTCTATTGGCGGCGCAATGCATACAGTCCAGAGGAAGTGGTTATGAAGAAAGTAAAACAGTAAAATGGCACCAGAACCAAAGCTTTGGATTCAGCCTGAGACTTCAATATCTGCAGCTCTGCTTACGTATATCTACACGATCTGGAGACATTTATGAATGCTGTTTTTAGAATAAGAGTGTACAAAATTCATAGAAAATTTTTGTAGTTACAGGAATCAGTACGACATGAGAATTTAAGAGTTTAAGATTTCTTGCATTTGATACACTGTCTATGACCAAGAGGGTCATGGAAGGACTTTATTTTGTTGATTTTGCCTTTTGGGTTGTTCTTTTTATTTGTAAACAACTTGCAAAAAGTAGATAAATGTTCTCAGGGCTGTGGTGGTGCAACAATTATCATAACTGTCTCACAGCTCCAGGGTTCCCAGTTTGAATCTGAGGTCAGGTTACTGACTGTGTTGTGTTTCTGTTCGTGTGCTTTCGTTATCTGCATGGGTTTCTTCTGGGTTCTTCGTTTTCTTCCCACCTTCCAAAAACATGACTTTAGGTGGATTAATGACTTTAAATTATCCCTAGGTGATAATGAGTGTGTGTGAGATGCCCTGTGATGAATTGCCGTCCAAACCAGGGTGTACTCCTGCCTCGGGTCCAGTGCTCCCAGGATAGACAAGAGATGATAGATGATCCAGAAGATACATAATACCAAAGAGTTTGGAGACAGTTATATATAGGCAAAGAGTGGGCACAAGTTATTACATAATATTAATTTCACAATCAGGATGAAGAAGGCAAAATTATCAACCGATGGACTTTTTTAAACTAATAATATTACACTGTGCACCAACAAGAAATGTTATTTCATTTCTCTGTGCACTCTACATTAAGATCTGCTTTACTACTTGAAAAACTGACATACTGACATAAAACAACAGCAATAAAACTTTATATAATCACAGAAGTCATTGAAGTGTTCCTGGTTCAGCCCTCAGCTTTAGTCTTTGAGAAAAGATTCACATGTTCTCCCTCCTCTTCTGTCACCTCTCAAAAACAAAACAACAGGTGGACTGCTGGCTCGAACTTGCCCCTGAGTATGTGAATGTGTGTACATGGTGTTCTGTTGTGATGGATTGGTGTGCCATCCGGGATGTATTCCTGCTTCATACCTAATTTCCTTCTGACAGCCTCCAGCTCCATGACTACCATAACCAGGATAAACGGGTTACTAGAGATTAATGAATGAATGAGTTAATTAATTAATGAACTTGCACTATTTGACTGCATTTTGTATGGCTGTTGTTGAACATCCGTGGTGCCTGTATTACAATCATTTAAATGTAGTCTTTTTCATATTGTCCTTAGTGTATGCAAACTTTTGTACTTGACTATATATTCTGTGCCTTATTTTTGGTGAAAGCATCTGAACCACCATTGTACGTTACTTGGTTAGGCAAGGTTGCATTACAGGATTGTGAAATAGTGTCATTTGAATGCAAATATTTTTGCAGTTTGCCTAAACTATAGGAGATTTCCAAAAATGTCCAGTTTTGCCTTCACAATAAATTCATATTGGTCACTCTTGCACAACTTATGTTTTGGTTTTCACCCAAATTCTCAGTCCACCATGGGTGTAGTAATGATTTTGAAACTTCATTCTACAAAGGCCTGGAGCACTTTAGGCCAGTCTGCTCCCAGGCCTATCTCTCTTTCTCGCTTCGGCTCACTTCACCTCGATCTCTGCTCCAAGACGTCAATTTGCTGCTGTTCTCAGCATTTTTGCTCATCTCAGTCATGATCTTTTCACTTTGGCCACAATTAAGGGCCTGTTTATTTTGTATTCTGGTGAATCAAGTAATGGCCTTGTGTTTTTGTAAGACTTTATCCGCAGATCTTGCACAACAAAGTGAGAGGAAATGGTCCTCGAGTCAGATCGAGGGGCAGAAAAGAGGGAGGTTGAGGAAATGGACTGCGATATTACTATGCACAGATCAGACTTATCTGAGGACCAGTTCCAAAGGCCTCAGGCCAAACGTGCAGGATCTGGCCAGAACTATGCTTTCAGCCTTCACTCCTGCCTGCTTAAGGGATCGCAGTTTAATAACTCTAAGTTCTTTAATGTTCTTTTTTTTTTAAACCATGTTTCTGTGACTTGTAATTTCACTTTGATACCTTGTGACAAAACAATACCTAATTTTTCTCCATCTCTTCCTACATTTTACTAATTTGTGTATACTGGCAAATACAAGGTACTGTACATTTGTAATCAGAGTACAACGGTCAAATTTTAGACTTTAGTGAGTTTGGGGGAAATTCCACAAGTTTTTGCACCTACTGCAAATCCAGTCTCTGTAGATCGACAAAGTTTATAGTTTGTAGAGACCCTAAGCAGCCAGTTCCATTACCAATACACAGAATTCTGTCTTAATGACAGTTTAGATATAGTGTCAAAATATGATTCAGATAAAATTAGTTAGTTAATTAATTAAAATGGTACCCAACTCAAGTTAAATTATGTCCATTTGTAATGGAATCAAGTATTCAAACCTAGAAAGTAAGTTAGTTTACCTGAAATTCTATGTCAGGACAACACACTCTCATGGTAAGCTGGTAATACAGTTCTTAATTTCTTACATTTACCATTTCTCCTGACATGCAAAATCCAACCACACAGCCCTCTCATATTTGATTTCAATTGATTACTTGTTTTAAATACAGTTATACCACAATGCAGTGGAATTTTGGATGCTCCATGTAAACAAATATAAAACATTGTAATTGTGGATATGGCGACAATTTCTGTGAGGAGTCTAAAGCACCAGTGCTTTCTAATAGTCAGTAAGTTTCCCGCAAGGTAAAAGTGTCCAGGACAGAAGATTTTATACTTTATGGTATAAAAGGTTGTGTTTATTTTTCTAATTTACTCTCATTAACAACAGAAAGAATAATAGAGGGTGTTGAGGGAATGACTCTTTCTAGCTGCTATAACATGAGTGATAACAGGAATTAACTTGTTTTATGGGCATTCCTCAACTATAAATGCAATCCTTAGCTAATTGCTGTGGCCTGAGATGAATTCAAACACATTGTCGCATTCTATTATTAAAAAGTAATTCACTAAGGGCTGGTTACTCTGCTTTATATCAGGACACATCACACCATCTAGTCGTTAGTTATTTTCCTCAATTTCTTTTTTTTTTTTACTTAAGAAATAACTATAAAATAGACAGAACTGTGATTAGTTTGATAGCCTGGCCAAATGAGGAAAAAAGAGTAGTGGCATTTCAAAATGTAAATTTAAAGATTATATATTGGAAAATTTGTAATGATGCTTGGTTAATTCAGTACTAATCCCTTAAAATGAGATTCTAGTACTATTACTTGAGCACTTTCCACCTATGGCCAGTTCAGAAATTCAGTCTTCTCTACTTACAAGTGGATGATGGTTTGTACCTAAATGATATACTTTAGTGTTGGAATCTTGTCAAGAAATGTCAAGACAATGTATTATATCATATGCCTCTGTTGATATGCACAATGCCGGGTCTAAAGAAATTAACATTCAGCTATCAATATAAGCTGAAAGAATGCTTTCTAAATCTTTTGACCTTTTTTTTAAGGCTCGTATAAAGCAGGATGTCATGTGCCTTACTGTATCTACTAGTTTGCCTATTGGAACTGTAAGCCCTAAATGCTTACTCTGGCTGAACCGGGTCATTGTTTCTTTGCTGCTCTTTTTCTTTTCTTTTATTTCTTATTTAAAATCAATATTTACCCAGGAGCTGCCCCTGGGGCTCAGGATCTCAGGATTACCTCATATTCTCCTTGTCCAGCTGTGCTTTCTCAGCATCTCCATGACAACGATAGGAATTTGCACATCATGTTTATCCTCCTGCCAAGAAAACAGACAAAGTCAGACAGACAAAGAAAAAGAAAGAAATAGCAATGATGCTTTAACCTTCCTCGGTCGAAGCCTGTGGAGAGTCAGTGGTCCAGAACAAATAGCTTTTTTTTCAATGTACACAATTCTGTGATAAAGTGAAGCTGATTTACTAATGGACTATTTTATAAGGAAGGAATAAAACACTTCAGGACTTGCTGTTAGATTAAAATAATCAATGATGGGGAGCTGTGATGCTATTAACACTCTGAAGTTTATTATTTTTCAATATCAGCAAGTCCCAAAGTATTCAGTCCCTCTTATACCACAGCTGTTTGCCAACGATTACAATCTTCAGTGTATGACATATCATACTATTTATGGTTACATTTAATGTTATCACTTACGTTATAGCAGTTGCAAACAGTCCTGAAGATTTTCTTGCACCATAGATTCCTTGCGTGAATGTTAAATACAGAAAGGTTTGCCATATCAATGATTACATTGATTAAATTGTCTTTGTTAATTCATTTCTTTATAGATTTTATGATGTGTCTGCCTTGTATTGTAAATAATCTCAAGATGACTCAAAAACCAGGAGAATCCCAAAATCAAGGTTGCAATAGTTTATTTTACGCATAAGTGAATACCAGATTTCACACACACAGCGTCACAAAAAGTGTCCGACACACACAGAGAATTTGTACCTACCAAACCAAAACAAACTCCAAGGTCAACCTAAGAGGAGGAACACGAAAAGCAGTAAAAACTTAAGTCATAAGAATCATAATATATATATATACAACCTTTATAATCATAAATGAACATTATGCAACACATGCAAACATACATAAATGCAAGAATACACAAGTTCCCTAGATAAATAATTAATTGTATATGATTCATCTGATTAAACTTAAAGCTTACACTAAAATCACATACTTATATTAAACAGAATGCGTTAATAATTGGATGAAGAATCATCAAAAAGATGACAAAGAAAGATGATAAAGAAAATCAAAATGACAACATGTTACTATAAAAGCAATACTGTATTAGAACAAGAGCATTAATATAAACCTGATATTTGAATTACAGACAACACTACTGTCAGAGCTGCTATTATTGAAAATTATTAAACACCTTCTGAGATTGAAGAATTCCATGTGATTGTGATATCACCATTTCATAAATACTTTTTGTTTTTTTGGTAAAGTGATTGACCTGAATGTGATCCTAATTTCAGTATCACAGGCCAATAGAAAAACCACTTTACAAACTCTCTCTCTCTCACTCTCTCTCTCTCTCTCTCTCACTCTTTAGAGACAGATTTGGAGACAGTTGCCTATTTGACATGCTGTACAAAAGCTATCATGTCACACCTTTCTGATTAGTCTTCATAAGTATTCCCCAGACAGACTCCATGTTATCAGCTAAGACCTGTGCAAAGACTTATTACAGACAGAAGATGGAATGAGCTGCTCTCTTAAATCACCACACACTCACTCTGTTCTCTGAGATACACACACACACACACACACACACACACACACACTCAGGAAACAGTACAGTGCATGACCAGGTCAACACTTCAACAGTGATCCATATTTCACAGTGCTTAAGATTACAGTGGTTGTCTGTCTGACCAACAAAGCCTTGGTCTGAAAGACCAACATATATATCCATATGTTGGATACTCAGTCATGGACCCCATCTCACTTTATTGTCCAATGCTGCCTTCTGGTTTTCCTAATATTAATAAATATGAACATCATTCATCATTAATATATTGAGGTATTGTATGGTTTTACATCTAAAATCATATTATGCAGTAATTATAATGCATTATTATTCACTGTAACTGCAGGAAAAGTAATAGGAAAAGCTAACAAAAGGGAGGAAATGGGAACTTAAGTGGTTACCTCACCAATCTGGTGACCTGTTGTAAGATTTCAGTGTCTAGTGCTTTCACTGATTGAATATTTCAGAGTATTATTGTGAATATCTCAATAGGACAAGAAACTACAGTACGAAATGTTGATTATGGTCACGTCTACCATTTTTCAGATTTCAGAAAGATCTTAGTCTACCCCTAAGCTGTAATAATAAATGTCAAAACTCAGCAGTAATGTGTTTTTATTTTTTTATTTTATTATTTTTGTCTGTTCACAACCACCACATTATCTAAAACCAAGCAACTTTGAAGAAGGGTTTAAGCTCCGCCCACTTGGCAAAGTCATGTAGTGTCATAAATCCCTGAAAGGGAAAGGAAAAGTTTCCTACTATTAATATCAAGTTATGTGCCATTGTGAGATACAAATTTTCTTTTGTAAACCTTATAAACCATACTTAATATTCTGGGACTACAAGAAATCATATTTATATTTGAACTCATTTAATTTTTTCATAAATATTTTTACATGTGCATTTCTATCACTATTTAGTAGCCTATCACAGAGGTGCAACTGAACACCATTCTCAAAATATTAATAATTGTAGGATCTAAGAGAGGTTTAATACTGAAAATGGCATAAAAATAAAACAATATTCAGACTTTCATTCCATATATTCAAATTTTCAGTTATTATATACAATAAACAGCATGCATATATATTTAAGTTTAAGGAATTTAAGGATATAGAAAAGTAGGAATTGAATTTTTATTGATGAGAAGATTGCAGGAAGGCTGAATATGTGCTTTGTAGTCATGGAAAAGAAATCCCAGTAGTCCAGAAACTATTACTAGGCCAAAGATTATTGAAATTTAAAACCCACATGTAATGACAGTCAATGAAAAGCCATTTTCAATATATTTTTTAAAAGACTACATAGATCATATTTAAATTTTAAAACTTTTTTTAAACTCCGAGACACCAGTGGGAGCTTTTCCATGGGAACAGGGAACTATTTGCACTAATTTGCAAAAGAAAGGACACTCAAGTATAGTGACTGTTGGGGAATGTTATATTTGGTTTCTAACATTGCCCATTTAAGTAGCAGAAGTCTCATTACTTAGCCTCAGAGTGCACTGGGAAACCGAGCAAACACGACTGAGTGACCCTTTGTCAAGAGGCTCTTCTCTTTAGGCCATCATTAAGGAGATGTGCAGAGCACAAGTGAGATCAAATGGAAGAATCACTAGGCTATTGCAGGACTGGTGGACTTTTCTCTCTTTCTCTTTCACCCTTAAACTGGGCTTAGATTGAATATAAAGGCCATCTGAAGACATGAAAATGGAGCCGAATGAGCAGACTTATTGAACAGCAGGGATTGGGCTCTTTGGAGTTTTGCCAAAGCGGAACTGACCTCAACGCTCTGACAGGATTATCCCCCCCAAAAAAGGTGAATTACAGGCGTCATTGCATGGCGTCCACGCGTCCCGGACCATCAGCCATCATATCACATTACGATTAAAACCACTGGCTTCTTCACTCATAAGGAGTCCTTAATCTGCTGATATGGTGATATAAAAGGCGCTAAAGTCAGAAGTCGACATGTAGCATTTTCACAGGACTATTCTGAGCCATGGACACGCAGAGGCCTTTCCTCGAGCCGACGATATTTAACTTCGTCAGCGATATAAACTGCGAAGTGCCTCCGCATGCCGTCTTCGGAGGTGTGGAAGACCTGGACGCATCACTCAGTTACCACATGGAATATCACGGAGCACGTGAAGACCTCACCTCCACCATTAACGAGTTTGACTGCACAGGTGCGTGCGCAGGTGAGAGCGGCGTCCAGAAGGCGTCGAAGCGGAAGCGCGTGATCACGAGCGTGCAGCGGCGAGCCGCCAACATCCGCGAGCGCAGGAGGATGTTCAGCCTGAACGAGGCTTTCGATGAACTCCGGAGGAAAGTGCCGACCTTCGCCTACGAGAAGAGGCTGTCGAGGATCGAAACGCTGCGCCTTGCCATCGTGTACATCTCCTTCATGACGGAATTACTGGAAGAATGAAAGAAAAGAAAAAAACGGGACATTACTATTATTATTATTATTAATAATAATAATAATAATAATAATAATAATAATAATAATAATAATAATGGTAATAATAATAATAATGGTAATAATAATAATAATTTCATAAGCGTTATGCAAATTACACAAGAACAAAAATATATAGCCTATTCAGAAGAACAGATATAAAAACATAAACACTGTATGCATATATGGAAAATAAAATACACAATAATAAAGTATACAATTATATACAAATGTATAATAGTAACACTACTACTACTACTACTACCACTACTACTACTTCTACTACTACTACTACTACTACTTATAATAATAATAATAACAATAATAATAATAATAATAATAATAATAATAATAATAATAATAAGGCATGACCTTATTCTGATACCAGCAAAAAAAAAATAGGATACCCGAGAAAACATATTACATATCCGATCTAGTAACACATGGTAAATTTAGATATTCGAATAATATTTAGAACTGGATGGGATTGGAAATGTTACATATGATATAAAGAGATTTGAATGCTTTTTTTCTTTTGTTCGGGTTGATTTTATTATAATTACCTATATATTTCATATATTTACGTCGTAGGTGATTTTTGTGTGAAAGAGTTTAACTGTGAAGTTCTTATGTTAAAAAATAAACATAGTAGGCTTTAAAGAAAAGAACAGGATGGGTATCGTTATGTGCTGATACTCAAGGTTTTTAGTATCAGTATTGGAAAGATCAGTGGTATCGTGCCATTTCGAAATAATAATAACAATTTTAGTATTTAAAAATATTCTGAGATATTTATGGGTCGTCTAAAGTCTTCATTTCGGTAATCAAATTCCCGAGCTATTGGTAATTCTCATTCCTATCATTTCTATTATTATTATTATTATTATTATTATTATTATTATTATTATTATTATTACTTACTGGGACAAGCCTAATAACTAACGACTGAGATATTTGCATTAGGATAATGTGGACATTCAATGGGATGTATATGAATGGATATATTGGTGTATAATTGATGCATATGGCGGAACAGGTGTTTAATGCTCAGGTGTGTCAGACCTGTTTCAGGACCATGGATAGAGCTCAGGTAGTCCCACCTCCAGCTTAGAGCTCACACACTCTGGTGTTGTGTTCAGTTGCACCTTTACATTGTTTGCCATTTTGGAACTTCGTAGGTCCTATGGGTAACTTTAGATGATTTTAAAACTTTTTTTTTTAAGTAATACATTAAGTAGTAATATATTCATGTTCTGATTCACTTGTTGATAGATGTAGCTGTTGACGCATTTAAAATCTTCAAAATCTTGATCCTAAAGTTTTCACTGCATAATATAAATTTTAGTGTTTTCCTGCGCCAGATATAAGTGCAACCTCATGAATGACTTGAATGAATTAAAGTCAGGTGAGTTGAGTTCAGATGCGGACAAAAAAAACTAAAGTGCCTAGTAAGCACTCAGGATTGGGAACCCCTTATCTGGAATTATCGATTGATTTCACTGCGCCCTCCAGTGGCATTTTTAAATAAACAGGACCTGAGAGATGAAACTTTCTTATCTAAAAGAAGACGTGTGTGTGGAAGTAGCAGATTTTTCTTTCTCGATCTGACTTGTTTCTATAATGTTAATGTTAGTAAGCGAGAGAGGAGACGTCTTTCTAAAAGTTTTTTTCTGAGCCCATGTGACAGCTAGGGGCACTTTAGACTGCGTGTTTTCTTTGGACTGACAACTCGTTTAGTTTAATGTTTGCTTTGTGTTTTGGCCGCACACTTGATGCGTCGTGTGCTCCAAGCTGCCAATGTGGGCGGGTGTGTGTGTATTTGTGTGTGTGTGTGTGTGTGTGTGTGTGTGTGTGTGTGTGTGTGTGTGTGTGTGTGTGTGTGTGTGT
>JAQQZR010000023.1:24171517-24184160 GCA_030068235.1 Notoglanidium macrostoma | reverse complement strand
TGTGTGTGTGTGTGTGTGTGTGTGTGTGTGTGTGTGTGTGTGTGTTCAGCTTCAAGGCATGTGGGTCTTTACAGTGGACAATAATATTCAGAGTGTGTTTGTGGACTGGAAGATCCAAAAAGGTCATAAGTATGCAACTCTCATTTTAAAAAAGGCAACTAGTAATTTCACACTAGTTAACCTGTGTTTTAATGGCGCTAGTTGTTCCGCAGTTCTAATTTTCTGTTGTCTTGCAATTGGGTGTTTGGGTAGTTCGTGAAACACTGGAGTTTGACTTTATCAAAGAAAGCCTGAGAAACTAATGCCTGGACCATACAAGATTTATATGATCCAAACCCATGCTGCAAAAGTGAGAGATCCTGGATATAATGACCAATTTTGTGGCCTGGGTCATCCTGCAGTCATCAAACCACCCACATGAGAAAATTTACCTGGAATAAAACAGCATCCTTTCAGTTGACATTTACAAATCCAGTGACCCATGAGGATTTTTTTCATGCACAAACAGATGCAATGTGACAGTTCTGCCCTGATGTCATTGAATATCTGTCTTTCACATATGCAGGAAAGATTGTGTTTTTACACAAAACACTGCAGGATGTGTAGACGATAATTTGAAACCAATGCGACCTGATAGTGAGTGTACAGGTTAAGAGAGGGTTAAGATTGGATTATATAGATTATATACACATACCAGAGGAGAATAAAATGACAAGGTAACATTTAAGTCCAGATACAGTCAGTAAACCTTCAGCAGTAGTCAAAATTTGCTCCATTACCACAGACTGTCAGTGGACGTCTTTAATACTGTCACCCAGATGAGTACCAACTGACCATAAATCCAGGACTCCATTACTATTAATATTTTTTATGTAAATTTATGTCTCAAATAAGCAATCTCTGAAGAAACTTTGAGTAGACTCAAAAAGGAACCCATCCTCCTCTAGGTGTATGTTGGTGTAAATGTATTTCATTCGCACTGAACTATGAATTGGTGGTACAGTGGTGTATTTATTCCCCACCTCACACCCAATGTTTCTACAATACACAGAGACCATGACCTGGATAAAACACTTACTAAAGATGAATTAATATTTTCTCAAGAGACAAAATTTATCTTATAACTAATTTCCTCCTGCTAGTTTGAACTATGTAGCTGAATGCTGTAGTCAAAGGAATAGTCACTCTTGTTTATGCGGAAACTAATAAAGAACTATCAACCACATCTTTAACATCTGTATCAAGTGAATTGTTTCCATATGTCACAACACTTACTATGCACTTGCCTCATACAAAACAGTTTTGTCCACCATTTTGTCCACACTTATTGTAGTTTTATAATAAACATTATTATGAGTTCATTTCCATTGTCCAGTCAGGAACAGAGAATGTGTGTGTTTATCATGGTTGGTCAAAGTATCTCTGGCTGTGCTTGTCACACTTGTCCACCCAGTCAGTTTGCCATACACAAATGATTTCACCAGCAGGAAAAAGTGCACCAGGCATTCCCCGAAGCCCCAGCTGTATGATTGGCTGGAACGCAGTTTTCATGAAAATAAACAGACAATCATAATGCCGTGCTTAGTGTACACAATGGCATTGCACGCATTCGTGCGTGATCAAAGGCACAAATTGTGTTCCTTTTTGTTCATTTCTGTGCTATGTTTATTTGCATTCGCCGGTTCTCCTCTAAATAACGACTGAATCCCTGGAGGCATAAACAGAAAGTCAAGTGGAAAAGTTGTCTGAGCCAGGAGAACAAACTCCAGCCAGCCATGCAAAAGCACGTCTGTGTGGCGGCGTAGTTAACTCACTATTGAGAAAGAGAGAGAGAGAGAGAGAGAATGAAAGAATGTGTGAGAAACAGACAAAGAGGCACAGAGAGAGAATGAGAGAAAGAGAGAGACAGAGAGGGAGAATAACAGAGTGACAGAGAGTGAGAGAGAGAGTGAGACAGAGACATAATGTGGGAGAAAATGGATAAGAGCGGTTGAGAGATAAGATAAGAGAATAAAAGAAAGAGGGTGAGAGAAAGAGGCAGGGGAGAGACAGACAGAGAGAAAGACAGAGAGAAAGAGGGAGAGAGAGAGAGAGAGACTGAATGACAGAATGAGAGAGTGAAAAACAGATAATGAGAAAGAAAGAAGTAGCTGATGAATGAAAGAAAATGAAAGAGAATAAAAGAGAATTAGAGAACAAAACAGAGAATGAGAGAATGAGAGAGAGAATGAGGGATGTGTTTTGTTGGCTTATGAACAGCTGTTGGACAGCGAGTTGATGCAGTAAAATATGTTTCCTGTCTCTGCATCTCTTGGATGTGAGTGCAGATTGGAGTGGTGAGTTATGTCTCTGTGCCCCTAATTCATTTCTCTGAATGACTGGAATGCAGCGGAGGTCAGGAATAACATTCGGAAAGTTGGAGAAATGCAATATTTTAATCAGCAGTGGCCTTTAAATTATTCGAGAAGTGAATGTGTAGGATCTCAAGGTCACTTGCTCTTAATATGTCTAAAACTGTCAATTCTCTTCATATTATACACTATCTGGCCAAATGTTTGTTGACATCACACTTGACCATTACACCTATATATGCTTGTTGAACATCCCATTCCAGATTTAGTCCTGCTTGCTGTTATAATAACCTTCACTCTTCTGAGACTGGAAGGCTTTCCACTAGATTTTGGCACGTGGCTGTGGGGATTTGTGTTCATTCAGCTACAAGAGTATTAGCTATTTTGGGTCTGATGTTATATGAGGAGGTCTGGGGTGCAGTCTGTGATACAGTTCATCCCAAAGGTGTTCGGTGGGGTTGAGGTCAGGGCTCTGTGCAGGACACTCAAGTTCTTCCTCTCCAATCGTGGTAAACATGTCTTCATGGAGCTGGCTTTGTGCACAGAGGGGCATTGTCATGCTGGACCAGGTTTGAGCTTCTTTGTTCCAGTAAAGGGAAATTGTAATGCTACAGCATACAAACACAACCTAGACAATTCTGTGGGTGTGATGGTTAGGTGTCCACATACTTTAGTTCATATAGCATCTAATATCTATGAAATGATATTCATTGTATTTTTTATGTTGTTATTTTCAATTACGTACATAACTGTGAACTGTAGTTAAAGATATACTCCACCATTTACTGTACCACCATAACCTCTGTAATGATATCTGTACATTTCTGTACAGAAAAATGAATAGGAAATTTTCTTTATGTGAAAGCCACATATAATGGAAAGATTGTTGTGACATACCATGGAGAAAACACAGAAGTGCCTTGCTTTCACCTTCATCATGTCTGAACTTTACCAAACAGTAACCAATCAGAATTACTAGTCTTGCTTCAGTATTGAAAATTTGGAGAACAGTTAATAAAGAACAGTTTTGGTAAGATGTCTCATGTGTTTCATCTCTCATGTGTTTTAAATCCATTATTGTTAGGCTGAAATTGTTTTCGTTCTGGATATGTATTATACAGTCATTTATTTTAATCATTTATTAATTGAATTCAACAATGACCTTTAGACCTCTATTCGAAATGAATTCCAAGAAAACAAGTTTTCTGGGGTTTTTTTTATTGAAACATGACAGACACGATACCATAGAGCTCATGTTGCACAATACTGGAATATTCCTTTAATGGAATGACTTGCAAATCAATAATTTAATCAAAATGTGTTCTTCAGTTGTTCAAACGATTTATTTTATGGTGAAATTCTAAGTTGACATTTTTTGTTGTTGTTTCATCAGCATGTTGATCTGTTTTTGCTTTGGCTAACATGTTCCTACATTACCCATGATTCTGTTCAACTTCCCGCTGATTGAGGCAACATTGGGAGTTTATCTGTATCTGAAGAGTTGACACCAACGTGTTTGTCACTTGTAGATTGCTAACTAGCTCAACGCCGTAACTCAGCACAACTCTGACGTACAGCTGCATTACATTCTGAAGTTTTGAGTCCAGCATTTGCTCCATTGTCTCCATTACTTCTATGTCCTCATTAACATGACATCTCTGAACATCGCTGAAAAATGGTGATTGAGATAAGAAGTTGTTGCTCTTTTATTTTTAGAACTAATAGTGAAATCTGATTGTTAAGCATCATTGTCAAGTCCGCTAGCTAGCATAACAACGTGACAGGACGTGAGAGCATGGACATCCTCTAACTAATTAGCACCAAAATCACTAAACACATCACAAATATTTCAATATAAACATATGTAATGTGTTTCAAGGTAAAAGTTTCCTTTGTGTATTTGTTGCTTGTATTTTTTATTCTAGATTTAAGGCTTGTGGCTTCTGCACTTTTCTGTGAACCCTAGCAATTTCCAAGAAAGCGATATGTCCAGCGCGGTCCAGAACCTTTTGCAGTTCAGTCCAGCTCCTCAACTGCTCCTCTGCGATGTGTCACATTATCCAACATGACAAAAACTGCAGGCAACACCTCTGTTCAACTACACTGCAGGTTCTGTGAGGGGGGTTTGTTAATGTTGAGCGCTGCTTAATGCATCTTTGTCAGGACCTCCTGGAGGGGATCCGTGGGGGGTAAATCCAGGCCTCTGTGCCCCGGGGGGTAATTAGCCTTCAGTGACACCTCCAAACAATCTTTTAGCCCCTTACCTCCTGGGCAGACCTTGAGCCTTAATTAAGTTTCCTTAACTGGTGGCTCACTTGACAGTTATCCTGCGCAGTACACACATACCCATGTGCAGGACTTTTATAAATATACATGATGCTGAGGCTCACCTCATGGCTCTTAGGCTCGTGAGTACATTTGACTGTGTGTGTGTGTGTGTGTGTATGCTGAAAAGCTTTGTGCAATCCATATGGGAATGTGTGCGCATGAATGTTGGCAGCTGTGTGTGCACACAGAGGAAGTGTACATGTGTGGCTCAGGGGAGAAAGACAAAAAGCAAGAAAAAGGTGGAAAGCAACAAACTTTCTAAAATAATCTCTGATATGGAGGATATGCAGTAGGATGAAAAAAATGCTTTATTACCAATGTAAACTCCACATCCCACTCATATTCTATTGGGAATAGTACAGGAAACAGTACTCAGCTCTAATACATGGAGAAATGCTAAATCAACTAAGTCATATTTTCCTTTAAAAAAAGTTAGTTTACAAGCACAGTACACTGTCTTATTGCATACAGTGGCCAAAAAAGCAGGATGCATTTGAGCATTTTCCCATAGATGATTGCTTGTCTCAAAACAGAGCTTGACTTGTCGTGGGTGTACAAAATTTTCTTTCAGATTAGTCGTAAAATTTAATATTTCCTGCTCACTTATGCAACTTTTGTTCATTGCATCCCCTCCTCACTCATTTCAGAAGTGAAGTGCCGTCTGCACCAGTGATTTTTTGGCAAACTTCATCCCTCATTTTTCATTCTTTAGGCCAATGGAGGACTGGAAACCACCATGAGCCATGAGATGATCTTCCTGTGGCTTTGAAAGTCTCTAACTCTTCAGTCCCAAAAAAAAATAATAATAATTCTCAGGATGATGGTTGATGGAGCACATATTGTGTCAGTGTTAGAGGAATACTCCAGCGGTTTCCTAATCTACTGCATCTGTAGCATTTGAAAAATTGCCACTAGGAATAGCATTTACAGGGGAAGTTGTTGAATTGTTAATTAAATGTTTAAAATGCATCAGTATATATTTCCAATTCAAGAATATGTTGCACTACAGAAATAAAGCTTTTAAGATGAAACAGGCAATAAACAGACAGACAAGTCTTACCAAAGTTGTATTGAGGGATTTCCTTCCCACTTTCCAATACAATAAAAAGACATTTCAGTTCTTTGGGCTTTTTCCAAAGGTTTTATTTATGTTGGTTATCTTGGATCAACTGAATCTTGATCAAAAGGCATTGATTAATTTTCAAAAGCAGCTCTGACTATAGTGCTATATATGATTACTATAGTAACAGCTCAATCACAGGGACTCAACATAATCCCATAAATGTTCAAAACTAAACAAATTTTAACAATGTTTTATTCTGTAATGAAAAACATAAGCAGTAAGGAGATGTTTCTTTAACATGTATGGAAAGAGTCTCCAGTGTCAGAACCGTGTATCAAGTCAGTATGTTTTAACCATTAAATATAACCATAAACAGCTAAAAAGTACAATGTGTACAATGTTTATTGATAAATTTTTAAACTTTAAAAAAAAATGCAATTTGAAAAATACATAATTGTATTCAACTTGATTATTTTCTTCATCACCCCTCCATCATGTTTTATTCAGAATTAAAGCCTAATTTTCTGATGTAAAGACATTAAAATTGAATGTTCTACAGAAATACAATATATGTTTTAGAGAAACATTTATAGAATTCAAACAACTGCCTTTACACTCCCATTATAAGTGAGATTTAAATAAACATTCTTTCTGGTTTTTTTTAATATCATCTTACACATTTAATATAATAATGCAGCAAATAAAGATTAGTTTGAAAATCACTGGAGTTCTTCTTCTTCTTCTATTATTTTTTTTTATGATTATTATTTTTTTTAGATAAAAAGAAGATGCATTGAGCTTATTTCAGGAGTGATGAGTTTGTTTTGACCCTGACAGAAGTTCATCCTCATGAGGATTCAGGGCTTGTCTTTCAGTAATCCTGCTTCAGTTCTGTTAATAGATTTATTCTCTCTTCCATTTGGTTAAATAGGTCACATCCTTATCAACACAGAAACAAAGATAAGGAAACGCATACATGTAAAAAAATAAAAATAAAAAAAAAGTTGATGAATAGTATACTTGATGTTTGATTCAGTAATCTATAACGCATGCTCTGTTTGGCTTTAGACATCTGAAGGAGCACAGTGATGTAAGGATAATGTAGCCTATGAAATGTGCATGGCTGTCACTAAGTAAGTCAAAAACCCTGGCTTGTGAACATTTTACAGCTTTAAGGCTTACGGTTCACTTGATCACAGGTAGATTTTGAGAAACTGAGACAAAATTGGTAAGACAGCAAACTTAGAAACAGATGGTTCGCCACAAGAAGACTGCCAACAGCCCACAGCTCACACGCTCCCTACTCAGACCCCATGAGTCCTACAGGAGCCCATAACCGCCTGGCAGCCTCTCATCACCCCTCTCACCCTCTCCCCAGGGTGCCCGACTACAGCACATGGAAGTGTGAAGCTCAAGTTTTAGGAGGTCAGTAGAGATAAGGAGCACTAAAGGCTGCCACTCTGCTTTATGTCTCTGTAGGGTAGTATAAATCCTCTCTCATTTACTTTTCCCCTGCCCAGTTCCCAGGCATTTGTCTCTAGTCATTTAAGTTCATGTTTAATGCTAATGTTGTTTGGTTATGCTTCACTGGCATTGTGATGTAAACCATCTTGGCTCAAAAAATATTTTTCCGATTCCATGCAGGCCTTCTGTTGCACGAGTGTTAACACAAACATCAGGAACATTCCTCCACCACTTTGGTCATAATAGGTTGCTTTTACAAATGCATAAAATAATCAAAGAAGCAGTGATGTAGATTTGGTGATGGGATTTGTTAAATTGTTTACTTTTAAACAATTATTTCCCTTTTGAAAGCTAGCACCATTACATTTGTGATGTCCTCTTTAAAAGCCTGAATCTTACATGCTTACTGTGTAAGATATGAGTTAGCCAAATGCTATATATATCAAAGACATTCCTAAATAATTCAGTTTTATTCCTGATAGGGCAGAACCTAAGCTGTTCCAGCAGAACACGAATCTGAAACTTGCATCATGTTCTGGACAAGTATATATAGCCAAAAGTAGAAAAAAATGTAATCTAGATTGTTTAAAAGTTCTACATCTGTCTCACTGATGTAATATTGACATGTTCCATACAAGAAACCATATAAATGAGAGTTTCCTGATCAGGAAGGATTTCCAAGAGAGCTCAGAACCTTGGGTTCTAAGAGTTCAGGGCTTGACAAACAAACAAACACACAAACAAATAGTTGCTCAACCCTGTCTCTCGCTCAGTCAGCTGGGTTTGGCTCTAGGCCCCATGCAACCCTGACAGATAATCGGTATGCATAATGGATGGATGGATAGTTCATCAACTTTAACCAGTGAAAAACATCAAAAACATTATATATATTTTTGATATATATATTCATAATATCAGGTTTCTGGTTAATATTTAATTTAATACTATTTCATATTAATTAGGCTGTTACACTAGTATATTAGACACCTTGCTAACCAGTTGGCTTATTTATGTGTTTGGGATTCAATCTATTTTAGCTTTCTTCTCCTTGTGATGTGGGTTTCCAGAGCAGATCGCTAAAACTGTGAAATGTTTTTACCTTTATTCAACCCTCACTACCTTTTTCCCCGAGCTTTTTAAATACATCCCCAACCCCTCCATCACTAGACCTCACCAATTTCACCCCTGTATATAACATCAACGTACCGTTCATGACCAAAATAAAAAATATCCCGCCCCAAAATCTACCCCTGCATCCTGTATGGCAGCTGGCTGTGACCTCATGGTCATGTTTTCCCATAGTTCCTGGTTTCAGTTTTTCAGTTTTTACTTGCATCCATTTCTGGCAGCAACGACGGCAGCCTTGAGTGTCTCAAAGACTTTTTATTTTGGCTCCGCCCCGGGTGACCTTCCACCTAAAGCACCTTTTTTAAAAACCGAGGAACACGGACAGAACCCATAATGGCTCTCTTCCTGCACCGTAAAGCCACAGCACCGAAGGCAATTAGAGTAACCATGGCAACGAGCCCAGCAGGCCAGCGGCGCTGTGAGCGTGCTCAGTTTGCAACTTCAAACAGAAATACGGGAGCCTCAGCACCAAAAGCCTGGTTTGAATTAGAGACCTCACTTCTATCTGAGTGAAAGAGAGAGAGCGAGAGAGAAGGACATGGTTTTGTACCATATGGTCTGGGTTTCATTAGAGCCAATTATCTTATCTGTTTCATCTCAGGATAGACCCGGGAGGGCTGAGGTCCAAACTCACGCTAACACACTACAATATATACACACACACAGAGGAGGAGGAGGAGGAACACACACTCAAGCATGCACATACACATAGACATATACATATACACTGCATGCACACACTCACAATGAAATAAAGATACACAGACACATACAGTAGAGTGCCTGTATACTGGAAGCATGCATAATGTGGATATCCGTACATACCTATGCTGTCACCGGTTACCATTTGAGCCCTCAGGGAAAGTTCAGGTCGCCATTCTGGCCACGGCGAGACATACAAGACGAGCTTTATTTGTATATACAGTACATTAAAAGCATTAGCTTGTTTGCTCAAACCTGCAGGGTGCTTTACTGAAAGTATGGGAATGTAGTGTTTGATATATCCAAAAGTTTGTAAAAGCTTCTTGAGATATTATATGATTATATGTATTTAGAATAACACAGCTCTGTTGAATGCTCGAATTCTGATCGGTCAGCTTTTGAGGTAATCATTCTTAAATATTATCGTTGCTATAGTAACAACTCATTCACTAGGACTTCACTAGTATGGTAGATGCACCACGTAATCTACGGCTGATAATAGATTAAAATAAAACATTTTGTTTATTTAACATTCATAGAAGGAGTCTCCAGTGTCTGTACTTTGTAACAATCCATAAGTTTTCCACCATGGAAATATCTTCAGGATGGAGGACTTTTCATACTTTATGGGTTCTTGGTGATCTGACAAGCAATTAAGAAGGAAGAAAGCAAGGTTGGCTATGGAGCAGCTGTTTATACACTCAGAAAAACAAAATATATGGTCAGTCACATTTAAGAGAATATATTACATTTCGTTTCCATATTAATATTAAGTTTTTTTATCAAAATGTGATTTCATCGCTTATAGTAAACTTAATTTAAACAAGTTTCTAATGACTCACTTGAATTATGTAAAGTAAGCGTGATCAATTTGCAGAGTATTAATGTAAAACAATTACGTCATGATATCTCATGAGAATGTTGGCACTGATGAGAACTATAACTAAAGAATTCATTTAACACAGTTAGAATATGTGCGGTGGTAATGTGGATGTTGCTGAAAAGCAGTGATTTGGGTTCAGTCCTCAGCTAAGGGGAGTGAGTGCGGTGTGATTTTATTCAAAACACATAATCAAAGCATGCTAGATGTACAGAAACTAATTGTGTTAACGTAACACAATTCCGTCACGTGGAACCACTGTCCACATTTGAATGAAGTAAATTCCATGAGCTTTTTTTTCAGTATAGCTGCTTTAATGTAAGTAATAACAGGAATCAACAAAATTAAATGTAACTATAAATGGCTAAGAATACAATGTGCCATTCATTAATATGTAATCACTGGCAAATGGCAGTGATATAATAATAAATAAAGCATGAGTAAAGACTTGGGAGCATCTTGAAATTGGAAAATAATCAAATCTGTTATGTTTTAATGTTAATGTTATGGCATATCACACCACCCTTGATTATTGAGTGTTGATTATTTTTGTCTTACTGCATACCCACAAGTGATTTATTCCTTATTCCTTACATTGGCCTGATCAGGTTCTAAGTCTCCTGTCGCTCAAAAACCCAACACACACACACACACACACACACAAAATGAACCATTAAACAAGAACGCCATTCTCTGCCACTTTCTCTTCCCCTCTTACACTCCATCTCTCCTGTTCTCTCATCATACTCCCTAACTCATTCATCTCATTCCCTCTGGTCTTCTCATTTTCCCCAAATATCTCTGCCCTTTACCCTGTCTTTTTCTCTCTCCCTCTCTCCCTTTCCTTCGCCCTCTCTCTCTGTCTGTCATTGCACCTCCTGTCTTATTTCACTGGGGAGTTCTCTGCTTTATTGACTGCCAACAGTTCATAACCAGCACAGCTAAATCAACTGTGCCCCCAACACCCCCCCCCCCCCCCCACCCCGACTTCAGATCCGTATCCTGTCTTTGGACCACACCACCTAAACAGCCAAAGACGAATGAAGGAGCGGAGGAGACAGAAGAAAACAAACAAAAGTCACGTTAGTAAAACTAAGCAGACATGCAGTCATGCAGTGGGCTAATTCTACATAATGAAGTGTGTCACAATCAGACTGCACTTAACGAGGAAAAAGTTACATTTAATTTACTCCAAAGTCACGCAGAAGCGAGGAAACTCCGAAGATAAACACTGTGTAAGCAAAAGAGGCCTCCGTGACACAGAGCCACACCAAAGGACAGCGAGGCCGCTAGTTTCTCTTTTATTAACCTCCGGAAGACTTTGGTTTCTTTTGTGAGAACACAGAGGCCACACATGTACATGAAGCCCACAGTTACAAAGCAGAGATTTCAGTGCTGAGATTTCCAGGACAGGTTTTTGAATTTGATTAATGCTCACTCAGATTATACTCACACACTCCAGCTATATAACACATGGGCAAATTTGCAATGAATTATTCTTTTTTAAATGACTCTTTTCTTTAAAACACTGATTCATGTTAAATCAATAAACTACTTTGACAAACCCACAATGCTTGGATTTGCGTCCTTTTCTCAGAGTGAGACCACAAACCCCCCACTTCTCCGCACTGTACCTCTCACATCTATCACACAATGCATCTTTTTTATGGACTACTTCCTGCTTTAGTTGCTGAGCAGATTTTAGGGGGTTGGGGCACAAACTATGGTTTAAAACCTTTGCTACCATCTGATGTACAGAGCTGATTGGCTCCAGGTGTGGAGGTTCCAGCTCGCTGTCTGACCTCATTTCCTGTCACTGCATCTTCACACAAGGCCGCTCCACCACCTCGCTGTCTCCAAGGGGAGTCTGGGTAATGTGAAGAATAAACCCTGCATCTGCACATCTTTCTCTCTCTCTCTCTCTCTCTCTCTCTCTCTCTCTCTCTCACTCTCTCTCGCTCTCTCTTGCTCGCTCACTCTCTCTCTAACCACTCTAAACTGTGATTAGAGTGGTTAAAGTAAATTAAAAATATATATATTTTAAAATGTAGCTGGGATAAACATTGAAATGACATGAGGTAAAAATTTATCGTTTCCATTAGATTTGGTTTGTGTTACACCTAAATTCTGTGGTATTTAAGAAAGATGCATAAAAATGTTACTAAATAGAAATTCCTGTGTGAATATTTTTTAAAAATGTTTAAAAAAGAAAGTGAAGTTATAAAGGTTGAAAATAAATGACACTTTGAAAAGGAAAGCAATATCAAAATTGAAACTATATTTAGGACAGTGATTCAGTACAGCAGAAGCGGAAACTGAAATGGTTCCTGAAACTTTGGCCACAGACCACAAATTAGATTTGGCTCCTTAGAAGGTTTTGAGTTCTAGCTTTTAAAAGAGGTTCTATGTGGAACCACAATCCAATAGGGAAAATAAATAAATAAATAAATAAATAAATAAGTAAATAAATAAATCCAGTCCAAGGTCATTCACAAAAACCAGGAGGGCAAGGCAAAGGGCAATCCAAAAATGTAGAAAGACAGAAAGAAAGAAAGAAAGAAAGAAAGAAAGAAAGAAAGAAAGAAACTGTATGAAAATATGTCACTGAACTAAGTAAAAGAGATATAGATGGGGACTTGGACATACAGAGTGAGAGAGAGAGAGAGATAGAGAGAGAGAGAGAGAGAGAGAGAGAGAGAGAGAGAGAGAGAGAGAGAGAGAGAGAGA
>JAQQZR010000023.1:24148313-24161518 GCA_030068235.1 Notoglanidium macrostoma | reverse complement strand
TACTCTAAATTGCCCATAGGTGTGAATGCAAGCGTGTGTGGCTGTTTGTCTGTGTTGGCCCTGTGGTGGCTGGCGACCTGCCCAGGGTGTACCCCGCCTCTCGCCCGAAGATGCTGGGATTGGCTCCAGCTTCGTCACGACCCAGATGGATTAAGTGGTATAGATAATGGATGGATGGATGGATGGATGGATGGAATATACAGTGGGGTCCAAAAGTCTGAGAACGTTAGTGAACATTCTTCTATTTTGCATTCTTTTCTTATTTCACACAACAAATTTATTTACAAATTATATTACTGACAACAACTTGAGTCAAAAGTTCATTAGAGAATAAAAAACTTAAGGCAATTTTTTTATTCCGTGATAACCAGAACAAAGAGAAGCTAGCGAAACATATTTACTCATACACTGCCTGTTGGATAGTTCGGTCACACACAGTGCAGCACTCAGCCTTTAGCCAAGTGGCAGCCACGATGGCAGAAACATGGACACTCCATTGAGAGATTGCACCATCGAAGAACAACGTGCCCTAGTATGCTAGGGTTAACCCCAACACTTACATTATTTTGGGGCATGAAGGGGCCAATTCTGGTGCATTTCCAAGTGAATGGGCAAATGGTGATCAGTGCAAATTAATGTGCATTGCTGTGAAATGAACTTTAACCTGAAATTCAAAGCAAAAGAAGAGGAATGCTGTTCAAAACAGTCTTCTGCTGCATGACAATGCACATCCTCATATAGCAGCAGCAACAGTAGAGACAGTGCGACAGCTTGGGCTCAAACATCTTCCGCATCCTCCTCACAGCCCGGACCTGTAAGTGGTGCTCACCTGGCTTCGGGAGCAGCCGAAAAACTTCTTCTCTGCAGGAATACGGAAGCTAGTTGAGTGATACAACATATGTGTGGTCTTGCATGGGAACTAAGTGGATGTGATATGTTCAGCTGGTCACAGTTTTAAACTATTAAAGCTGTTAAATGTATTTTGCTTTTACTTTTCGATTCTCCCTCGTAGAATCTTTGAAATATTTCCATGAGTTTCCTAATATTTGCTACATCCTGTTTTTGCTTTAAAATAGAAAATAAGGTTTAATAAAA
Source organism: Notoglanidium macrostoma (assembly GCA_030068235.1). Classification (NCBI taxonomy): domain Eukaryota; kingdom Metazoa; phylum Chordata; class Actinopteri; order Siluriformes; family Auchenoglanididae; genus Notoglanidium; species Notoglanidium macrostoma. Next base: position 24,160,423 of record JAQQZR010000023.1, on the reverse strand, counting down.
CCTTATGATCCATTTCAGAGGCATGAGGAATGAGGATGGCATGAGGAAAATCTGACCTTTCATACAAAGCAGTTAACATGATCGATATCACAAATTTGCTTATATGTAAATATAGGGACCTATCAATAGTGCGGAATCTTGTGCAGATATTCAATATTTACTTCCTTACTTGCAACATTTACAACATTTAAAACCAGTTGTTTATTTCTCATTTTAAATGGAAACAAATCCTAGATTTCTAGTGTGGTCTCAGACTTTTGAACCCCAATGGCTAATGGTATTAAACTACAGTTAAAAACTTTACTACCTAGGTGTCATTGCTTCTTTCTAGCTCCTATTTACTTACCAAAAGTACATGATATTAATCATCACACTTAACACATTTAATAATGCTTTTCCATCAGATGACCAATCTTATGAATCCCATAGCACATCCTCGCTGCTACATTGTGCTATTTCGGAGCCCTTAAATAACTCCTCTGACCCAAGAGGAAGTAAAGGTTAACCTCCTCCTGTCCAAAACCACCCCTGAACTCCCTGAAGCCATGTCCCCTATGTCCAACAGCTCAGGCCAGCCTGACCCCCAGCTCACGGCAGCTGCCCCCTCACTGACCAACTGCACAACCTCTAGGTGTGTGTGTGTAGGGGTGGAAAAGGGGGGTGATCTGGTTAATGCCTTGCAGATGTGCGAGGCTGGAAGTCTATCCACACAGATAAAGCTGAAAAGAAAGACTTTCATGGTAAGAGGCAGTTATGGATATTAGGCATCATTTCAGTGAGTCACCAAAATGCATGAAGATTAGCAATATCAGTATATCAGAGAGGAAGAGAGAAAAATGGAGATAATTCTCTTTCAAAACTTGCTCAAGGATATTTATGTTAAATATTGGGTTAAACATAACCTCTTTAGCCTCACTGTTCTTTACCCTTTTTTTTTTTTTTTTTTTAAGTCAGACCCTTAGTGAGGCAAGAACATGAAAGGATTATAAAGGAAAAGCAGTGTAGATTCTCCAAGATATGCCCATAATTAGATTCACTTCAGTTTTTAGGACTTATTATTAAATTATAGAGTGTTTACTTTTTTTGCATTCAAGTCTTCTTCTATAACAAAATGCATATATATCTGATTAAACGCAATTTTGTATCTTTCCACTTAGACAGCGAATACAAATGTTTCACATGGACAGATACACAATGCATCCACTCTGATTAATTTTTTTTTAAAACACAATACGGTTCTGTTTGCAGAAATCAATCTCATCTAACTGAGCTCCCATGGAAAATTGGCTCAAAAAAGAGTGGATTTTGACCTAGATGATCTCACTGTTGCAGTAGTATTGAAAAAGACACACACCCTGAAGTCAGCTTCAATTAATAATGAGAAAGATTCTCCACCAAACGTTGGCATTCATCACAAAGTGGTAAATACCATCAGAGCCAGAAGCTTCATCAGGTTAACTCTGAACGACATCATTATTTTTGGTTGCACTCAGATTGCACACCATCTTATTATATGTGCTTTACCTGAGGACATTATTAGGACTGCTAAGTTTATAAGCCCCAGAGCTGGACCGAACTCTACACCGTATGATAAAGATGAAGAGCAGACCCCTGGAGTTCAAGACATGTAGTAAGACGTTTTTATGGTCTTGACCTTTTGTTTAAAAAAATATTGACCAATACCATGATGGCATGAAGACCCCAGCTCTAAAACTGTGTGATCTTCTGTGACTCAACATGATTTTCCCTTGCTCAATTCTTAGATTAAACTTGGCTCAAATGTCATATTTGATGATTATTGCTAACAAAACATATTTCTAAAGTGGCATAAGAGGAGCAGTAGTTTGTGTTTCAGTTCACCAGAACCAGATGATCACCTGGAGTTCAGGAGGTTTTATGAGCTTGACATTTTATGAGCTTGACCAGTCTCAGACTCAAAGCTAAAAAATAATAATAGTAAAAAAAAAAATAATAATAATAATAATAATAATAATAATAAAAATAAAACAGTTTTTCAAGGGTTCCTTGGCTATTTCAAGATTTTTAGCTCCCTAAAGGTTTAAGGTTAAATCTTTAAGGTTTCTCCCAAAAAGGTCTTCAAGACCTTTGATTTTTGTTTTCTAAGAATTTATGACTAATATTAATTATATTGAATTATGACTATAGTTATGGAATATTTATAAACTATGAAAGTTAAATTATGTTATTAGATGTTAACTAATGTTATGAGTTTGCCATGTCAAGACCTGAAACTGAACATCTGAAGACTGGATAAAGACCAGGGGCTGTATTAAGAAGCTTCCTAACTTAATCTTAACTGTTTGGTAACCATGGTAATTAGGGTAAGGAACTGATTTAGGAAAAAATGCTATTACAGATAAACAATTTCAATGTTCCTATCCTAACATAAGGTAGAATAAATATATTTCGCAAGCTTCTTAACTTCACAAAATCTTAAATAAATCCTCCCAACTTTAGGACAACCGGCTGTCACTTTTCCACCACATAATGTTTTTTTACTTGTTTAATCCATATAGCTGCTATTTTACTACTTTTACACGACCAATGAAATGTAAACAGGCTGAACGTATTGATTGCGAAGCGTATGGAAGACCCTAACAATTGATGCGGTTTGATGCCAAAACATTCATTAGTACATACAGGATACCCCGGGCCATGATCCAATTTTCAAAGTGTTACTTCCACAGTGAAGTGGCCGACATAGCAGTTAGTGTTGTAAATTTCCCATAACTTACAACTTTGGATTCCTTTACTGATGATACCATCACTTCTAACTCATCCGTCAAAGTGTTTTTGTTCCATTTTTTGTATCTATTAAAATGTAATGGTTTGCAAAATCAAAATGAGGTGAGAAATGTAGCATCAGTTGCTAGGTAACAGGCAAAATTTAATAACCAATGTTTGATTGAGTATTTAGGATTTCCTAATGTGAAATATGATAGGATGAAGCAAGGTAAGATAGGATACCTAAAGTTAGTTAGGATTTGCTTCTGTAATACCAAATTAGGAAAACGTCTATCTTGTATTCTTCCTATCGTATCTTAAGACTTAAGTTAGGAAGTTTCTGTAATAAAGCACCACGTGACTGTCTGGTTTTGATGAGAATCTAACCATCATAGCCTCAGGTTCATGTTCTTGGCAGACAGGCGTGGAACCTGATGTAGTCTTCTGCTGCTGTAGCCAATCTGCCTCAAGGTTCAAAGTGTTATGTGTTTTGAGATGTTTTTCTGCATACCGTGGATGTAAAAAGTGGTTATTTGAGTCACTGTAGCTTTCCTGTCATCTGTCACTGTATCCTTCCTCTGACCTCTCTCTTCAACAAACTGTATTGGTCAAAATCTATATATCTAAAAATAACATAATTGTCAGAGCATGCCTTGAAATTTAGAGCTCTTGACACACTGAAATTCAGTAGTTAAATTTCCAGGATGATGGTGGGTTCAAACGATGGCTGAGGACTGGGGGAAGATTGTGGTATGCAGATCGTGGTATGCAGGAAAAATATTATTTGAGCTTGTGCTAATAGATATCGTTTTGTTTACATAAGGGGGTTTTAAAACATAGGTAGATTAGAAACCATCGACCTAATCTGGCAAATTGACAATACAGTAACTAACTAGTATTTAATAAGTAATGATAAAGTAATTACAAGTAATGTTTAAGTATTGAATATATCAAGCACATAGTAACTTTCGTACTGTGCATGTACAGCAGTATCTGATGCAATAATTACTCAGATCTTAAAGGGTACATATTTAGGTCAAGTAACATGTAATATGTGCATACATTAGAAATGTGAGTTTGTGGGAGCATAATAATGCATATTCGGTTATATTATTAATAAAGATTTACTTTCGAGTGAATTTTAAAGAATTATGTAATGTTGCAAGCAATATTACACCTTCAGTATTCACACTTAGGGGTGTGATGTGGCCTGAAGCAATGTACAGTTCCCACTCTGACACTGAATATTTTCCTAAAGCACGCATCCCAAAATGTTTTATTCCTCTTATTTGTCCTGAAGACTTTACCGTACAGGAAAATTTAAAGTTGACTGGGTTGAAAATTTAAAGTTGATTAAAGTTTAGCGTTGACTGTTATAAAGCACTGACATTGGAAGTTTCTTCCAAGAATGCTAAATAAGTGTCTCCTGACAGAAAACTTCACCATATCAACAATCACTCTTTCGGCATCTCTTTTGATGATTATCGCTAAGCATCTATGTACCCACTCCGATCCACTGAGCTCAGACGGACTCAGTAAAACTGTCACAGTAGAGGCAGTAGTAAATGTTTTCGAGTTTTGGATAAGGGGGTATGTGCAGATGGCTCAGTGCTCTGCCCCAACGGGACGCAGGTCTTTAAGGTTCTCACCTCCAGCCCTGCCAATACTCATCATGGTGGAGATAAAGCAGCTCTCTTTGATCTCCTACAGATATCAGAGCTGCACTCCTACCTCCCCAACTGCCCCTCCTTGAACCTCAGGCCTTATCTGCTTTCACTGGAGAGGGAGGCTCGAACCCCTTAAAAAGGTAGTGAGATAACAGTATGGACAATGTGAGCCATCATGCTGACAGGTTCATAAACCTAGCCTGGTCTGGGCCCATTCATCTCACTATAAATGAGGTGTGTGTGTAGGATCTCATTGTAAAATTCCTCTTGAGATGGCTGAGCACCTCAGATATCACACATTTTAAACCATTTTTTTTTTTTACCCTTTTATTTATGTTGAATAAAAATTTGGACCACGCTGAATATTTTTATTGCACGTGGTCTGTCTGTGTCACGGCCTTTAAAATTTACTGCAAATTTCAAAATAAAATTTCAGAGGGACTTTTAAAATCAAACTTTCGACACCGAATATGTCATATTAGGTAGAATGTGGCTCGTGCGTCCATATTTTGATCACTTCATTTAGAGCTTGAAAGTCAGAAGCAGTTGCTCACAGGTTCTTACATCATCCTCTGTATAACTCAATTTTCCCCATCACCGTTGAAAGAAATATAACAGAACAAAGCCACGTTTTATAGTCTCTCGTCTGCCCTGAGCCATTTTGGCTGTATGAACAATCGGACGGCACCATGCAAGCGTGCCGTTTGGCCAGGTCTCAGGATAACATCAGCGCGTGGCCTTTGGGAACTGGGCAGGAGACGGTGCGCAGAAATAAATAGCTTGGTTGAAGTCATCAGCAGGCCAGCTTCTCTGTTTGCTAGTCAGAGGTGGTCCTTTTCTTACGTTCACGCTCTGAGTCTTTCCCCTGCCTGGCCTGCCAGCGCTGTCCCACGCCACCCGTGCGGTAACCATGCACGGAAAGAATAACAACCACGAGCCATTACCGCTTCATACTCGAACGCCTGCACACACTAGAGGTTTTTTTTTTCTCAGCAGTGGGACATTGAAAAGAAGGATAATAAACCAGATTCCTCAGACTGTCCCACGTGTAAGTCATATCATAGCACGTTTAAACATCTGAAGGCCGCTAATAGCTGCTGGAACATAACATTCGTGAAGACAGGTGGGTGAAAAGTGTACAAGCGTTTGACACAGGTTTGAATTTCCTTCACCCAGACAGTCCTAATTGTGACTTTCTTCTAATGGAGGCCATTAATCAAGATCAATAAGACATTGAAGACTACTAAATGAGTGAATCCTTAAAACGAGTTACCTAAAGGCTTTTATTAACGTCAGTTGCTACAAAGACTTAATCTTTCATTTTCCTCTCACAGAATCACCCTCCATAGACACATATTCTTTTATATCCTGCATGATGTCATCTGAACAACGTCTTCCAAGGCGGCTCATTTCAAATGATGTTTTACACATTTGGCTATTTTATGACTGTCATTCGTGTCGAAGCAGCTGAATACGGCCCTCACACACACACACACACACACACACACACATACATATGACGAGTCTGTTTTTCTCTGTTCGGCAGCACGGTCCAGATTTCACACGTTACTCAACACAAATATATTATCTTTTACACTGAGGTCTCACTGCAGCTGAGCTCACACCGAAAGAATGCAGGTTTTTTCCTCATTTGTGTCAGTAAAAAAAGGAGAATAATAAACTCGGCCTTAATTGGAGCAGACCCCGGTGTCACCTTGGTGTCAGCGCATTAATAGGGATAGATGTTTTATTTGTTTAACATCCTGGCATCACGGTATTTTAAGACTGATCAGGGGTTACTGCTATGTGCACATAAATTGGACACAGTCAGTCTGTCATGATTATATGCCCTGTAGGGGAGACATTCTCCCTGCAAAGGCTGGATGTTTATAGACCGTATCTCTCTGTACTCGCTAAGACCATAACTCTCCATCCACACCCTGACTCCCATTGACTACATGTGGAAGCGTACTGTTAAAGGGAAACTGTGACAGGGTGAAGTAATGCAGGAATTCAGCAAGGCATGCGTCTTAGTATCGAGCTTGCAACAGGTGCTCTGCACGTTTTGCTATAGAAATGATGTTTGAAACATGTGACCTGCCCTGCAGCCTTCTGACTGATCAGAATCCAGACTGCTACACTGCTAGGATGCTAGGTGTGTCCTAATGGTACACAGTCTTTGGCACCTGCCTGTATTTTCCAGTATATTTTCATGAACTGTATTTGAAACAGCCCACGTGGCACAGGAAGTTTTCAGTGTTACCACAATTCACATTTTCCAAAACCAACAATGCTATACTTCTAGAAAATAAAATAAAATAATATACGATATGTATCACCGTCAGAAATGGTTTTGCAGAGACCCTTCCACGGTGTCAGCTTTGAGCAGCGGTTTCTGGACCAATGCTTTTGCTTTCACAGCTGCTAAAGTGTGGTCCAGGTGGACCCCCGCCTTGGCTATCATCTGAGCAAACGAGAAACCCCTCAGAGGCTGGAGGTGAATACCATAATCCAAAGGGAGAAGGGAAAAACTCGCTAATTGAGGCAGGGATAATTCCCGCTCCCGCTGTCTAATTGAGGCGAGGATAATCCCTCGGTTCTGAAGTGCTTCCTAAGCTCTTTACAGCCTGCGTTCACCTTCGTTTGCGGAGAGCCCATGGGTTTCTCAGCTAAAGGTGGAAGTGCACTGTTAAAGGGAGGGCTGACCACATTATTTTCTAAGGCGTAAAAGACCAATATGGCAGCAAATGGATCATATCAGACCACCAACTTTCAGGAAAAGCAAAGAATAGTGAAGTGTAATCCAAGAGAAGTAGTTTAACAGGCTTAAACCAGGGAAAAAAAGCCCTGTTTGAAAGAAATATGATTTCTTTAAATAGTACCAGGTATATGTAAGTGGATAAAAATCATAACTATGGAATTAAAAGGTTCTGTTGTGGCATTTTGACTGAAAATGAGTTAACTACATAAACGTCATCACTCCTGGAGTACTTTATTCTGTTGGGCTGTTTTTATTTTGCAGTGCTTTTGAGAAAAGCACTCACAGATAAACCTGGTTTTATAGTTCTATCTGCCTGCCAATCATCATCCAGGAAGAATATAGGATGAGTGCAACTTAGATGGCCTTAAACAATCAATATCTATGTTTTGTTTGCATTCTTACAGAAGGTAACAGTTAACTTTTATCTGTTCTACATATGTTCTACATACGCTCAACAAGAGTAATAAAAAAAAAGTTAATGTACAAAACAGGTACAGTAGAGGTCTACTGTACTCAGTGGAATAAACATTCCGGCACATTAGGAAGTCTTCAGCATAGCAGAAAGCTAATATTGTCACTAGAACAGCTAATATTAGCTTTTTGTATATAACAGACACTGATATATATATATACGTTTCCACTGTAGCAAGGGACTGAAATTGAGCTAGCAGTCTTGTAAGATGTTTTTGTGTGGTGGCACAGAAGTGTGTGTGGTGTTTGTTGTAATCTATTTTAATACTGTTAAATGTTTAACAGTGAAATTTTAAAGTAAATGTTTAAAAACAACTTAGTTTAGTGTATTTAAAGTAAAAAAAAAAACATTTTGAAAAATAAACCCTAAGGAAAAGCATATACTATCATAATGTGGTCTTAAAATGTCTTTCTCTGTTCTCAGTTATTTAGTTAGTTAATGGGATTTTTTGCAGGAAATATTTGATTTACTTGAAAAATTTCATTTCAATTACAATTTCTATATATACAGAATTTTGTAAAAGTTAGTTTTTTTAACTGGAATTTCAAAATGTTGCGGTCCCATATATCAAAACAGCTGTTTACGCAGAGAGACCCATATAATACTAAAACTGAAAAAATAAATAAATAAATCACGACAATATCCATTCGGGGTTACAGGCCAGAACATTGTTTTCTTTTAAATCTGTAATACACAAAGGGCTCACAATCACATATCAGATGGCTTCTGTGCTCTGTGATCTGGCAATCGTATATCTGCGTCAGGGACATTCTGTCGTTCACAGTCGGGGAGATGCCAGAGCTGAGCTAAGCCCCACTTCAAAGAGTTAACCTGATCCCTGAGCCCTGGCAAAGCACAGGGGGTTAAGGTAACGTTCGCCAGCGAGACTCAGGGATGTGAGGGGTTGTGGGAAAAGTGTCAAAAACAGCACAGGGGAAAAGGGATGAGGTCAAGACTAAAGCCAGACCCAGGGCTGGACCCGACAGGCTCACTCCCGGGCATTTATTTGAACAAAATTACGCAAAAATGAGAGCTGAGCAAGGATCAGGGATCACACATATCAACAAAACCTTTAACACTGCTCTGAGAATTTTTTTAAAAAGCTGATCCAGAATCAGCACTATACACTAGGCCTAGGTGTTTATGTGACTTGGTGTTTACAGGGATAACATCCCCTCACACCCACTCACACCCCTCACACCCCCAAACCAGCAATAATGTCACAATCTGGGTTTCAACAGATTAAGGCTTAAGCCGTAGAAACAGCTTTAATTTATAAACTTAATATCAGAATAAACATAGTTTAAGGTTCTGCTTCTTGTTAGTGAGTTATACCCAGTTTAGAGCAGTACCCAGCTTACTGGGGAAATTACCGCAGTACATATCTAGTTTGTTGATATATTGCCCCAGAAGTTATAACACTATATCATCAAAGAAAATTCTCCCCATGGTCCCAACCACATGAACAGAGCTGTGGAAATCTGCCTTTTCCTTTCATGCACCACAAGCCTGGAACAAGCTGCAAGGCATATTTAACTTTATATTTACTTTAAGCCAGTTTTCACAGAACAATGCCATTGTTTTAAACATGTGATATTATTTTTCATTATTCTTTTTAGAACCTGATCCCTGTATGTTTTGTGTCTATATGTTGCATTTTGATATGTTTTTGCTGTGTTATCTGTCTCCGTTTGTACCTACTTGTATTTGATTTCTTGATTTTTTAAAAATTTAGTTTTTACATTTTGCTGCCCATCTCAACCCGATCTCCCTGCCAGAAGAGATATTGTATCTCATTGGTAACTTCCTGGTTAAATTAAGGACAAATAAATTAAAATCTAAGGTGGAAAATATGGTTAAGCTGGTAGCTTATAGCTTATTCATGGGATGCAATATGTGGATTTAGTTTTCTTATATTTAACTAACTTAAATTGGTGGAAAATTATAATATAAAAATTACTTAAACATTTTTTTATTGATGCATTTGTCCATATTATTATTATTATTATTTATTTATTTATTTATTTTTTCCTGCGAGAAATGTAGTACTTTCTTGGTTTTGAGCTTAAAGTGAAAAAAAGAATTTGTGTAAAACACCATTTCTTTGGTTACCTGAAATTTTCAGAAACATATTTCAAGGCTTAGGATATGAATCATTAAACTGGAAAATGTGGACATAATTATTACCGTTTAGATTTTCTGCTTTATGGATTTTCTCCCTAATTTGATTTTGATGAATTCCCACCCACAAACTAGCTTTCTTCTACTAAACTCTTGGACTTCTGGCCACAGATGGCATAATCAGTATTCGACTCGTGATCTCTGGATGATTGGGTGAAGGCTTTTCTATTGCACCCTTTGTGAGCTCTCTTGGCTTACGTTTGACATGGACTTGTGAGGAGGTTTGCAGTTGTCACGTCTTGTTCATTTCATTTCAAGTCCCCGAACAAGAATAAAATAATATTTGAAATCAACATTTGGTTTAAAAACACCAAAGGATTTTTTTATTCCAAGAACTCGAGCCAAATGTTCATTCCTCATATGCTTCACACATGTACACACCAATCAAGAGATGAATAAGATCGGTTTAATTAAACTACACATAATAATAATAATAATAATAATAATAATAATAATAATAATAATAATAATAAATGTAAAATGTACAAGTTTTAGCAAATAGTTTCAGTGTTCAGATGAATAAACTACACAATTTGTAAAATGTAAGAAAAGAACACTCAAATGAACTTGCAGGTTTGGCGGCTCACTTTAAAGGCAAACGTGGCAGAATGCACTCAACATGTTTAATAGCACAAGGGGACTAAATTAAGATCAGCACTATGAGAACAAAAAACACTCATCCCAGTTCTTATATGTACATTTACAAACAGGAAAACAGAAAAGCTCGCTATCTGGGGTTTTTTACACAGACGCTGATAATGCTGGCTGGTAAAAACAAAATGATGGAGGTCATGGCTTTTCTATATTATGCACAACAATATACATATGAGAGAGAGAAAACAACAGCACAAATCAGTGGTAGACTGTCTTGTGTGTGTTTCAATGTCACTTCTCAGAGAGAGCGAGAGAGAGAGAGGGAGAGAGAGAGAGAGATCACAGTAAAATGGCATAGCCAGCACCCCAGCATATATGGGCAGGTTGACAGAATATTTTCCGTAGGTTCCAGTTTTTAGGAAATTTTCAGTGTTTTCAGAATGTTCTGAACTTTTTACTCAACATTTAGAAACTTTCCTACAGATTTGCTAAAATGTTTTTAGTTGAAAGAAGGTTAAAACTGAAATGTCAGGTTGTGTTCACGAGGACATTTTGCTATTTGTCATAAAAAAAAAATGTTTAAAAGTTAAAAATGTTTTCCTCAAAAATAGCTGTTTTTCCTCTACTTTGAGTGTACAGAGTAAATTGTGTCAGTAGAGTGGGTGGAAAATTACAGAAACGTTTACTCTCCAAATGTGATCTGGCATCGAGTAACATTTTCTTCAATTTGAGTAATTTACTGTGTTGCGCTGGCAGAGAACACGGCAACGTGAAAAGATTACACTCCAAGATCCACCAGAGTCAAACAATTATTGATGGCTTGATCTAATTTTTTTTTTTTGACATGCGTCAGCAAATAGAAGACAGTCTTCATGATTCACTTGGATATTAGGGAGGATGGAAAAGAAACTAATTAAGGCTTTCATATCGCATCCAAAATGTCTATAATAACAGTTTGGCGCACTCTATGCACAAACTTCATCCTAAACTCAATCTCCATCCTCCGTCTCTGGTATGCTGTGGGGATTTTATTTATTTTCAATGCCATGGCTTGGCTCCACTTGTGTCCTTAAAGAGACCATCTTTTCCATCCTGATGGGCGTGGTCTCATCCAGGATGACTCCGCCCCACATTCACAGGACACGAGGGCTCACTGATTAGTTCCATGAGGATTAAAATGATGTAAATCATATGCTATGGCCTTCACATTCACCAGATCTCAACTCAATTGAACACCTATAGGAGATGTTGGAGTGATGTGTTAGACAGAGCTCTTCACACCATCTGAGGGAAAATCTTTTGGAAGAAATACTTTTCCTTTCATTTCTTGCTCATTTGTGTTTCTGACGGATGCTGAAAAGTTCTTGTGATCGTAGCTATATGAGTGACATTACATTCCTAAGATTCCCAGATCAGACCTTATGGAAAATGAAATTCCAAAATAACCTGCTTATTACAGTTAACTAGAAGATATGCATTACATACAGTTGAGGCCAAAATTATTAGCCCCCCAGGAATTATGGAACATTTTTCTAAACTTCTTCCCAATGTTTGAGGCATTGATGAAACTTGATATAATCAAACATTCACCAGTGCTATTCATTAGCTTTTGCGACATTTTGTAATATAAAATACATTTTTAGGCTTGCTTTATATCAAATATAGTAAAAAATGGGGTGGTCAAAAATAT
>JAQQZR010000023.1:24135206-24148213 GCA_030068235.1 Notoglanidium macrostoma | reverse complement strand
CAGTTAAACATGGTGGTGGGAGCATCATGCTGTGGGGCTGTTTCGCAGCCTCAGGCACAGGGAGCCTTGTTCGGGTGCATGGCATCATGAAAAAAGAAAATTATGTTGACATTTTGAGGGAGAATACGCAGAAATCTGCTCGTAGTCTAGACTTAGGTCGTCGCTGGGTCTTCCAACAAGAAAATGACCCAAAGCATACATCGAAATTAGTCCAACAGTTCCTCAAGGATACCAAAACCAAGATCCTGGAGCGGCCCGCACAGAGCCCAGACCTCAATCCTATTGAGAATCTGTGGCGCGTGCTCAATGTGAATGTCCATGCTCGGAAACCATGCAATTTGGTCCAGCCAGGACAATTTGCAATGGAAGAATTGGCCAAAATGCCTCAGGAGAACTGTGCTAACCCAGTAAAGAACTACTCTAAGAGATTGTTGTCAGTTGTGGCTCAGAAAGGGCACACTATTGACTATTAATGGCCAGGGGGCTAATAATTTTGGCTGTCTCATTTTTGCCCTTCCTTGTTTCAACTCGGTATATCAATAAAATATCCCAATTAAACTTAGTGGCATTGTTTTTTATAGTGTATTGGTTTCCAAAATAGCCAACACTTGTTGTTAATGGTCATTTTCATGGAGAAATCAAAAGTGTTGTCTAATTTCATAAGGGGGGCTAATAATTTTGGCCTCAACTGTATACAGTATGAATATCTTTGTTTCAGATTTTGTCCATAAGTATTTTATTCCTAATTTTATTCATTTAGCAAATCTCAGGTTTGTTCTTTGGAAAAGGAAAATAACAAACGCTTGTTTCATCTTACTACATTTCAGTGCTGAAATATGTACGTATATAATCAACATAGCCCTATTCAGCTGGAAATTCTAGCTTGTGAAACTGTTCTTAGTAATTAATGTGGAATCTCTGTCAGTGATGATGTTCATTTTCTCCAGATTAGAACAGTAAAGAAAGAATAAAAAGACAAGAAGTAGGTGATGAGAAATGTGAGGAAAAGTATAAAGGGAGAGCTCTGTATTGAGACTAAAAGTTGCTTTTACTGTCTGGCACTCATACGGTTACGTTCTGTCTTCTCTTTCTCTTTCTCTTCATTCTTCCTTTCTCTGAAACATTTCATTGCATTCATTCTCATTTTCTATCCTTCTCACTCATTCCTTCTTTTTTTTTCATCTCTTCCTTAGACGTCCGTCTCGGTCATACTCTCTACATTATGTTCAGACTTGACCTCCTTCATTGGCTCCTCTCCTCTTTCTTTTCTCTCATCCCTCCTTCCTGATATACCTCCATCCCTTCCTCCTTCCTCCATCCTGCTCTCGGGATCCAGCGGCTCTTCTTTGACCCTGATCACGCTGGCCAGGGCACTGGGGGCCTCGCTCTGTCCGCTGCTCTCTAAGTGAATGCTGTTGCTGCTGCTGCTGCTGTGGCTCCGGATGACTCCAGCAGGGGGCAGCGTGAGCTCCAGGCCTCTCGCCTCCTCGTCCTCCTCCAGGTGAGCGGTTGGGTTCCTCAGCTGCTCAATGGACTGTGACAGCATCTACACACAGTGTAGATTAAGATTAAGTACAGATTTCTTTCTTGCTTACGCACACACATACACCCACATACACATTATTTGTTCATCATTTGATCCTGTATGAATAAGTTAGGGATCCAGCTAGGAAAGTGAAGACCTCTCTTAAATAAACAAAACGTCAGCAAATAAAATCCTCTGTCAAAAAATCTATCAATAAAAGTCAGTCATTATTGTTCGCCACCATTTTGACCATCACTTTATCATTTTCCACCTTGTCTCTTTGTGTGAAAGATATAAACTCATAAACTCAAAAACTGAAGTAAGGGTTTATGGTGATTTAGAAACCAAATGTTATTAATGAGCCTATAATTTTACACAACCTGAGAAAAAAAACAAACATGAGCAGTATGTAAGGAATAAAACACTTGGGGTGTTGTTACACTATAACACTGGGGTGATGTTTCCTATAGCACTTTTATAGGAAAATAATCACTGACATGGCCCAATGCAATTTTTGTACAACAGTATGTTCCAAAGTTTTATTTTATCCTTACCACCGCCATTTGCAAATGAGATTTTTTTTTTTTCATTTATTTCTTTCATTTATAATCATTATAAACAATCAATCCCTAACCAGCCCATTTTTCTCTCCTTTCTCTCCTTTTAAGTGACCAATCAGAATCAAGAAATTCTAGACAGCAATAATACAAGCATGTATATTTCCCAGGCCGACTCACCCTTCCCCAAATCCAGTGCGTTGCTTTTGTTTTGAAAGCACGTGTCTGCTACCTGCTAGCTCTCTGTGCAGCAAAACCTCTACACATTTACTATTAGTGATCCCTTCAAAACCTCAATCAAAACTTTTTCTTCATTCACGTGTCATACTTGGAAGCTTTGAACAAAATATGCCTCATCTTTTATTCCCTTCACGGCCGCCTGCAAGACGACAGAGGCCGGTTCTAGTCAATTACATAAGGAATAACCTTAAGAAAATGGAATGGATATATCAATACAACTTAAAATATAGATATGTTCATAAAATATCTTCAATTTCATGTTACAATTTAAGATCTATGGCCTAGGATGTCACTGGATTGTTGCAGATTGTTTTGGAATATCACTACCCTCAGAAATGGCGACTCGCTTGGCGTAGAGGATTCTGGGAATTTTTGCTTTTAGATGACTTTATTGCCTTTATTCATATTTTATTACTTTAATCATTTTAAAAGATTACATTTAAATCAACTAAACTTCCATTTAAATATAAATTCTTTCAAGAATATTAGTCCAAATAACAAACAGCTACACATTATATGCTCACTGCATAGGGTATAACCTAATGGTATTGTCAGACGTACATAATACACAATATGTCCAGGAAAACGCCATCTGAGAAAAAGTAAAAGTTTGACTCTGATAGTATTTTTTTCAATACTACAGTACTACCTACTTGCACGTATCAGTTCAAACCATCAGTTTTAAAATGTGTAAGAAACCCTGAAATGTCTTTTTTATACCCATTTTATATTTTATCAATTTATACCCATATTCTATTTTGTTTATTAGAAGGGTCACTTATACAATAAAATTTTGTATTTTGAAAGATTTAAATAACTAAATGAACTCTTGGTATTGTATACATTTGTATGTCAGGGTTTTTTTTAACATGCATATATCAACACAAATTCAAATAGACTAGTAAAATAAAAATTCATAAGGTATGAATAGGATAATTAGCTTTAACATAAACGTTAACATAAAGCCTCAACGTAGTTGAACATAAACTTAATTCGCTTTAACATTTTACAAACCTCATTTCATTGCATACAAATTTATATAACTTTCAGTGGGTTTTTTGGTGGTTTTCATCATTTAGGCTGGCTGTATGTCTAAAAGGCTGAATGCTTTTAACATGATCCTGGGGCAACTGAGACGAGAGAATTCAGCTGCTTGTGCTCTTTTTACAAGAAAAGATAAATTAAACATGTATAGTATAAGAGTGTTGCCAGCTTTTCTCTCAGGCCTTCAGGAAATGAAACTGAGGTACCAGGCTCAAGAGTCAAGGGGGAGAAGGAGGGGGAGGGAGATAGAGGGGGGGGAGCGAGAGAGAGAGAGAGAGACAGAGACAGAGACAGATAAAGAGAGGGAGGGAGGAAGGGAGAGAGAGACAGGGAGGAAAATGAGAACAAACCGATGAACTGTGGTGTGGATAGAGAGAAAAAGACCAAGAAATGAATGAAAGAATCAACACATACTGTAACTATATGAGAAGAAATGTAAAAAAAAAGGAAGCAGAAAGGAATTAAGGGCAACACAGGACAGATGACATGAGAAGAAATGAGACAACGAGAGGAGAAGAATGGAAAGGTAGGAAAGAAATGAAGGACAAAAAAAAAGAAGAAAGGGAGGAGGAGGGGAAGAAAGGTGAGGCCCTGTTAGTGTGGCCCCAGTGTAAACATCCTGCCAGGATTTATCCACTTCCTGTCTCATTTGGGCAGCAGCGAGGGGCCTTTAATTCACCGTCTCTTTAAGAGCACTGAGCTCTTATAAAAAAGCCATCAGGAGCCACTCAAACCTGAGGGCTCATTAACTCACCTTCTGCATTCACACACACACACACACACACACACACACACACACACACACACACACACACACACACACACACACACACACACAGTTTTGCATTAACTCTGTGACCATTATATTAAATGATAAATGTGAATTGAATTAGCGTTGTTATTTACTGTTAACATGTAAATATATGCCAAAATGGAGCTTTTTAAACCAACTACGTACATCCACACAAAGCGGATTTTTATACTTCGAACCTTTTATCACTTGCTGTGAGTGACATGCCACAAGAAGCATGTGCGAAAAAACTCTCCTGTGACTCACACAAAAACAAAATGCTTGCAAGAACGTTCCACTTTACTTTTCATGACAAACCATTGATATAAAAAGATTCCTTGTTAGCCAAAATGTTAGTTTAGAGGGTGAATCATTCTGTAAAGGGTTTGTGTTTGACCAGTATGTCATGTTCAGTATGTCCTGAAGTTCCACCTCAGTAATTTCTTGTCCACTTAAAAGTACCTACTTTGAAGCAGATGGTGCTCTAAATGTCATCCTTCCAAAAAGATCCATAAGATCCCACACAACTTATGTTGTTGAGCTAAGCTAACTAGCAATTCAGATAAGGTTATCTATAACACTAGCTAATTTAATAATGATATTAGCTACCTAAACTAGCTAGCTATTTAAGCTATTAAAGCCAACCAGCAATTCAGATTAGGTTATCTGCAATACTAGCTTATGTAATGATGATATTAGCTAACTACCAAACTAGCTAGCTATTTAAGCTATATAAGCTAACTAGCAATTCAGATTAGGTTATCTGCAACACTAGCTTATGTAATGATGGTATTAGCTAACTGTCAAACTAGCTAGCTACATATGTCTTTCCACCTCTAGCCAGCTAAATTACATGTACTTAGTGCCTAATTCTAGGGAGCTATTAGCTAGATATCTTTTACTAAGATACATCACAGACAAATGCTCATTGCAATGCTGGCTAGCTTATGAAGTTAAGTTAGTTACCTAGGTTTAGCAAACATGTTCTGTTTTTGATGACTGAAATGTATTTTAAACTGTCATATAAGTAAGATATTAGATAAAGATGAATCATGTTTAATAATGGTGTTAACAGTACATTTTATTCACTTATAATTATTATTTGTGACGTTATAACCACTATTAACAGTCACTCTCTTACCGGCCTTTCTTTTTTTCCTCTTTAGTTAATAAGACAAAAAAAACCTGTATCTTGTCATGTTACCAGGAATCTGAAAACATGCTAATAATATAGCAGAAACTCTGTTATAAAACCAGATCTACAGGGAAAATGCATGATTCTGATTGGTTAATCCTGTTTCTCACTGTAGTGGTTGTTAGTAAACATTTAAAAGTAATGGAAGCATCATCATTATAGCACAATTATTGCTCAATTGTACATGATCAGTTGTGTATGTGTGTTTACCACCTACGAATGAGGATTTGGAACTGTCATAAAATATTTTGTGTGGTTCAGACCTGTAAAACCCCAGACACACACCCTCATCCCCCACCAGCTACGCCTCTGATGGTTTCTCTAAAGGAAATGCTTCAATGGGAAAAAATTCCTGTTTGGAAAAGCACCTACAGGCGAATAATCGGGTCTGGTCTACCACTTGAACATAAAATCTGCCTTTAAACCCTACAGTCATTATGTATAATCTTTTATTCACCATTCAGATCACGTATATATGTTTCTAGCAGGCTCGTGCTTTGTTTTCCTTTAGAAGTTCACTGCGGTAACCCACAGGCATGCAGCGTTATAAAATGTCCTAGGCTGACTCATGGTGTCACACTGTCACACTCCAGTCATGACGAGCTACAGTACCGCAGAGTTAGTGCTTTTCCAGACCTCACACACTCAAATGGCTCAATTCAAAAGACTGTGGCCTGAGTGAAATACCAGTGTTCGCGCTAACTGAAGTACCTGGTTGATGTGGACCTGCTGGTGGTATTGCTTCTGTTTCTCCACAAAGTTGTGGTGTTGCTGCTGAAGGACAAGTTGGGCCAGCGTGCTCTGGGGAAGCGGTGCTGACTGGGTCCGGTTCAGAGGCCGGTGCCGAGGCAGCCTGGGACGAGAACCTCCTCCTGAACGCTCCTTCATCACCAGAGGAGACTGGGGGAGAACTGAGACACTTCCTGTGAGCAGACAATGAAACGGAGGAAGAGAGAATGAGAATGAGACTATTCTCTCCAAACCGGTAATTTATTGTGGTTTCACAATGGTACCTTATGTGTAACCATGGTTACCAAGCTTTAAACCATGGAACTACAATGATTTCTGAGCTCTGATAGTAATGCTGGTAAATCACATATTTATATTAATGCATTTATTATACTGTAATATGTTTGTTAAGAAGCTATATACAGGCAATGCCTGTTTATAGCTGCTATAATATAAGGGAGAACAGGAAACAAACTTGTTTTGCAGATGTTACACATCATTAAAGGTAAATATCAATGAAAAAAATCACAACATGCGGTTCTTTAATAAATAAAAATTTTTTTGGGGGGGGGGATTGCTGGGGAATTAAAGGAATAAAACTCTTCTAGACAAAATATTCTAGACAAAAAGGAAAATATTGGTCATATCACACAAAAACAGCACTGATGAGCTGATCAGCACACTGCTGTGTTTTATTCCTTCCTTAATATATATTCAGTTATACATTACCACATTTAATATAGTATCCTATGCTAAGCGTGGCTGATATACGCTTATGTTATACTCTGATATACTCTTATATTCTTATGATATACTCTGATATACCAACACACAACCATGGTTTTAATGTTGTATGTATGTTACCTTAAGTTGCTATACGGATGAAAAAAGAACTTATAGAATGACAGAAGCTGACTCATTGTAGCATTTGCAATTTTAATATATGATATGACAATTTGATTTTTGTATGATATGACATATAGAATGATTTGAAGAATAAAGTATGGAGTAAGTACTAATGATTTCATAAATGTCATGCAATGAACTATACACATGAATAAGCATAAGTAGTGCTAGTGTTAGGCTACTAAGTGCCAGGTTTACACTTTGTGATGCAGATTTACCAGATGAGAGAATCTTCTGCTGTCTGGTCTGCTCTTTTAGTAATAGGTGCTGCAGCAGAGCCTGATGGCTGGTGTTCACCTTCGGCTCCCGAGAGGCGGCAGACGCCGAGCTCGCCTCACCTGCACGCTCCTTAGGCTGCAGGGCAACAAACAAAGAGAGAGAGGGAGAGAGAGAGAGAGAGAGAGAGAGAGAGAGAGAGAGAGAGAGACAGAGAGAGAGAGAGAGATGAAGGGTTTAGACAGGGGAATTTGGAGACATGCTAAATCCCTGACATGATCATGCGTGTTTTATAAATACAAAGAGGGGATTCAAATGGGCAAAAATGAATCAATGAATGAATCAGTGAATCAAATCATCATTTAAATAATATCTTTAACAAACATACATACACATTAAATTTCTTTCATTTGATTAGCTACAATATTTAGTTAGTTTTAACTTCTAAGTCAGCAGAAAACTTAAAACTGCACTTAGGCACAAAAACATACATCTTATTATATGTTTCAAAAACAAAATATTTTACACTGTCACAGTTTAACAGTAGCTTGTATTATTTAAATAACAATAATTCATAATTGAGAAAGTGTAAACAATTTCAATAAAATGTCACCATAAACTATAACAATATAATGTCATATTTGTCCATCATCGCCAAATTATACAGCTAAGTGTGTGCGTTATATATTTTTGACATTTATCTGTTAACCTGAATAACAAATTAACAGGCTGCATTTTTGTTAATAATATTTAAAACAGACTTAGGATTCATGTCTATACATCATCACTTATTATATTCTGTATATATCAGAACTGCATGTTATTTCTTGTCAGCACGTCATGAAATGTGGTCCGAGTTGAGTATGCAACTTATCAGCTTGGGTTTGGGCAATTCAATCACTTCACAATAAAAGTGTTCAGAACCACGTGTGCTCTGAAACCCTGCTGCTAAAGTACATTATGTTTGGTAACAAAAAAAATGGAGCTTGAGCATAAAACAACTTCAAAGCATTCATGCGTGCACACGAGTTGCATAACAAGTGGCTAACCTGAAATGTAAAACCTGGCAGTGCATATTTATGAGGGGCAGTTACAGGGCCCAGTTTCCTTACGGTTTTATCAGGCTATGATGAATGAGGCGATAAACTGCGCAACCTGAAACCCAAAACTCACTCTCCCTATTTACGCACGAAGCTCGAAAGCCTCCAGGTCAGAGGGCAAAACCCCCGTAGCTATGCTAGCATGAAGTTAAATCAAAGACGTAAAAAAAGCAGAATACTAACATTTTCTCTGTTATTCTCTCTTTCCTTCTGTATCTCCATTTGTGCATCTCACTATGTCAATCTAACTTTCTCTCACTCTCTCTCTCTCTCTCACGCCTTCTTTCTTCCTAAAATAAAATGTACTGTATCTTTATCCCAGCAGTCCTGTTCACCTTGCACATTCCACAAACAGGCACATGACTGAGGAGAATGATTCTGGTCACATTCATATCTGTCCCAGAAGGAGAATCCCTCATACAGCATTTCTTGCATTCTCCAGAAATAGAAGGAGCCCGATGGCTCACTTACTCCTAAAAATACTGCTTCAGTTACTTCGTCTTTTTCTAAGAGGACCTATTCATATCTGTTCCCGTGCAGAGTGAGCCCAGGGTCCTGTTTCTGGACACGTTCTGAATTTTACTGTATGACGACAATTATGGACATAGAGGGAAGAAAGATACACAACAGTGTCTGTTTAATTCTAGAGAAAACTGACACTGTTTGTAAGACATCACCTGATTAATTATCTAGTCTAAGACATGTTTATTTGTAAAGCATTTTAACATTGGACATTGTCACGAAGCAGCTTTACAGAAATTCAGATGCCTAATAAGCAAAGGCAACTTTGGCAAAGAAAAACAAAGAAAAGCTTGTTGGCATCAATATTTACACAGAGAAAGTTCCTTGTATTCAGTGTCAGGTTATACACATGCTTAAGTTGATTTTATGGGCACGCTGTGCCGATTACATGTGTAGTTCACACATCTGAGGTAGATTTTTCTTGAGTAGAGTCATCTGAGATGAGGTTAGCTGTCTAGACCACCACCTTTAAACACATTCACTTGCCTTTAAATGGCTTTGTTTGGTTACATTTTAAGCATTTTGGTAATGTGAGGTTTTTAAGCACAATTATATTAATTTCTCAGTACATGCACATAACTCAACTCTTATAGCATCAACGTCTCGCAACATGTGCATAAAACAACCGCAGAGCATAAAGTCTCTGGACGTCACTGTGTCAATGTAAAATGTAAAAATCCTCTCGGTCGGCATGTGAAGGATGGGAGAAGGAGCAAGGTGCGTTGAGCAACCCCTGACAAATTCCTTCCATTTGGTGAGCTTGCAGAATGCACTCACATAGAGCATGGTACAATTACATATTCTGAGATAAAACTATAAATAGATGACAAAGTAGTGTTGGGACATTTGCCTGTCCTTGCTCACATGGTAGCCTGGCCATTGCTACGTTTATCTACAAACTTTGTTCATATTAATAGGTAATGATAAGCATATTCCATATACTATTCTTCTGGGGTTCTTACAATATCTGAATGTGGTGAATGCTGACAAAATTTTTAAGAACCCCTCAGTGATTAGAACCATACGTGGTCAGGGCTGACAATCGTTATTGATGGATAATATCTAAAAACACGTAAATAAGTATCGTTGACAAGACAGTTAATGTCTCAATATGACCGACACACTGATGAAAATCAGTCTGAGCGCTGTGTCTCTGATGATCTGATATCATCTCATTCTCTTAGTGGAGAGATCTGAAGATAACTCACACTGATCGGCGAAGGCCCAGAGTGGAGGCCTAGGGTGAGGTTAGGAAGGGAAGGTGACGTGTAGAGGTTTAACAGAGCGAGAGAACCGTCTGCCTTCAGAATTCCCCCCTGTGGCAAATACTGCTGCAAGAGAGAAAGAGAGAGAGAGAAATATATGGTTATATAGACAAGTAGTAATATTCAGGACTGGCTGATATATATGGTCAAGCAGCTCTAAGCCCTCCCTCTGTTTAAAGAAAAAAAAACTTATAAATAAGGCTTAATTTCTGGCATTTATTGACAACTATTTTTTACACCTGTAGGTAAAAATACACAGAACGATTTGTGTCGAGTGCTAGGACTGATTTCTTTCTAGCCCAGGCTGCAGCATATCATTCCCAATCATGTTGTGGTTTAAAATAGCATCACATTTATGAATGTTGTTTTCCTGCTGCAGGGTATTTAAACAGCTCAGAGTATATTTGTCTGTGGAACTTTAATATATATCATTTAGACACTAGTGTGTATGTTTAGGATGACTCTAGTGTTTCACACCTTTCCATCAAAGAATTTTTCCCTATCATGGCCTCGGATAAGGAAACGCTATACGTGTGATGGATTTAGACAGTCAGACAACCTTTTCAAAATTAGTCTGTTCATCCAGACTGTGTCTCCTTCTCTTGTGTGTGTGTGTGTGTGTTTGTGTGTGTGTGTGTGTGTTGTACATTAAAATTATACTCGAGGGCAAAAATACGGAGTTGCATAAATACTCGTTTCCAAATCATTTCGATTAAATAATCCTTCTGTAATGTTTGCCGTCTATTTATTGTGTCTCTATTTTTAAAATGGTATATGTGTCCAAAATAGTGCATTATGGGAATTTTGTACCTGCTAGGATAAATCATTTAGACACATTTAGACACATTTTAGGACTTCTTGAGAGCACTATACATATATTCTTTACTGTATAATCAGAGAGTAAATGACTCCATAAAAAAACCATCCCTAAATAGTGCACTGCATAGAGAATAAGGGTCCAGTTTAGGATGAAAGAATATTTCTTGAACTTGTTTGTCAACTTTCTAACATAGAAACTAAACAAAGTATATGTCCTAGAAGTGATATTACATGTAGGTGTTTGGCGTCTCTCTTGTTTTATCAATGAAAGTTTGCTAAATTATTTACAATTTCATATTGTCTTATCATAGTAATATTGGATGATTTACACTACAGTTATGATCTTTTTACTAGATTTCACATGTACATATAATGCACATGTAGTACACAGGTTCTACAATTATAAGGATCTATATTATGTTACAGCCTATTCAGTGAACATATATACTGAATTGGAATTTGGTGTGTGTTGGAGGGTTTTAAATAAAAATGTTTCTTTATGGAGATGATACAAGTTGAAAAAGGTAGATTTTTATATAGACTCCAAGCTGTCTAAGAAATTGTGCTAAATATCAATATTCCAAATTTTAAACACTATAAATTTAATGATAAAACTATGATCTTACCTCGTCTACTTAAGAAAGCATCACATATTTCCCCCTCTATGGTTTATGTGACATGAACGCACAGTGTAATGCTACTGCTAATGTTTGCTATCCTATTGCACTTTTAAAATTAAAACTATAAATCATGTTTTAAATGAACTGGACAACCTTATACACACATACACACCCTTTCTCCTGGGTTTCACCTTCGTATTACATCCCTAAGGGACTGAAAAGGAAAGTTGAATGTAACAAAGCCCATGCTAGGGCTCCATTAGACAAACAGGAAGCTCTGTGAAATGATTGTGGTTGTGTCAATATCATACCAAAAGTCTGTTTATAAGTGTGTATGTGTGTGTGTGTTTATGTGCACAAGTGTGTGAGCAGCAGCCTGGGAGGTCTACAGATCCCAGCGCCTGGGATAGCAATTAAGCCCTAAACATACACACCCACTTTCACACACCCTGTGACGGGGCCGTCCCTGCTTGCGTTCCACTGCAGAATTATGGCAGACAAACACAAACAGGCCGTCTCTGGGGGGCCGCGTGTGAAGATGAGCCGCAGAAAGAACTCCATTGTGTCCGGGGGTCCTTCTCTGCCCCGTATGCTGGCCCGCAGCCCAATGAGGAAATGCTTGGGCAGAACTTCACAGAACTACCACCCCCCTGAAGGCCCCCCTTTCTCCCCCCCATTCCTCTCAGCCCCCAACCAGCTATTAGACCAGAAACCGCAGCACAGAGCGGAAAGGACCTGTCACTCACAACATTCTAAGCTGAACATAATCACGCCCACATTCACTCACACAAACACACACACGCAAACAGACACACACAAAAAGTTTCTACACACATCAAACAGAGTGAGAGAGAGAGAGAGAGAGAGAGAGAGAGAGGTTAGTAGGGAAAAAGAAGACTGGAGGTAGAGGGAGAGATGAGAAAAAGAGACAGAGAGGGAGAAAAAGAAAAAACAGAGGGAGTGATGGTGTTTGAAATAGAAGAAAAGAAGGAACAGGGAGAGATAGAGTGCAAAGAACAATGGAAGAGAGAGAATCGCAGTGAGAAAGAGAACGAGGGGTGAGATGGAGCAAAAAAAGAAGAAAAGAGAAGCAGTGATATAAGTGAAAGAGTGAGAAAGTGATAAAGAGTGAAAAATAGAGTGAGAACAAGAAAGAGAGAGATGGTGTGAGATATTGGAAAAAGAGAGGGAGAGGTGGAATGAGAAAGAGAAACAGAGATATGGAGTGATAAAAAGACAGATGGCATGAGAAACAGAAAAAAAGAAAGGGAAAGATAAAACAGATACTTCTGAGATACTTCTGATAAAACAGAAGTGCTAGTACTAGGACCACATGTAGCTAGAAGAAAGTTTTCCAACTACGTAGTAACTCTGGATGGCCTTTCTGTTTCACCATGTTTCACCAAAGTAAAAGACCTTGGTGTAATTATTGACTCCAATCTGTCATTTGAAGCTCATGTAGATAATATCACTAGGACA
>JAQQZR010000023.1:24100844-24119037 GCA_030068235.1 Notoglanidium macrostoma | reverse complement strand
CAACGTAGAAAGCAAAATAAATAAAGAAAAACCTATGAAAAAGAGTAGGTGTGTCCAAACTTTTGACTGGTAGTGTATATGTGCTTCAAATAATGTAGTGAGCTACTGCTTACATAGATTCTTCCACATTCCTCTTTCATTACCTTTAGCTCTCTGATAGTTTCACCATACAGAAACACAATAATGCTATATTGCGCTGAAAAAGGCAATTACAGATATCCAATACGGCCGTCCCCGTGTCACATCACAATGTTAGAGGTGAAA
Organism: Notoglanidium macrostoma; assembly: GCA_030068235.1. Taxonomy (NCBI): domain Eukaryota; kingdom Metazoa; phylum Chordata; class Actinopteri; order Siluriformes; family Auchenoglanididae; genus Notoglanidium; species Notoglanidium macrostoma. The sequence continues at coordinate 24,118,773 of JAQQZR010000023.1, read as the reverse complement.
TATTGTTAATTTTCATTCATATTGTTCTTAAACAACATCTTCAATTATAAATGAGATCACTGAAGAAATGAACGCATACATGGGGCAGATATTTATGGAAAAGATTTTGGGTTAAGCAGACATTTATTTGTTTTTAGCTTCATTAGATTTGTAGCTCTGGATTATTCCAAAGAAGCAAAAATCTACTTTTCTGCTGTGAATATTTTTTAATAGCTCCAGTTTTCACTTCAATACCTACTTACTGTATTAGGCAGATATAACCTGTATGCCTAATATATTCTGAATATTTTGTATACATATTGTATTTGTACATAGTTTTTCCTTCTCCTTTTCCCCTTCATCTTCTTATGTATATACTTTGTATTGAACAGCTACAGTACCTGAGCTTCACAACAACCATTTCAATGTAACACTGTCCCTGAATGCTATGCACATAACAAATAAACTTGAAATAATAATAATAAATAACGGAAATAATGCTGAAATATACTGAATGTTCCATTTTCTTTGTCCTTGAAGGCAACCCAGGAAGCAAACTGACGTCAAGTCAACATTAGCAGACCCATGAGAAGTGTCCCTTTGCCAGCATTGGCCTGATAATAGCTTAACTTTGGCAGGGTTGTTATTATCAGGCCTCTTTTGCCAGGGCCATTTAAAATAGACAGCGGGGAACATCATTTTGCTCCCTGGGAATGTATGGTATTTCTTATTGAAAGCACTATACATTGTAGTTCAAACTATATTTGGAAGCTTTCCTATGTGCTCTGTTTTTTGTCTTTTACAGACATTGTCAGGTTCACGTGTATAACCCTGAAGTCCATCCAAGTCAATAGCATGGGTGTGGCACAGACACATTTCTCGGTGCTGCTTCTGACATTTCTGTCAGGTGCTTCATGGGTGTGACCTGCACTCCAGCCAAGAGCTCTCGTCCCTACAGGCACCTACCCTCACTTCAACCACAGCAACCTGGTGGTTTTCATTTGCAACCCCACTCTCGTATTGTTCCCCCAGAACAGAGCCAAAGATCTTCAAAAACCAGCTGTAAAAAAGGCCTCCTCAAACTTGCCCCATTGCCCTGTGCTTCCTGGTTCCATGATTTCCCCCCCAAAAAAATCACTTATGTATAAAGTCAGCCCTTTTTAATCAACCCATATAGGTCCATATTAGGTATGGGCAATTTAACCAAACAACACTTCCGCATTCTCACGATAGACGTTACATATAATTTAGCTCGACACACCATATATAATTTAGCTCAGATTTTGCTAACAGCACACCAACAAGGGCCAGAGATTTTTGTCTAATATTTGCTGAACTATTTCATGTAGAAGTAACAAAAGAGCACTGATATCTGAAGACATTGCAAATAACATAATTACAATATAAGGTATACAATATAATATATTATATCTCAAAATCAATATCACATTATCATATTTCACAGTTTCAGGTCCTACCAGAACACTGATAAACCGTCTCTAACACTTTCTCTCCTTTAAAGAGGCAGATTAATTGACAATCGTATGAATATTTATAATACTTTATAATAGTTTTTCCAGTGCTACATAGAAGCTATGGTTTTTAACCTCTAACCCAAGATATTACCATGCGTTACCGTTGTTCATTATATCTGTAACTATGATACAGCCACAGTTTACCAATTATTACTGTTATAACAGTTACAGATACTCTGAGTCCTCATGCTGTCCTCATGCTGTCATAGAAAATGAATCAATACCATCTGTCCAATCGGAACCAAGAATTCAAAAAAGAGCTGTGAGTGATTGCAATTATTGCAACAGACTGAGGATTTATTTGCCTAATATTAGGCTTTATAAAGATTTTTTTTAAAACCTTTGTTATCTACAGGACAGATGACAACAGATGAAAAACAGCCCATACAACACCATATAAATTTAAATTTAAGACAAGAACCTGCACACAACTGCCTAATGAGATACAGCAGCAATAATCCATTAGAGAGAGAAAGACTAGCAGAGTGGAAAATATCAAGACATATTGTGCAATAAACGCTGAGATTTAAGGATAGTCATTTTTTCATTGCGTTTTAGAAACGCAAACCGTTCGAGTTCCGTCTTGGAGCAAAGAAATCATCTGTGTTTGGCAGAGATGCACAAGAGCAGTCTAAAGCAAACCCAAACTATTTTGCAAGTGTCTGCGAAATAATAGGAAAACGAAAAAGTCCCATTGAGTCAGACTGTTCCATCATCAACCTGGAATTTCAGGGGTGAAACCACAAAGATGCAAAAAAAAAAAAAAAAAAAAAAAAAAAAGGAAAAAAAAAAGGAAAAACCCCACTGGTAATGATACTAAATCATACTGTTGCTCTATTTCAACTGTACTGTTACTGTATCTTTTACTTTAAAATGTTCCTGGAGTGTAGCTTTCCTTAAAGCTGTACTCTAAAAGATCCAGTTGTGTATCATCATCTATTTAAAGATACACTATAATCACATTATCATACACATAAAAAATTCTAAACATAAGGGTACCACTTCAGTGACAAGGAAAGACACAATTTAGTACCCTTTTTTCCTGAAAGTGTGTCATAACTCTATAGGTTTGTGATCTTGTTGTTCTAAAAGCCAACATAAATACAGGACATAAATACTTTTAAGGCCATCAGGACTAATCTGCAAAAAATATCCTGCTCTCACTGGTGTTATGTGAACCTCTCAGGGGCAAAAAACACATAAAGACATTCTGACCAGCGACAGAAATCTTTTTTAAGCTCAATCTAAAGACAGACGGCATGTGACTGTCATGTTCGAGACGCGGTTCGACTATTTTTATACGCGTGAACAAAACGGTAGAAAAAGGAAAGGCTGGTTGGCATGTGTGGGAATGCAGGCATCGGTGTCTGTGTGTGAGAGTGAGCTGGACTTGGGCCCTAATATATAAAGACATGTTGTACACATGGCCTTAATCTGTTGTGTGAGACAGCTTTTAGCACTGAACGCCTCCATACACACAACACTGCAGCGAATAGAATTCTTTCTTCACACGTGTTTTTTTAGAAATTCGCACACAGGCCTACATACACACATGTGCATGCACTGAAATATACAGACTTGCTATCATGCAGAAAAACTAAATCCAATGCAAAGCTACACACACACACACACACACACACACATATGCACACACCAAATTCCATATGAATTTACGATGCAGTTCTGGACACGTTCTCAGTAACTGACTCAGAGCCAAGTGTATTCTGAACACAACCATGACCCGATGTTAAAGTGTGTGTAAAGTGGCTGCTAGTCAGTCTGACTCCTGGGGCCCCTCACCCTGAAAATACACACTCCACAAAAAGCAGCGAGAACCAAAACAGAACCATGACACTGACCTCCGTGTTAATTACTACTAGTAGACTGCAGCATCTGCTCTAATCACAACTATAGACACAGCTACTGTGAGTGCCTGCATTTACACTGAGGAGACATAGTCCATGTACAGTTCCTAATTCCATCCATCCATTATCTATATCCGTCAGGATCACGGGGAAGCTGGAGCCAATCCCAGCTGACTTCAGGTGAGATGCAGGGTACAACTTGGACAGGACATCAATCTATTGCAGGGCTACCACAGGGACGAACAACCATTCACACCTAAGGACAGTTTAGAGTAGCCAGTTGACTTCATCTGCATGTCTTTGGGTTGTACGAGGAAACCGGAGCACCCAGAGGAAACCCATGCAGGCACGGAGAGAACACGCAAACTCCACACAGCTGGCCGCTGCAGTGGGCCGCGAAGTTTGAACCAAGAACCCTCTAGCTGTGAGGTGACAGTGCTAAACACTGCACCACGGTGCCATCCCTGTTCCAAATTATGACAAGGAAATTGTACAACTGTGAATACTACAACTGTCAGGTGCTCCCACACAGGTGGAAAAAAAGAGGTGTTCTGTAAAAAAAAAAATAATAATAATAAAAAAATACAAGAAAGTGCCATGTGCAACAGCAGAAAGAGTTTATAAATAAAGCCTTCCGGTGGGCGGTTTTATTAGGAGTTAACTCAGACAGAATGATAACCGAGGCTAATCTTAGCACCCTAATGCCTTAAGCCCAAAATAACGAGGCCAGGAATAGCCACACCCGAGCGCCAAGGAGCCAGAACATTGAGCTGGCCTCGTGCTCTGCCGGCCCTGTGAGGCTGAGGGAGGTAAACAGCATGCCCATCACGCTAGGCTTTAACTCGCGCCAGGGGCCAAAGTCAGACCTTGAATGATGCAAAAGCTCTCTGAAAGAAGGATAATCAGACACAAACTGGCACAAGACTACAGAGATGGAGTAGTAGTTTCATCTTGGCCCATTTTGCACTCATCTTGGCAGCTTGAAAAATAAATCCCTGAGGATTTTATTTGTGTTTTTTAATGGGTTTTCATGAGTTATTACATTCGGATTTTAATATCCTTTAAAATTTAAACTGAGAAAAAAAGATACTATTATAACTTCATCATTAACGCAGTAGCTTTAAATTAAGATAAAAAAAAAAAGTTATTTAGAGCATTATTTAACAGTAACCAAGTAGTTAATGGTTGTATTAATTAATTTTTTAATAATGAACCAAATAAGTGAAATAATGAACACCTGAACTAATTAATGTTTATTGCATCTATGAGTAAAAATACAAAGTAATATGACTTTATTTTTCACTCATAGTTACTTCCAGTGTGTGTATTTTCTTGTCACCAGTATTTACTTTGATTTTACATTTCGCATGCCACCACTTCAAAATCTGTCATCTTCAATATCAATGTCAATTTTTTTTAACACAGTTAGGCCAAAATTTCTTCCTACTCATGATCTAGGCACACCACACAGGGCATTCTACACTACTCAGTCAATTACTTATATGTAATTCAAACTTTTGTTTGGTTCTTTTATTTAAACATGTAACATGAATTTATGAGGCTTCTTGCCTGACATTTTGCAAATGCACTATGATGACAGATTTGCGTTTCGTGACTAAAAGCAGAATATCGGATCTTAAACATTAAAACATGGATTTTTGCCTTTGACTAACATGAAAAGAATTCAACTAAAAATAGTATTTTAAACAGTGAAATTTGTTCTGACAGGCTTATTGGATGCATCATCACTGAAGAATGTAAATCTTTCAGCCAAAAATGACATCCGAATCTTTTTGGAATATTTTTCAAATCCCAGGGTTGGATCCTTGAATCCCCTTAGCACTCATCTGCGTCAGATGAAAGTCACTTCAGATAAAAATAAAAGCAGCCGTCATATGAATAATTGCAAAAACAGACATGTAGGTGGCTGTTTTGCTCAGCGAGGCTGACGTGTGTCAGAAAAACGCTCGACCTCTATCTTTTATTCATCAGCACCAAGAGGCACTATTTCCACTCCAGCCTGCTTTCCTCACGCCGTCTGTAGCGAGCTGTGCTCAGCTCAGCGCCTATAGACTTCTGCATGGCTATAAGCACTGACTCACGCTGCTCAACTCTGAAATGTCCCTTAGTGGCCAGAGTGAGTCAGAGCGGACGAGAAACAGAGATAGAGCTCAAATAAACAGAATCTCAGAGTTATAAAACAGACGAGGCTAAAAATGGAAGCGCTGGCTGACATTTTTGAGTTGACATGCTCATACTGGAAGTCACATGAGAGCTCTTAAACAAAACTCCCTGTAGGAGTGTTTATAATGTCATACACCTGAGACTTGCAGAACTAGCCTATAAAAATATATACACTATATGCCCAAGGAAACTCAGGGTAGGACTGCATTTCAAAATAAATACCTCCTTGTCTGCACTTTTTAAGATCTTCTAGATAAAAACTGATCCTAATGGGAAAGCAGCAGTAGATTAGTATTGAGCATGTTCAGGATTCTGGCCCCGTACCAGTGTTTCCTAGGACCAGTTCTCCAAGGATTGTTTCTAATTTGGGCCTGAGCAGTTTAATGAAGTGTGCACTCTGCATCCAGCTGCAAGGGACAAGCTTTTTTTTTAAGTATCGTTGGAAGACAAGGAGAATGTCTTTTATTAAATGTGAGGATTCTGTAAAATATAATATATGAAATATGAGACATGATATTTTCACAGTTTATGATATGTATCATGGTGTTTGGCTTTGCTAAGAAAACAGTAATCAAAAATCTGGAGTTCTAAGATCTTTTTTTAATTTAATATTTGCAAAAACGTTATTTAACAACAAGTGCAAAAGCTGCAAAAATGATTTAGAATATTTTTAAATCGATATTTACAACAACAAAAAAAAATCACAAAAATCTAGGTTGGAACTAGAATCATTAGGAACCAAAATCTAGGTTGAATCTGGAACTACTGAGAGCCAAAAATCTATGTTAAATCTAGAGCCATTTAGAACCAAAATCTTGGTTAAATCCAGAACCATTATGAACCACAATTTAGGTTAAATCTAGAATTATGAAGAACCAAAATTGAGGATAAATCTAGAACCACTGAGAACCCCAATGCAGGTTGAATCTAGAACTATTAGGAACCAAAATCTTTATTTAAATCTAGAACTACTATGAACCAAAATCAAAGTTAAACCTGGAATTACTGAGAACCGAAATTTAAGTTTCATCTAGAACCATTAAGCACCAAAGTTGAAGTTAAATCTGGAACTACTGAAACCAAAATCTAGTTTAAATCTAGAACCACTAAGAATCATAACTTAGGTTAAATCTAGAACTATTAAGAACCAAAGTCTAGGTTAAATCTAAAACCATTGAGAACCAAAATCTAGATTAAATCTAGACTCTGTGAACCAAAACCTATGTTAAATCTAGAACCATTTCTTCATTGGTCTCTGAGGTACCCTTTCAAGGTTCCATGTAGAACCCTAAACAGACCAGTTCCCTATTAGAAAGGGATCCAGGAAGAGCATTTCAAAAGTTAAGAAATATCCAAAGATACCCTGAAGCCCCATGATGAAGAGAGCATCTAAGAGTGTACCCTATCAACAAGCAGTTTTTAGATCCCGAATAAAAACAGATTTAACCTAACCTATTTCTAGATATTTGGTCCTTTATTTTAAACATAGCTACTGTTTTAATCATTTATAGGCCTATGTACAGCATTGTGAGATTTGGAAATATAAATAAAGGTTATTATTATTATTACTCTGAGTAACAGTGGACTCGTGTTAAATGTAGACGTAATAGAAGTACAGCTTCACTATGTAACAGCGCTAGTTGCAATGTCCTAGGAAAGTCTTCTTACGTAATTCATCACAATATCAATATCACACTGTCGCATCAGGCACTTCTGCCACACACACAAACACACACACATACACTCTACACTACATGAAAGGGTCAGTAACAATGCATGGGGATGTGCATTAAAAACAGCTCTAAAACCAACACAGACACACATGGACTTTAATATAAATTAATTGAGGCAATACTTCAAGCAATGCTGCTTATGAAACATTGGGACAATACTTCGTATGATGAGCACAAAGAGTCACAGACATACTACAATCAGAGCACACTAAAAGTGTAGGTGTTATAGAGATCTGATCCCAAGAACTAAGAAACACAGCAAAGAGGAGATGCAAAGAGAATAAACTGGACATTTTTGTAGATATGGGGTGGCAAAAATACAATAAGGGGTGGCACAACTGAATTATGAATAAGAACAGGTTGCATTTGCAGAATATCTGATTTGTTCTTTACATTGACAGATTAGACAAGATCTGCATGAATTACACAACCTCTCAGAAATATAATTAGACTTAAACTGGCTTGGCCGTTGGGGTGGCCATTGGGGTGGCACTCCATAATGTGCCAGCTATGCAGTCACAACCCTGAGTGAGGGGGAAAAAAATGAAGAGGCGCACATGAAGGATGAGATGGAGCAGATGAGAGGAAGTGAGAGACAGAAAGAGTCATACAGAGTGAAAAAGATAAATATAGAGCAGCAAAGATATAGGCCTGCAGAGTGTGCGTGTGTGTGTGTGTATGAGAGAGAGAGAGAGAGAGGGGGAAAGAGAGCAAGAGAGAGCAGGAGCAAGAGCACGAGAGAGAGAGAGAGAGAGAGAGAGAGAGAGAGGTACCTGAGCCAATCACACTGCTGGAGATGCTGTGTGTATCCAGGAGGTTCCTGAGCCACTCGGCGGGGATGCGGGACTCGCTCTCATAAATAGTCTGCAGCATACTGAATGCCGAGACGAGCCCTGTACCCCAGCAACCGATCCTCACCAAATCCCACCAGTCTCACAGCAGGGACACTTTTCCTCCTCCTGTCCTTTTTCAGTCTTTTTAGTCACTGCAGAAAAGGCCAGTCTGTGTCTTCTCAGTCTTTCTCAGCTGACCGACTGACTGATGAGGACGAAAAATCGACTGCACTGTTGCACTGTTTGTGCTTGTATTTTCCCAGCTTCTGAGATTCACCCCGAATCGCTGCCTGTCACACTCTGACTATCTCTCGATCTCTACAAAACTATCTGTCTCCCACCTCCTCTGTCTCTTGCTCTTCCTATCATCACCATGTGAATGTACAGCAGTTCCCTCTCTCTCTCTCTCTCTCTCTCTCTCTCTCTCTCTTGCTCTCTCGCTCCCAGGTGGCAGGAATAGCAGCAGGGCCGGCCCAGGACAGAAATAGGCTGGGCCAAACCAGGGGAGTGGAGCAGCGGCTAGACGCTTAAAATAGCAACACAAAAACACAGCTGTCTGCCTTCATCCTTCTCCCCAGCTCCCCGGTTCCTCTTTATCTCCTCCTCACAGTCTTCCCTTATCTTTCTCCTTTATTTGCACTTAAATTCCCCTTTTTATTCCCTGCTTTCTTCTTTTATAGGCCTTTCTTCAAACGCCAGTAGATATGTTATTTCATCAGCCTTTCCCTACATTATTTATTATGAGGACTAATAAATATGCTGCTCTTGTCTTTATTACCATTCAGTTTTTTTCAAGATCTTCTCTTTCTGTTTCGACTATCCATCTTGTTGCAGATGCAGTGTGTAAATGTGAAATGCTTCTTTGATGCCTGCAATAATCTTATAATTACAAAGTGTCTATAGGGGCTTATAACTGCAAATTGCAAAACTGCAATGCAATGGAGCTGGCTTGGTTCTGCATTTCAGGCTACTATATGCACTTTTTACTTTTTCTGCTCTGGAAATAAGCTCCGCCCCCTTTTATAACAGAGCTGCTTAGCTCCACCCATTTTTCGAAAAAGGTAACAAATTCATGAGGCATATCTAGGTTTAACAGATGAATTGGAGCAGTTTTGGGCTAATGAAAAAAAGGCTCGACAATGTTTTCAGTGGAACTGCATTTCACCTTACAGCCAGCAGAGGGCTCTATGAATTACATACCACTCCTTTAGTGGCAAAAAGACTAAGACAAACAAAACCTGAAGCACAACTTCCAAGAAAAAGGCCTTGCATCCTTCAAATCGAAGTCCGGTGCATGCTTTGAATGCATGCAGTTTGATGCAGCAGTGTCTGATTTTGTAACCTTGGTTCAATCACAAAAACATCCATAAATATAATGCAATACTTTGCAAATACTACCTCCTATTTTAACTGGATCAGTAGCCCGGCTGACAAACAGCTGTCATATCCAACTGGAAAACTCATAAAATCACACTTCAAAACAGTATTTTGAGGGAGGGAAAAAATTTTATTGAGTTTAAAGTAAATAAAAGTAAATAAAGGTAAAATAACGTTTTAGATAAGTGGTACTGCATGAAAGCTGTTTCTAAAAGCCCTGATTTGTTGCTTAAAGGAGTGGTCTGCAATTTTAGCACCGTCTGCTGCTTGCAAGAATAAATGCAAATGCAATAAAAAAAATGACAGGCCTTCCCCTTCCCCCAGCCGTTCTGCTGAGACTACACATGACCCTGTGACTTCTCCTAAAAGAAAAATAGGACAAAGGAGAACGGCTCTGTTCCAGCCAGGGGTGGAGCTTATTTCCAGGACATTAAAATGTAAACAGAAGCCTAAAATAAACCAACAAGAACACCTTCATGTCAATAATGTGTATCAGAGAATGTTTGGGGTTGGTTTCATGGCAATCATGTATATCACAGTATGTTTAAAGGTGCAGTTTGTAATGTTTAAAAGTATTTATGGTGCTATGCACTATAAATCCTTTTAAACATTAGAAACTGCACCTTTAAAGGTATAACATGGACTGAACTTCTATGTTTAAAAAGGTTTCACCATGAGACATGAGCTTGTTTCTAAACCTGTCGTTCCATTTTCAAATGACCCGACCTGGTCCATCTCCTGTAATGCATAAAATGCTACAAAAATAGCCTGCTATAAATGAACAGGCAGTTTGTGGTTGGAGAAAAACCTTTGCCACACCTTGGGAACGTGTGTGTTTCCTCCACTTTCAGTAAATAGCATGTTTCCGTCAAGTTATGCCCAGACTTTATTTATCAGACTCGGCTAAACAGAAACACGAAACAAAACACGCACACACACACACTACCATGACACATGACGCTCAAACACACATAGATCACTATCTCTTGATAATCTTATAAAGATCCAGCAGTGACAGGACGCTGTGTGTTATTCGGTGTCCAATTGCTCAGGTGATTTTTAAAAAATAGTCACGTTAGCCACGTCACAACAGCAGTTGTCTGAACACTAAGATTGCAAAACAGAGCTGTAAAACCAGTAGAAAGATTTCCAGAAGTCCATTCTGGAAAAAGACCAAATTATGCAGACGTCAGAAGTCTGCTGGACGACTTAAAGAAAGGAAAAGCTTAAAGAGACGGCCCATATCCCCTGGAGAAACTCCTGCAAGCAACAGGTTTACCCCGCTGCTATAGTTGGTCAAAGTGGCATCACGAGTTTGTTTTTTTATTGCCGGGAGTTCCCCAGATACATCCTCATCCAGCGGACAATCCCGCCTGTGAAACCTAGGTCTCTCACACACACACACACACACACACACACACACACACACACACACACAAACACACACAAACTTCCTGCTACCGAGGTTTTCCTCTCCAGACAAAACAGACGCTGCTGCAAAAATAGGTCATCTGCATAGACCTGTTCCTGACAGAAACTTTTCCCCAAGGTGAAAGAAGACCAATTTAAAAATGGACACAACAATAAGGCTGAAAAAAGAACATCAGACTCAGTTTACCCTTGACAAAGTTCAGTTCAGATAGGGATTGTCCGCATAAATGCACAAGTGATCTATTTATATCCAGTCACTCAGCCCGTGTCAGAAAGCTTGAAATGAAGCGACATAAAATTGCCACATAAAAAAAAATTCAACGTTTGCATAAAGGCCTTTAAATTCTCAAAGCTTAGAGGAAGGATGTGTTTCGGTTGTCAGTTGTGGCTTGGCGAGACGGCTGTACAATTACTTTGTTACTATATTTAAGCTTGGTTTTGGTTTATATTTAAGTATCTGCACTTTAGCTGAATTTTTCTTTCTCCCAATGCTTCAAAAGAAAAATCTCTACTTTCTTTTAACTACATGCCTGCATTTCCCATCCATTCATACATTCATTTTCCAGCTCCTTTTCTTGAAGGGGTCATGATGGCAGCAGGCAGCAGTCATTACACACTTCTCTATCCCCAGCCAAACATTCCAGCTTCTTCTGGGAGATCCCAAGACGTTCCCAAGCCAACTGTGAGATATAATCTCTCCAGCAGGTCCAGCGTCTAGTCACTGTCCTGTAGGACATGACTACAGGGAGCCAACCAGGGGGCTTCATTGTAAGGTGCCCAAACCACCTCCCCATTTCTGTGTTGAATTTAGAGGAGCAGTGGCTCTACTCCAAGGCTCTCCCAGATTGTCAAGTTCTTCCCCCTATCACAGTGAGTAAGCCCAGCAACCCTGAAGAGGAACTTCATTTCCAGCACCTGGAAACCCAAACTTATTTTTCGGTCACTATCCACATCTCATAAGTGAGAACAGGAACACAGATGCTTTATCTGCAAAGCGAACTCCTGCCTCACCACCACAGATTGATACAGCTCCTGTTACACTGTTGCCGTTGACCCGATCCATTTGTCAGTCTAACACTTTCTTTTTCCTAAGATTTTAAGATACTCCTCCACCATGGACAAGGTCTCTGCCCTGACCCGAATTGAACATCCCACTCTTTTTTCAAGTAAGAAAAGCATGGCCTTGGCCTTGGAGGTGCTGATTTTCATCCACGCCACTTCACACTCAAGAGTAGAACATTCAAGTGCATTTTTGAAGTTCACCTTGGATGGCACAAACAGAGCAACATCACTTGGAAATAAATCACATGGGATGTTAGCCAGCCATACTGGACACCTCTACAACCTCGACTGCCTCTTAGCATCCTGTACATGAAAACCACAATCAAGAGTACAGACTTGACCCTTGAGTCTGACACCCACCTTAAAATGACTTAGACTTAAGCTAAGGCACAGATCGCATGCACAGATCTCAGAACAGATCTCATGCAGAAGCAACCCAGATACACATCCTCCAGCAGTACCTTCCCCAACAACTGCCAAGACACATGATTATATACCTTCTCCAAATCCACAAAACACATATAGAACGGATTGGAATACTCCTCGCAAATCTGTGCAAAATAAAACCTGGTCCACAGTTCCGCAGCCTGGACGGAACCCAGATTATTGCTCCTGAAATGAGCTTTCTTTATAGCTGTATATTTGTAAATTCATAACATGACTTCCAGACATTTTCAGAGAATTGAGCTAAAGTCTTAACACATCTAAACATGTCTCAGTTCACTGATATGTACTTCTTACCTACATTGTCTGATTCCAGAGTGATTAACTTGAACCCATTATTTGGCATTTAAGCAAAAATATTAACACAACCTGTTTAAAAACTTAAAATCTTGATACACTCCAGATGCGAGACGTGTGAAACAACCATGTGTAACCAGTGCCTCGCCCTCTGGTATGAACATGCACACGTGCACATACACTTGTGCTCAAAACAGCCCACACTTCAGAAGCGCGTTAGCCATCTGGACAATCTTCAACATTGCGAGTCGGTCATGGCTTGATGCTCAAAGAACTGCAGGCCAACCAGTGCAACCTTCACAGATCAATCATGGCTGACGAGCACAACACTGACACACACTGTCTCACTCTCTGTCTCTCTCTCAAATCAACAGCGCCCCCTTTGGACCGAAGGACAATGGTGCATGAGGAATATCTTACTCAGCTTTGATTTAAACCAGTCTTACTTAGGCCTTTATGATAATAACTTGTCATTCTGTATGAGATGGTCTTAATAAAATCATGGTCTGACTTATGCAACCATATGATGAAGATTCTCTAATACCAGACCTGCAGTTACAGAAAATTACTGCATTCTGCTTATGGCATCAATGTGGCTTTTTGCTAAAAATGGGATCACATGAAAACAGAAACATTCTTCAAAATGAGTTTGAGGTAATAAGGATTTTTTTTCTGTTCATTAGGATGATTTGTTTATGTTTCATCATTTTCACTACGGTATTTGTTGTTTATTGTGAGTTTAGCAGAATTCTACGCCGTCCTCCTATTGGTGGCTTTTAGTCAAATGTTGTAGCAGCACTCACAATCTGAGATTTTAATAAAAACATATCGAACTCTACCAGAACTTTGTTGTAGACTGGATTTTGATTGCAATGGCACTGAATCAGCCGCCTATGAACACATCATATGTGTTCTAAGAACTCTACTCACGACCGAAGAATTCCTTCACCACGTGTGATTTTGGTCTAAGGTGCAAAAGGAGCCAAAGAAATGTCCTATTACTATACGTCAAAACTCAAGTATCTTGTAAGCAGGAAGCTTTTGGGTGGAGGTCTGTCGGGATTTGTTCCTTCCCAGCTTTACAGATTAGTGCGCGCGTGTCCGTATCTGTGTGTGTATGTGTGTTGTCTATGAAGTCAGGAATGTAACAAGCTTCCACCCTTCTAGCTCCTTAGACAAGAACTCTTACATCTTGAATCATAAAAAGTTTTTAATACTGAGATCATCTAAACACACAGATTGATGCTCTGCCTTAAAACGATCAACTCCCTGATTTTTTTGCACTTGACATGAAACGGGATGAAATTCAAATATCTGATTGTCAGATAGTCATAAACCTCATAAACCAAGCTAGAGCACTAGAACATCCGGGCTTTGTGTTTCATGAGCGGTTTAAATAGTTCAAGGCACACATTTTGTGCAATCACTGTCAACAAAACTATATGACAATGAGACCTGGAGTGCTTATTGAGTAATACAAAGCATTATAGCTATAGTATTAAGTATTAGGAATTTTACTGACACAACCATATGCAAAAAGAAATACAACAACATAAAGGACAACAGCTAATCACATACGTCCTGGATACATTTCCAAGTCAAAAGCAGGATAATGTGATGCTGTTTGTTGGATCTGCTCTCATTTTTGTTTTGCATGTAATCCTACAGCAACCTTAGCTTTTAAAGAGTACTAATTCCTATGATTTTTTTTGTCTTAGTGGAGCATTTCAATAATTAAAGCATCTTGTAATAAGTTAAAACTGATAACAGGTGTTATAACTATATTCGTGTCATTTGTCTACGGTGGCCTGTTAGTGCAAAACACGTTAACAAACTCAAAACCTAAAAGCAGTTTCAGAAAACACAACAACAAAACCAAATTCAGAATCAGCATTAACTCCAAACAGATAGCAGGATAGATTCCCAGGGTCATGGGTTATACCTGGCCATATATTTGGAACAAGGCTGTGGGTGGAAAAAGCAAGTCCACAGGTGGCGTTTCTTTGGGACTAATTTAAAAATAGCCTGCAGATGCTAAGATCTTGGTTCAAAACAATCAGAATTAGAGCAAATGAGTTACCACTATATCAAACAAAGGGAAAATGCCAGGACAGGCAATGCATCTATAACAAACAGAACCATTTCTGCTTAAAGATATATTGTAAAGATTGGGAGAGGGGAAAGGGGCTTATGGCGCGGCTAATGTCCAGACCAGGTGATGATAAAAAGGTGAACGGCAGATACTGCAAATCAGAAATGTTTGCAAACCTAAGTGACCTTGTTTTCCATGCAAAGCTTGGGGAAAATGTATCTCCCTTTTCCAATGCCCCAACTTTCTAAAGCGACATCATGTGAATACCCCTAAAAAGGGAACCCAAATAAAAACACCTCTGCTGTAGCCAATCAGCAGCGAGCGTTTGATTTGTTTAGTGCCTACACTATCTATGAACACCATATCAAAAAATGCAAAAAAAAACAAAACATGGTACAATCAAAAAGAATAATCAAAAATTGAATTGAAAATGAAACCTGTTGTACATCCCGATGCCAGGTATCATGAAGATGAAAATGAGAGTGCAAATAAGAGTGAGCGAGCGTCTGCGATGGTCTGATGAAAGTAGCCACCTGCCAGTAGGGTCTCCATCTGCTCGCCTTCCTCTGCCAAGAAGCGCAGCAGGGCCTCGGGCATGCGGAGAACAGCGGATAAATATATCCCTCCACTCTCCGCCTGCCCACGGGAGGCCTCTGGCAGCCTGCTACGCTGACTTACGCTGGCCCTAAAGATGCGGCGCACCTGAAAACAGTCCTCATGACAACAGGGACTGAACAACATGCAGAATGTATAACGCAGGTCTTACCTGGGTGCTCAGGGGAGCCCATGTCAACACCATGTATACGAGAGGGCGACTCCAGGAGTGCTAAACTGGGAAATGAACACCTGGGAAACAAACACACATATATGCACACCCATTCAGAAATATATCCAACATGCATGTGTATGAGTGTGTGTACAGGCATGGTGTCTGGTCAAATCTGGAATAAACCCTGGATGTGATCTCTGAGGTTTTGATGTCAGAAACATTGAAATTCAGAGAAAAGGAGGAACCTTGACTCTATGAACTGTTGGTGCTTTTCCTTCCTCTTTCTGTTGTTTTCTAGTTCTCGTGCAGCACAGTAGTGTTACCGCCTCACTGCTCCAGACTTGCAGGTTCGATCTGTTTACATTCTGTGTGGAATTTCACATGTTCTCCCCATGAATGCATAGTTTTCTCTGATTTCTCTGGTTTCCTCCCTACTCCCAAAACGGGCCAACAGGAGGACCGGTGACTCTAAATTACTCCTAGGAATGAAGGAGTGTGTGAACATGCGTATGTGTGCGTGTTTGTGTGTGAATGCATGTGCGTGCATGCATGGTTTCCTGCACTGGACAGGCGTTCCATCTAGGGTGTATCCTTACCTCATGCCAAACATACAAGGGATGACCTCTGATTAACGCTTACAGAAGACAAATGAATGTTTCTCTGTAATCTTTTACTGCTTATTCGCATCATTCCTACATATTGCATATTAGCACATATGACTTAGGATTCATTATCCAGTCGTGATCAATTTATATCATCACTATAGATCACTAGCAAAGTGATAAGTACTACTGGATGATACACAGCAATATTCTTACTGGACATCGATATTTATCTTCGTTTTCAATTTCACTTTCAACATCATGCACTTTCAGTTTGTCTTATGCACTGTCTTTTTTAAAAAAAATGCTATTTTTACCAGCAAGAGACTTCTTTATGATATGGACGGGATGCAGTTATATCCAAAAAGTAAGAAAAGGGATAACGGATAACTAGTGATACAACTCTACCTAAAGAGGTCATGTGACATAGCTAATGGAAGCAAATACATTTTAAGAATGTAATCATACATTCAATGTAATCATTACAGATCATTATCAAAGTACTACTGGATGACAGATAGCCATTTTCTCACTAAGCATCCCTATTTCTCGTCATTTGAAGTATCATTTTCAACATCATGCATTGTCCTTTTTAAAAAATCTGTCGCTATTTTAAGCCCCTTTATGATCTGGACCTGGATGCAGTTACACTTAATGCAAATTTATGAAAAAGGATCATCACATAACACGCGCACACCTGTTGATGCGTCTCAGCAACATGCTGTTATTCAAGCCTACTTTACATTTTCTGTACATTAACCTAATAGAAGCGAATCCTATACTGAAGGTTAGAAATCATGCAAAACCGTAGTACATTAGGTGTTGCTTTTGCACATTTCTACTGTACTGACAAATCTTTAGGAAAAGGCTCTGCACTGATGAGCCTGAAGCGCACAACCTAAAATATACTAAAACCACCAGAGCATACAGGGTTTAAATAGATTACAGGTCGGGTTTAAATAGGCTCGTGCACAAAAACCACAGCGAGAAACTGGTAATCATGGGGATTTCTCAAACTGCCGCATGCTATATCGGTGCGTCCGCTCGTGCGCACGGGGCTATTTTTAGCGCGCGACGTTTCCCCTGCAGAAACTGAACGGAAGAGATGCTCGGTAAACAGGCAACGTAGAGGGTTTTTTTTAATGTTGTTATTTATTTTTCAATAAAAGCAGCAACATATTTAAACTTGCATATGAGAATACGGAAATAAAACACGGTTTAAATATATATCCCATTCGACTAGAAGACTGGTGTGTAGGAAAAAGGCGGATTTGTTCTACGGTTAAACCCTGAAACCCTTGTTGTTCTTGTTGTTGTTGTTGTTTGTAATAATTAACCGAATTGTATTGACAAGCATGCACACGGAGAAAGGGTTAAACTCGGGTTAAAGTCTATCTGAGATGGCATGATGCTCCTGTCCTGCCCGCCATTCCTCAATGTTCTTAGCAAAATCATGTGTTTTCACACTTACCGGACTGTTAATGCTGCGATGCTGCTCTCCCGGTCGCGCGACAACCGATCAGTTCCGTCCAGCCCGTGCGCGCGCGACTGATTAAATAAGCGGACCCTCGTCTGCGCCTTGCACGCGCATGATGCCGATGGCCACGTCCCAAACCGCACACTACACTGCTAAACAGTGCGCCCTAGTATCCCGTGTGTGTGTGTGTGTGTGTGTGTGTGTGTGTGTGTGTGTGTGTGTGTGTGTGTGTGTGTGTGTGTGTGTGTG
>JAQQZR010000023.1:24075170-24100744 GCA_030068235.1 Notoglanidium macrostoma | reverse complement strand
GCCTCTCGCCCGAAGACGCTGGGATTGGCTCCAGCTTCCCCGCGACCCAGACGGATAAAGCGGTATAGATAATGGATGGATGGATACTTAGTAACTAGATGAGGTTTACTAAGTAATATGACATTCATAAGTCTCAATTCTGAATATTGTTAGAGGTCTGAAATTGGCCTGAGCAGCATTGGATCTACTTCACTGACATTGTTTGTTTAAAAAAAAAAAAAAGTGTGCTGTAAGAACGTTTACTGACTGTCAGGTTTCTAATTTCTATGCTAATTCAGGTACCTTGGATCATTATTTCCCATCAAAACACTGGTGGAAACGTGCTTTATGCACCTTTTTTGAAAATTAAAGCAAATAAATAAATAAATAAAAAGTCAGTATCTGATATATATATATATATATATATATATATCATATCTGGCTCTGATATTAGTATCCTGTCTAAAATGTAAAAATGTGATCAGTGCCTTTTTTTTTTTTTTTCGCGTTTCCGTGACAGGTGTGGTGATACGCAGCCTAGGACTGGATCGTCCACAGGGGAAGTAATCCGCTTACGAGGAGCCTCTGTAAGCCTGACCTGTGTGTGCTGTCTAATCAGTGCACACATTACACAGTTAATCAGCTATGCACTATAAACTGCTGAGTGGACGGGCTGACGGCTTTTCTCTCCCATAATGGTCCCTTTATAGCTCTGGTGATTGTTGAGGAAATATAGATTAGCTCGTAAATCAGACAAGTAGGAGTCATTCCCGTAATACTACTATTTATAGCTGCGACTACTACAACTCTGCACGTGTTTAGGGAAAAGCGAGGCTTGTGTAGTCGCGTGATTCAAATTCGACAGTTTGAGCGTGTACGCGTCGTATATACGACGAAGATCCTGTAACGATAGACCTGTGACACCATTAACTACATTGGTTACAGTGAATTCCCCAGGTCACTCTTGTGTCCCGTATTCACCAACTCCACTCTCATTACTTTTGTTTGGTTTCTGTAACCCCACTTTCGAGTGCTCAGATGACAGGAAACGGAAGACGGTTACAAGCCCAGTTTGACCCAGTTTTTAAGCACAGATCAAGCATCACTGGGGAAACGAGTCTGTCCAGCTTCACAGCTACACTGTTGATGGATAAAACAGTAAACAGTTACGGCTCAGAAATAAACATACTGTGCAGTTAGATTTTATTCCCGAAGGTGTACCTTAAGATGCGCTTCTCAATAGCACTCCTTCGCTGAATGGTGCAACTTGGTAACCCAGAGCTCTTTGTATTTGAGTGAATGTGTCGCTTTCCTACCACAGGAGGAGTTTCTCTGGAGGTTATCGGGTAATGACGTCACTAGGTGCGAGTAGTAACAATTGGTTGGTGTTGCCGTGATTGACAGGGAAGCGAGAGGGTCAATCTCGCCAGTTGATTGGATCCCGGGTAACCGATGGCTGCGGCGTCATCAGGATTCAACCTCCCGAACGCCTAATGACCAGGAGAACGCATTTCTGTTGCAACACAAACCCTCCAGATGTTTGCGTTGGTGTCTCCTAAATGCGGATTCTTGCAAGAGATCTCACACGAAATCTTTAAAAGAGACCTGGAGGCTTATCATGGTGCAACACAAAGTGTAAGTAAGCACCAGTACAGAGTGTTCACCTGTACTGTTTCTGTTTGAAACTAGGAAGGACACTGATTTGTTTTAAGATAAACA
This sequence comes from Notoglanidium macrostoma, assembly GCA_030068235.1. Classification (NCBI taxonomy): domain Eukaryota; kingdom Metazoa; phylum Chordata; class Actinopteri; order Siluriformes; family Auchenoglanididae; genus Notoglanidium; species Notoglanidium macrostoma. The sequence continues at coordinate 24,099,046 of JAQQZR010000023.1, read as the reverse complement.
TTGGTAGGTGTAATCATGCCGTCCGTACCGCGAGCGGGCCGACTGCTTTAACCTGTTTCAGAAGGGATGTGAAAAATGCGCTGCTTCCACACACTGCTTTTCTGTTTCCAATCACCACCCAGAATCATCAGCCACAGTGTTCAAGCTCTGTTTTCACGGGTTTTTCCATCCTAGATGCGGTATGCATTTATACAAAAAAAACCAAAAAACAACCAACCTAAACATTTCACAAGAACGGTTTGACGCTCTGATTGGAGGATTTCCATCAGAGGCTTAAAGTTAAAATGGCTAATTGTGCAGAGGTTTTGTAACAAACATTTTAAAAGCTCATGCGTAACGTTTGCAGATGAACGCACTGATTAAAGTAAGGGAAAGGAGTATACGTTTGATTTTTGGCCTTCGGGTAATAGGAAGAAGCATGGAAAATGTTATGAACGCTCACTTGACTTGAGTGCAGAAACATATTTTTGGCACATATTAAGAAAAATGGAGTTAAAAGTGTGTTTATTAGTTAAGTGTGATTTACGAAGTCTATGAAGGAATTTGGCAGAAATATTATAATGACGTGTGACATGTCATGAAACAAGCTTGTCATGATGGGATTGAAAAAGGATGAAGCTCCGCCCACGCAACGCAGTCACTGCGTTTCAGATAATGTGGTATTCATGTATATCAAATGGTGGACATGTCCCAACGTGTCGTTTCTGCCTATTGTGGCACGTACATTGTCTGGGATTCACTTGAGTCTTTTCATAAAGTCATAATTTTTAGTCTAAAAATGATTCATTCATTGTTTTATTCTGGAGGACACCAGGAGCACTGGGCCTGAGGTGGGAGTACATGCTGAGTCACAGGACACCACACACACATTTACACACTCACGTGCACATTCACACCAAGTGTCACTAATCCAGTTAACTAATCCCATGATTTTGGAGGTGAGAGGAATCTGGAGAACCTGAAATAAACCCACAAAGACAAAGGGAGCAAGTCCGAGCCCTGGAGTTGTCCGACTGCACCGCTGAATCATAATGTAGCCTTTTCACTCACCAGTGTTTTTTTCTTCTATTTATTTATTTATTTATTTATTTATTTATTTTTTATTTTTGTGTTTGAATGAGACCAAATGTTAAATAAATAGTCTTTTCATTTTGTCCCTTGTTTGCTCTCGGTCTGCTGCACCCATGTGACCTGTTGAGTCATGCATGTTGTGGCGCTGAGCCTGCGTCTTGTCTGACCTTTGAAGAGCTTACTTAGTGTTCTTTATGGCCTTGAGTGCTTGAAGCAGGTCTTATGAGTGCGTAGCTCTCTGAATATCTTTAGCTTCCTCACTAATAACAGCTCTGCATTGTAGCTGTTGTGACACAACAAGATTTCGACACGTCCTCGAATTAGCGTGAACGCCCGATTCGTTGTCGGCTCATCCAGTTTTGGTGGAGGGTAGCCTGGTCGTGTAAGGTCATGTGCAAGGAGTGTCAAGATGTCTGGGTTTAAAAGGCGTTCTTTAACTTCGATCTGCTCTTTGAGGAATCGGTTTAATAAAAACTTTCAGATCACGACACTCTCGCCGAGCCGTCGACTGATCAGCGTCTGATGCTGAGGGTGAAATGATGATGATGATGATGATGATTCTTTTCTTGAATATTGTGTCTCTCCTAAACCCTCTTCTATAGGTGTAGTGTAACTCTTCTTTATCTAATGAAGAGTAAATTGTCTCCAGGAACTCCGGATTATCACGGTAAACTGGGTTGTCGTAGGATGTCCGCTGTAATCGTATGCGAGCTGCTTCACGTCGGCTGAAGAAAAGCAGTATGCCTAGTTTGTATACTGTACACCTCAGGGGTGTGTGTGTGTGTGTGTGTGTGTGTTTGTATCACTAGGTCAGGAGTGTGCCGTGACGCTATAGGCCGGCTTTCCTGCACTTACAAAAACAGGAAGTCAGCTGACTGAACACATGCTCCCTCTCAGTTTTAGAGCTTTTTTTAATAATCTTTTATTGAGCCATTCAGAACAAGCAGTCCAGATCAGATCATTCGGAACAGCTCGAGCTCAGACGCAACCTGTTTTCCACTCTAAAGTAACTTTTAGCTTGTTTATATGTTCATAGCGCAATTGTTTCATGATGCAGGGAAAGTAATGAGTCAGCGTGGTGTGTGTGTGTGTGTGTGTAGGGGGGGGTGAATACAGCTCATTAAGGAAATGCGTTCTGTCAGTATCTGCTGATAAAAGCCAGGTTTAAGGAAAGCGGTGCCAAAGACCAATCACACACGATGCGAAAGACGCATTTGCTTCTAGTAGTGTTTACTTTCACTTTGTGCCGACTTCATTCGGGTGAACTTTGATCCGTGAGTTCACGAGTCTCCGTCTTATGAGTTAAAAGGAGGCAAGAAGGTGGAACTGAGAGCTTAAACCGTCCAGTAGCTTTTTATTAAAAACAGTCACAACAGATAATTGCCTTTTCTTACTATTGTTTGGTGCACATTCAAAAAAAATTATTTGCAGTAAAATTTATTCCATATTTATGCTAAAGTTGTAATTAGTCTTTAAAAGAAGAACAAACCTGACTAGTTTTGTAACTAGATTCAGGAACATCCTAATTACGGACACCTTTAAAGGGGAAATCTTTAACTGTGTGATGAAAGTGAAATTATTATTATTATTATTTTTTTGTTATTTAATCAATTGAATCCAAACAGAACTGTTGTCTTTCACGCTGTACATTATAGTGTAATTCCTTTACACATACAGGTGGGAGGTAAGGCAATAACATTTCAAAATCATTGTAATTGAAGACATAAATGATGATGATGATGATCAGGATGTTTGTTTTTCTCCAGACAGCAGTGCGACCGGAAAAAAATCCAGCTCTAAAGTGGGAAAGAGCTTTTGTGCGATTGAGTTTATGGACAGATTCAACATGAAATCTGAGTAATCTTTTTCTGAAACACTGCTGAAAAGTAAAGAAAAGATAAGCAAACGGAGGGGGATGTGTTGTGTTTAATATGAGCACAGCCTTCACAAATGTCCATAATAATTATTTTTATTTAACAGAAGTAATATTTAAGTTTATTAGTAATAGGAAAATAAATGTTTTATTTTTTGGTAATACATTTTTTTTTTTTATGTATATATATTCTTTCTTTTATTTTTCAAAAAATATCTGGGGCATGAACCCAATATCATGAATCAAATCGAATCATGAATTGGGAGAATCGTTTCATGTAATATTTATTTGCATTCTTTCTATTGTTTTTACTTTTCACGCTACGTGTGGTTTGCAGCTGCTTTAATGCTATAGGATAAGGGAAGGAGTTCTGCTTCTCAGTCAGCTTCCAGCCTTGTGCAGTGGTTAAAAATAAAACTGAAAGTGCTTGGTCAGCTGGATAGCGGCGCTCGGAGAATCTGATGGATGTCTGGATTGGATTTTCTCTGCTTACTGCTTCTGTAGTGTTCATTCAAATGCAGCGCCTGCGCTCCTCCACTCTGCTGACTTCAGGCACCTCACTGTAGTAATCTGCCTGTGAGATGCTAAAGCAAAGAAAATAGCATTGAAATAATAATAATTGTATAAAGTGGCTATATCTTGCTTCAGATGCTTACGGTGTCTGAAATTTTGCTATAAATCAGTTTGCACCGTTTTACATTCTGAAAGGGCACAAAAGTTATCAGATGTTTCGTATGATTTTAAAGGCTCAGATCCGTCACCTAGTAGACAGCCGATAATCCTTCAGCTGTATGAAAGGTTCACTGGTGCGTGTGTACTAGAGTACCGTTCTTTAAATCCCGTTCCCACCCGCTCCAGAAGGAATTCTGACAAATCCCGCCCACTCGTACAGACACGCGTCGTGTTCCCAGAGAGAGTCGTCAATCCCACCAGCTTCTACAGTTATTAATGTTTGAGCTGCAATATTTTCCGATGATGATGTAATGTCATTAACCCTGTTTGTGTTTGCTTTCCAGGCCAGTCTGTCCGTCTGGGGATGGGGAGGCCTGGGAATCCTTCTTTTCCTCATCACATTCGGACCCTTTGCCATATTTTATTTGGCGTTTTATATCTTCTGTTTTCTTGGCGGGTAAGTTGCTCTGTCCTCCAGCACCGCTTCCCTCCCCGACTATAAAACAGCTTATCTTTCTCCTGTGTCCGTTCTCCGTAATAATACCTCCTTTTCTATATATATTTATTCCTCCTCTTCAGGGGCTTCGCTGTTACACTTTTATTTGGAAAGACAAATTCCGAAAAACACCTAGAGAAATGTGAACACTCCTACCTGCCCCCCACCCCAACAGGCATAGCAAAGGTAAGCACAGCAGCTGACTCGGCACGGGGACGTGATGCTCTGGTGTTGATGACACCTCATGCAAAGCGGGTTGTTTTCGAACCTCTGTGGCACATTTTAGTTTGGAAGGAAAACAATATGGCAGCCATAACCAACGTAACTAGTATATACAAAACACCACAAAATGAAGAATTAATAATTATTCATTCAAACTGAGTTTTCATACCTAAATCAAGTGTTGATTTCCATAGATTATAGAAACCCAAAAAGCTAAATCATTTGTAAAATAAAAGGCTGATGTACAAAAGTTTAATCACTTTACTGAGAAGATGAATGGCCGAAGCTGTCCTGAAAAGGCCGCATGTTGGACATACTGGGGCCGGCTCACCCTTCCCAGAATCCTCTGCGCAAAGCAAGGCGCCATTTTCGATGCCATCGATATTCAAAAACAGCCGCAATTCTGCAAATTTCCTATGCCGTACATCATAGAACGGGTGAAGGAAAGAAAAGAAGGCAACATTTGTCTGTGATCAAAAAACGTTTGTGATGGGGTTCAAAGGGATCACTAAGAGTAAATTTGTGGAGGTTTTGCTGCACAGAGAGCTAGCAGGTATGTGCTTTAAAAACAAAAACCACGCATTGGATTCTGGGAAGGGTGACCTGGCACCTTTAAAGGGGGAAAAAGGTTCCTTCTTGCACCTTTTAATAGTTCTTCTTAAAAAAAATAAAATAAATAAATAAATAAATCATCTTTAAAAAATGTAAGAAATGGGCCTCGACACTGATGATTAAACAGCAGGGGGAACATGTATGACTTTCAAGGACAATCTCTCTTTTTTTTTATTTATTTATTTTTTTTAGGTGTTTCGTTAGTGCTTATGTAAGGAATCAAACACTTGAGCACATTGTTATAGGAAAATAATCATTAACTGGGTGACTTGATGTGAACTTGCACAGAGTGAAGTTACTGTTAGCACCCTGAAGTTGATTATTTTCTGAACATCATGTTGTTGAGGTGTCTTTTTATATTATTTATTTATTTATTGTTTATTTTGTGCAACTTTAAAATATTTCTCCTTAATTAAAAAATGACCAAATGCTTAACTGGACTTCTTTTTAGACGGCACACTGTTGTATAACATCATCATACAAGGGTGAATCAAATGGAAAGCAAAATTTTTTTTTTTTCTTTTCAAATTTTGCCTTTATTAAAATCTATTGGAAATAGGTGTTTGAAAAGTATCTCATTTCTCTACAAATGTTCCGTTTTGTTGCGTTCTAATGCTTTACGAGTGTCCGGATTTGTCTAGGGAAAAAAAATGAATTTGGTTCTAATTTTCACACTTAAGGTTTCTGCCTGACTCCCTGTCATAGATTAGCACATATGCAGTAAAATGTTTACAAGCACGTTACACTAAAGGGCTTATTTTCCTCCCTTGTTTTATGACCTGAATCACCTTCTCAGCTTATTATCCCATGTCATGTGAGGTTCAACAGATCAGGAGACTGACGTTCTCTGTGTCTCCTCAGACTTTAGAGGAGCTGAAGCAGGAAACGAAGCCCATAAAAATCGACCGACGTCTGACGGGGTCTAACTTCATCGACGAGCCTCTGCAACAGGTAACGTCTGCGCAAACTCTGCAGGATCGTAGTTTTGTGGAGGCTCATCTTTCACAACCTCTTGCCATAATTCAGACAGAGTGATGACACAGCAGCGAAAAGAAAAGGTCACATGCTATCCGAGTGCATGCGGTCGGAATTCCGCAAACGTTTCATTTTCTGACTGAGAGGATTTTCTTTTTTTTTTTTTTTTTTGACCTAAAAATCTAAACTGCTCATACATGTAGCTGCTGACAGCTCCCACACGTACGGGCACTCGCACAGACACATTTTTTTTGATCTTCAGTTTCATAACCTGTTTCTCATTATGAGACAGCGCAGTGTGCTTGATTAGCGTAATGCCTGAGTAACTGGCTTCTATGGTGAGCAGATTATTACATGAAGTGAATTTGATACAGCGTGTCAGCAGGTTTATTGTTCTCCAATGAGACTCACGCTGTTTCGATTAACCGTTTTGTCCCAAATCAGGTTTTCTTGTGTGGGAGCAGCTTGTCTGGATCGAAAAAACTTACAAGAAGTCTGTTGATACAGAAATGCACATACGCATTCAGGAGCTTTTCGAATCGTTTTCTCGCTGCAGTTGATTTAAGACCAGCCTGAGCGATGCAGCATTTGCGCTCGGAGCACCATTGCATAAAACCACTATTCTTCCTTCTTCAGTAATACATGTTTAATATTCTTTACCGAATATTAAATTCCCAGTTACTAAATAAATCACAAGGATGTATGAAATGAACAAATAGCGTGAGTGAGTCATGGCTGCGTGTGCCGTCTTGTGTCACCGCTCCGGCTTTTTATTTATTTATTTATTTATTTTTGCCTTGCGCATAGAACATATTCAAAGAGTACATATGAATGTATTCAGGATTAATGTTTTTACATGATGAATATTATCTTCCTTGATCTGTCCGATAAAAATCTCGTTCTGCCTCAGCTGGTTAACTCTGTTGAAGTTTAATTGTCCTTATGAAAGTCTGATTGTGGGTTCAGGCTGATTCTTATCTCCTTTCTAAGCACCATATAAACATAGCTTGTGTGTGACTCAGTAATCTGAATCTCTCTCTGTTTCCCTCAGTCACATTACTGTTTGTATTCCTCTCCTTCCTCCTCTGCCCTTGTGCAGGTGATTCAGTTTGCTCTGAGGGACTACATCCAGTACTGGTATTACACATTGAGCGAGGATGAGTCCTTCCTGCTGGAGATCAGGCAGATGGTGCAGAACGCTCTCGTGCAGTTCTCCACGCGGTACTACTCCTCATCTCTTTTCTTCTCCTCCGTTCATAGGAATTTGATGCAGATCATGTTTACATCTCCGTGTCATTCACTGATTGAGAGCGGTTCGGGATATTGGCTCTTCCTTAACAAAAATGTATACGGACAATTCCGACAGGAAAACCAGTGTGTGCAAGTTCCACCTGAATAAAATAACATTAATAATCACACTACACACTCGGGAGCCTTGAATGACGTGCAGGTTTTTGTGACTGAAGTTGTAAATGTTGGTCAGAATGCACAGGAGTGGGCGTGTCCTACACATTACACAGGGGTTTGGTGGGCGGAGCTTGCATCATAGCATCTCCTGTTTTTACAATCAAAGTTGTTGACCAGTTTGTATGGATTCTGTGGCTTCCTGCTTTGGTTTGTTCAGGTCCAAAGAGGTGGACTGGCAGCCTTATTTCACCACCAGACTAGTGGACGACTTCGCCACTCATCTCCGTGTTTTCCGAAAGGCTCAGGAGAGGCTGAACGAGAGGGAGGACCCTAAACAACGTGAGTCAGAGTTACCAGCAGCTTTTACTTCCAGTTAAATTAAAATGTCTGTTCAGAGAAACGAGTAGTGCAGCAGCGATTAGCTTGAATGCTGTGTGTTTGGGGTCAGTTTCACCTGGAGCCTGTAATTTTAGATGATTACATGAACTACTTCAAGAATAAACTTGTTTACCATGGTTTTAGGTCTGAGAACTGGAGTCATTTTTAGAGGTTTCTGTTTTCTGGGATTATTCTAGCACAGAGGCGTGTGAGATTTGTGTGTGTACATGCTTGTGACCGGCTGACTGAGATATAGCAAGGGAAACGGAGACAGCGAGTGAGAGAGAGGGACAGATGGACAGAGAGAGAGTGAGTCAGAACAAGAAAGTGAGCGTGTGAGAGACGGATGGAAGAAAAGAGAGACAGAACGAGAGTGAGACAGACTAAGAACAAGAACAGGAGAGACCGAGAGACGGAGAAAACACAAGACAAACCGAACGAGCGAGACAGTGAATGAGTGAGCGGGAAACAGACCGAGTAAGAGCAGAAGAAACCAAGAGCGAACACAAGACCCACACGGAGAATGAGAGCAAGACAGACAGACAGACGGGGAGAGACAGAGAGCGACAGTCTGACAGACAGAAGGATCAAGGGAATCCAAGGAAGACATTATGGCCCATTTTTGTTCGTGTGTGTGTGTGTGTGTGTGTGTGTGTGGTGCAGGTGAAGCCCCAGAGGAGCTACTGGATGCATTTTTTGAGACGGAGGTGGAGCTGGAAAGGAAGATCTGCAGAGATGTAGTGTGCACCTCCCATAAAGATGAAGAAGGTGAGACTTGCTTTACAGAAGGAGACCGTAGACTGCTTCTCTCCACACACATGTGCGCGCGCACACACAAAATGTGTTTAGTCACACTGTGAAGTTATGTAATGATGGTTATATGAAGTCAGATAATGGTGCAGGATGCTCTGTGATGGTGCGAGGGTTATAATCGTGTTCTCTTGCACCAGGGTTCCTGCGGGATCTGTGTGAGGTGCTGCTTTATCTGTTACTACCTCCTGGAGACTTCCACAACAAGAACATGAGATACTTCCTCAGGGTGAGGCATGGGAGTGGGAATGGTAACTGAAATGGGAATTGGAACTAAATTGGGAATGGGAAAGGTGGATGCTACTGTTCTACTATACTACTGCGAGAGGGATGCTAACTTTTACAAAGTGCATTCTGTGACCTAAAGGACTGCGTCATCATTGCTAGTTTTCATCTGTCGTGGTTTTTCTGTGCTGAAAAAATGGTGAAACCTGAAATGGCCTCTCAGGACGATTGATGGTATCAGCGTCCGTATTTCCGATGTTTCTCACATTGGATAATTGAAATGACGTGCCTTCGGTACCTTTGAGTGATAAACCTAAGTTGTTTTATCTCGTAATTCGTTCACCTGTTGTGTTGTCCTATACAAACCTTAATATTCTGTACTTCAGAGCAGAGCAACAACATGCCACCTTTTACAAATGTATCTTCGCTTCCCTAGACCATACTTCTGAACAGATAAACTCGTGAATGCCGTCAAATGGCTTAAATGTAAAATATATATTGAAACAACGTGTTATCCGAGTGACTTCGCTGTACAAGAATTTAATAAGCGTCTCACTCCTGCACAGAGCACATGCATGCAGAGTTTGTATATTTATTTCTATTCTATAATAAGCTTAATTACTTCTAATGACTCGTTAGGTTTATTGACCTGGTCTTGTCTTGACCTGGTTAATAAGAAATTAATTAAAAAGAAATACTGACTAAATAATAATGAGAGGTACTAGCAGTAACAGCCGACTTGTCACCAGCTTCTGGTATTTATTTCAGCTGTAAATTATTAATGTGTACGTGAGACGTGTTGCGTATGTCCGGCCACGCCCCTTTCTTTCCCCCCTCAGAGCCACGGGTGATACTGATGTATACTGTCGTTAGGGGAACCAGAGAACAATGGCGTACTGGACATGATCTCACAGGTGGAAGTCCGCAAAAAGCAGAATAATTATAGTGCTTTTGAACTTGATTCACAAAGAAATTTGACTGATATCCAAGAAAACAATGTAACTATCTATTGGCGCCCCAATAACTGCCTTTTCGACTTCCATTGTAAGTGAATTTTAAACAGGTTTTCTGTTCTTTTCTCAATACAGAGAAAGCTATTTTCTATTTGTCAATGTTGATCTTCCCTACGCTATAGATGTGGTACATGTAGACTATGTAGAACGATCTCCTTTAATTTCTCACGTTCATGAAAGTCCTATATGAACCTGTGTGTGCAGTTCTGTTATTGACAGAGTAAAGGTGTTCAAAAAACGACGTTCTCTTTCCAGGAAATTTTGGCGAGAGGAGTTCTGCTGCCGTTGATTAACCAACTAAGCGATCCCGATTATATCAACCAGTTCATCATCTGGATGGTAAGTTTGTCCGTTGTTGCCTGTGTGTTTTTATACCACAGTACTGACAGCTGTAGCTGCGACTCTTAATCTTGAAATCGCAGTAGTCTCCTGTTAAAGCGCTCCTTCTAACGTTCTAGGTTCTGTAGTAATGGCTAATGGACGCCTTGCGTTCAGTGTTATGGCACATTTCCATTTTTAAACAGTGCTTGCATTGCGAAACAACAACTTGCGTTTCCAGCAGCATCGATTTATATTTGAGTCAGCTTTCGGCACATGACGCGTGTCCAAGGTGTTTCAGTACATGTTTGTAACATGGCTAGCATGTTTTAGCGGTGTTTACCTTTATAGAGTAAGGGTTATCACGCTTGGAAGAAAAGGACTGACTACTATGATGCACTGTTGAAGTAAATCACACGTAGTAATTTAGTGTACAGTATGTGACTAGAAACCAGTATTGTGGAAGCTTCTTTAACAACAATATTTCTTTGGGTGTTTGTTTCTGTTAATACTATAAGATATTTTCTTGCGTGTGTAGCATAGCCTTTCTCCAGCGGTATTCTTCCATATCTGATAAAGGTCATCGGAATTTTCTGGAACTCTCGCAGGCACGGAACGTACAATACGGCCATTGCGAGCGCAGCTAAAGAACCACGAACGCAGGAGGGCCCGATGCTTCACGTCGTGCTACTGGGTTGTGGACTCGAGACGGTTCTGAGGGATTGAAAATGAAAATGTGTCCTGACGTTTGTGTTTGCATGTATCTGTGCATGCATGGGTGTTGTGCACTCATGTTCATATATGTGTTTGTACGTAAGTTCCTTGTGTGCTTGTGTGTAGATCCGAGACTCCAGCTGCAACTACGAAGCCTTCATGAACATCCTGAAGCTCACTGACAAGCCAGCTGAACTGGAGGCTGTCAAAGACAAAGTGATGGAGGAGCTCCAGTACCTGCGCTCGCTGGATACCGCAGGAGACGGTACACACACACGCCCACGCGTGCGCACGCACGCACACGCATCTGAGAGGGTGTATCTGTGTGTTGTGTGTTGATTTATGAGCAAGCCAACATGCTGCTTTCAGATTTTCACACCTACCATCTTTTTCTTAAAGCCTCACCACTCTATGAACAAATTCTGACACTCTCTAGACAGCACGAAATACATCTCCGTCAACACCCTGTGCGTTGTCTCATTTCTCCACAGATATCAACACTATAAAGAATCAAATAAACAGTTTACTGTTTGTGAAAAAAGTCTGTGAAACAAGAATACAAAGGCTACAATCAGGAAAGGTGAGAACCCAAGTACAACGCAAATACACTTTCATGAGAGTGTAGTAGTCTTGAATTTTACCCGGGCATCATTGTTTTGCAGGAAGTTGATGCTGTGAAACTTGCGGTGAATTTCGGCAAGTTGTGTATAATCCCACTGGATCATATCCTCGTGCACAACATAGCGCTTCAGTTTTTTATGGGTCAGTTTTGCAAAAAAATGAGCAAAAGACTTTATCGTTCTAAATCTAATCTGTATCATTGTCCTCATCATCTCTGTTACAAATGATTTCATTTATCTCTTTTACACAAATCCAGACTACATGCAGCAGATGGGAGGTCAGGCGGATCTGTTCTTCTGGCTGACGGTGGAGGGGTACCGGGTGACCGCACAGCAGCAGCTCGAGGTTCTGCAGAGCTGGCAGAAGGATGGCAGGAAGCAGAGCGGCCAGACGAAGGGCCTGTTAAAAGCCGCTGCGCTCGGTGTCTATGAGCAGTACCTCTCGGAGAAGGTCAGTCCTGAACACCAGGGTTTTCTGCGAGACACTGTCAAAAACAGGCTCCTGTTTGACACACAGTGAACCAGATTATAGCTTAAAAATCTGCAATTATCAGCTAGCCTACTATACAAGGGCTGTCCAGCAGGCATGGTTCGTTGGCGCCAGGTGCGGAAAATGTTCCCAGAATCCAGTGCGTCGTTTTGGTTTTGAAAGCATGTGACCGCTACCTGCTAGCTCTCTGTGCAGCAAAACCTCTGCAAATTCACGAACAATGCTGCCTTTGAAAAGCATGTCAAACTCGAGCGTTTTCTTTTCTTCGTTCACTTTAAGCATGTGGAAGCGTTGAACAAATATCTTTTCTTTCCTTCATCTTCGCCTACGAGACAGCCAAGGCCGGTTCTGGTCCATTACATGCAGAGTAAACGGAATGGATCGGTCGAAAGAATTTAAAATATAGATACTTTGCCGTCACCCGATTGTTGCAGATGGTTTTTGGAGTCCCGACGGCCTCAAAAATGACTCGTTATTTGGCACTGGGGATTCTGGGAAGGGTGAGAGCGCCCCTTTAGTAAAAAAAAAAAAAAAATCCCTGTTCTGTTGTGTGTAGGCGTCTCCCAGAGTGCAAGTGGATCGGGCCTGTGTGGACAGACTGGCTGAGAAACTCAACAAAGAGGATCCGACCCCGGAAATTTTTGACGACATCCAGAGAAAGGTAGTAAGATGTTAAATCTAACCTCCTGAATAAATGTTGTACTATGTCTCATTTGTCTCACTCCAGCCCTCTATATTGCTTTCTCTCTCTCTCTCTCTCTCTCTCTCTCTCTCACTCAGGTGTATGATATGATCTTGAAGGATGAACGCTTCTACCCATCGTTTAGGCAGCACCCTCTGTATGTGCGCATGCTGGCTGAGTTGGACATGCTGAAAGAGCCGAGCTTCCGGGGATCAGATGATGGAGACATAGGTGAGGAGAACCACACCATGCCGCTTCACACGCCACAAGATCCACGTACAACACACTCCGCTCAATGCTGATGGTTTATTTTTTTCTGCAGAGTCTTTTAATGGATCTCCAACCGGAAGCATTAATTTGGTACGTACTCCTTTGAGATGGTTTTCTTTTTCTTGGACACTCCTTCTTGGTTTTGTTATTTAAATGAGGGTTCACTGTGGTTTATTTTAGTCTTTAGATGACCTCACGAACGCCACCACAGACGAGTCTTTGCAGCTACATGCTTTTATTTCTGATACCGGTACGTATATGTCATTACATTTGGAATTTACATTGAGGTTTTCTTAAATAACATTGTTTACTTTGGTAAAGTTAATTAATACACCATAAGCTCCAGCATTAATCAGTAATACTGTAAGTAATGTCAGGAAAACCACTAACACCACAGGTAATTATTTTATTAGTAGCAAAATCCATATATATTAATGCATTAAATTGGAGCATGTTAATTATTAGAAATTAATTGAACTGTGGTGTAAATATTGGCACCCAACACTTCTGAATTCCAGAATTAACCACCACTGATGTATTGATTGAGGTGTAATGTAAACAGAGTGAGTAATGACACATGCTTTAGGTCATGCAGTTATAGGAAAATGATCCCTGTATAAGTTGATTATTTGGCTCATTAATTTACTGTACCCTGTACTTTGTTGCATTATTTTGCTTTAATTCTGAAGTTTTTGGTTTTCTTATTCCTGTTAGTTAAGGGAACTTTAACATAAAGTTTCGTTTCATTTTAATCATAAATTATTGTTTAATTATTAATAATTTGTGTCTCTCTAAATGAAGACCTTGGAGCCCTTTTTTTTTTTTTTTTTTTTAAGAATAATCCTGCATATAATTTGAATTTAAGCAGAAAGCTCTTATTTCTTCCCCTCAACTTTTCTCCTCATTTCTAAGCCACTCTCTTTATCATCAAGTCACTGGCTGTTAGCTTCTCTTTCTTTCTGTGTGATCTTTTTATTGCTCTATCATTCATTCCATTACCTTTACCATTTCTTCTGTTCTTCCTTTTGATTTCTTTCCCCCTGTCCTGCCTCTCTGTGCTGCTCTCGTTGGTTCACCATCTCCTGTGCTTTGGCTCGGGTCGTGTGATGTCTGTCTCCGCCTTCGCTCTTTTCCCATATGCCACTCTCCCTCTATCCTGGCGTATTTCCTTTGTCCTCTGGCCGCCGGTTTGTGTTGAGTAGCTGATGCTTCTCTAACCCACGTTCCCCTGCTAGGCGTGTGTAACGATCACGGCAAGACCTACGCACTCTACACCATCACCGTCTTCCGTAAGAACCCAGACGGTAGTGAGGACACCTGGAAGACCTACCGCCGCTACAGCGACTTCCACGACTTCCACATGCGCATCACTGAACAGGTAAAATAGGAATCTGATTCTGTGGCTCAGTCAGGAGGACGGACACTCTGATGAGCTCATGTCGCGTGCACTCCGGGTCTTTTATTCAAATACGAAGTGAGGTTACCGTTACTACTCCAGAGTTGATTATTTTCCAATTGCATCATGTCCTCTTGAAGGGTTTTGTTTATCTATTTATAGTAACGTTTAATGTTGTGGAGCAAGTTGGTTCCTGTTCTCGCTTTATTGCAGCTGTAAAGGTCCGTTCCCTCACTAGCCTTGTTTTACAGAGAAACTGCAAATTTAATTTCCTTGTCCTCAAGATTTTTCCTGTATTGGTTACAGCTTTACCGCTGACTCTTACTAAGTGTTACTAACACCTGGAGACTCTTTCCAAAAATGCTAAAGAAGTATCTCCACAGAAAACAAGTCTGTGATTTTGCTTTTGATTCAGAACTACTGTCATAGCTGCTGTCATAGAAAACGAATCGACACCTTCTGATCAGTCTATATAGAGAATTCAGCAGCACTGTGGAATAAAATGAATAAAAAATCCATTTCATACATCAAGCTATATCAAAATTCATTTAGACAAATTTTAGGCAACACATTTTGATAGTTTTGTGCTAGGCAAGTAAATGTAGATCATGAAATTTGAACGCTCTTGCCTTTAAAATATGTGCATATTCTAGTATAAAATATTGTATTATTAAACTCGGTTGATCTGAGTGGTTGCTCTGCTTTGTCTTCTGCTCGTTGGGAATTACCTCTAGTTTGAGAACCTCAACTCGATATTAAAGCTTCCAGGGAAGAAAACATTTAACAACATGGACAGGGACTTCCTGGAGAGAAGGAAAAAGGACCTGAACGCTTATTTGCAGGTAGGCTTTCTTTTTATGTTAAACAGGTAACGCTTTCTTCCTTATAGGATACGTGTCCGAATTCATGATGTTTGTGTGTCAGCTTCTTCTGAATCCAGAGATGGTGAAGGCCTGCCCCATGCTGATACAATATGTCCATGACTTCCTGGAGAATAAGGCCTACAGCAAAGGCAAGGGCGACTTTGCACGAAAGGTGGGTGCGCGTTAGTGATTTGCCAGTTTTAATTGAATGCATCTCTGCTATTTACAGTAATTAGTGTGTGTGTGTGTGTGTGTGTGTGTAGATGGACACGTTTGTGAACCCTCTGCGTAGCTCCATGAGGAACATGTCAAATGCTGTGAAGTCACTTCCTGACAGCCTCGCTGAAGGAATGACCAAAGTGTCGGACAACATGGGGCGCATGTCCGAGAGACTGGGGCAGGACATCAAACAGTCCATATTCAAGGCAGGTGCAGCATTCTGTGAGCTGATTGTTAAATGCTTTGCTCTGAACTGTTTCCTGGATTTTGGTGGAATTAGGATTTGTGAACAGGGGTTTGTTTACATTGTGTGTGTGTGTGTGTGTGTGTGTGTCTGGGGAAATCCATTCCTATCTATGTTGCGTTCGAATTGGTGGGAAATGCTATCTCAGGAGGGCTCCAACATGACAACAAGGCATCTAATTTAATAAGGCAATAATTTAGATTATTATTATTATTATTATTATTTTGTCCAGTGAAATCTGAATGGTTTTCCCAGGTCACAACACAAATACTTTAGTTCTCAGTATGTTCTCATTGACAAGTTCTAATTTCAGTACATTGTCTTTACAACCAGGATTCAAATTATTAATCGGTTGATTTTGCTCTTAGGTGCCACCCTTAATTCCAAAGTCCGACATCGACCCCGAGCACTGCCGAGTGTCTGCTCAGCTGGATGACAATGTGAGTAGGAATAAACGCTGATTTATTTTACTGTAGGGTGGAACCGTATAGCAGCGTGGTGACATCACATGGTCTCGCGCTCTCTCTTTCTCGAACATGTACTTTTATTCTCCCACCCAGATGCGCTCTCAGGTGCTGAAATTTGGCACTGATTGATTTCACATGAATCTGTACCTTGTAGAACCGATATCATTTTGAACCATGCCCTGAAAAGTCCAGTTTGGTACCCAACCCTAGTTGGTACCTATGTGGATTTCATGAATTGCCGAACACTTTGTAGCTGCTGAAACGTCTTGTTTTTTTTTTTTACTGTAGTTGGCGAACACATTTACAGAACATGTAATTCATGTTCTTGATTAATGAACAGTGTGATCTTTCCTTGTCTGTGTGAAGGTGGATGATAATATCCCTCTGCGTGTGATGCTGCTGCTGATGGATGAGGTGTTTGACCTGAAGGAGAGGAACCAGTGGCTCCGTAGGAACATCAAGAACCTTCTACAGCAGCTCATTAGAGCCACATACGGAGACACCATCAACAGGTACGTGATATTGATTGATATGTATGTATATACATACATGCATACACACACACGCACATACATGCGCGCACACACACAAACACAGATACTGAGGTTTCTGGAATAAAACCTAATGGGGCATGCAGTTAGAATGCACTAATGAATTACTGGTGGTGTTACTGTTCCTGTTACAACCATAACGATGATTATTTTGTAATAATAGCATGTCTTGAAGTGTTTTTATTCACTTTTCCAACTTCTGCAATGATGCATCATAACTGTCCTTTGATGCATTTAATGTTTATGAAACAAGTTGATTCCTGTCATCACTTGGATTATAGCAGCTATAAACAGTTGTTCCTTCACCATCCTATATTATTATTATTATTATTATTATTATTATTATATCCAATTGTCCAGTAGAGTCCCAATTCCAGTTTTATTCATCCTTCTTTTTCTGTAATTTCAGGAAAATTGTGGATCACGTAGACTTCATGACGTCTCCAGAACAAGTAGCTGACTATGTCAAGAAGTTTAGGTAAAGAGCTATGTTTAAGATGGACACCTGTGTGTTACTAAAGAGCGCTGTTCTAGTTCTGACGACGATCGCTTGTCTTTACAGAGATTCCTACTGGCCGAATGGAATCCTAGCAGAGACGCCACCACGCAGAGACAAGAGCATACGCATGAGAACGAGAGTAGCAGCTAAGACTATCCTCCTGGGCATCATGCCAGGTCTGTACACACACTCGCATAGCATCTCCAGCTAGACCCTAGACCTCGCCCAAAAACATGTACATGAGATGGATTGCTACGATGCAGTGCCCTAGAGGTCACTGATTGTATGTGATGGACTGGCGGCCCATCCAGTGTGTATTCCCGCCTCAGGCTCAGCGTTCCTGGGACATGCTGCAGATTTCACTCGTGATGTAATCGCACAGAAGGTCAATATGGAAAATTGACCTGTGTCCTACATGCACAGCTGATTAATCTGGTTTCTGCACACATTTGCTAAAGTTTTACTGACCGCTCTCACTCGCATCGTAATTACAATATTTCCAGTGTGACTTGAAGGCAGCATTAATTCCTGTTGTGTCCACTTGTTCCTTACCACCTCTGTGTTCTTTTGTTTCTGTCCTCCCCAGACGAGCTGAAGCACATCATCGGGGCGGAAACCACGCGCAAGGGCATCCTCCGGGTCTTTGAAATGTTCCAGCACCAGCAGCTGAACCGCCGCCTGGTCTACGTCTTCCTGGAGGGGTTTCTAGAAACCATGTTCCCTCAGTACAAGTTCCCCGAGCTGTTCATCAAGCTTCACTCGCGCTCGCCGCGCATCCGCACTTATTCACAGAAAGTCCGCACCTTACAGAAGAGGTGACGCAGCGGCTCGGGCAGCAGGAAGCACCACTCGCAGAAGAGGAGGGACCGGCCCACGGTGAGGCTGGAGAAAGACACAGGGCTGTGTGTGTGTGAGCAAGAGTGTCAGGGTTGTATATGTATGTGTTTGTGTGTGCATGTGTGTGTCACACACCCAAGCCCTCCGAGTCCTTCCTTTTCTTAAGAGAAGCACTGTATCCATACGGCTGTAGCATAGAGGATTCATTTTAGCGTTGTGGAGCGTCACCACTAAGATGCTGCAGTGCCTGACCTGTAATGTCAGCATTTCAGTATTTGTGTATCTTTTTTTTTTTTTATTTTTTTTTTATTATTATTATTTTGGGAGGAAGTTGCAATGTGGGACGATTCCCTGTGGATAAAACCTGTGTTTGAGTTTGGAAAGGTGACGAGTCAACGGAAAGACTTGATTTTAAACATTCAAACTAGCGGACAATAGAAGGAGGGAAAACTGACATAAACGTAGCTCGTACTGAGCCGCTCTTTTTTTTTAATCACAAGCATATCTGAGGTAAAGATTGTTTTTAGGACTGGAAGGCGGGTTTTAATTGCACCGTACGTCACGTTTTAGCGAGTGAAATCATGTCCAAACCATGTAAGTGATTCAATAACCAAAAATATACATGCAGCACTGACACACACACACACACACACAGGCCTTCTGATTGAAGCGTGTGAAATAGCAGTCACATGACCTGCTGAGACTGAGTGCATTTCTGATGAACAAGACCCTGGCAGGACATGCACACCCAAAAGTTTTGGCACCCTGCAGGACTCCAAACATCCAGCACTAAGCGTTAAAGAATGTATCTGTCTCTGGCAAACCTGTCTGTACTCCACCGTTAACACACTGCACATACAGGACGTGTACATGTTTTGAACACTAGTAGACTTCTAAAGACCCGTGTGTAGCATTAAGTTTAAGTCGGAAGCGTGTGCCAGTTAGGAAATCAGCCTTAATTCTCTACAACCAAAAGAGACGCGTGCTTAGACGTAGCTTTCCTTAAACGCATCCACACGTTTTCAGAGACGCATTCAAGATATTCGGACCTAATCACAGTTTTATTTAGATAAATGTAATTAATCTTTTGTGCAATATTTTTTTTTTTTTTTTCTTTGCATGGGTTTAAATAATGGTATACAAATGGTTTTCAGATTTGAGATAATGAAATAATCCAAAAATATTCAAAAAAAAAAAAAAAAAAAAAAACCTAATCACAATACATTCCATTGTTGTAAATGACTCGGCTTACGTTAAAGACTTGTTTTATAAGTCTGCATTTGTTTTCTTTCGTCTCCTGGTGACCATAGTGTTTCCTTGACTATGGATTTGTGCATCCAGTGCATGGCTTATTTGCCAAGCGTTATATTAAACCAGCGGAGCTCTGTACTGATTAGGAGATGTTTCTGTGACACTCATTTTTGGGGTTATTGAGTCAAATCTGATAATTATTGTACTGTATATCGGATCTCAATCATCAGAGTAACAAGTCATGCTTCTCCTCTAGGCTTTACAGCATGCAGGATGTGTGGCTTTGTAACTCGCAGTCACATGATCCTCGTGTATCGATCAGCACAGTAGAGGTTTATTCTGATTGTTGAACTAAATAGCACTTAAATCGTACAGATGAGGGTTTCTGGATGTAATTTTTTTCCCCCCTACAACATACCACCCACCATGCAGTTTTTAATCATTCCTGATTACTATACTATAAAAAAGAACTCGACATTAATTATTTGCAGCCTTCTGTGATCGGTTAAACTAATGCTACACGCTCTTTTCATGAGTTAACACACTCCACTTTCGCCTAGAACCCAAGTAAAAGGTTCTCCGTGACACAGGACAGCTCTTTCTGTTGTCTCCTTTTTTGTGTTTGTTAAATCCCCGTATATATGAATCTATCATTATTACCTTGTACATATCAGTGTACAGTATGTGTCAACAGTGTGCCTAAATGTACTGTCAATTATATTTTCTTATTTTTCTTTAACAAACAAACAAAAAAAAAAAAGAAGTGAAGCTGAATGTTGTGGACACTTGACTGAAAAAAAAAGACTCTAAATTGGTTTAGAGTGTTTGCATCCTGCTTCTAAGATACTCCTTTTGAGCAGCAGAACTCAGTATAACACTAATAAAACTTTGACTAACTCACTGTGCAGTAAATGTTGTCATTTCTAATTTATCCGAGTACTGTTACAGTATTTCTAAATGTGCAGCAGGTTGGAGTTTAGTTTTGCTCATGAGGTGTGAAAATGCAGTCGAGTGCAAAAGTTTACATCCCCCTTGGGTTTTTGATGAAAATTAATGTAAATCCGTTTTACAGTTTGTAAGAATTCGTAAACGGAGAGCAGACAGTGTTCCCGGATCGAACCAGGGATCCTGCAGCCGGAAGACCGCAAAGCTACGTGTTGCACCACTGTGCTGCCAAACCTAGCAATTCCCAGGAAATTATCTTGAAGGCTCAGGAGAAACCGTCTATAACCAGAAACAATGGGGGGCGTCTTGATCAACAGGAGAAACGTCTGTAAATTGAAGTGGCCAGTTTATGTAATTGAAAGCTATTTTGTGGTATAAAAAGTGGCCACAAGGTGGAGCACAACACTTGCTTCCTGACCTTTTACTACAAACGGCATTCACATCAGCACTAATGCGTCAATTGCTACATCCTAGCTATTTCCACAACACTCGACAGATGTACAGAATTTGATGTGTTGGATTGGTTTATTTCAGATAAAATAATATGCATGTAAATAGTAAAACTTATGTTGGGGAACTTTCATATTCATTAAGATAGAATGGAGTGGACTCAAATCTAATTTATACAATTAAAAAAGGATTCAAACAACATAACCCTCTACAGCTACAGCAACGTTGTCAAGGATTGATCTGATTTAATGTTATTGTTTATGTATATATGTAAGGTTTCTATTGTACTTTTTATTATGATTTTTGTACCCCTGGCACTGCATTATAAGTTCAGGACCAGGGGGTGTACCTTGTATTTTGTTTGTAATAATAATGTAATGAGAAGATGGGGGGGGGGAAAGAGAGAGAAATAAATAAATAAATAATACATAAAGAGAATAAAACATTTTTCATTAATCCTATGGGTTCTTTATTTGGGATAAAATGTTATGGATAAATTAACTTCTTCCATTAA
This sequence comes from Notoglanidium macrostoma, assembly GCA_030068235.1. NCBI lineage: Eukaryota > Metazoa > Chordata > Actinopteri > Siluriformes > Auchenoglanididae > Notoglanidium > Notoglanidium macrostoma. The sequence continues at coordinate 24,077,962 of JAQQZR010000023.1, read as the reverse complement.
TGGCCCGATCACATCAAAATTATGAGTCAGAGTGGTTCCAAAAAGTCTTTTTGGCTTTGAATATTTGCTTGATGTCCGTTGGACTGCACTACAGTTTATTACAAGCAGTAAAACGCTTTTCTTCCTGCTGTTCTAGGATGAAATTAATCAACAATTAATTGGTGTAATTTATTGAAGTATGACATGTCATACTTTTTATCCATTTATAGTTACGTTCGTGGAATGTTGCGAAAACAAGTTAGTTCCTGTTATCGCTTTGTTATAGCGGTTCTAAACCGTTACTTCTCTCACAAACTTGTCTTTAGTTTTCTCCTGTAGTTCAGCTGAGCTTTTTTGGTCTTATAATCAAGTTACCAAGAAATTAGACAAATAACACAAAGACATAATCCTCTATCCTGATAACTTCCTGACTGTTACAAAGCACTGACACTGGACATGCATGTCACATGAATGACTCCTTACATATTAGACACATTTTTGTGTTTTGTGAATGTTATAGAAATGATAACTTGTAATTTGCCTTGCTGGCACTGCCATCCAAGCTGCTGACCAGTTTAATTGCCAGAATTCAGCAGAGTTGTGGTATAAGATGAGGTTAAACACAACAGGACCAGTTGTTCCTGTCAATATTGTATTGATAAACAAGGTATAGTGGTGCTGAACAATTGTGCATGGGAACAGAGTCAGCAATTATATTCAAACATTACATTAAGTATATAAAAATGATAAAACTGAATGTATTTGACAGGCAACAGTGTGTATCTGTAAACTACTACGCCTCAGGAGAGCTTAACTCCTCCATACATTTCTAAACCAATCAGAGACGACTTTACTTCTACGTCGCACCGACAACCAGCCAATCGCGTGCGTCCTTACTGCTCGGTTATGGTGGCGGTAATGTTGTGGAACCCACAGACCGTGTGTGGGAAGCAAAAAGGGAACCGCTCTAGGGAGGACTGAAATAAACCAGAATAATTAATGAACTAACTACCAGGCGGAGGACTGGGTTCTTACAGGAACTAATAGAGCCACTAAAGCGGAAATCCGTATGAAATCTAAAGACGCGCCGGAAACATGGTGGTTCTCAAAATCCGAGACCAGGTATGTTGCAATTTCTCTTACTAACGTTACTTAAACCAGCTGCAGTTACTCATTTTTTCTGCGCCCGTACTACGAGACAAATCGCTTCCTCCATTGTGATTGGTTAAGCCTTTTTTACTTCCAGCCAATACAGCGACTCGAGTACGGGCACTAGCCTATAAGAGCTTAGGGGCGGGATTTGTCGTAATACGGTTGGGAAAATAATTCTAGCTAGCGAGGTAAAGTAGCTAGTTAGCGACGCACATAAAGACCACAGCGTAGATAGCACTTTTAATAAAATAAATTTTATGCACGATTAATGTAAGACTCATTCTTATCTCTTACAGGTGTCTATACATATTTACCAGAGAAGAGACTTTATACGCTGCTATACAAGTTTACATTTAATTCATACTAACCAACGTTACCGTGATATTATTCTTTAAACACACCAGAAATAGTGAGCTTCATTAACATCACTTCATGTTCATGTAAATGCAAAATATTTTTTTGTGTTTTTAAGTTCTTTTTTGTAAAATGACTGTTACTGCTTTCAAAAGAGTGCCATTGTGAGTGATGCTGTAATTGTATAAAGCAAAGGTGATCATAATTACACATCAAGCTAACAATAAAAGTAAATAACTTTGGGGTAAATCAGACACTGACACCATTCTTTCTTTCTTTCTTTCTTTATTTATTTATTTATTTATTTATTTTTAAAAATTATTATTATTAATTTAATTTTTTTTTCTATTTAATTTGCATTATCCATATCTATCTATCTATCTATCCCCTTTGTTTAACACCAATAGCCAACTCTAATAGTGGAAAAGGACAATTTTAGTAAGGATGGATGGATGCAATTGATTGGATAGATGGATGTCACTGAATGGGTGAAAGGATACAAATGGATGGATGAAATGATGGCTGTAAGTGACTGGATGGATGGATGATGTAATAAGCTCACATGTTGTGAAAGTAAAGCACAGTCATGCTCTTCCTGGGTTTTTTTTTTTTTAGTTCTGCCTCGTGTGTTTTCCCTGAACGTGTCACCACGTGTGCACGTGTAGATAAATCAGTATGTTTTAACCAGCAGAACATTTCTACCGTTTCTTTGTGGACTCCATACGCAGGAGCAGCTGGTCCTCCTGATGGCGTGTTGGCCGCTCGCTGGCTCGCTCACTGGCTCGCCCGGCGGTCTGTAGACGAGAATGACAGCCAGGACGCTCATCTGCTTCTTGGCTCTTCTTATCGTCTTGTCTTGTGTGTTGTTTGACATTGGGGTTGTGCTTGTTTTGCTGTTTAAATTTGTTCTAAAGGTCTGACTGGGTTCAGAAATGCAACACGACTTTAGAAGCCTTTTGTGTGAGAAACGCAAAGGCTATTTCTGTTACAGCGTCGCTTTTGAAATGATCAGCAGTTGAAGTGAGAGAAACTTGAGCAACTTGGCAAACATGCCTGCAAAGTTAAAGCTGCATTTAGACACATGGCCTGTCCCCCCTCACTGTCCTCCCTCACTCTGTCCCCCCTCTCTGTCCTCCCTCTCTCTGTCCCTCCTCTCTGTTTTCCTTCTCTGTCCCCCCTCACCGTCCCCCCCTCTCAGTCCCTCACTGTCCCCCCCCTCTCAGTCCCTCACTGTCCCCCCCCTCTCAGTCCCTCACTGTCCCCCCCCTCTCAGTCCCTCACTGCCCCCCCCCTCTCAGTCCCTCACT
>JAQQZR010000023.1:24018420-24056375 GCA_030068235.1 Notoglanidium macrostoma | reverse complement strand
TATAATGTTTTTCTGAGGAAACTTCCAGAAAAACTATTGCTGCATTAAAAACTCTTAATACTTGATAATCTGATAATATTTTGTTTAATATCTACAAAATATATATATATATATTTAGACTATTAAAAAAAAAATCATATTTAACACTGTAAATGAGGAAAAAAAAATGTTTTAACATTGTAAAGATTTTTTTTAATGTTAAAAAAAAAAAAAAAAAAGGGGTAATGAAAAAAAATCAAAGATATCCACAATATTTCTAGAAATGTGTGCTGTGATGCATTACATCACAGTATCGGTATTAGCTCATCGCATCACCCAGCGCTACACATATCGAGGTTATGGAAATAGATATTTCCTGAAGTTTCTCGCTAAACATCTCTCGTGTTGCTTGATCTAAAAAAGCATCCTCGGTAGAGATCTGTCATTTATGGCATGCTTTATTAACTGCAGCCACGTATCACAGGTGCTCTTGTTCTGCGGCTGCATCTGAAATGGCTTTTCCTGGAACACATTTTGTTAGTGCAGTCAAACAGGAAGCGCTTTGAGATTTCCGCATGAACAGAAGTTGAAGATGACCCTGAGTAGCCAAGTAGTGAAAAACTGAGCGAAATATCTGCAGAAAGAACAATGCAAATCTGAAGGTTTTTCCTCCTAGATAATATAATGAGGAAGATCATTATTATTTATATATGCGTGTAGATATAGTAGTAAAAGCTAATGCAAGTCTGTATATAAGAATGTAAGGAAGTTAAAGACAATCCCACTGCGTTTTCATATGTATGATTTTTTTTTTTTTCCCAATATTTGTATGTAATATAATACTGTTATTATAGGATTAGCTCTACTAAAAACTGAATCGAATGCATTGCTAATGAATATAAATGTGTTCACTGTGGTGTCGGTGTGTGTGATGTTTCAGGTGCTTGGAGTATTTATTGCGTAACGATGCCAATCCAGGGATCAGAGACAAACAGGGCTATAACGCAGTGCACTACGCCTCAGCCTATGGTCACCGCCTCTGCCTCGAACTGGTCAGCCTCTTCCGCTTCCCCTCAATCTCAGTCTCTCTCTCTCTCTCACACACACACTCACACACTCGCACACACAGACCATTGTTCAGCCAAGCTGTAGTACTGAGCCATGTTTCTGTTCCTGCAGATTGCCAGTGAAACACCACTGGATGTGGTAAGTTAATATAAAAGCTTATTCTGATACATTTCCCTTGTGGGAATGACTACAACATATAATAGACATATTGAACAGGATTCTGCCCGTTAACAGTTTTTTTGTACAACAGTGCCCCCAAGTGGAGAGCTGAATTCATTGACAGTCTTCCTTTTTTTTTTTTTTTTTTTTTTTTACTTTTGTTGTCTTATGTGTTTATTGATTTTAAGTGTGTGGTGAGGTGTTTCAGTTTTTACTCATGCCCTGTGTGCGTCCTCAGCTTATGGAGACGTCTGGGACCGATATCCTGAATGACACCGACGGCCAGGCTCCCATCAGCCCTTTGCATTTAGCAGTGAGTGAAAATGTAGATGTGTTTAAAAGATCCAGTAGAGTGATCTAATTTACTTGATGAGAAAGGGTTTGTCACTTTTATTTAGTATCTCATTCTTTCAACGTCATAACTCGTTTTTCCAATTTTGCGCGGTTTCTGAAATACTCAAACCAGCCCATCTGGCACTAGCAACCATGTCATTAGTCAGAGTCACTGAAATCACATTGTTCCTCATTCTGAGGCTTGATGATGGCTGATCGGAGGATTACATGAATGAGCAGGTGGACAGGTGTAACTGCTAAAGTGGACAGTGAGTGTATATGCCTCAACTGAACTCAAACATCTGGCTTATTTACTGTCTGGGAAATAGTACACAGAGTAATAATTATATGCTAATGTTCAGTGAATTAGTATTATTGGTGTTGGGTTGTTAAGACAAACTAATGATGTACTATGTTGAAATAATGAGATATTAAGTCAAAATAATGACAAAGCACTTCCAGTCCATACTATGGGACAATTCTATCTATCTGTGTGTGTGTGTGTGTGTGTGTGTGTGTGTGTGTGTGTGTGTGTGTGTGTGTTCAAGGCGTACCATGGCCACCACCACGCTCTGGAGGTGCTGGTTCAGTCCCTGTTGGACCTGGATGTGCGGACAGTGCAGGGACACACACCGCTGGACTTGGCTGCCTTTAAAGGCCATGTGGAGTGTGTGGATGTGCTCATCAACCAGGGAGCCTCCATCCTGCTTAAGGACTACACACACAAAAGAACACCCATTCATGCTGCAGGTAGGAACACACTCATGTGCTTCGTTCTCACGGACAAATCGTGTTTTAAACATAAATCTCAGCTTTGCAGGTTGCACAAGAACCTTCGGGCCATTCTGTAGTCGTGTTACTCATGTTGGTTGTTATGGTAACAGCATGACCATATCCTTGGCTTCCTTCGATGATGCACGTATAGGAGTCGCTCTCTGGCTGTTTCTTGAGTCGTATCTTTTTTAGTCAGCATTTTCAGTTGTTGTAACAATTTTGGTAGCAGCATGTGAGTGTGCGTGGTGCTGAAGCAAGTGTATCAGGTACAGGCAGTGTTTCTGACATTTTTAAACATGTCCCTGCTGAGTCAGTTTATCCAGACATCGATTTTAAGGGTGGAGAAAAAAAAAAAGTGCATATAAAATCTGTACAGTTTCATGCATTGTGCGTTTTCCCCCTTCTGCCTTCTAACCCTGGACTTTGTTCCGTCTCAGCCATGAACGGTCACTCAGAATGTCTCCGCCTCCTCATCAGCAACGCTGGCCCTCCCTCAGCCGTCGATGTCCATGACGGAAATGGACAGTGAGTGACCATGCTAAATCGATTTATTGAAGTGTTGGAAGTGTAACGGGTGTATTTCCATGCTGACTGATGGCGGGCCTGTGATTGTAACAGAACTCCTCTGATGCTGGCGGTGCTGAACGGACACACCGAATGTGTCTACTTCCTGATCAGCAAAGGAGCCAATGTGGGAGCCAGAGACAAGTGGGGCAGGACGGCTCTTCACCGCGGGGTCTGTTACTCAAACGTTATACGTTTACATAAGCATTTTCTTTATACATGTGTATCAGTTCTCCCTGTGATGGGGAGTGTGCTTACATTTTTTTTTAAAACTAACTCAATTCACAGTTTCCTGCGCAGTACTCCGTTTCCTGCGCAGTACTCAGTACTCAGGAAACAGTGAATCGAGCGCAGGGCTGTGAGAAGCATGCACACTTATATCTGGTGTGCTGTGTTTCAAAAACGCTGTGTTTTTTCTATGCTCTCCTCCTTGCTATTTTTTGTCGGTTTAACCTTCTGTGGTCTCTTTTTAAAAGAAAGTGATCTCACTCGTCTATGTCGACCAGCAGTGTATATTCGTGTATATTCATATATATATATGTGTGTGGGTGTGTGTGGGTGTGTGTGAGAGAGAGTGTGTGTGTGTGAGTGTGTGTATGTGTTTGTGAGAGTGTGTGAGAGCGTTTGTGTGTGTGTGTGTGTGTGTGTATGTATCTTATTTATGTATATATCTGTACTTTAGTTTCTTTACTTCCTTTTCAGCTAAAGTGGTTCACTGAAGGAGAAAGGTCTCACAATATAAAAGACACACATTTGCTTCTGGTCACTTTCACTTCACACTGGCTTTAACTAAGTAAACTTTAACCTGTTAATTCACGTCTCAGGATTGTGAGTCAGTACAGAACAGGAGGGCGGGTCTGCGGTCTCTTCTCTCGTTATAACACCTAGGGAAGCTGTTTATTATTAACAGCGGTCACATCAGGCTTTTCTTACTTTTCGAGATGTTCTTATTGTCACACTGCTGAAACCCACTCACAGTCACAGATGTGTAGCACTGAACTGTCTTCAGTTACAAATTGCAGTCCTTGAGCGTTACGATGCTTAGATTGACATGCTGATCTTGGGAAATTGAATAAAAATGATTTAATCAATAAGCAAGCAAGCATGAAAAACTAGATCTAGTCAACAATATGACCTACATTATAAAACGCGAGTGCTAGCAGATTCAGAAATGCGAATAAGACTTGCGATAATATAACACTTGTTTTCAAGCAACTAGCCAGTAGAAGTCCAGATGTGTGAACACCTGTAGAATGACTTTATAGTATCCTATATCGTGTCTTGGAAAGAATGTTAAGTTACCTGATAGAAACTGTGACACTACTGTGTGTTATGAGTAGCAACTGGTATTTCTGAAGGACATCATCTAACCTTGTACTGTGTGTGTGTGTGTGTGTGTGTGTGTGTGTGTGTGTGTGTGTGTGTGTATGTGTGTGTGTGTGTGTGTGCGCAGGCGGTGACAGGGCATGAGGCCTGTGTGGAGGCACTGTTACAGCACGGTGCCAGTGTGTGTGTGCGGGACAATAGAGGGCGCACAGCCATGCACCTGGCTGCCGCATGCGGTCACGTCGGGGTGCTGGGGTCTCTGCTGCAGGCCGCACACTCCCAAAACATGGTGCCGGTCATCATGGACAGCTGTGGATACACCCCACTGCACTGGGCTTGCTACAACGGTACAGAACACTCACGCGTAGAGACGTTTTCAGCATTCACTTCACTGATGTTACAAACCTCCATTTATATTATATAATATTTATTTAACATTTATAGAAAGAGTATCCAGTGTCCGTTATTACTAAAGCTTTGGATTATGTTTATGTGGGAAATTCAGAACTCTGGTAGAGAGAATCTCTGATTTTTGAAACTCACTATGCACGAGTGTCCCCTTTCTCTATACGTACTTGTATCTGTTTTCGTGTTTTAATTCGTTTCTTCTCGCCCTCAGGTCATGACACGTGTGTGGAGGCTCTATTAGAGCAGGAGGCGTTCCACAGGATGGAGGGCAACTCCTTCAGTCCGCTTCACTGTGCCGTGTAAGCTGTGTCCACATTATTCATAGAAAAGAAATGTTTTGTGTTCATGCCTACAGCTGAAGGTTCTCGCTCCTGTCTCCTTTAACAGAATCAGTGATAATGAAGGTTCAGCTGAGCTGCTGATTGACACGCTGGGTCCTGCCATTGTTAACGCTACAGACTCCAAATCCAGGTCAGGAACAAGTTTAATCAGAGCTTGGGTAATCGGTGTAGCACGGTAGCAAGTTTGTTGTACAGAGTAAATCGCGCACTAAAGGCAGGCTGTTAATTACACGACCGCTACGATGTATAATTGATTTTGTGGTAGATAAATCTAATCTGCTTTAGTTCGTTTTAATCCGTTTGAACTTTTCTGCAGCAGCTTTTAAAATTTTGCATGAGAGTGAATTTCTGTACACTGTTCTCCACATCGGTTCCTCTCAGGACGCCTCTACACGCTGCAGCCTACACGGATCACGTGGAATGTCTGCAGCTGCTTCTCGGTCACAACGCTCAGGTGAACGCCATCGACGCTCTGGGCAAAACACCCCTCATGATGGCGGCTGAGAACGGGCAGACTAACGCCGTGGGTAAGACGCGTGCTTCTAGCGTTCATTCTGTCAATCACCACTTAACTGGAATGCCCAGAAGTGCATATTTCCTCCATCAGGAACAACACCAGGCTTACACTAGAAACGTAATGTGTAGAGCGTGCTTGTGGGAAGCTTCATGCTCTTTTTGATGTTGAAATGAATGAACTTTCTCTTCATTGTGTAGAGGTGCTTGTGAGCAAAGCGAAGGCGGACCTCACGCTCCAGGATGCGAACAAGAACACAGCCCTACATTTAGCCTGCAGCAAGGTACTGAATGCATTTCCCGTCACTACAATTTCACCCTTAAAGATCACGCTTGTTAAAATGAACGGCGCTTGTTTTTCTTGCAGGGGCATGAAACCAGTGCCTTGTTAATTCTGGAGAAGGTCACGGACAGGAATCTGATCAACGCCACTAACGCGGGTCTACAGACGTACGTACATGTCACATGACCCAAACAGCTCTTCAAAATCACAAAACATTAATGAGTTTCTTCACTAACCATTCTCTGAAAGCTTTGGAAACCATTTTAACTGTTTTTATGTTTTGGCCCTCGTTATACACTTTGTAGACGGTCCCTTAACGCTTTCTTCTGCGTTAAAGCTTCGGTGAACATTTTCTAAAACACAGTTAATGACCTTTAACTAGAGAACATGTAAGAGGTAAGGAGTAAATCACATGGTGGCCGCCGTTATTGGAAAACAATCAGCGACAGGGAGGTGTGACGTGGCCTGAGTGTAGTGCAGTGCAGTTACTGTTACCACCCTGAAGCTGATTATTGTCCTGTAACAGCACATCCCAAAGTGCTTTATTCCTCTTATATATACCACAGTAATATTCCAGTAATCACACGGCACGTTGTGCTTTTTCCCTATTTATAGTTATATTTAAAAGCGTCGGCTCTCCCTTCCCAGAATCCTCCGTTCGGGCAGTGAGTCACCGTTTTCAATTCCATCGATATTCTAAAAACAATCTGCAGCAATCCGGCGACATCCAGATCTTAAATTGTAACGTGAAATCGAAAATATTTTGTTCAAAGCATCTATATTTTAAATTCTTTGGACCGATCCGTTCCGTTTTTGTATAATTATGACGTACATAATGGACCCGAACGGAAGAACAGATGAGGCGTATTTTGCTTTCACCAAGCTTTCACGTACGACACGTGTAGGAAGAAAGAGTTGGAGATGGGTTTCACTAAAAGTGCATTTGTGAAGGTTTTGCTACACAGAGAGCTAGCACGTAGCGGTCACATGCTTTCAAAACATGTGCTTTATTTACTTATCTAGTACACGTCGCCAATTTGAGTAATGTTTTGCGATGACTTTTTTTAAATCTCCATTCCTCAGGCCGCTGCATGTCGCTGCCCGTAACGGACTTGCAGTTGTAGTGCAGGAGCTTCTGGGAAAAGGAGCGAGTGTCCTGGCTGTGGATGAAAATGGTGATTATGAGTCTTGTTATTTAAGTGTAAAACTCCAGTCTCATTATAAACACTGAACACTGACTGATTTTGCTGTACAGGTTACACTCCAGCTTTAGCGTGTGCCCCTAACAAAGACGTGGCCGACTGCCTGGCGCTGATCCTGGCCACCATGATGCCTGTGTCTCCTGCCAGTACCGGCACCGTGCCGGGCCTCGCCTTCAGCGCCATTAACCACTACTGTAGCCCTTCCAAAGCTGTGACCTTTGACCCTTTACCCGGCCTGCGCTCCGGGCATCCATCTTACTGCAGCTTCAACAGCCTGGGCCGTGAAGATGGCCTCGTTGTTCACGATGAAGAATTTAACGACTCGGATTCAGAGACTTACTGAGGAATTGCTTCATCTCCGTGCTGAGGAGCGTTCGGTACCCGAGTGCCTGGAGATCGGTGAAGACGCTAAGGCTGTGTTGCTGAATCACAGTGAAGCCAATCTAGTGCCGTGTCCGTTATTTGGAACGAGAAATGTGCCACTACAATCAAAATTTAAGATCCAAAGCTTAATTTTTCTTGTAGATGAAGTACAAGGAATTGAAATAGTTGTCCATGCTTCTAAATGAAGTGTGCATGTAATCGGTTTCCTAAACATCTTCAGTATGAAAATTGTTTATCCCTGCTTTTAATACAGCAACAGTATTACAAAGTAAATGTTCTAACATTTTAAATCCGCTTCATCTGGCCAGGTTTGGGACGGTATTAATGATGGGGTGTCATTTAGCTGGTTTTAAGTTAGCCTGGTTTCTGTGTTTTCTTTTACATGCAAGATGTTCTGGATTAATAGGAACGCTTTGTCCACTTATGTCAAATATTCAGTTCTACACTCTTCAACGTGAAATTCAGAAATTTCTGTACGATACAAATTCAACTGAATAACATTTTAAATTCAGATTAATGCATTTCGATTTAAACTTTCTAACGGCACGATCCGATCCGGCACACCTCCACATCTGTAGCCGGGTTTCCGTTAACCTGCTTAATGCGCAATTTGAAATCATGAACCAAAAAAAAAAAAAAACGAATAATGGAATAAACACATGAATTTTGGAGGGAAAAAAAAAAAAAAAAAACTCGCCAAAAACGTGCCACCAAAGATTTTATTTGAATTTTCTACCCCTGCTGATTTATAAACAATTTCATTTTGAAATCCTGCGTGCACGTTCAAGCAACAAATATATGATTACAAAGCTCTCAAATTCAAATTCAAATAACTCGGATTAAAAAATAGTTTCGCTCAGATTGTACAGGCACATTTCATATTTCACGCCTTCCAAGCTATAGCTCTACTGGGAATAATGGAGTGTACCGTTCTTGTTCGTGTGTCACTCCGGTTTCCCTCTCTTATACGTCTCAGGAGTGTTTATGGGCATGAGGGCAGGAGAGGGGGAAAAAAATCGGAACGTGGTTAATCCTCCACGCTACAGCATGATCCGGATCGTTTTCACCCTCACCGTGGGCTTGGTTCTGTATCCCGACGTTCTTTTACAGAATACTTCTGTTACAGAATACATGTCATTTCTCAAGAAACAGGAACTGTAACCTCAAACACGACGACTGTAGAAGTCGCCTGACACGTCGTCTCTGGCAGTAAGAGAAGAAATCATGGACGTGCAACCAAGGGACCAAGTTGCCCTTTTCAAAAGCATGATTTAGTGTTTGTTTGTTTTTAGCTGTGGTTAATTTATTATTAACTAAGATCGGTTCCGAAGCAAGACTCGGACAAAACGGACTGCTGTGAACGTTAAGTGCAAACCTCCGGGCCGTGTCACTGCAGAGTAACTGATTAACGGGAGACGTACGGATTTCTGCGAAGCCCGGAGGATCGTTAAAAGGGCATTCGGATGCATTTCTTAAACATGAGATTGAGACCAGCTATCAAGATGACAGGGTTTATACACACTCAGTGCTGGGTTTTGGTGAATCGCAACATTTGTTATAGAGGAATGACGTGTGTGTGTGTGTGTGTGTGTATGTATGTGTGTGTGTGTGTGTCTGAGTGATTGTATGTGTGTAAAAAGAAAAAAAGAAAAAAGTTACCTTTTATAAAGGGTAAGACTGACCACTTGGTGCGTTGCTCAAATGATTACTAATAAATCTTGAATATTTTTGTCACGCCACATTTAAGGTCAGTTCTGCATTAAGGACGGATTCGATTATTTAAATTTAGGAGTGCTGGAACCCGTTTTACACAGAACATGTGATTCCTGTTAACTGGTCGAATGCAGTCGCTGAAGTTGCTCACAATAAACCGTGTATTTACTCAGAAGGAGAATGCGCTCATAATCTGCCCTAAAGAGAATGATCCTCCACACACACACACACACACACACACACACACACACACACACACACACACACACACACACACACACACACACACACGACACATTTCCTGCATAAAAAGCAAGTCAGGTTTAAAATGGATTATTTGTAGTAAACTTTTATTTCAGTTGGAGCTCTAAAGTGTTGGAAATTTGCAGAGTTCAGTGATGACTCCATGCTTAGGGTTAGAGTAAAAGTTTATTATAGAAACTATTAAAATGACAAAAAGGGTTTTCAAAATAGCAACAGTAAAAATGTAACACGATTTGGAGCGGACAATTCATTTATTTCATGGCTTTTTACTAAACATGGAGCTGTTTCCTGCCATGACTTCAAATCACGTCTGGCAACTAAAAGACTCTGCTATGGCTTCACATCATATTTCATTAAATTCTTAGAAGACTTTTATTTGTAGTTAAACTGTGAAATGCAAAGGGGATGCAAACTTTTGCACGCAACCGCCGAACACGGCTATGGATAACACTGAAAGAAAGAGAGCTACGCTACGTTATTCGATGTCTTTATGTCTTTCTCATAGACTCTCCCGTACAGCACTGCGGTCACCAGGCCGCTCTTCATCCCTCTTCGGCTCATATAGAACCCGCCGCTCTCCCAGCCGGACTCGTCCGGTCGCTCCGGAGTCATCCCGCCGCCCAGCACTCCGGCGTACACGTGCTCGGTGCTGAATGTCGCGTGCAGGTGAAAGTCGATCAGCGTGTGCGCATGCTCAGTCTCTCCTCCACAGCTTTCCTGATGGAGCCCTGTGCATCGCACTAATGCACACACCTCCAGGTAGTACGTCCCATGGACCACATGGAGGCCATCGAATGCCCCCAGGGCATAAAGCTCCTCTTCACGGGTGGAATTTGTCCTCCGGAAGAGCAAGTGGCAGCAGAATGAGCCGTCGCATGCTGTGAGATTCCCTTCTTTGCCTTGTAGAGGCACTAGTGTAAATGTATCGTACATCATCGTGGAGGAAAATGGAGGGGACCATGTATTACAACTGGAATCCTCTTTTCGGCAAAATTCTGAGTCTGAGCTTCTCGGGAAAGGTCTAAACTGTGGTTCCTCTCCTGTGTCCACTTTGGGATGGCCAGAGTAGGGCACTAGTTTCAGTCTAGCCCTTTCAGGAGCATCCCCTAGCAATAATGGATCCAAGACTGGTACTCTGAGCACCAGCAGTTTCCCAGCCTCGCCCTGTGTGTCGTGATGATAAAGCGCATCCCAGGGTGTAAATATCCCACTTCCTGTCATACCCAAAGCCGCCGAGCGGATGTTTGCTGCCAGCAAGGTGACGCCAGCTGAGTAAGAGAACGAGCGCTGAAACTGCACAGCAGCCAGCAGGGGGAGCTGGTTCATCCAAGCTGTCGGGTACACGAACTGCCTGACGCCCATATCCTTCACCAGGGTCACAGCCGGCTCCCGGAATAATATATCAAAACAGGTGAAGACCCCGAAGCGTCCGGCGAACGGAGTAGTGAACGTCACGTACTCGCACTCGGGAGGTGTGTCGAAGGCTGCCTCAAAGTACAGGTTCTGTTTGTGGTATCTGGCAACGATGGTGCCGTTGTCACTAAAAACGACGTCGGTGTTAAACTGATAGCGGCCATCAGCCGGACACAGCGGATCGACTGATCCGTTGCAGGGCTGCCAGTCGGGCATGTTGGCCACCAGGAAAAGCCCATTCTTCTGAGCCATGCAGCTCAAACGGCGCAGGACCTGGGAAAAGGCATCTTCTGTTAAATTATTTTATTTTGCATATTACACAATAAATATTGATACATTGCATTCCTCCCCATGATTTTTTAATCTCTACTTCACAGCCTTTTCCTCCCCCAAGTTAAAAATAAAATTAAATGGAATCCAATCCAAAGGAGTCCAAGACATCACTATAAGGTATGCTCGTGTGCCAAAACATTAATACTGTACTGATTAAGCATAATTAGGCGCAATGCCTCTGTATTTTGGAATCTGTCGGGATCTGCGCATGGGCTCCATGTCACTGATCCAGGATCTGGCACCGTCTCCAGATACGCAGCTATAGACTCTCTGCTGAAGTTGAATCCGTGGATGGCGTCCTCTGGAAACACCAGGATCTGGGCTCCCTGTGAAACAGATTAAGGTTCAGTGAGTTCACTGTTCTGTGAGTCTCTTCAGTGGGAAGGTCTGGCCTAAAGCTGTGGTCATAAAACTGATTTTAACTCAAAGCTGGGTTTCAAAATGTTTTTAAAAAACAAAAAATTTACTAATAAAAAACATTTTTTCAGTAGTTTGCCAGCCTGTAACCGAAAATAAATACTCCTATATTTTATATTCTGTGCAATTCATTAGAAACCAATTATTCAATAATGAATACATTTCTATTTCAATTCTTGTGGATTATACTAGGATTAAGGTTTAGGAATTCTTTTTACCAGGTAAATATTATAGGTTTTTTTTCTTTCTTCCGAGACGAGAATGTATTTAAGCGTTTATATATTTAGTTGAGTTCAATGATCGATTCTTCCCTCTTCCAAATAAATTCATTTCTATTTGACATCGTGTTGACAAATAAATTTCTACTTTCAGAAATTCTTTTTTTTAAAAACATCACAATAAATGTAATTACCAATTATTGGACTATGTTTAAAAAGCTTACAAATATGAATTGATCCTTGCACCAGTATGGCCATTTTCCTCTGATCTCACTTCTTAACGTTGCTTTTCCACACGTGGAACTGTCGCTCACGCGACGTTCTGGTTTTTCACACCATTCTGTGTAAACTCTAAAGACTGGCATGTGTGAAAATCACAGGAGATCCTGAAATACACAAACCAGCCCATCTGACACCAACCACCATGCCATGCTTAAAGTCACCGAGATCACACTTTTCACCCATTCTGGTGTTTGATGTGAACATTAACTGAAGCGCTTAACCTGTATCTGGATCTGTGCTGCTGCCACATGACTGGATAACTGCATAAATGAGCAGATGTTAATGTGGATGGAGAATGTCAGTGCTTCTTAAAAGGTCTCTGGATGCAAAACTTTTAACTGTACAATAAATTTCATGCACCCTTTTTAACAATTCAACTATTAAGCAAGTATTTCACTCCTCAACTTTGCACTGAAGTCCCAGCTGCTTTGTTTTTGTTTTTGATTTATTGAGGTTTAGATTAAACACGTTTAATACAAGTGACCAGTCATATATGTAAATAATAAATGTATGAGCTTGGCGTTGTGCCTTGCAGCACAGAGCTCATTTTGAGAGTCTCTGCTCTACATCACCTGCTGTGCAGCGGAAGTCGCCTGTTTCTCAAAAACCTCCAGGTTCCGGTTCATGTGCTGCAGCGCGGCTTTCCGTCCCACAGCCACTTTCGGGTCTGGGTTGAGGAGAACCTGGTGCTCGTACACTGCAGCCGTGTAAAATAACACATCCTTGTCCGCTACGGAGAAACGAGTCCCGGAGAACCAGGCTGCTAAAATAACTGCCGCGAGTCCACACGGCGCCATGACCGGAACTGTCCGGTCAAAGGTCAACTTTGTTTACTCTGTTAATTCGTAACGTCCAGCTCGGAGCTGACTTCATCTCTAACCAGAGCGTTTAAAGATTATTTAATTCGATCATTAATGTGTCTTACTTAGGGTTTCTCATGGTGTGATAACACATATTATAATACATAATACTGCACGTGCTGTGAACTGTGGTTTTTGGGGTTTTGTTTTCCTGGTTGTTCCGCGTTGGAATGACGTCACACGAAAGCCGCGATTCTATTGGATGAAAGTAGAACGCGTCGGTGAGTGCCTTGCTTTCATTGGTCAATAAGATGAGGCTTTAGTCAAGTCGAGAATGATTGAAAAAAAGAACAAAAAATGATATAAAAACAAAAATTTGGCGAAAATTACAATACAAGACACTGCTTATCTTTTCTCTAGTGAAATCACTCTCTTTTTCAAATTATATAATCATGAGCAATATTTGAATCATTGTTTTTGATTTTTTTTTTTTGTCATCCTTGATTGTCGTTTATTTCATCACATAATATTACAAGAAATGTTCTGCCTTTCTCCATTCCCAAACTTTTCAGAGAAATGTATTATAAGATAATGTTTAACATTAAAATAAATAAACTGCATTAAAAGACATCCAGTGTTTAGAAACAGGTTGCTCATGGCCATGTAGGTATACATCATCACTCAGACAGGACCACTTTTGGAACAATAAAATATTATATAAGATGTGTATCCTGAAACAAATCATTACTTTTTAACAGTGATTTTTTTTTCCTGCTGACTTACGGAAGTATTGTCAGAGCTGCCATTGTAGAAAATTAATCAACACCTTCTAAGCAACCTTAATCAAGAATTTAATAGCGCTGCGGTATATATGTGACCCAGTTCAGCTAAATGAGTCAGTCTTGTTTTTGGTTATATGATGCACACATTTGTCTTACGATCCATTTGAAAACCAGATTCAGCATGAAAATCAATTCGGGCAGAAACAAGACTGCTGTGTGCTAGTCTCCATGGGAATATTAAACGTGCATGATTCTAATTAAACCATCAGTAGTTGCAGTGTGTACTGCAGTGTGTGTGTGAATGTGTATACATGTTTGGAGACGTTGTACACTTAGCATGGCATATGCCATGAGCTTATGTTTATTACACAGTTACAAATTACTGTGCCACGACAACACATTGGTCAATGGTAACAAGACTGAATATAAATATAAATTTCTTTGCTACTTTAGTTCATAGTTCTGTACTAATATGTAGGATTAAATACAGACAGAGAGTATAGCCGTAAAGAAAAGTATGTAGGCCTACTATTCAACACAGCCAACACACATTATACACATTACACATTAACACTGCAAGGGTCAACACACAGGACACGGTAAAACGATCAGTCTGGCAATGTGATACGCAGAGCAGGAAGACATGGCCATTTGTTTTGTTACCCAGAACACATCTAGGCAAATGTCTGCATATTTTTCTGTCTTGGGCTTCCTTGTTTAAATCGTTGCCCTTCTCTTCCTCAGTGAGAACTGAGTCTGTGTGCATGCTCTGTCAGTCTGTAAGAAGAGGGTTGGGCTGGACACAAAGGTTCCTTTGACACATTACAGATCCGATCAGGACTTTCCTTCCTTTAGTTTAAACTGAGTTAAGCAGCAGCAGAGGGGCAGCAGCACTAAACGTCTCCATCTTCATCTCACTCTTTTCCGTGTGCTGCAGAGACAGACGTCGCACACCCTCCTCCAATGTAGTGCTCTTCTGACCGCTGGTCCGTGTAGTGTTTTCTGGTTTTCTCTCAGCACCTTCTGCTCTTTCCCCTAAATACACACACGCACACATAGTCATGTTTAGCACATAGGTGCAGTTAACTTTTCTCAAACAACTGACTCTGATTATATAGACTGATAGTTTGGGTGAAATTTGTTCACACAGTGCAAAAGCCACTTTTTCAGTATGCTGCATTTCTATAAAAAAAAATAATAATAATTCGGAGATTGTCACAAATGAGCTGAGGTTGTGATCTCATAATAAAAGGGGGTCGAGCAGCTAAACCTATCAGGTCCAATATGCAAATTATTAGAAGATGATGTTAATAGTTTTTTTTATGAAGTTATCTGTGCTAATTAAATTTTCTAATGTTTGGCTTTTTTTCTTTTCTTTTTTTTTTCTTCCAGCAAGAAAACTATAGGAATACAACTGATTACATGATAAACCAGCATTTTTATTTCTGGATATGTGCAGGTATTATTTTTTATTTATTTATTTATTTATTTTTACTATTTTATATTTTACTATTTTGACCATTCTACAATTTTCTTAAACTGAATGCACAGTAAAAAAAAAAAACCCAGATCTCTGCCTATAACCACTAGCAACTCACATTAGTGTTTTCTTACAGATCCTAAAATGTCAACGCAGTGTAAATCTGCAAGTAGAGTACGTTATAAAGAGATAAGTGGCATGATTCTTACCTCTTTCCTGCTCACACTCGGGTGATGAAGCACCGCTGCACTCACTGCGAGGTCCCAGAACAGGTGAGACACGGTCGAAGCCTTCCAGAGAGCCCGGGCTGGGCAGCTCCACTTCTCTGGGGCAGGGAGCGAACAAGGGAAGAGAGGAGCAGGAGGGGAAAGGACAGGAGGATGAGAGCAGAGGATACGGAGATGAGCAGGAGGGGACATACGGGCAGGGAACATCCACAGGAGCTGAGTTGGAGCTCAGGCTGCAGGTGGACTGGGTTTCTGCATCTTCATCTGAGGCAGAACCATTACAGTTTTCCTCTTCAAAGGTCTCGGATATCACTGCAACACACACACACACACCTACATCAGGGCCTAAACATGCCATCAGGAACCCGTTTTAGATCGCAGGTGACTCATAAACAAACACCCACTGAGATTTTAGCACGCTCACTTGATATGCCATCGGACTCCATTTTGAAGTTGCTGATGTCATCACCGGCGCCTAAGTCTTTCTCAGCCCCAACTCCGCATACGCGGGGCCCCATGGCTGCGAGACGTCTGCGAGCGTGGATCTCGTCTGAGATGGCCTCCAGGTTGCGCAGGGCCGTCCTGTACTCCGCTTTGGCCTGGGATAGTTTAGCCTGGTACTCGTCCACTTTTCTCTTCAGTTGCTGTTGGAAAGGAGGACGAGAACGCTGGTCAGAAATAACACATGTACGGATCAACAGCACGTCATTTTCTTGTTCTTTTCCCATATTTAAGCATTTTGTTCCTAAGTACACCATGGCTGTGATTGCATTAAATCTTCCAGCGCACATGAATATACAGGGCAGTGTCAGAGGAAGCCTAATGCTGGGATGAAAAATAACAAGCGTGAAGTATAACCAATGGAAAGAAAATGGACCTACCTCGAGCTGTAGATAATATTTGGACTTCAATTCAAAATATGGCCTGTGGGGGAGAGAGAGAGAGAGAGAGAGAGAGACAGTTTGAGTCAGGAACTGCAGACACTGTACAGAGGTTGCCATGGCAACAGCAAAGCTCAGTGAGAATAACACTCGAACATTCTTGAGCTCTGAAAGCAGGCGAGAGACGGCACATCTGGAGCACATCAGCCTGAACACATCAGCACAGGCACAAAGAGAAACAAAGAGAGGCCCCGGGTTGGGACGAGGGGGAAAAATACTCACTACACAACCACCGCCAAGAGCATAGCTAGTGAGCCGCATTTTATTTCTGCTTTCTAAGCAGTGTCTGGGATGTAGTTCATGACCACTTTCCAAATTTCTGTAATGCTTTGCTAAGATTTGAAACTGGGAGTAAATTGTCCCAGATTTAACTTTCTATATTTTGTTTAAAAGTGATTGTAAAGTTTTATGTCCTTTGTGTCAGCTGTTAGCCAAAAAAAAAGAGAATCTAAGTGAATGAATAAATACACATGGATAAATAGTGTTTAAAAAAAAAGAGAATACATGGAAATAAATATCCTCAGGTATAAATAAATGCAAAAAGAGTGAATAAATACAATACACTTGAAGAACAACAAATCAAACAACAAATATGATACTATATTGATAGTATATATAGGATAGTGTATCATTTTGTGACTGAATTTATATATAAATATTAATAATCTAATTATTAAGTAATGTATTCATTCTTTTATTCATTTTTAATATTATTAGATCCGGTCCTCTGTATTTTACAAGATGAAAGAGTCATAAAGCGATTGATTTATGTTAAACAATATAGCTTATTTATATCCTGAGAAAAGCCGTTGTTATACCGCTTTCCTGTGTTGCACCTGAGAGTGTTAAGTGCAGCTGATCGACTAACCGTGACTTGTTGATGGCACGCTTGAGTTTCTTCTCCAGTTGTCTCATGTGGCTCATGGCTGCGTTGTATTTGGCCGCCGTCTCCCTGTGTTCCAGTTCACTGTGTGTCCGGCTCTGCTCCGCCTCCATCACCTGCAGCAGCCGCAGCACAGCGCAAAACATTTGTAAACGATATTCGAGTTCCTGTTTCCTGAACATGAGGTGTGGTCAATTTTACATACAACAAGCAAGTGTGCTAAAACATTCAGACACTGAACACATGCACTGAAAGCGTGTCCAGGGAATTATGTTTCACAGGAATTGTTAAATATATGTAGTAAGGGATTGGAAAATCATCAGTTCATGTCAGCGCAATAGTACCAAACTCGAGTGATGTCATACTCGAGTCCTGGACGTAATGACTTGACTAATCTGTGACTCATTTTGTATTTTATTGTCGCTTAGAGACTTTGCACTCGAGTGGAACCGTTGACGTAGACTCCACATGGATGCTGCTGAGTTCATCAAAAAGGATGCATTTGCGGTTAAGTAACTTGATAATAAGTGTGATAATACGGGCAAATTCCAAAAGTATTGTGAGAATCAGCTAAAAATAGTTATATGAGATAAATACTATTACACACCATGATTCGCGTTTTACACTCAAACTACACACCTCGAACAAAAATTGTGTCACAATGCCATCTTCAAATAACAGTATTTATACTGTTGCTCTAAAAATATGGCAACCTCACAGAATGTTTATCAACCCAATTATGACATGGTTGTTGACCTGCTCAAATCAGGTAATGGATAAAAGACAGACAAGCACATAAAACTAATAATGTTAATCACACTAAGGAGCATAAAAGAGCAAAGGAGTACACATTAATATACCGCGCAGAGTGAGGAAGATGGTGAAGGAAGCAAAGAAACGTCATTGTTTCAGAATCGTACAGTTTGGTTGGTTGCTGAAGTTGTTCAGTCAGGGTGCCAAAAATTCTGGAGTTGTCTATTAAACTCCTTTTTTGAAATCCTGTTTGTGCCAACTACAGTGCTATTTTTTTCCCCAAAGTGTCATGGGATTCCTGTGGAAGTTGATTTCACTGTTCATCACATGACAGAAAAAGTCAACAGGAGCGGACGGGAATCATAATAACAATATGAATGAATAAAACACAACATGGGAACGGGATCTTTCTGTCATGGACAGCAGTGATAATGCAGTCCCGTGTCTCCCTCTTGTATGACGAGATATCTTAACTGTCGTATACAGTCTCTGTGGTGTGTCCGGTCTCACCCTCTGGGTGGCGTGGTTGAGCATCTCCTGCCACGCCGAGTCAAACTGCCGACTGTCCTCCTCCAGAAGTCTCTCCTCGGCCAGAGCGATGGTTTCTTTCGCTGCTCGGAGGATCTCTATGGCTCGCTGGAATTCCTGTGTGGCCCTCTGAGCTTCCACCTGAGCCTGTAAGAGAAACAAAATGAAAAGTCTCAGAGCTTTAAACATGCCCACTTCCCAAAACAAAGCCCTTATCTCCAGCTTAACGTGTGTAAGGAATGTGGTCGGAATTCCCTTTCCTTTCCTTCTATCCCCCACATGTACCATCCCACATATATACCACATAGAATATCTGTGTGAATTCAAAAATTAGCCATGTTTATTTACTGTCCAAGTGGCTCCCTGCTGTGAAACCAGCTGCTTCTGCTCTGTGTGTCTCTCATGAATTATTCAGAATATCTTCTGCTAAAGAATTCATCAGGATAGCAGACATGGGGTTTTTTTCTACAAAAAGCTTTCCTGCTCAAAGCCTGAGCCTGATCTGGGGCTCCGCTCAGAGAGATATGACACAGGGTTGCTGACAACGCTTCCTCTGAGCCATGGAACGAGAGGTCGGATTAACTTAAACCCCACATCTCATTCCTCACCACATCAAGAATCTCAAATCCAAATAATAAATGAGATGCCTTTCAGTTTCCCCCATCAGCTCATTACCATTACAAAGGACACTGCATACGCTCTCCTTTTAGAAGTTCCTCTGACAGCTTCTCTACATCGAACACCACCTCAGGGAGGAATCAGTGATTTGGGTAGCAGGGCTTTGACTTTGCTTCTGACTTCTTCTGACCGTGCTCATGTTCATGCAGCTTTTCTAAGGTGAACCTCGAGCATTCGTCCGGTTTTTTCTAGGAAGATAATCAGACTTGTTCCAATGTGACACAAATCAGCATTTAAGATCAGTAAACGTCACATGAAAACGAGACAATCGCTAAGCGGCTCTGTGTTGTTAATATTACATCCGATTCAAATCACCAGATCAAATTTTGTTTTTCTGAAAGAAGTGATAACGCTTCACAGACTTTCCACCACTGGCATTGTGAATGCTCTGGGGATGAAGCAACCAGTCCACAGTTCACCCACAGAAGAAATGTGAGCTCTCATTCATTGACACAGGAGACTCTTTCAACAAAGTCATCCAGAGATGGGGTGGTGGCGTGACGCCATGATGGGCCCGAGTGGGTCACACACAATGACGCGCACACAATAGTGTACAGTTGCGCTTTGTTCGTTCAGCATTTAAATGTCTCTGGCAGAGGCGTTATCAATTAATCGTGACCTTTAATTCTGTCGAACATTACGCACTACAACATTATTTCCCATAGTTGCAGTTTGCCTGAAATGGAAACGGAGCCCGGTGTTGCCAGATCTGTGTGACAAAAACAGCCCTAAATCCAAAATCACTTCCTAACTTGTTGCCATACTCACCAGGTAAAAGCATGCCATATTCTTAAACATAAAATTTCATACTAATATCTATACCATTTTAAATAAATAGTAGTTTATGAAAATGAGTAAACCAATTCACTGATGTGATTCACATGTTTGTGTTTCTTTCAAGTTTAGTTACAATACCTTTCTACTCATACATCACTTTACCTATTCATTCACTTTATTATAATCACACACAGCGCGCACACACATAATAGACTCCAGATTATCTATTTGGCTTGGCAAATATAAATAATCCAAAGCAAAACTGCAGATCTGGCAACCCAGCCAAACAAGACAGCGTTTTTGTGCTGTGTGTGTGTGAAGCTGTGATTACTGAAACACTAACCCTCAATCTTTCTGAATGACAGACATGCAATACATGTAATACTGTAATACACTTCTGCTGTTATGTAACACACAGGATCTATCAGTCAGGCAGGCAGGCAGGCAGGCCCACAGCTAAACCTCATTCAGTTGTTCCTATACATTAAACTCCCAAACACGACCAGCTGCCATTTTAAGTAATACCATGGATTATACATGCACTTTAAAATGATCAAACCTCCAGTGATAAGTCTGAAAGTTTTTTTTTCCTGGCATCAGACCACCAAGAACTGACTTTTAACAACTGAGCAAAATAAATGAAGTGTTTACCCAGCGGTCTCAGTAAACACCATTAACATGAGGGAATTATTCCAAGAGTGGCCTGCTCTGGACATGTCCAAGGTTAAGACTTAACAAACATAGTTAAGGAACAGCCTGAGAAAGTCTGTCCTATATGTACAAATGCTGCATTCTCGTCATAGAGGAATAACCGTGATTACCAACTCTGCCTGGGAAAAACAACATTCACACTGACCTCTGAGTCAAACGCTCATGTGGACTAACCAGTTGCAGTTTTGTGAGTTATCTTTTTTTTTTTTTTTTCGTTTTCGGCCATGAATGTATTTTTGGGTTCATTTTGTGCTGAAACGGCATTTAGTGCCTCCTTAACTATTAACTTATTAAACTCACTTAAGGAGACTGGGGAAAAAAGACAACAGCCTGGTGACTGAATAAGTGTTTATAGCTGCTATAATGTAAGTGATAAAATGCATGTCGTTCTTAATTAGTTATCAATCAATTGCTGTTTTATAAGAGGAATAAAGCACTTTGGTAACAGTAAATCTGCTTTGCATCCATCGCATCACCATGTCGTTGATCATTTCTCTATAACAGAGTGATGATATTTCATTCCTAATTTGCTGATAAATTCACATATGCTCACAACTCCTCTCTCCTGCTGCCCCTGTTCTCACTGATGTCTGTTTCATGTTGAGTAAAGTGAGTGCCTGGTCCTTCATATGCTCTCATACTGTTTACTACACGACCTCCTACTGAACCTGGGGCCTCATTTATGGTTTTTTTTTAATCTTCTTTGCATTGAGAGAAAGCCTGCATGTGAATGACAAACAGGAAATGGCATGCACAAAAATAATCTGATTTGTAGAACCACATCCTATACACACTTCCCATTATAAATTCTAGCATGAAATCAATTCTAGATAATTCAGTTATTTTTAACCCACCCATACTTGTTGATTCAAAAACACATAAGCAAGTAAATAGAGTCAGAAATATTACCGTGTCTTGTAGGGACAGGTCGCGCAGCCACATATAGTGGAAAAAACGAACATTTCAGAATTGAATAGTCAAATGTACTTCTATAAGGTAAAATAAATAAATATCCATGCAGACTATCCTGTAGTGAGATTTATCAGAGTCAAATCCATCCTCAGTGAGTTCCATATCAATATTTTTCATCAAAATGTGATCTTCAGTTGCGCAAAAGATTATTCCTTAGTTCAAACTTTCACA
The DNA here is from genome assembly GCA_030068235.1 of Notoglanidium macrostoma. Taxonomy (NCBI): domain Eukaryota; kingdom Metazoa; phylum Chordata; class Actinopteri; order Siluriformes; family Auchenoglanididae; genus Notoglanidium; species Notoglanidium macrostoma. The sequence goes on along the minus strand of JAQQZR010000023.1, from coordinate 24,034,698 downwards.
CTGATGACGCAATATTTGCACATTGCTTAAAGGTCATGCCGTTCAAATGCCTGCTGATAGTGCTGCCTCGCTTCAACTCTACCTAAAGAGAGTGATGCAGCAGTGCTTTATTCTGATCAGCTCTCTCACCTCTTTATCTGTGCACTCTGACCTCCAACAGGTCAGCTTCCAAAGCTTCAGCTGTCATGCTAATCCCAGTTGTACTAGTTGCAAGTCTGTGCAATTCAGTGTCGAATCTCTGACATAACTCTACATAACTGTGTGATATACCTGCATTGCATTCTGGGACTTTGTGTTCAGCATTTGCCCCAGGATCGCCACTAATTCTGAGCTAGATTCCTCGTTAATATGATGTTGATGCTGCTGGGAATTGGTGAGTGAGAAAAGAGGCTTTTGTTTTTAGGAGCAAACAGCAGAACATGAACGTTGTCACTTGTGGTTAAGACCACTGAATGTATTCCTGCTACTAATTGCCATTTTAACTACGCGAGCAATAACAATAACGGGGTGTGACACAACTGCTAACTAAAACCAACCATCACATTAGCACCATAATCTAAACTCATCCCAAATATTTAAATATAAACCTACTGGTGGATTCATCCTTTAATGCAGTCCTATTGATTACAGTTAACTTTCAGTTCACTTCAGCACTGGTGCTTTAACTGCAATACAGGTTCCATCATTTGGAAAACCAGATGAAAGTTCTCTGCAAAGTTCCTTTTGATGTCCTGATCACCTTAATGCGTAAGGAATCTTAATGTATCTGGTTGATGTTTTATAAGGCTGATTCATCTGAAACAGTTCCAGTAGCAAAACAGTTCCTGGTAGTGTGTCATTACTTTCATTACATATTTCTAGGATTAAAATCAGTGCTCTCCAGAAAATTAAACAGCTTAATAACTAGTCCTCATGAGGCATGAGTTCAACTTAAACAACTTCTTTAATAAATTCCTTGTCAGACTTTCTACAACTATTTTTACAGCCTGAAGCAGTTATGACTTTAGTGGAAAATGCTTCACACATATTGACAAAGAATTACACGAGTCTTGATTAATACTGACTGGGCTTGGAGAGCTTAACTCTTTCACAACTCTGGATTTCATTAAAAAAATGTTAGTTTTAAAGCATTGACAATACACACACCAGGAAAAGTGGTGACAAACATGAGTGGACAAATCAGTAGGAGCAGAGTTTATGCCTACTAGTTTTTCATTGAAAGACGAGTAGGTTCAACAAGGTTCGAATAAAAAACCTACTCATCATTAACACTTGCTAAATGCTTCACGGTGGTGTGATGCACTCTAGCTATAGCACTCTATTCATCCAAATGCCAGAATCAGGAACAAAATAAAGAGCGGAGCAAAGCCGTCATAAACAATCTTCTGCTATAAATAACACATACATACTGTATTGAGAAAAATTAAAGCACTAACCTCAACTAGCTAACTATGCATTATTATAGTACGTTAGCTACCACTTTTTAGCATGTTGGATTTCCAGGCAATTTGAACGCCTCGGAGAGCATGAGCGACCATACGCATGGACCCCTGGACATGCTTTTGTAATTAATAAATAAATGAATGAATGAATTCAATCGTCTGTAGATGGTTCGCTAATGCCCTGCAGGCTTTGAGCCACTTAAAGTGGAAAAAAAACATTCAAGGCAGAGAAACAGTATATTTCATAAGGAATCCTGGTTCTCAATCAATATGCTGCAGTTTCTAAGAGGAGGCCCACCCAGGCACTTCCCAGCATTTGACCTACTTCCTAGTCCCTGACCCACTTCTATATTGTGCCACCCTGCTTAATTCGAGTTCATTCACCTCGTATGTAAAGAGGAAGTGGACCATCAGCTGGTCTTAAAGATAGTCATCTTCATGTCACATATTTCGTCACTACCTAAACAGAGCAGTGTGAATGTGCAATCGCTTCATCTCTGACATGCCAGTTATTGCGGAACTTGCAGTCATTGAGAACGTGTGCGTCCTGCCGTCCTACTCTTCCTTAGCATGTCACTGATACAGGTGATAAACTGTAAGCGCCTGTTATATCCATAATTGCGGAAACGCCATTCTAAAAACCATAGTCTAAAAGGCGATAACCGCACCCAGTCGTCAACCTTGGGCCTGAGTAGGTTATGAGAATGGTGGGAGTACTCGCTACACACTAATTACTCATGATCCCTTTCTGCATCACTAAAAAGAAACCTCGAGATTCTGAGAAAACCCACATAGAAAACCACATTTAGCTGACATGTCCAGGAAGTGGCATCATTTCTGAAACACTGAAGGGGAGTAAGTGAGGCGACCGTGACGTTGGCCTAGACATTGACATTCCCCTCGCAAAGGACAAGCCCTGAATGTGCTGAAAGGGAAATGATGTCATTTTAAATCTTTAGATTCCTTAGACGGATATAAATACCTTTATTATCATTATACGAGGGAATTGAGATTCAGTCTGCAGTTCCTCATCAAGCTAGGCTATTATATATATTAAATAATCAGAAAATGATATATAAATATATTATGTGCAATATGCGTGGGCAAGAGTGTAAAGTAGTGCAACTGAAAGAGTGCAGTAATATCAGCATGACACGGTGCTGTAGTCAGATCAGTATAAATGGACTGAGTGTTGAGAAGGTGAAGGGTGAAGATTGAGTGTTGAGAAAGTGTTTAATGGTCTTATTGGTTGGAAATGAAGTAAAAATACTTCCTATTCTGGCAACTAAGAGGTACTACCAAAAAAGCCAAAGAATACAGAGTGGATAGCGCTTTCCTCCGAGTGTGTTCAGACGCCCTGTGTTCAGAAAGATGCAGTGACTAGCTTCACGTGTCTTGGAGGAACCTTCACGATCTCGTTTGTAGCTGTCGTGTGATCAGTTAGGTAATGAGTGAGAAGTGGCAAATGAACACACAGAGACACACACATACAGTATTTTGTCCGAAATGTCAATTTCTTCGTTTTAATTTCATGTTTATAGACCTGTTATATAAAAGCATTGTCACCCTCGCGATCAGTACAGCTGTGATTCGACCGCAGCTGATTACAGCCGTGCTGATATTCAGTACAACAGCACTAGTCCAGTGGTGCTTGATTAAAAGCTATTCATCACTAAGTGTTGTGCAATAAATGTTACAATCGAGGTTCGGACAATAAAGATAAGACGGGGTGTGACAGGAAAATTGGTGAAGCATTGTAAGAGAAAACAATGTGAGTGTTTGTGCGGGTGAGAACGTGCATGCACGCCTTTGTGTTCCCCTTGCTTGCATGGCTGTGTGCACAGCTGGCCAGCAGCAGGAAACAGGCAAGGCCGACCTGGGCCGGGTTCCCCAGTGCAGTGAAGGCCAAACTGAGCTGTGTTTTAGAAACAAAGCTCTCTTTAGGACATTTGTCACACTTTTAAATTCTGTTCAGCAACAACAGCAAAAAAAAAAACTGTGGGTTATTTATGATTGAACTGACCCTTTCATGTGCATCTCTCATACAAGGTCACATGACATGAGATCCTGAATGGATATTGGCAAATTTACTGCCAAGCAGCAGAGGACTGTCAGTTTGCACTGTGGCGCTTTGTGTGTGTGTGCGACAGAGTTAAATAAAGACTTACAGAATCCCAGGTTGGATGATAGACGTGAGAGGACGAGTGATTCTTTCCATTACTCTCATTCTGCTCTGCTTGTCAGACCGCATACATACCTGTCATTCATCTGAACGTAACTGGAACACTTTTCGGCGATGACTAAGCATTCTTAAACCACATCCAGTCAGTGAAAATTCTAAAGAAATGCATATTTCCCACACTATTTCTCCTTCCTGTTTAACAGATACGTATCTTATTACTTACAGTATGATTGGGCATCTATCAAAACATCTAGCTCATTATTGTAAATTGTAGGTACTAAACAACCCACTGTAGCGCGCTCACTTGCAATTTGGGACGCAGCTCTTTCTCAGGCCACTGTACTGACTCTGACACTGACACTGATGCTGATGATGGAGGCATCCAGTCCGAGACTGGAGCGCATTTTCTCCATGCTCACTGCGTGTTATTTATGAAAGAACGCATAATCATTGATTTGATATTTTGAAGCATCCTCTAAGCAGACATGTTTATAACATTTATGGAAGGAGTCTCCAGAGTCAGCCCATTGTATTGGGGAGTACGTTTGCTACCATGGGAATGGGTTCAGGATTTCTGGTTTCTTGTTCACATGTCAAGCTCTTGATAACTTTAAGAGAGAGAAAAATAGGAAGGACCGTTTATAGCTGCTATAACGTAAGTCGTAACGGGAACTGACGTGTCTCATGGATATTCTGCATGTATGATGGATCGTTCATTAATACATTTACAATTGCTATCGTTGGTAAATTACTTGCTATAAGAGGAATAAGACATTTTGGGACATGCTAGTATAGGAAAATGATGGAAGGGGAACAAGGCAAAGTGGGACATCGGGTTGTATCAAACTACTCCATTGTGGACAAATTTGCTTTAACTGCATGACCTGCCATGTTTTATTCTTTACATATTTAATCAATTCTGATTTATTCCAACTTTTTAAGTTCAGTTATGGAGTTCAATTTTCATTTATTGAGGAAAACATACATGATGAATTCATTGAGCAGAGGAAATTTTCAGCTGCAGCCAGAGAGAGGGAAAAACACAACAGCAGGGCCACAGGCATGTAACGCTATTCACACTCTATATATAAATCTTTCAAAGGCACAGTAAATGTCAGTCCAGACAGACTGTGGGGTAACTGATCAGCGGACTATGATTGGCCGAACAGGGGGAGGCGTCGTTCAAAGCCCTGACTATGAGTAACAGCTGCTCGTGTCCGGAGCCACCTGTCCACCTGACACTGCTGAGTAAGAATGGACTCTACAGAGAGAGACAGACAGGTGTTTAGAGGACTTAAGGACTCAACAGAGGTCAGTCACATGGACTCACACACACACACACACACACACACACACACAAGTGTGGACTAGGTGGCTTTCTCACACTTAATATAGGTACATGCAGGTCTTATTGTACTAAAGGATTACGTGTGCAAAAAAAGTGCAGGCAGATTCATTAATAGGGTTCATGGAGGATTGTGTCTTTCACATGAGCAAACAGAATCTGTTGTGCATTTTGTATGTTTGCTTTAATTAGTGTGCAATTAGGCACATTTCTACCTTAATACAGGAGTACCGTAGATGCAAATAAAGGTATTTTACAACCAGAGTCCATTTTACTATATTTTAGAAACGCCAATTGCATGTGCAAATGAATACTACCAAAAGGCAGGTGTTAAATCTGTGGATGCCCATTTCTGCCAGTTAAAACACTAACTAACGCTTAATAATAAGAAAAAATATTGAAATGATTCCCTTGTAAAATAATCCAAATGATGCCAATATTAGGACAGTAACATTGGTTTCATACTACACACTTATTACACATTTATCACACATTAACACCTCCGATCCCAGAGGTTTTCATTCACAAATAATGCACACTCGTCAACACACTTTTCAGTTCAAATGGCATTTGAAACAGTTTCTGACACTGCCTTTCATCTGCATTTTCAGTTTCTGTTTTACACTCCTGAGAGTCTCTTTGTGCTGAATAAGAGCAAATAGCACATGTTTCTTCGTGTAACGATTCTCTGTGTATCACCTTCGACACCCCCACACACTGCACAAAGTCACGAAGTTAGCTGTTTGGGATCTTAGCAAAGCAGGAACAGTGTGCTCCCATGCACACAAAATCATTACAGATATTCTGGGGACACAATCTTTGAAAACATTATTTTCTTACCAAGAAGAACTTTACATTTTACCAAATTCTCTGCTTGATTAGAGCGTGATGTCACGGTGTTTTACATGTTGGTTTAGTAAAGAAATCCAAATCCTGAATCCAAAATGGAGCGCTACCTGTTTATCACGGGTTGTCAAATTGCAGCATGAAGTTTGAACGCAAAGCAAGTAGTTCAGTGGACCAAGTGATCGGAAAAACAGAGTAGTTTAGCTGATCATTTAAAAAATGGTCATGATTCAGCTAAACTAAACACTAAACATGACTCAGCTTGGTTTCTGTAGCAGATCCTCTGTTGTGGTTCATCCAATCACATCCATTTATATAAATTGTTTAACTGGGTGGATGGGGGGGGGGGGGGGTATTGTTTTCTATTTTTAAAGATTTTTCATTTTATCTAGCTTACACTTACAATATCAGAGTTTGAAGATAAATTGACAGAGGTGGGTGTTTGTTCTGTCCAAGTCAGATTCCAATCAGATGTTTCATCTGTTCAGAGTCCGTGTCCTACTGTTTAATTTACAGACATAAACTAATCATTAATGCTTAAGCTGTAACTGCTAGCACCATTCAGTCATGTTAGCTGCTAATCTGGACTTTTATAAACAAGGAATTTCATGTAACATTGACAAATTTTAGTTAAATACTCCTGTCTTGTGAGACTATATAAGACTTTACACCTTATATATACACCATATATAAATTAACATCTAATTATTGACCTTGTTTTGATATACAAGTATAATTTAAATGTACAAATGCTACATTTATAGACAAGACGTGATTATGACGGCTAGTCTTGGTCCGAATACTGTAATTTGTAAAGCACACTAATTCACACTCTTATTACACATGTTACCTGTGTGTTTGTGCGTGTGTGTGTGTGTGTTTGACAACTTTTGGTGCAGCTGAAGAACACGAGCTGTTTTCCCCACAGGCGCCTGCATGCTTTCTGGACGCTCTCAGCTTTTTCACAGAGAAAACAACACCACACGTGGCAACTAAAGTCACAACCAGTCATCAGAGACGAAGGTTTTTTCAAAAACGAAGTGTTTTTTCAACCGCATATCTATCTATAGCAGCTGTAACATGTGATTACTGCAAACAAAAATGTCGACACGCTTCACTGCGCTGAAAAAAAGAACTGAAAAATGTTGACTCGATACTAAGAATGGAAGATTGCTATAAGAAAATGCAAACGTTGAGCTGTAACAGTAAAGATCTTAGCACGGGGCAGACATTAGGGAAAGTGTTTTTCCAATCAGGTAAACGACACTTTTCTTGTTGGTTTTGTGGTATCCGTGTGCTATACTGACGACACATAAAACCGAAGTTTCTTACCTCTAAAAAGTACAGATTTACAGTTTATTTTTTGAAAAGCCATTTGGACTGAAGCATTCGCAAAATCAGTCTACAAAAATATGTATTTTACATAACAACTGCGAGAGTTTGGAATAAACAGTTTTTAGGTTTTCAGTCCTAGTACAGTGGAAGGATAATGTTGTGGTAACAGAAACGAATAAATAGTGTTTGAAAAAGCAGTATTTCTTAATTGTTCTTTTTGGTTCCAGGCACTGAATTGCCATGTTTTGTTTTTTTTTAAGTAAATTCAATTTATTCTCTTTTACTATCAGACTTCATTTTTAGAATAGATCTGCGTGGGTGTTTGTGCGCTGTCTGTGTGTGAGAAAGAGAGAGAGATTGGGATGTGGGCTGACATCTGAGAAACCCCGTTATCATTCACCCCTGCAGTGTCAGACACTGACGGATTATAGCACTTTACCTCTACCTTAACCCGCTAACATGCAGCAGCACGTCTGCGTCGCCTGCGTCGCCTCGACCTCAACTGTAGCATCTCTAGCATAATTCATACCATCGTTTCATACCGCTGCTATTTGGTGCTGCATTAATCACCAGTTATCTACCAGTACCATTCAGTTCTCCCATAGCCTGAGTGTTACCAAACATGTCTTAGGCTGACAAAAGAAAACATACCCAGAGAGGCCTGCGACTGACTCTAAGAGGCAAGAGAAAATTTCATTATGCGTATTTATCAGCGAGAGCATTTGAGACTAATTACAAATTTGTAATCTCTACAAATCTAATGTAAGATGGAAGGATTCGCTATTTCGAGCCTGTAAGCCGCAATCAGAAGCAATCCTGAGACACCGCATGACAGCCACACTAATTAACACCAGCATATTTCTATATATAGCACAGTCATCGTGCACACACACACACACACACACACACAAGCATACACACACACATATTTGTCTTACTATCCTTTTAAGGACCTTTCATTGACGAAATTATTAATGCCCACACCGGGAATCCAACCTTAGCGTTAACTTCTGTAGCCAGAAGGAAGCATTTTAGCTCTTTTAGGTTTTTTAACTAAAAAATGCTTTTTATGTAAAATAAATTAAAAAAAAATTTGTAATAATTAATGCCAAATGCCTACAGGTAAAACAAATGTCATAGACTCATGTCCTTATATAAGATATAAAAACATGCCCAGACATGTACACACACACACACACACACACACACACACACATATGTACACTAACACTAGGACAGAGTGTTAGTTTTTTCAAAATGACTCTCTGCCTCAGCCAAAGCAAAGCTGTTGTGCTGCAGAGAATCACTTTCACACTGTGCAGCCTGCAGCACTGCTCTTCATCTTTTCAATTCAAAATGCTGTAAATCTCTTCATATTCGCTCACAAACTAGACTCTTTTTACTGCCGCTCGGTCCTCGTTGGAGCTCCAGGGTACCGAGTTTGCTCCTGAGCTCGGGTTACTGTCTGTGTAGAGTTTCACATGTTCTCCTCATGTTCTCCTGCTGGTTTCCTCTCATCTCTCAAAAACACGTAGGTGGATTGGCTATGGTAATTTGCCCCTCTGTGTGAACGAGTGTGTGCAGGGTGCCTTGTGATGGACTTGTCTGGCATCCCATCCAGGGTGTATTCCTGCCTCTCACCCATTGTTCCTGAGACAGGCTCCACTTCCTATAGGTTTACATGTAAAACATGCACTAGAGGTTAAGAAAAAGCAGCCTATTTCTGTTTGCCAACAAATGAATCCTGCACTAATCTGCACACAGCAGTTTTTCCCTCCTGAGGGGCTGAGTGCAGATGCTATGTTAAGCGAGGGGGAAAGTGTGGAGGGAAGACAGGATAGGGGATACGGAGGGTGTATGAGGAAGTAAAGTGAAAGTAGAGCAAAGCTTTTGCTAAAAGTGCCACCTCAAGCAACAACCTACAACTTTATAAATAAGGATTCACCAATCAAAATAACAGTGTCAGAGCGCTGTGTAGCTGAATAAATCATTTTAATTACCTGACCATCTTTCTGAAAGCTTCTGTAGGCTTACGAGTTATGTGAGACGTCACACACATGATGACGGCATGCCTTAAGACAAGTTGTTCACATCTCAACATTCCGCTTGTTTACTGTGACGTATGTGTCTGATCCAATCCAACACTGATCCAGAGTTTCAGGCCAGTAAACAAACACAGATCCTCAGAATCAGATCAATCAGTTACAAAGAGGATTTCCACATAGTCAAAATACGTTTCTACAGATTCTAAATTTGCTTCATCATGAATAATATTTAGTCAGGAAGTAAACCAGTTGTGAAACATGACACACGTAATACTTTTGTACATACTGAGCCAAGGAAATTTCGAAATGGGAAGTGTGGTGAGATCAGCTTAGTAGGTAATTTTATTATGAAACAAAGTGACTGATATAGTCACTAGATTACATCCCTAGTCTGAGCTCAGTACAGTTATTAGAATATTGCTAGTTACAGTTTCATTACTCACGCATATATCTGTCTATACACATACGTAGGTTAGTATTCATTTACTCATCTACTACCACTGAAATTTGCCTACAATTTTAATTATAAAATATAGTAAAGAACACTACATCATACTTTTTTTATCCATTTATAATTACATTTAATGTTCCGTTCTCTAAACAAGTTATGTCCAGATATCACTTACATTATAGCAGTTATAAATAGTCATTCTGTCACATTGTCTTGAATGTTTTAATACCAGAAGAATGCAGCTTATTACTGAGATCCTGCAAAACGCACACAACATCCTCTGTCCGTAGAATTTCCTGTGGCGGTAAATTTGCAGCGTTACCACTGACTGTTACATATCGCGCTGGTACTGAAGACTCCTTCCTTAAATGTTAAATAAACATCATGACATGAATGATGTTAAGCAACAGAGCTTATAGCCAGCAATTGTCAGAGCCGCTGCGACGCCTTTTGATCAATCAGATTTGAGAATTCAACCACAATTTCATACAATTTGGACATCATCATACCGCCACACCCAGCCCTAGTATACGGCATTCCGGTTTTAGTCTCAGATTCTACGGAAGTCCGGCTCACGAGACTGTAATAGACCACAATGGACTGAAGCTGTTGCATGCAAATCTGTTTTTCTTACAGCACCATGGTGTACAATGGTCTCCCTAGGCGTGTTATCATGTAAAAAAAGTGGTCTGTGAGTACGCGCATCCAGTATCAGTCAACTGGACTCTTTCTGAAAAAGCAAGCAGTTCTTAACTGCGTTCAATGAAGAAATTTCAAATATGAATATATACGTAGATATATAAAAAAATACACTTGGTAAGTTTTTATACAAACTGACTTACAGTAGCTGCAAATCTGACTCTATATCGATCTTGACAAAAAGATTCTCTATTAAGATTCTCTATGACGGCAGATTCTCTCCATGTCTGCTGTAACAATGACAGGATTAACAGCTTTAATGATTTATGCCTCCTTTCATTTTCCATAACATCCATCATCTACACTCAAATAAGTTATGTAATGTCTGTTCTGACCCTTTGTCCTAGCTCTAGCGAGGAAAACAAACACCAGAAGTGGAAAGTAACAAAGCACCATTACTTTGCTAATGTGCTACTGGACTGTCCGCTTTTGAAGTATCTGAACTTTAGTTCGTTTTTATTTCAACTAAATCTGTACTGTGTACTCACTACAATGTCAAACATCACTACATTTCTTCATAATCATACATTTCTAAAGTTATGAGGTGGCTTATAAGCATCATCCAGCTTCAAGGAACCAATCTGAATTCCCAACAAATCTAAACTTTAACACATTTGTCATTGTAATCAATCTGCTGCTACATGCAGTTTGGATTTATCACTACAGTGTGCACGGTGAGAGTTTGCTATTAGCATTCAGCTAGGTTGCTTGTTCAGATGCTAGATAACCTAAGATAAAGAAGAATGCTGTTGCTAGTTAGCCTTAGCTAATGTTTTCCAACGTTCCTTGGTTAAAACAGCTCTAATTCACCATCAGTACATAACTTCAGGGTGTAATCTAAGGCTGACTTCTTTTTCTTTCCTGACTCAATCTTATACTTTCACTTTCAATACTTCATGTAACTGTAAGAGCTGAGAATTCTGGTACTTTTCCCACCTCAAGTAAACACAAGCAGTTCCTGTGTTTGGGACAGGATTTTCCAAACGCCGGTATGGAAAAGCGTTTTAAAGCCGGTGGCCAGGAGTGTGCTTAATGCTTTAAGAATTCACCGAAGACGTGTTGTAGACTAAATTGTGCATAATGTTGTGGGTCTTAACCTCAACTGTCAACAACTATAAAACTTTTCTTTGAGATAAACCAATATGCAAGGGAACCATTCAGCTATATCATTATTACTTCACGTACAAAACTATTCGGAAACAATAAAAACGTTATTTTACGGCATTTTCCAATAATTAGTTAAAGTAAAATTATGTAAATTTGAACTTCCATACCTGTCCACCATTTTGATTTGCTTACATTAAGTCCACCACAAATGTTCTGGCCATTTGCAGCGGACTTGGCGTTCGATAGTGCAAACTCGTTTTTGCTGTTGAACACACAGCAGTTTGTTTGTTTGCAGACAGACCTATTTCAGGAAGTGACTGTACCTGTCGAACCACTCTCCGGGCCTCCCAGTACGGCTTGGACTCCTCCACGGCTTTACCAATCTTCTTGACCTGCTCATCTAGCTTTACTGTGGCCTCCACCAGGACGGCGCGAAACCTCTGTCTGGAGTCCTGACACACAGACATACAATTAAATTAACATTCAGTGATGCTTAAAGTGATCATCTGTTCAAAAGGTTGTTGTTTTTCTTCATTTTACAGCGAACCATTCAAATATTAACTGCCAGTCAAAGGCTTTTAAATATTATTTATTAACATTTTTGGTTAAACTTCATTAAAGGGGTTTAGGTTAAATACTCATGAAAGGGAAAATCTAGGAAGTAGGTATACATGAACTGAGAAAAGTTTTATTGGGATAAAATTCCCTAATTGTTGATCTGGATCTCTCTAATTAGGCACATGCAGCACACATTTATCTTACAATTTACACCAACCAAACAAGAGCTCCTGCCTTTAATAACACCTTAATTGACAGTACAATCTGAGAGTGTATAATTCTTTTTAATGTTTTTTAATGCTGTTTTTTCCTTACCAACAAATAAGAATCCAAATTTATCTGAAGTGAACGACACCAAACTGTAGTTCATATAAAACTTTAGCATTCATCAGCTGTAATGTGAGGTAATGCTAACCTCAGCATGACGCTTACAGCATTTTCCGGTACCTAGAAGTGGCGTAGATCTAAATTGAGGCCATGCTTAACTTAAGATAATATTACTATAAGAAGAAATCTTTAGCTTAAGCTAACATTAAGCTGATGGATAACTAGCTTAAGCTTAAAATGAGGGGAAAAGCAGGAAGGTTATCTACTAAAGACCCAAACTAAAAAGCTGGCCTAAGCATGAAGTTCGAACTATTTTCATATATCATTGATAGTTTATTTGACCTTTGTGTAGTAACGTGTAAAGAGCTTTTTAAATCTTGTGATAATGCAGTAAACTGTGATATAAGGTTAGGCACTTACAGTTTTCACTACCAGCGTTACATCTTTGCCAAACTTTAGACTGATCTAACATTAGCATGAGGTGAAACCTTAGTTTAACCCATAAATAATGTAAAACTTTATATAAAACATTTTCCCAGCTATTTAGGCATCTTAATGACATTTCAATCCAACAGCTGCCATGTTGTTTTACAATGTGATCTTACCCGCTCACCAGCCATATGATGCAGGAGGCAATTGAACTGATCCTAAAACCTGCACATACTGAGTAAATTGCAAAAACAGCACTCGCCTGTATGCCCCATTTACCCACGCTGCCTGTGGTATATGTTCATGAATGCCTCGCTGTGATACACTCGGGGCTGTAATGCCTACTATCTACTTGCAGAAATATGAAGAAATCAAACACTTCAGTAGTCAGGCTGTGTGCGTTCCTGAAAACAAGCTGTTTCAGTAGCCTTAATTCAGCACTAATACACAAGTACGAAATTCCGTGTAAATGCTATAAATTCCCTTCTGAGCAAAGGAATGAGCTTTCTCTCCCATAAAATGCTGGGTTATAAATCAGACACGACATACCACCTACGTCAGTTTTCACTGCACTCAGTTTTCACGTTTCTCTCCTAACTTCACTTTTCTCCAGTGTTTTTTGCAGACTGGCTCTTTTTTGTTGCCAGGCCATGCCACAAATCTGACATCAGAGACTCCTACATCCTTTCACATGTGGCCTTTGAGGTTAGAGTTATAGAGGTTCCCTGTGATTTCACCCATCCTGGCTCTCACGGACGATTAACGAGCGGCTGTTATTGTGTAATTCTTCCTTCCAGTCCATAACTGGTGAACAGATGCAGGGTTTGGTCTGAAGGTCATTCAGAGAAGTCGCGGACATTTTAAAAGGGTTTCTGTGTGTGAACTAATCTACTTTAGATAGCAGGTCCAAATTTTTAATAGAGATCAGAACCATAGCCAGACTGAATCTTCTGTTCAGCTTGAAGAATATAAACATCTTTTTTTCCCATAAACTCGAGCCTGAGTGACGTGCTTGCCCATACAATGAAAAAATGTTGATGATTTCTCCTTTAGTCCACAAGGAAACACACAAGCCCTGATACAGGCAGTTTCATTTGTCAATATACAGCTTGTGAGGTAATCATTTCTCTAAAGAAACAGTTAGAAATGTAACTCATGTCTCAAATTATCTTTGTGATCCCTAATCTACTGCTTTTCCACGGAACTCTCTGCTTCCTGCGCTGACAGCACATGACACAGGATTTCCAAAACACAAGGATAAATGATTTCCTCTGCCTGATCCAGACAAACTCAGAGAATGCCAGTCATGTGTGAGAAACTGGGGCCAGTTTGAAAGAGAAGTCTTCCTTTCTGCCGTTTTTGCAGCAACCATTTGAGAAAAAAACAATAACTCAATGATAAAAAAGGCACACATTGGAGAGACTGGCTAGACCTACTTCCAGCTCTGTCTCCCATCGGTTGATGTCATCTGTCGATTGATTCAGTTTCTCCAGCTCGCCCTGTTGACATGAGAAAAAGTAGGAATGACAATGAAATCTTGAAAGGAAATTTAAGTTGAGTAACATCTGGAAACTATTTGAAATTAATCTGAAGTTCAGCTCAGGCAGGCCCATCTGACCTCAGCAGCATAGCTCTTAACATATTTTTGGATTTTTTTATTTATTTTGTCGAGAATGGTGGTTACATGGAAATGAACATATTTTTAAACAGCTTTATTCTAACCCTAACCCTAACCCTAACCCTAGGTCAAGCCAATCCGTCTTTGGTGGCGATGGTAAGTTATTTCTCAGCTTTGTTAGTGTTTGAATAAATTACGCAGTAAAGGTTTGAGATTAGGTTAGCACGGTGTCGAGACGGGTATTTGTGCTGCGCCACCGCTCTGGGGTCCCCGGTTACTGTTGGTGTGAAGATATGCATGTTTTCCACTTTCCTCCCACTTCCCCAAAATATGCCAGTGTGATTAAATGTGAAAGAGTGTGTGTGTGTGTGTGTGTGTGTGCGTGCATGGTGCCCTGCAACTTACTGTTGTTCAAACCCAGTGCTACCAGAATAGGCTCCTAATCCACCAGTAACTGAAGCAGTAATAAACCAGTAACTGAAGATGAATGAATGAATGAATATCTGAGGGTTTTTTTTTAATTGCCTTACTCTGACTGTTAGCTTATTTTCCTAAAAACAACTCCTCTGTGTGGTACTATTAGTAGCAGTAATTCATAAATTTTAGTTTCATTCCATCACTTAACATCCGGCAGAAATGGTCTACCAGTTTGACCAGCTCGGCCTGTGTTTTGGTGACTGGAACCGGTCAGACTAAGCTGGACTTTTCCGCAGGTCTGTCAGTGTATATTTAGCATACTTTGAGAACGTCTACATCTCACAGCAGCTCAAATAAGTGACAGGTCTATTCTTAAATCATTTGGGGATTTCCTGGTGAGGGAAAACTGAGAAACATGTGTTAACAAGGGCAGTCCACAACACCAGCAGTCACCTTGTACCAGTGTGTGTGTGTGTGTGTGTGTGTGTGTACACTGAGTAAATACTGACAGCTGATAATTAAGCTGCTTATAATGAATGAGGCTTCAGGTTTTCAGGTTGATGTTGAAGGGTTAGTGTTGATTAAGTGATTATAGAATAATTAAGAATGAAAAACATTTGCACTTAAATTCTGCATCTTTAGAAGTATCCCATGCTAGCACGTTCATGATTATATTTATACATATATACATATATATATATATATATATATATATATATATATAGTGTATGATTAGTAGGATACCCTGCAGTGTTTATATTATTATTACATTACTGTACCTGAATTCTCGGATCAACTTCTTCGTCCTCTGGAGACTCCGGCTCGTCGTCGGATTTATTTCCCTTCTCTGTGTTTTCCATGTCCACACACACATATACACACACACACACACACACACACACACACACACACCTCACTCCCCGGTATGTAACGGTTTCGTTTTTTAGAGAACAAAGCAACTTGTTCAGATTTCTCCTCCGCTTCACTCAGCTGCTCTGCTTGAACCCCGTCCTGATCGCCTCCTCACTGAACACAAACCCGCAACTTTTATCACCGGCTACACGACGCATTTTCACCCAACAGGCTGCTGGAAGAAATGAGCTCATGTGTCCTAATGCTCTCTGTTACACTGAGAGGGAGGAGAGCAGAGGACACAGCAGAGCCAGGAGAAAGCGCACAACAGATCTCTACCGCCCCCTGCTGACAAAACACAAGGCAGAAACGCGCGCGCACACACACACACACACACACACACACACAGGCTGGGAGCCTCTTCAGAGAAGAGTGACAACAGCCACAGAATTATTTGTTTTATAGTTTTGTATAACTGTTGTTGCTGATATTGTATATTATTTTTTATTTCTATCTATCTCTGTAGAGATCTCTATCTATTTCTATATATCCATCCATCCATCCATCTATCTATCTATCTATCTATCTATCTATCTATCTATCTATCTATCTATCTATCTATCTA
>JAQQZR010000023.1:23999422-24017173 GCA_030068235.1 Notoglanidium macrostoma | reverse complement strand
CTCTCTCTCTCTCACACACACACACACACACACACACACACACACACACACACACACACACACACACACACACACTTTCGCTCAGATACTCACAGAGCTAATGTTGAGATCAGCACATTGCTACATTGTTATGGTGTTAGTCTTGTCCCAGTTGCTATTTAAGCTCGCCCCACAGAGCCGCATGCAGCACTGTCTGGATTTCTGAGCTGTGTGAGAGTGAACAAGGGCAGGTGATGGAAACATTGCTCAAATACCAGCTAAAGCAGAATGATATTACCTCTCTCTCTCTTTGTTTGAATTACATATTGAAGTTAAACTAAGATGAACAGATTCTAAGTAACATTTTGCAAGGATTTAAAAGGAAGGAATCAAACACACAAACAACAGAAGAAAGCTTTAAAGCCTCCTTGTGGTTGATGAGAAGACTGATCCTAACATAAAACTAGCATGATATAGTTATTATATATAGTTATTACATTGTTATTATCTTGTTACATTTACTGTCCAAGTAAGATTTTAATCACACCTGTATATTAATCAACACCTGTGAGTTGGCTGTGACATGTAATTTTGTTCACAGGATTGAAAACAAGTTTAATATTACAGACAGGAAGAATAATTTGAAGTCATTTTTTTCTGTTTCCTTCTATGATCAGTCACTGCCTTCTGTACTATATGATAGGTAAGCAATTCTTACACTCTCATACAGGTACCAATCTGTCCATAGCTTTAGTATGTATTTTTTTAAAGCTTTACTCTTAAAGCTTTACACCACATGCACCTTCCCAGGTGAAAAATATATAAACTAAATATACACACGATTAATTCTTAATGGTACCACACCAGTAAAAATGAAAAGTACAGTTTGGTAACCTTTATTTCTCATATTATAAGACCAGGCAGCAACATGGTCAAGATAATTTGTATTGTGCTGGTATGTGTATATATAAGGCACCGCAATTTTATTGCATTTTTAAGCACTATATTTTATTTACCATCTAGATTTCCATCAATGTTAGTTCCTCACCACAGCCAAACTGCAGAAAAAGATTTTTAGTTGGCCTGGAACAAACCACATTCTCACACTCACATACTCACACACACACACTAATTGCCAAAGACCCTCTACATGTTTTCACGGGTGTGGAAGCACATATATAGCATACCAAAAGATTTTATAAAATAGGTGAAATATGAAACATGAATATGAAAAAATATGAATAGAAAACAATGCCTAGGCCTAGCCCAATGGTCACCAAGCAGAATCTAACACACTTCTTTTAGCTGATCAAGAACTTCTTCAGGCAATGGTTGGATGGTCAGTTGGACACAATTATGGTTGGAGCCAAGTCTTCACTAAGGTAGATCCCCACAAACAGGGTTGCTGATCACTGGACTTGACCATCATAGTTTTATCCATCCATCTATCCATTGTCTAAACCCTAATGCCAGGATCAGACTACATAATATTTTGTCTTTCACGATGGTCACCATGTCCAAGATTAGTCTCGTTGTGTCTTGTTCAGGTGACTGGCAACACTACAAGTCTGACCCTCACCAAACATCCTTCATGTTCTTGCATGTCATAAGGGAGGAGGGTCAAGAAATGATCAGTCAGGGCTACAGTTGAAATGTCAAGGAACACATCGTAGGAGTTTTGAAACTAGAAGAGAAAATAAAAAAAATTACATGTCCCAGATGCTACATTGCTGTTACTCGATTATATCATACGACAAGGTTGGTTCGTCATTCCAAAGGTTCATATTCAGGCCTAAGGCTGGAAATTTTCCATCCATGAAAAATTTGTGTCAAAATCAGGCTGCATTATTATAGTCTGATCCCAGCACTATATATTAAGGGCTGCAGGGAAGCTGGAGACAAGCTTAGCTGACTTTGAGCAAGAGGCAGGGTACACCCTGGACACCAATGAATCACAAAGCTAACACAGAAACAAACATCTATTCACACTCACATTCACATCTCTGGTCAATTTAGAGTAGCCACTTGACATAATCTGCATGTTTTTGGACTGTGGGAGGAAACTAGTGTGCATGGGAGAAACCCACTCAGGCACATGGAGAATATGATTGGCCAGTCACCCAGCCTGGGACAGCTTTCCTGGTCGTCTCTGTGACTTGTTGCTTTTCCGTGAATGTACGAGGTACAGGGGGATGATTTGCATAGCAACAGATGGGCTTCAGTCAGCTATTGTATGTGTATGTGTATGTATGTGCTGTTTATTGTAATAAATGATGGGCGTTCTTAAATAACAAAAAGGGAACATTTAAGGTGCTATAGTTCAAATTCATCGTTTCTGTTTAAGCTCTGAAAGGCAGGTAACTGTGATGAGAACGATGCACGCCCGTGCGCGGGCCCTTTGTGTCGTGAACGCGCATTCACCTTAACGTCACATCGCGCCGGTTCTGGCGTGAGCGCGCAACTCCGGGAGACGCAGTCGGTTTCTTTCTCTCACCGAGAACGCGCGAAGTGAACGGAGGCCAGGGCCAAGATGCGACGGTGCTAGCGTCGAAACCTGCCTCCCATCACACACGCCCCCATCCCCCTAAAAATAATAATAATAATAATAAAAGCACCATGCGGATGATTTAAGGAGCGTCGGAGCGCTGAGATCTGTGCGTTATTGATTGCTTTGGAGGTTCAGCTTTGCTGCGCAGGTGCGCCGTTACGCTGCGGCAGGATGGAGTTCAAGCAGCTGGTGGACGCGGCGGAGAAATGGTGCTCAGGAAACCCGTTCGAGCTGATCTTCGCCGAGGAGGTGGACGAGCGCCGCATGGACTTCTACGCCGAGCCTGGCATTTCGTTTTACGTGCTCTGTCCCGACAACATGACAGGAGGTACCGACACTTTTGTAAGTACGAGAAGAACGATGCGTGTGCGTGTTCATGTGTACGTGTGTGTGTGTGTGAGAGAGTGAAGGGGAGGGGGCTTCAGAGGGAGTGTGTAGGCCTGTCTATGATTCTGCATGGGCGTGTTGAGTCTTTGAACTAATTTGTCCCAGGAAATTGAAATAAAAATAAAATAGCCTGGTGACGCAATAATGCCACTTTGACTCTGACGCCCAGTTATTAAAATAGGTTTGCGCAGGTAACGAAGCTCCATCAGTGCCGCCATTTTCAGACTGGATGACGGCGCACAGAGGCATTGTGTCAGCACAAGGTTTAAAAGGTTTAATGTTCCCTCTCTGGCCCTGTCATGGCCGCATGAATAGTTGATTATAAGAGTGAAGTGCTCCCTTTCCTCTCCCTTCTCCTTTTTTGTGATGTGATCCACTGTGGCAGTGGCTCTCAGTATCAGGTGTTGGCTTGGCCACTGCTTGGTCTAACTAACAGGTTAGCAATTGATCATAAGGATAACAGGAATTTTTATATGATCTGAACCTGTTTCAAATAGGCTATGGATATGATTCAGAATAGCGATTTCTTACAAACTTCATTTATATGAAATGGAACAAACCATTTCTATGACTTTCTCATGAGATCAGGTTGTAGCAACACCCCCGCAAACATGATTAAACACTCCACACCCAATCAATATAATGCTGCACGGACATCAGTACTCATAAATAACCTTCCCCATCTGCAGTGTCCAGTTACTAATCCTGACGAGCAAGACCAGGGAAGGAAATGGACGGAGAACCAGAGAACCTAAAACTAGAAACTGCCAAGACACCAACCACAACAACCACAAGTGCCATAGCCAGCTGGTGTAACAGGCTAGAAAGGCTAATCACTCTCTCTATTGTGGACAAAACACATACAAATGAAGCTAAATTTTGGTTATTCACTTCAAATTATTTGCTGTGAACAAATGGCTTCAAGTGAAATATTATTCACCATTCAGGAATATAACACCATGAGTAAAAATACACGGTGATAAATAAAATACACACAGTGGTATAAAGTAAAGACTGGGGCTGAATTCTTTCTATCCCGTACTGCAGACTCACACAGCATATTGATGCTTGGCTGAGACATCTATAACAGGTGTAATGATGAGACATCATACTATAGGTCTCAACCATGATGGTTTCATAATATTAATGCAGAGTTTCTGACTTTTTTGCCAGAAACTTTTGGGCAAATCAAAGAAAGGGTGCTGGACAGATAGGACCCTTTTTATCCCTAAAGTATACTTATGCAATGCTGTATTTACAAAAACTAGAAGGGTACTCAGAGAGCGCAGACCTCCGCCAAGTCGACTCTTCTACGATATGTAAATCTGCAAATGCAACCACATTATGTCTGTATGTATTTCCAATGGAGTCATCATATTTCTACATTGGCTATGTTTTTTTCATGATTGAACTTTACTGCCATCTACTGGATTTTAAGATGTATGGCATTATTGTGCGCAGATTTTCGCCAAGGCCAAATGCTGTATCCCACGACATTAGCGAAAGCTAAGCAAAATTTGTGGAGCCACCCTGTAAGTCGGAGCCACTGCATAATTTAATGTGTTCTTCCTGGTCCCATGGTACACCCTTCCACCAAGTTTCATGAAAATCAGTTTGATAAGTTTTGTGCAATCCTGCTTAAAGGCAGACAGACGAACAAGCAAACAGACAGACAAGCAATCCACACAAAAAACATAACCTCTTTGTCGGAGGTAAAAATATAATAATTTGGAACATGAACCAGATTTTTCCTTAGTTTTTTTTCTGTCTTGCGAATGAATTAAAACCAAGACAGCAAATGGCTGCAGCTTTAATCCTGAATTGTGGCAGTAGTATGTGTTCACGTTTGAGAAAGATTATAACAGAGGGTTTCTCAAGTATGTAATCATCATGTTTATAGCAGTTCCTTATATAATTATTAGTATTTCATGAGTATCCACCTGATAAGATAATGTTATGTGTTTTGCTGGTAAACAGGATCCCAGGTCTTCACAGAACACTCCAAAGAACACAGAACAGGTTACACTTATAATTTCCTCCTAAAGGACTTCTTCTAAAGGATTCCAATAGAAGAAGGATCAAGTCTGTCTGCCCATTCTGGAATTCAGCTGTCAGCATCCATATCTCTGCCAAGGAGGTTTTGTTCTTGGTGCGGATTGTTTGTGTATTTGTCTGTTTGACTTTAAGTAGGATTGTGCAAAAACTACCAGCCCGATTTTCATGAAATTTGGTGGCATGGTGTAGCATCGGCCAAGGAAGAACCCATGAAATTTTGGAGTGGATCCAAAATTTTACAGGGCCACTCTACAAATTAAGTTTTGCTTTCACTTACATTGCGAGATACAGCACTTTGCCTGCGCTAATAAGTCTGCGCTCATTAATGCCATACATCTTAAAATCCAGTTGATGGCAATAAAGTTCAATAGTGACAAAACATAACCAATGTAGAAATATGACGACTTCATTGGAAATATTTCCAGACATGTAAATTGGGTGCGGTTCTAGATTTGCATATCATAGGAGAGTCGACTGTTGCCTTTGTTGGAGGTCTGCGCTCTCTGACTGCTCTTCTACTTAAATAATGATTTACAGCTCTAGCAATGCCGTGTAACTGAGTTTTAACCCATGAAGCCCCATGATATTATTCATTAAGTAAAGCAAAATGAATTGGAAATTTCTGTATTTTCTTATTATGGTGTAAGAAATGTAGGTCTGGATCCACCAGTAGGTCCTGGGAGCTTTAGGGGTTAAATCCGGAACAAGTTTACATCCCAGTTACTTTGCTTTTCCTTCTGATTGAAAGACTGACTCCAGGATGGTCTGAGAAACAAGGAAAAGTAGTAAACTGACAGGAATTAGCATTTCAGGACCACATAGATACACACACCATTGGAGTTTTGTTTCATAGATACATTTTTACTAAAAAGAGGTGGTGAACTGATGAAGTCTGAAAGTTATTTAAGTGGGAGATAACATACTGGAACCGTTGCTTTATTGGAGTGTTATATGCAGGGAATAAAACACTGGCATGCTGTTGTGGGAAAATATCAACAACGGATTGGTGTGATGTGGCTCAACACGAGGTAGAGTTTCTCTTACCACCTTGAAGTTGATTGTTTTCCAATAACATGGTGTTTTAGCATATTTTATTCCACAGCAACTTGCCAATGACTACAATTTTTAATTTAGCACTGAATGACATGCTGTGCTTTTATCGGTTTATAGTTACAATTAATGTTGGGAAATATCCACAAAACAAGTTATTTCTATATTTATTTATATATTTATACTTGTAGCATGTGTAAATGGTCATTACCTCTCTGGACTCTCTTTTTTTTCTCTCAAAGGATCAAAATAATTGCTTGTTACATTACACAGAAACCGGAAAGTCCTCTGTCCTTAAGACTTTTACATGGTGGAAAACTTACTGACTGTTACAAAGTGCTGACATTGGAGACTCCTGTCATAAATGTTGCATTAACAGCTTAACCATATCAATTAATGTATATTTTCTTTCTTTATATTTTTTTAATCTTTGTTAAATAACAATTCATTATCAGATTTAACCTGAGAATGAGTTGTTAGTGTGGAAAAATTATACACATATGATTTGCAGCTGGCACTACTATCAGAGGTGCTGTTATAGCAAATTTACCAACACCTTCTGAGCAATCAAATTTGATCATTGTGGTACGAAAGCAGAATTACCCATTCATAACTCTATAAATGACAGCACATGATCTGTGGATGCTGGCGAGCTGCTAACACAATCAAATTAATGCCAACGCTGAGGCATCAAACCAGGAATATTTGTGTGCAGTTCCAGGAAGGAGTGGCTTGGCCTAATGCAAGTTCTTTTGCCTTACTCAGCTCTCTTCTCCAGCTATGCCAGCAAGAGTCACTATGAGAGCCAGCACATAAAAATAATGGCTAGGATAGCTGAGCTGGCACTGAATATGACTTTTATATCTGCAGTTGGCTGCTATAAGGTACTTTGTCCTTTTTCAGCCAAATGAAACGTTACTACTACTAATATTGCTCTGATCTGCTTAAGACTTCAAAACTAAAATATAATGGGTAGCACTACATTAGCCCATGTACAAATGTCAATAGCTTTAGCCGCCATTGTAAGACGGAATAAGTGCCAGTGTGGTAACCGCTTAAACTCTTACCTTGGTTTATTATTTAGGGTTTCTCATCTAAAATATCAATCAACAACTGCTATGAATTATTCAATGCTAAAGTGAGGAATGTGAGTCTAAACCTCTCCTGGGAATTTAAGAAGTTAATTTGATCATCTGACTAAATAATATTATAAGGAACAAGACATCATGAACATGACGTTTGTCATCTATCCTGTGTTGTTTTTACCTGATACATTAACAGGTTTCATATGTGAAAGGGGTTTAAGATGTCATTAAGAAATGCCGAGATCATACTGTATATTGAAATAAAATATAATAGTGCTATATTGGCCTAACTCGGGTTATCTGGTGTTTTATAGCAATATAATAGAAATAACCAGACACTAGTCTCCTAATGTAAAGTTCACTGTATGGCCAAAAGTTTGTGAACACTAGACCGTCACACCCATATGTGCTTTTTGAGGATCCTATTCCAAATTTATTCCCTCTTTTTTCTGTTAGATTAACCTCCACTCTTCTGGGAAGGCTTTCCACTAGACTTTGGTGCATGGCTGTGGAGATTTGTGTTTAATTAGCTTCAAAAGCATTAGTGAGATCAGGAACTGATGATGAGTGAGGAGGTCTGGGGTGCAGTCAGCGTCCCAGTTCATCCCAAAAATGTTCAACTGTGTTAAAATCAGGGCTTTCGAGTTCCAAACCTAAAAGGTTTTGGCCTTTTAGATCCAGTGAAGGGAAATTGTAATGCTACAGCATACAGAGGCATTTTATACAATTGTGCATCCAACGTTGTGCCAACAGTTTTGGGAAGAACCACATATGGGTGTGATGGTCAGTTGTCCATATACTTTTGGCCATATAGTGTACATACTGTATATCAAATGTAAATAAAGAGACAAGGAGGAAATAGGAGGACTGCACATTTCAGTACTCACGTACGTACATACATTA
This sequence comes from Notoglanidium macrostoma, assembly GCA_030068235.1. Classification (NCBI taxonomy): domain Eukaryota; kingdom Metazoa; phylum Chordata; class Actinopteri; order Siluriformes; family Auchenoglanididae; genus Notoglanidium; species Notoglanidium macrostoma. The sequence goes on along the minus strand of JAQQZR010000023.1, from coordinate 24,009,166 downwards.
TTTAATTTTTTTGTATAGGGGTGGAGCACAACAACACTATCTGTATCTGTGTCTGTTTCCTGCTCCAAATGTGTTTACTCAGGTTTAAGTGGGTGTGGCCTAAATCAGAAACTTTCATATTTTTAGTAGAGATTTATGTGGCTCGCTGAATTTAAATACTTCTTTTTCTAATTCCATAAACAAACTAGTAGCCTAATTAAAACAGCCATGACCCTGACCAGGCAGTTACTAAGGATGATTGAATGAATATCTTAAATGCAGTACTGTAACTGCATTGATCACATTCACATTAATGAATGCGGTGACCCATAGGCTTCATATCTGACCATTCACCTGCATGAAAATAAAAACTTCAAGACTTTGTCTAGTCTCAAACCAGTTGTCATGTGAAAAAAGAATAGTGTACCTCCATTCTATATCTATTTAGTACTCATTATCTGTTTATAAGGCAGAATAGGAATAATATTTATATGTGGGTGGTTTATAATCATTTCTGATAGGGTATGTTTTTGTACAGCACTGATTATAGGGTTTTCATCTGCAGAATGTGAAGTGCTATTGATAAGATAAAAACCCTGACTTGTTTGCACAAAAACACTTTTTTGTATGGCAAAATTGGCAGTGCTCTTTTATTCAAGATCTCCTTTTACCTGCGTTCTGAAGTTCGGTCACGAAATTGCTTAATTTGATTGGTGTGGCTTCACGACATGTGGTTCGTTAATCGTTCTGATTTCATTAAAGCCTGAACCTTGGTGTAAAGTAAAAAAAAAGTCATGGTCAAGTTAATGCTAAACATGTTTGTGACAGAAATGTGACATATCACAGGTTTGTCAGTTTGGTTTAATATATTGCAAGATGTGTTGTTATTGTAGAGTGTAGCAGTATCATTAAATGTGCTATTTTAATTCATAGTCTGCAGTCTGAATAAAATATAAATATCATTTTCAAGTGAAACTTGACCTAATCCCTCATATCACATTCCACTTTAGGGAAAATGCAGATGAGCGTAATGTGTATTTGCTGAGTAATGTGCTGTCTGTGCTGTCTCTGTGTGTGTGTGTGTGTGTGTGTGTGTGTGTGTGTGTGTGTGTGTGTGTGTGTGTGTGTGTGCGTTTGTGTGTGTGTGCACGTGTGCGCGCGTGTGTGTGTGTAGCATGTGTGGAGTGAGAGTGAGGACTGCCTGCCGTTCCTGCAGCTGGCACAGGACTACATCTCCTCCTGCGGACACAAAACCCTGTTGGAGGTTCTTGACAAAGTCTTCAGATCCTTCAGACCTGTGAGTGCTGTTCCTTACACACACACACACACACACACACACACACACACACACACACACAACCTAATGCACATTACATGAGTTTAGCATTGATTTCCCAAAATAATTTAGGCAATCTGTGATTTGACCTGTCGTACTAAAATGGCTGTAAGGAGCAGCAAAAACAAGCAAAACAACAAAAAAACAGCAATATTTCCTTAACATTTTTCTCATATTTCCCTTTTTTCTATCAGTAGTGACAATGGTACACTGCCCTTGTGTCCTTGTGAATTTGCGGATCAGTCAGGCTTTGACAGGGATCTTACCAAAGAACTGATTGCAAGTGAAAGATGAGCCATTCTGAGATGTTAAACACTGCAATAACCAGAAGATTTTGTGCAAAAAAAAGCAATCTTCCTCTTGGAGAAATTGTCCTTTCTCCGTGTGCACACACCCACACAGTGAATATCCGAACTAAAATGCTTGGATATCTATAAAAACGTACAGCCCAGATCATTTTTTTTTGCTCAGATCTTTCATTCACACCGGTGTTTGTACTGTAAGTGACTCAAAACATTCATTAGTGTGACCAAATCTCTGTCCTAAAATAACCTGCATAAGCACTCTTCAAATCAGTAGCATCAAGTTCATGATGCACCTGCATTATAAACAGCAACAACAACAACAACAACACCAAAATGCCATATTTGTGACAATTCTGCATTACAGTAGCAGTGACATAAACAGCTTAGCAGCACATGACCTGTTTTGGAGGTCAGCTGCAGCTCATCATTAGATGATGATCAGGATGCGATGGTACAAAGAGGACAGTCACAGAGCTCTTGCTGTTTTTATAGCTATTACTGGCATTCTGTACTGAGAATGTTATCAACATATTCAACTGAGATGTGAGGCTACAGTTTCCTGTGTATGAACAGGAAAAGGTGATAAAAAAATACGCCCACATGAATCAGTCCTTACCACTCTCATTTTAAACTAAAGGCGACTGAGTATGTATTGGATCTACAACGATGTGTGTGAAGGCCTTTATCGATTTATCGTTTCCATTTTTCGTCCAACAATATATTTTTTCAAATGACTGTCCCTTAAATAAACACTTTCACATCAAGGATGAATGTTCATGTTGAAAAAGGGACATGTATTTTTTTTTTTCGTCAACAGGTTCGATTTTTCAGCATTTTGTCTGCGAAAAGAACGCATTCAGCCAATCAGGGCATATGTTGTGAAAACATCATCGCACTGTTGCAGGCATGGTGGAGGCTCTCATTCATATAAAAAGAGTCCCTTATATTTTGTGTGTCTTAAAACCCGGCACTGTTTGACAAGGGCAACAAACAAAAGATAATGACTTTAAAGGCAATGTCTGAAAAAAAATAAAAGAGGAGCTCAACAATGAAAAGAGTTAGTGTACAGTCCGTGGTCTGTGGCCTAGGCTAAAGTTTCTCCTGAACCAAGCAGTGAACCTCTCTGCATTCTTGCCTACTTGTCAGGATAGGATGTAACTAAATTTTTATTTTTTCCCTTTTTTGTAAAGGAATAAGCACCAGCTCATCATTACTTGTGGATTTCATTGTCACGCAATTATTTTTGTGGAATGCTTATAATTGTGTCGCGTTTAATGCAAATATTGATGTTGAGTTAAATTTGCCAACGATTTTTTCCACACTTTCGCATTATTTTTCACTACAACACAGTGGTGTTGTAATGAAACTCCAAATCTAGGTTTGTAATGCTATGTCCACACTAATATGTTAACACATCATGCTTGCTACGTTTACGCCTGGACTCTGGAGTTTACTAGCCCCTAAATCAGAGCATTTTGGAAATGCTGCTGTTTTAGTTTAAAAACATTTTAGTGTGGATGCCCAGAAACGGAGACTTTTGGAACTAATGATACAGTCACCCATCTTCACATCCTGATTGGGTCTTGTGGGGTATCCTTCCCTGATTTGTCACAATCCAATCATGTGACCTTTTTTGGAAGTAAAGAAACTTCATCAGCCTCGACTACCTGTGGTGAATGCAGCATGGATAACAAATTACAAGCATTGTTGACCTTGTGTTTGCTAGCAGCTGTTGTGCAGTTAAATTCTGCATTTTATAATGCTACAACTGCCTACATGTGCAGGAGGCAAGCTATTGTTCAAGCAACCTGTAACTAAGCAAACAACTGCGGAGTAGGCAATCTGCTTCCTGGTTATACCAGAACACGCATGTCCAGTTTACGTGAAGGGTCACGCGATATGTTTTCAGGCTAGTATGGTGAGAGATTGTTTTTGTTTTAAAACAGCTTTTTAAAACGAAAACATTTTAATGTGGATGTAGCTTAAGTCAGGTCTGTAAGCCTCCAGAATGAGGCCAGGTGGGGTGGGGGCACACTCTTGCTACCAAAGTACCGCAAGTAGCATACTTTGGATGAGAACAGAATAAAACACCTGGAGACATGCTGCTATACGAAAATAACTTGACGTGAAGCTTTAACATTTTCACCAGTTGATTATTTTCCTATAACAGCTCATCCTGAAGTATTTATTCCTCTTACACCACACCAAATTGAGATGATTACAATTTTTTCATTATTAATGACTGACACGTTGCACTTTAATCACTTATAGTTACATTTAATGTTGTGGAAATTCTGCGAAACAAGTTCCTGTTATCATTCACGTTAAGCAGTCTTCACCTCTGTCCTGAAGACTTTCCTTTGGTGGAAAACCTGCTGAATGTTACAAAAGCTCTGACACTGGAGACTCCTTCCATAACTGTTAAATGAATGTCTCCAGATAGAAGACTTCTCAGGGCATACATAGAGAGATCATATACTGACAGACATTCGAATACTACATTTCTTTCACACAGCTCTTGAAAATACTAAGAAGTAAAAAAAGGACACATTAAGTGTCACCTTTAGGCAAAACAAAATAAAAAAGGATTGTGGTCCATATCAGGTTATGTGATGTGAATATATCTCTGGTAATCAGTTGCTGCATTTAATTATTTTTATTTAAAAATAGAAAGTCCCTTGCTCATTTTTAATGTTGTTTATTAGCAACTTCACAACAACAACAAAAAAAAACCCCGTACAATATTTATAAGCTGAGTTCGCATGAACAATGGATTGAACATGTTGTTGTTTTCTAGCTCCTGGGTCTTCCAGACATTGATGACGACACGTACGAGCAGTACCATGGAGACGTGGAGGAGGAAGCAGAGACGGACCATCAGCAGATGGGTGTTAGCCAATAATATGCTCAGTGAGGTGGTTCGACCTTCCACGGGCCGGAGCTTTGCTTCATTCCCTCTCTTTTTTCCTTCTTCCAAGCCATCTTCACATTTCTACTGTTTTATGATATGCACTATCCCTCTGTCTTACTCCCTCACACACATGCACCACAGCTTGTTATAATGCACGATTCCACCCTTTACCATGTTGCAAGGAAAAATCATTCTCAGTAGACCTCCCGTGTTCGTCTTGTTTTATTTAGCAAGCCCCTGCTGAAAAAAAAGATATGAAAACAACTTCAGGGTTCTGTTGGTTCCTATGTAATTGTATTTTGTGTAATGGGTTGGTATCATAGTTTAATGGCTCCTAATGGTTTAACCGGTACTGATTTTAGACGTGCTTAATGGTTTTCTAATGGGATTCGAGATTCTAAAGGTCTCTGATGGTAACGTTATTGTAATAAGCTGGGGTTCAGTTGCTTAATGGACCTGGTAGATTTGTTATATAATCCTGCATTTCACGCTGTGTGTAGGAAAACAGAAAAACGTTTATTTGCAGTATTATTATCTTATCTAGTTCAAACCGAAAAATATTCCAGTCAGTTAATATAAATATTAGAGATGGCACGATACCACTTTTTCTATTCCAATGCTGATACTAACACTAAAACATAAGCTAGACTTTTTCAAACAAAAATCACATGCACTGTAAATATAATTTAATATTTGTTTATAATGTAAATGTGTGACCCCATCACATCAAATCAAGTATTAAGTCACATTTTGGCTGATTTGAATTATGCGTGCTTTCAGATTCTTGGATCAATAAGCTCCTTTTTGATAACATGTTTATTACTGTATCATGTCCGTATGTCAACATAGCAACAGTGTGAGTTTTTGTACAAAGAGGGCCTCGGAAAACTCCACCTGAATCTTATTTTTAGAATATTTAAATGAGGATTCCATGATGTAATATGAAAGTGGGAATCCTCAGCCTCATTTTGACACCAAAACCCGAGTAACCAGCTTGGATAGTGTTCATTAAAGTGCTTTAAAACAATGTTTAGGATTAACATTTCTCAATTCTGTTGAATGATCAGGAAACTAAAGAATTAATCAACCAATTTTTGCCAAACATGACAATTTGAACAATGCTGCCTACCGCCTCTAATCTGTGCAACTTAATACCTGACTTGATATGACGGCTTACATATAATAAAGTATAAAGTTTAAACATAATTAAATCAATCCTAACAAAAAACACAAGTCTCTTTGGAAATGTTTTTTTTCCCACATGCAGTTACAGGATCTGATCCAATTCTTCTCCCATATCTGATCCACCATTTTCAGTATCAGATCAGTGCCATCTCTGATAAACAAACTCCGTATATATATACTGAATCTGAAGCCGAATCAATATCTAATACACACTTGGGAACCATTAAAACCATTAGAGCATGTGAAATTATTTAATGTAAACCACCAGGTTAATCCACTTAGGACGTAAACAAATATTTATGTTTTTTGAGCAAGGAGGATTATGAAGCATACTGTTATTACCATTAAACATAAATTCATTCATAGAATTTTCCTGAATGTGAGACATAGCTAAAATAGCTTAATATATCCACAGCATTGTGGGAATAGTAAACTATAAATCTAGGCTTTCATCTTAACGATGATGAATAGAGCTTGTCTTTCTGAATGTCCGTACTTAGAAAGTCGTGATTGATTTTCTGGTGAATAGGTGAAGAGGTGTTGTAACGTCATAACGTCTGAAACCAATCAGAGATTTCAAAGTCGGAGTCAGAGGCAATTTATCAAACTCTTTGGAATACACATAATCATAGGCTTTGTCCTTTATATCTCAGTATCCTTGATCATATGGCCATGGATTGAATAGGAATAGCGGTCCCAGTAAAGCTGTCAGCCTGCGATACTTAATGCATAATAGCCCTAGATCAGAGATAGCGTGATTGCATTTTCAGCCTTCTGTAAAGACAAGCCTACGTTTGCACTTCTGCATCGTGATTAGTTTTCTTTTTGGTCTTCAATAGTCTTTGATTGTATTAAACTATAGCCTACATCAGGCATGTTTTCACACAAATCATGGCTAATTATAGGCTTCCTCCATGATGTTTTCATCCCAGATTACGCAAAAGTAAAAGCCTGAGTTGAGCTTTAATGTGTGAAGTACAATAAGCGCGAACATGTTGATCTGAAGCAGCTTCTTCTTTTTTTCATCCTCTAGTGCTGACTGAGGAAAATATGATCCTCAACCAGCACTCAGTCTTCATGATTGAAGGCACTGAACTCACTGAAGTCTGATACATCCCACAGCAAATTCTTCCCGGACCGCTTGACCAATGTAAACAGGTTAGCAGGACCAGCAGGAACATCACATGTTGTTCCAGGATGTGAAGAAAGCTGATATGATCCTGCTGACTTCATACGTTTAGTGCCCACCTAATGCTGAAATCAAACCCCTCTATCTCCCACACACTCACTGCTTCCACACTGTCTTCCTCAGCATTAAGTCATCCACGTGTACTGAAGTCTGGTGTAAGATCAATCAAAACTACGCTTCTATATTCATATTTATTTGATTGTCCAGCTTTAGCACTTTGCAAGCTTTTGTATATTTTTTCCCCCAATGCAAACCTCTGGGTATTTACCCCATTAAAACAATTATCACTATTTTAATGACTTTGAGTTTTAACTAAAGTTTGCTTAAGGATGTAATTTTATAATTTGTCTTGTTTTATCCCATGCTTTGTTATCTGATTAGTTTCATCCTCAAGTTTGTGTATGTTCCTAAATTAAACCATGTGGAGGTGACATTCTTTCAGCTTGCTCTGTTCCCTCAGTTCTCTCATTTTTCTTTTTAAGCCAAGTTACAAAAATGAACGGTTTTAATATGTGAACTCCTTAATTGCAGCTGTAATACTTTATACTATTAACACACGTCATCATATAATAGACACAGTCATTCTACAAGTCTACATGACTTTTAAACAACGGACATTGTGACAAAGCAACTTTACAGAAATCTGCATGTACGTTTATATTTAGATCCCTCGTGAGCAAACCAGAAGCAACAGGGGCAAGGAAAATCTCCATGAGATGTCATGAGGAGCCAGACTCACAAAGAAACTCCTCTGCTGCACGACAAACCAGTGAGATTATAAATCGTTACAGTAAACAGGTGTAGAAGAATAAAGACAAACAGAACTAAGTGTGTTGAAAGGATGATCAGATTCTGAATAAGAGGCATGGGATAAGTCTTTATGGTTACAACAGCAGTTCATAGGTACAAGTCTACAGTGTTCAAGTAAGATTATGCACTGAAGCAAGGATAAGATCTGGCCATAAACAATGGAGAAGGAGAAGCTCGAAGCAGAAGTAGAGCATCAGGATGAGTCAGGCAGAACAGGAGGGTGAGAGGAACCTAAGCAGTAAAAGTGTAAATAAAATGAAATTTCAATTTCAAATATTTCAATTCAAACACATCATCAAAATTTCAGAGACCTTGTCTTTACTGTATTATTGTTCCAAGCACACCTCAAAGAAATATTTAAAGGAGGAGGCAACACTGGCTCTAGTAGACACATCCAACCAAACTTCTAGGACATCCTGCAAGAGACATGAGAAACGGCTAGAAAAACGGGTCACGTAAAGAAGGTGAGTGCATAGAACATTTAGAGCGTCTAAGACAGATTGCTGTCACAAATATAAACCTGTGATACTTTAATATACTCAATTACTGACACCCAATAAAGAACATTTATTAAAATTGGGTATCTGTATAAACAAAAAAGTGAATAGACATAGATGGAAGGAAAAAACACTACAATCGACTTAAAATGAGAAAGAATAAGAGTAAAATTATTGAGTGACTCAGAAAGTTTTAATATAAGAGAACTGAAATACCAGTCTCTGGAACATACATGCAAGGTGTTCCAGGTGCTAAATGTCTCGCATTGTGGACAGTTCAATCTTGGAAAACATCTAGGAATCCAGTGGCTGATAACATACATGAGTGTATGTGCAGGGATATTTAAGTGGAAGACTCCAAACGTCATATGCAAGCAATATTATAGAAATGGGAGATTTAATTTTTGGTAAGTGTCCCATTATAAGGCTCAAACTTAAGAAGAGAACTAAATGTTGGACCAAAGTCTTTGCCATTTATCCCATATACATTAGTGGCCAAAGAATCTAGAAACTAAAACCTTAATAAATAACAATAAATAATTCGATAAGACTCAATATGTAAAGTAGCAATTAGTACAAATTTAGTTATTACAAAATTACAAAGCATAGTTGGTATCAACTAAATCTATGCATCATCAGTCAAAAAATAAAACCAGAGACTGTGATGATGTGATGTGACATGGCTGAAGTTGGCATGCAAATGAAGAAGGAAAGCGAGCCGAGGAAGGCTCCCTGGAGAACACCTTGAGTAAGTGTAGCAGTGACAAAATTGTGTTTGGCTACATGCATGTCATGATTTACAGAATCGAAAGTGACACAGATTCGTAATAAGTAAAATGCTGAGCACGCCAGAGTAAGCAAAAAAAGAAGATAGTTTGCATGCATCTGATTTAGAGATAGAAACTGGCTGAGTAATAGATAAAATGATCAAGACACTGGCTTATAAAGGGGTTTCACTGTAATCAAGTGAGGCAATTAGAAGTGGAGGAAATATTTATTTGATTTTATAAATACTTGATTTAGAGACTTTTGGTTCCCGAATACCAATCATAGCTGGACACATTTAACAGGCATGGGTAGTTCACTGAATTTATACAAAATGCTCAGTTGATTTAAGTGGTGATAAATTGGCAAGAACAACAGAGGCCAGAACCAACACTTTGCGATGCCTTATATTCAAAAGGCATTACATCATGGAAATCACAGTGTCTAATCTTATCACAGTGTCTTACAGTAAACACCAGTCAGAAAATAATGAGTAGAATGTGTGTGGCTGAATGACTAACAAAATTTGTAGGTGGCTAAGCCCAGACATTAGTGAGGAGCGTAGGCAACAGTCATACTGGCATGTACACGGTGTACATAAACACCAGCTGTGATATAATAGCAAACTGACCACAATTAGTCCTGAAAGAGAAGAAAATTCAGGCATTGTAGATAGATATTTATAACTGTGACTGTAGATACAGACACTGGCCATTTTGCTTATTCATGCAATCATAAATTCAGCCAATCATGTGTCAGCAGTAATA
>JAQQZR010000023.1:23975417-23993917 GCA_030068235.1 Notoglanidium macrostoma | reverse complement strand
ATTGTTATATATAAAAAATTATATGTTATTATATTATATTATATTATATTATATATAATATAAAATCCTCATAGGTGATGGTTATAAAGAGACAGGTGGAGCTCTGTCTGCGCCGTAAATATTTCAAAGGTCACCTGGGCCTCATGGCATTGATTGTAAATCTTACAGATTTTGTTTTTAGGATTTGTAAAATGACTCAAACAAGCAAATAGCGTGAACGTAACACAAAGTGTTATACCAAGTGACAAAAACCAAAGTGCATATAAACAAGATGGATCATTTAGGGTACAAGTTAAGAAGTTAAACTTTAAATCCTTAAAGGATCATGAAGTCCTTGACCATGCAGACTTTATAACTGGTTTAGATTCATGGTTATAGAATAACAAGCATCATTGTGGCATTTGTGATTGTGGATTAGTCCAATTATGTTAAATAACTTATCTAGTACCAACAAAATCTAAACATATTGAGAAAACTGTTATCACAGACAAGGGTTCTTTACCATAAGAGTTTCAAATCAGATTACTGTTAAATCCCCTGTAAATATGTATATCTGTGTTTATCCCTTCAAATGATTTACTCCATGTCAGTAAAATGTTATTTGTTTTAGACCCAAATAGATCAATAAAAATGTTTTCAGTTGTTAAAGAAGTTCTTGGAATCCTGTCTTGTAGGGGAACTAAAGAAAGTTCAAAGTTTTGATTTAACCATATTTTTCTAAAATAAAAGCTCCTGAAGACATTTTTTTTTAGAATGGTGGTAAAGAAGAATTGTTTTAATTGCTTGGACCTAAAAGTCTTTTTCGTATTATATATGCTACCATTATATGGGAGGAAGATTGTGTTGGAAAATTATTGATTATAACTTATTGCTTAGCAATAGCAAAGGATCATTTAGAATTCTTTAGGGAAAGTAAAATAGTTTATTTACTATAGTGTCGATCTACAGAACCTGTACTGGTAATTTTGTTGTTAAGAGTGCATCAAGAAAAGTGGGCATGAAATTGATATTGTGCACGGTTTACGATCTCTTCCCTAGCCCTGTAGTGTCTTTGTGAGAAATATGCCTTACTTTGGCAGGATTTTTAGAAGGCAGAGTAAGTATAGCAGGGTTTCTGTTTTAGGTGAATTTGAAAGACAATCCTAGAATTGTTTGTTGTAAGAAGGTTTTTTTTTATGAAAGTTTGAAGAACAAAGTGGTCATAACTAAAAAGTCAGAGCAACAGATAAATATATCCGTAGTTTGTATCTGACTGTACAGTTGCAATAACACGGTCATTTAAAAATTGTGACGCCTCTGGTTAAAAACTTTTTGACGTTGACTTCTGTAGTCTAGACCCTTCACTTGGCTCTGAAACATTTGTACAGCAATTTGGTTGTAGATTTAAATCCTTAATGATCAAGTCAGAGGTTACAGTAGCAAAGAAAAACATCTGACACAACATGAGGAAGAAACCTTGAGAGTATTCAGATTCAAAGGGAACCTGTACTCTTCTGTGATTTTATAAATAATTATTCTTGAACAACTGTGTACTATAAAGTGCTATACTAAGGTTCTAAGCAGTATGTGTCCTGGGATGAACACAGAAAAGTGTTCATGATTATTGCAGCAGTACTTGGTTACAAATCCACACTATCCAAGTGAGAAACATTGATGAGGCTTGGGCATAATGTAGCCAGATGTGGATCACCGACATGTGTGGATGCATTTCCTGGAGCAAACTTCACTCAGTTGTTCACTCAATTACACATAATAAATAATCAGTTTGGTGTCAAATATTGAACTCCTGCATATTCATTTGCTGGAAGATGTTTTCAAATCAAACTTACCATATAACTTCTATTTTACCTCGAAGTTGCCTTATTTTCTCGGTTATTACTTGTTTTGGAAACAAATAGTTCATGGTCTATTGGGGTTACTATGAGCACAGCAGCAAACAGTACAAGTCATGTTCTTGTTCATTTAACCCTTTATACAGAATGTCCACACTTATGGATAGTCATTTTAAGGTTCTTTTTTAGGACATAAGACATAAATTCCTTGAAATCATTACTGTCCTTTAAAATAAACTATTATCCTGGTTTCCATTTGCTATCTAGACTCTTTGCTATTCTTACACACATTTTTCACAAAATAGCACTTGCATAGAAAGTAAAACATGTTGTTCCTGACACAAGTAATGTCTTATCTATTTTTATTTATTATTATTATTTTTTTAAATGACGTTTAATTTTTTTTACACATGAAAAGAGCTGTATCCTGTAACAGTCCTAAACTTCATAATTATTATGTCAAGTATATTGCCAAATTTTGTTTGACAATAATGTTTTCTATACTTTTGGTCATTAACATAAAATATTTTAGACTTGACATTTATAAACAAAAATTAACAGTGTTGGAAGATTTTTTTTTCTTACATTTAGGCATAATGTTTTATCCTTTTTTTTTGTGTGTTCTTCCTACACAATCCAGAAAAAAAGTAAAAAATTCACGTCACATGCAACTGTAAACATCTAAAGAATCTGGATTTTTTTTTTTTTTTTTTTTTTTTTTTTAAATAAATAACTTGTACATGTAAGTCTTAAGCTTGGTGTCACTCATTTTGTATATGCTTACATCTGTACACCTAAGCTTTCTAAATGTCAGCCATTTATCAGACTTCCATAAAAAGTTTTTATTGAACGTTGTGTCTATGCCTTTTACAGTAATAACTGCACTCTTGAGCAATTTTCCCAACAGAACCAGGAAGCAGCAGGTCTTTCTGCCCTCTGTATATACTGTACATTTAACCACAGGCTATTTACAGCAGGGGGGCATTGCCCTAAAACCTTCCTCCAAAACAGATAAAAACCAGAGAACCCCATGATCTGATGCCATGCTGGAGAGAAAGTGGAGCACACACAGGAGCGTGACTGAGAAAGGGTACTCTGACTAGTGGCTTCCTCTTAGTCACATGCTTTGCAGAAATGTGGAGTGTGTTTTTAGAACTTGTTCTGTTACTAAACTAAACCTGAAGCACTTCCAAGGTTAGTTGGAGTCAGTGTAGTTAGTAAGACCCTTCTGCTGAATGAAAGCACATTTCTTCTGAGTTGGGTAAACTCTATAGGTGCATGCTAATTTGTCCTGGTCAGTTGAAGTTATGTAAGTTAAGTTAAGTTGTGCAAAACTATTGCACAACTGTTTATCACCAGTTTTTCTAACAGATAATAACTGCTAATCAGTGAGCTAGATTAGTGTTTGACTTTTAATGTTGTAGTGTAAGATTGCATGGAATAATCTGATCACAGCAAAATATCAGATTTTGGCTTGGGGAATTCCAACTCTAAAGCACTTGCTCAATAGCTGGGTTTGTAGTAGTTATATGGCTACTTGTAGCAAAGCTGTAATGTCATTTAATCGCATTTCCTAGTAGCAAGGTGGTTGCGTTGCTACTTTATGGATCAAGTAATTGGTTATCATTCTAGGTTCAGAGACAATGTTACACTATGTAGTTTTGTTTCCTTAATACACAGGCTATATTATTTAATCATGTTATAGAATTCTTGTAGGTTGGAAGCAGAGTTGACTGTTATTGAGTGAAAATTTTTATTTTTATTTATTTATTTATTTATTTATTTATTTAAGTCTGCTTGCATGAATGCAGTTGTAATTTATCAGTATATATTAAATGCCCTGATTGCTGGACTGAAATACTAGCTATCTATGGAATTTCTTGAAATTTGATTAGCAGAGGCCAAAGGTGGCAAAATCTATGGTTCAGCCTTATCATTTACCTTTACATCTTTGACCTGTTGCTATGGTGATACTATGGGAGATACCTGGGGACTACAGGTATCTGCCCCCCCCCTTTGTTAGATGATGCATCACTTGGACCAAACTCAAGTCAAATTTGTCTTGCAGAAAAGGCAATTTACTGATGTGTAAAAGACTGCTAGTGCTTAGTTTCGTTTTCATGCCATCTTAATTTGGGTGAAGTTTGACCTGTGAATTCATGAGCTGTGAATTCATGTCTTGTGAGCCAGTAGAGAACATGTGGGCAGGACTGTGGTCTGTTGGGTTGGTTAAAAAGAATGAAGACATTGCCAACCAGACTTTTGACTTGCTTTCTTACTGCTGCTTGACCCAGTTATAAAGGTCAAGTCAGTGTGGCTCTTTTTTATTGAAATAAAAAATGTCTCTACTGAGTTGTGTAAATTAGACAATGCAGAATGCACTATATGAAAAAGTGACTAGCACGAGGTTGCTCAAAATGTGTTTAATTTGACTAATTATTAGTGAGTAATTACAAGCAAGAAAATTAGTTCATGGTGCGTGTAGAATGATACGGCCTGAGTGCAATTTCCCTATAACAGCATGTACTAAATCTTATAACCGCAGTAATTTTTTATTTTTATTTACTGATTTGCATTACAGCCTGAACTACTGTCAGGGCAGATGGTATAGAAAATTAATCAACACCTTCTGACCAGTCACAATGGCGCATTCAGTAGTGCTATATGATTTTCATTATGGAGGTTTGAGTCGTGTGTGATGTGTCGGTAGCCTTGACAATGCTACAAAAAGTGATTTGTCCTTGTAAGGCTCAGCATTACATACTTTTAACTTTATAAAGTGCACAGAGAGGATATGCTATGAGGAACAGAGAAATTGGGTAAGGTAGTGCTCCATTATGATGCATGTGACTGAACTTAAGCATCATGTTTGGAGCATGGATTACTAAAAGCAAAGGGAGAAAAATCTCCCCCTGTGAACTCGCACTTCCTTATCATACGTTGGCCTTGGCCTTTAGGAGCGGCTGTTATGGTTTGCATGTGCCCTGTTGCATAAGCGTAGCATCTGTTCGGTCAGAAGCTCAGGGATTACCAGAGCTTGTGCTTCACTACAGACAATTACATTAGAAATATCCATGTGACCGCAGATCATGTCGGCATGTACGAGTCCAAAAAACAAGCTAATGATACAAAGCTGTTTTTTTTAACTAATCTGTTTTGACCCAAAGCACATTTTCTGTTAACAGTGCTTGTGTAATCTATTGACATTTACAAGGTGGCTAGTTAGTGATCTCCAACACTGAGCAAACGGTTCCATGTCGTTCTGCCATGTTAGGTGAATTACCATAATGCAGTGAATGGGCGTGGCTTAGGGTCAGAGGTCATTATGCCAAGTTCCAGTTCTGTTCAACAAGCTGTGAAAAATGTGTTGAAAGGAAAAACAATTCCAGAAACAAACCATATCAATAGCAAAAATAATTCCAAAAAAGAAGATGCAACAAAATAGGAAGTAAAGACTAACAAACCGATCTCAAAGTTAGATTCATACTGAACAAACTTAACATCTAGAAACTTACTAGAGGAAGATCCGAGTAGGAGCCTTGAGGATGTGAAGAATGCTTTAATATCAGATTGTAGAAGACATTAAAGGGATTACATGTATTTAAAATTAAGTTTAATTCTCTATATTTATATACGTGATCTAATTTGTATTTTTATTTAATATTTTGCTCACCATCATCTTTTATTTAGAAAATTATTTGCTACACTTTGTGGGATTAGCACCCTAAATTTATGTAGAGATTATGTATGTACCTATGCAAAGAAAAAAATAATGTAGTCCTTGTTGTGTTGATTTTGTTGAGCTTGGCTTGGTCTTTAGGGATCTAAATATAACTCTGTAAAGCTGCTTTGTGACAGTGTCTGTTAGAAAGGCTTTACAAATTAAACTGATTTTTAGAATCTTAAAATCAGTATTTAAAATATCCACTGATTTGTTTCCCAGCCTGGTTTATTGCTGATTAATTTTGTAAAGCAGCGTTGACTGTAGTTCCAGCTGTAACAGAAATGATGCGGTATATGGTGTATATTAATGTGCTCCTTATTATAGTAGCAACTCGTTCACAGAGACTTGTTTGGCAAATGCGCTACAAAATCTAAGGCTGATGAAAAGATATAAAAAAAAAAAAAAAAAGTGTTGTTTAACAAAAAAAACCCCAAAACAATCATTTATGTAGTGAAGTGTTCTGTTAGGAAGTTTAGGAGTTTCTCGGTCACATGACAATCTGTCTTAACTTCAAGAAGGGGGGGGGGGGAGGAATTGTGCACGAATGACTTTATTATAGCTACTGTAATAACAGGAACTAACTTGCCTCGCCTTGCAGACATTTCACAACATTAAATGTAACTTAAAATAAAGTATTTTAAAATCTGAGGTCTTTTTATTAATAAATTTTAGAATTATAATTGTTAACCTCATAATGCAAGTGAAATAAAACACGACAGAGCGTGCTTCACGTCACCATGCCGGTGTGTTATAATTTCATATAGCAGCATCTGTCTGCGATATTCCTTGCATTTTAATACCTTGAAACCAATATTTTAAACTCAAGTTTACATAGAAGCTTGGGTCATGATATGTACTTTGACATGTAAAATATGGAAATATTGAAGATTGTAGTAATTGTATTGCTTTATATAGTGATGTACAGTTAAAATATTTGGAATTTCACATCTCACCTTGTACAGACCATTTTTTTTTTTTTTTTTGTTGTGCACAATTTTGTGTTAAGCTTCCTCTATACAGTTATAAAAATGCTTGTTCAAGTGGGCTTTTAGCTGCCTAAACAGGTTCTAATCCTGTCTGATGGGAGAACGTCTTGTTGTAGGCTTCAACATAGAATTAGTAACGGCTTCCCAGAAAGACAAATTAAGAAGACTTTAGGGTGATCCATTGTTTTCTAAATGTATTACAAAAAAGGATGTCCAAACTTGACTAACTTTCTCTCTCGTGTGTGTGTGTGTGTGTGTGTGTGTGTGTGTGTGTGTGGGATAGCTGGATTCAACTGTCCTGTGTGTTCAAAGTTTGTGGCTTCAGATGAAATTGACCTTCACCTTGTCATGTGTCTCACCAAACCAAGACTCACCTATAACGGTAAGACCACCCCATTGTTTGGGGTTTTTTTGGTTTTTTTTTCTTCCCCCTCCCCTCCCCCCATTGTTTGAACACTATTCTGCTTCAGTAGTCAATAATCATTAACCCAAAACCCTGACAACGCTCTTCTCATTTAACCATATGTGGGTCCTCCTGGCTTGCTTTGTGTGTTTATTGTCAGTGTAAACTTTAACCATGGTGTGGTGATTTGAGCCAACAGTTTATTCATGCGTTATCTTTTGAACTGTTCTGCTTTGTTTAGTTTGTACATAATATTAAAGGGAACCTATAATGACTCGCGGCATTAAATCGTTTCTAGTCAACAGCTGATTAACGTGGTTAAAACATTCTGGTTAAAAAGGAATGTGTATTTTGTTACTGCTTGTACCACTGTGATGTTCATTTCTTGATTCTGATTGGTCAGAAGGTGTTGATTCATTTTCCATAACAGTAGCAACGTCAGTAGTTCTGTCTGCAATTCAAATCATCATTATTAATGTGCTCATGTTTAGGTTATTAGTAACCATGCGCACACAGACTCGTATAGAGGACACGGGACATAATCTAAAGCTAATAATAAACCGATTAAGCACGTGTAGCTATTTAACCAAAAAAAAAAAAGTGTAATCCTTTGTGGTCAAGTTGTCTGTAAAGAGATGTTTAGTTAACTTAAATAAAGGAGTCAAAGTCTTAAAACCGTCAGTAAGTTTTCTGACATGACGGAGGCTTCAAGACCGAAAAGATTTGTTTATAGCAACTATAATGTAAGTGCTAATGGGATCTGCCTTGTCTCAAGAAGTTCCGCAACGTTAATGGATAAAATGTCATTCTTTAAGAAATAAAATCTCAAATTGTTGTTTTAAGAGGAATAAAACGCTGTAGGACATTTTTGATGATTGTTCTAGAACAGTACACCACCACATATCTTATTCCTTACTTGGCGCTGAGCCTTGTGATTCCTATGACTAGTCAAAGATTTACGTGTGCTCGTGTAATGCGGCGTTAATGACTAAATGTGAATTGAGGCATTTCCGGTTTGCGAGTAGTAAATATCCACTTCAGTGACCCCCCATTCAGAAAATCAGACTTTCTCAAGAGCTTGAATTCCCTGGTTTCAACAACGAAGTGCTCCTAGTTTATAGCTTATACAATGTTTAGTGCTATATTAATGTTGAATTACTCATGTCTACATGCATTCTACATTCACTTTTAAATTAAGTGACACACCTCACAGCTGATGTTGCTGCCTCACAGCAGGAGTTCAATCCTGATATCGTTTTGCGTCCATGTGGAGTGTCGCAAAATCTCAGTGTGTCCGTGTGGGTTTTTACTGGTTCTCTGGTTTCTTCACACAGTCCGGAAAACATGATTGGTTACTCTGAGTTCCTGCTGGGTGTGAAGGAGTTTGTGAATGGTGTATCAAATGGCATCATGCAAATGCACAGAGTCACATCCAGGGTATATTCCAGGACTGGCTCTGGGTCCACTGTGATCCTGACCAGGATAAATTCAATTCAATTTTGTTTGTATAGTGCTATCTTTAATCAATAAATATATTACCTGTTTATATGTTACACACATTTAAAAAGCTACTCAAGATCTTTTCTACTTCCACATCGATGCCAAACAAATTAAACACACAGTGTAGGTGGTATGCGTCGTGCGGTGAAGGACGGTGACTGATGAGTCTGCAGGACTGGAACTCAGGGCTGCCAGCCCGGCTCTGTTTTCAACACTGATCACCTGTTTGTTACCCATATTAGCTTCACCAATGATTTCAGAGGCATAATCACATCTAAACAAAGCATGAGCTATTCCCCTTCACCTGTGTCTCAAAGGCACCAAAAACACACACACTTCCTGATATCACAAACAAGTAGGGGTATTACGGTTTGAAATTTTTACATTATGATAACCTAGACTAAAAATGCAGTGCTTCTTAGCAGAAATATATAGTTGTTTGGTTGAGTTCTGTTCAGCTGTGTCTTCCTGCTATGCATTTGATCCCAGAAGTGTAACCTAAAGTTAAAAACCTCCTACATGCTTGGGGGGGAAAAAGAAAAGTGTACTAAACTGTTCCAGTCTTTGTAGCTGGGGTAAATGTACACCTTTTGCATTATGAATATATCTTATTTATAATGGTGCATGTAGTGAACATTTGTAAAGCTTTTCTTTAAAAGGTAATTACTGTCCAATTATATACCTTGTGTCTTTTCTTCTTCTTCTTTTATTTAAAGGAATGCTATATCCACGTTTCAAGGTGAAAGATGCATATAAAATGTACAAATAATAAAGATACAATCAGTAGCAATGTAAAGATGCATCACAAAAAGATAAGGGTATAGAGGTAGTGATGTAATGTGTTTACAGCAGTAGCTGATTATACAGCCGGAGGGTAGTCAGTGCAGTCGTGTCCCAAGTGCAAAGAAACAGAGGCTGCTGTGTTCAAATAAAGCTCTGAATTTCAGACTTTGGAGTAGGAAAAACCAAGGAAAATGCTTTTAAAACTTGCAATTCTTACTTGGAAACTTAGGAAGGTCTTCTCATGGCTATTCACAGCATCAACACTAAACAAAGTAACACTTTTAAAGGAGGTATGTATGTATGTATGTATGTATTAAATTAATATTAGTACTTGCTTTATATCGATGAACATACAGGCACATTGATGTGTTAAATTTTTTACATGACTATACAGCTCACTAGGCGGTAAATATACATCACTCAAAGCGGTTAGATTGCTAGCTTATATAAAGCAAACATGGAGGTGTCCTGTATTTCACCCTGCTTTGTAGCTCATACAGAGGGTGAAAATGACAAAGCAGAGTTCCAGCTTCTGCAATAAGTCAAATGGAGTATAAGATTTAGGGCGAGTCCAGAGGGAGGAGGTTATAAAATCCTATAAATCAGTCACAGCCAGATGCAAAAGAGATGAGAACCATTAGGAAACCCACAAGGAAAAGAAAGGAAAAGGTAAAAACTGAATAGGTAGTTGGAAATGCATATTATATTGCATTTTGAAAACACCAACAGTGATGTAACCATCCAATCATACACTGTGGCTAACCATGACACCGTGACAGCCCTATAACCAAGTAATGTCTGTTCCTTTATGACCTTAGAGGATGTCCTGATGAAGGACTCTGGGGAGTGTGCAATATGTTTGGATGACATGGCCCAGGGAGACACCATTGCCAGACTGCCTTGCCTCTGTATCTACCACAAAGGGTAAAAACAAGACAAACACACATTACAAGACAAACCTGATCCAAGCATGCACAGCTCTGGTTACTAAACCGTATTTACTTTTTTTTTTCTTTTTTCTTTTTTAAACAGCTGTATTGATGAATGGTTTGAGGTGAATAGGTCATGCCCAGAACACCCTACTGATTAAACAATTGCTAACATTGCACAGGTATTGTACACAATCATTCTTTTTCATTAGAATGAAGTCATTTGGCCCTGAATAAGGAACATAGTAATGCTTGTCCGCTTCTCTTTTAGGTTCTCTGATTTCGACACTGAAGACTGCACACCCTGTGAGCCAGAACCTCAGTGATATTACAAAGACCTGTCACCTCAAATTCACACCTGTGCCAAAAGACAATTAAAACTGACTCAGGGATGCTGCCCATGTGTGAGAGAGGGGCTTTTTTTTTTTTTTTTTTTTTTTTTTTTTTTTTTTTTTCCCCGTTTCCCTTTTAGCACACCAAAGGTAGCTTCACTGTATCTACACTGGATGCATTTCTTTTCTCCTGAGTGAGAAACACAACTCAGGAGAATGAGGACGTTTGTCATTGAACACAGCCACGTTGTAGACCTGAAGGATGCTGGGTGAACTTGTACCCAAATTTTGGGATAATTTTTCTGTAAATAGAGATTTGGAGTAGCAACTAATTTTCACCTCTCCATTTAAAAGAAATGGTCCATTCGATTCTTTCCCCCTTTTTTTTTTTTTTTTTTTTTTTTTTTTTTTTTTTTTTTTTTTTTTTTTTTTTTTAAGTGTGGAGATTATAGTTCGGTGCTAAAATAATCAAGTGCCGTTTTTTTTTGTTTGTTTGTTTGTTTGTTTTTTGTTTGTTTTTTTGCTAAAATGTGCTGCTATGGTTTCACAGGCAATAGTCAGAAATGAAATTATACTAAAGCGTTTCTTTTTCTATGAGTTTTGGTTCAGAATTTCACAGCAACAATCTGTTCAAGGTGAATACAGAACTGAAAGCTCACTATGATTTGACCACTTATTGTTGATGCGTGTAGATTTGATGTGTCCAGGGTCACAGTATGATGACATAGCTTTTTGAAAATCATGCAGTTATTTCAACTCCATGTTTTGCTTGTACTCTTAATATAATAATGGGATAGCCTTATGTAAAGTGTGTACTGTAGTTAGACACACACACACACACACACACACACACACACACTCAATTGTACTTCATTATATTTTCCTGAAGGAAATGAAAAACATTTTGTAGAAATGTTGATTTCTAGAAATGTAGAATGATTTTTCTTTTTTTTTTTTTTTTTTTTAAAAAGCAATACCAGACTGTATATTGCACTAATACATGACCATAGAATAAGCAGGTTGAAAAATCCACTCTGGTGAATTTCATAAATGTTGTTATGAGTTTGAAAGTTAGATGTTTTACCATTTCATTATGAAATACCATTGGATAACTGTAAAATTATAAATGTTCATGAAAATCTTTAAATATTTCATCACAGTAAATCTGTATTTGGCTCCTCATCATTTTGTCAAGAAGCACAATAAAGCACTGGGAATCTGAGCGTCTTCTGGCCATGCCCGTATACCTCAGTTATTGTACATAATGATAATACTTAATAATGATAATAAATGATGATTAATGATCATTATTATAATAATTATATAGGGGCATTTAAACTTTACCATAGGGAAAAATAATAGTTCAAACATTTTAGTCAACTCAATCAGTTTGTACAGGCACCACAACCAATCATAAGTATCATAATAAGTAAAAATAAAAATAAAAAATTTAAGTTGAATATTTTCCTAAAATAGCACATCCTGAAGTTTGTTATTCCAGCTCATTTGAATACTCAATTCTGATTGGTCAAATATGATTCCATGGTCTTTTATTTATGTATAGCAGACTGTTGCTATGGACCACAAAAAAAATTCTTTTTGAATCAATAAATTCATTTTGAATAAATATTGTCACACGTTATTGATTTCTTTAGTACGCAGCCATGTACTAAGTGGGATAATGCACAACGAGCCAGCATCCTACATCACCCTGTCAGGGTTTATTTTGCAATAATGACCAACTTGCTTTACATTACCCCCTTACATACTACAACAAATCAATTGTAATTTCCTAGTTATCAAAAAACACGTAGTTTTTGTCACCAATTTGTTCCCTCAATAATGTATTATAATAAGAGAATTATTCTAAACCTGTAATGTGAATTTCAGTCAGCACTGCTGTCAGAGCTGTTGTTAAAATGTAGTCATACCTTCTAACCAATCAGATTTGAGAATCCAAAAGCACTGGGTTTTTGGGTTCAACATTATTTACCATGTTAATTAACACTAACCATGAACTTCAGTCTTAAAACCATCAAGAATGTGAAGAAATTGCCTAGGGTTAGGCAAGTAAATTATTTAAAGTTTGTTTAAATGTTAGCAAACCTACACTGACCAGTGTTTACACTACACTGTAATATGTAATACACTACACTATAAATCTATTATCTTAGCAAAATATGTTTAGTAAAAAGTTGCTTTTCAGCCTCAATTATAAAGTTTGCCAGTTCGCACCCACCATCATGTTCATTATGGTGGTGTTCATGTTAAAACATTTGATTCATTTTACTCATTGAATGAACACTGCTGACGCTGGTCAACAAATGTGCTGATTATTTGGCTCATTATTTAAAACATTAATATAAGTTACTTTGTCAAGGTTACTTATGGTTTATTAATGCTGAAGTGCATGGATTGTTCATATTAACTAATGATAAGGGATCCTTAATGTAAAGCATAATCAATTAAGCATAACTTTTGATCCTCTACTTTGACTTTGGCTTTGCTTGAGCCTTCATTTCATCATTTCATACTCTTTTGAACCTCATCTAATAGTGAAGGTCCAGTGTAGTTATTGGTCTCCACAGCCTGTAGCTTCTTTATGTAGTCTTGAGGTAATCCGTTCTGTTGGGCTCCTAAACAAATGACCTGCAGTTGGACCGGGAGAGAGAAATTAACACCACTGTCAGTTTTATAATTAAAGCTTTTGTCATATGTGATGCACACGAAGTCACCAGAGTATGTTAATACATGGTATGGCTACTAATATGGATCTAGAAAAAAACATTACACAGTTTAATGTTAAAAAAAAAAAAAAAAAAAAAAAAGAAAGCTATAGTTCCATTTTTTTACATTTGCCAAAAAAAAATCTCTTCATACTTTTACCAGTAATGCTGCACCTTGGCTCTCTCACAGGGTGAATGGAGGGTACCAATACTTTACTCCTCTTGCCAATTATAATTTGAGGGCTAACTTTGTTGATGGAAAGTTTAAAAAAAGAAAAAATTAATAGTCACTCATTTTCTCTGTAACAAGCATGCACAAAGTCTATTACAATTTTGACTAACCCCAAATATTTAGAAATAACACAACTGCTATAATACTACACTACTATTACTACTAATAAAGATGGCTCTGATTCAGTACTTAGGAATCGGGCTGACGCAACCAAAAAACAAAAAACAACTGTGGTTCGGATTAAAAAAAGAATTAATTTGATCCAATCCTGTAACAAATGGAAAAGACTGGAACTGGATTTGGAAAAGATTTTTTTGGAACTTTACTTATAAACTGTATGTAAAACTGTATGTGAGGGTTTTGTTTTTTGTTTTTTTTCTTGGTTAGGATTGATTTTGATTATATTTATGCTATATATTTATTATTATATTTATAAGCTATGTATATAAATGCTAAACATAATTTAAAAACTATTGTTAAAGTTTTCAGTGTCAGTACTGGTATCTGTTATGTAATTTAATGTAATGACAGCATACGTGTGTTGCAGCTATTACTTGGATATTTTCACTGGTCAGTCTTTTGAAAGGGTTTGATAAACTAAGTAAAGATGCAAAATTACAGCTTTGTAGCTGTGATAGTTTCTGATTTATGAATATTTGACATTTTAACAAGAATGGCCTTGAGTACAATTCAATTAACTTCAGAGCTTAATAATATCTCCAGAACTACACTAGCTAGAAGCATCGAACTTTCAGGAGTAATTGCATACAGAAAAATGAAAATCGAAAATGGCCTCAGGTGCCTCTCTTTAGCCTGTAATTATGATCTAAAGAAAACTTTTATGAATAATGACTCCAACCTGAACTTTTAGGTCTATATTAGACTTGCCACAGAGAAAAAGGTCAGGGCCCAACCACCTTTGGTTTTGGGCCCACAGAAATGTGTAAAATTTTGTGATACCATATATGATTATATAATACGTCTAGAGCACTCCTGTTATTTCTATGAGTAGCCCAGGGGGAACAGATTAACTTGAAATCATTTTTGGAAGTGTGTCCTACCTAAGAATGCTGCAGTTTAGACCCTTTTTTAAATTTCTTAGGTTTCTGTAGGTTACTTGTTTGTATTTCACCAGACTGAACAGTGAAAAGATACAAGATTTCATCGCAACCAATTTTATTCAATGTCTGCTGTTCGGACATGAACATTACTCATCTTTAATGACTGATGATAATAATAATAATAATAATAATAATGTAAAGAAAAAATGTATCTATAAGATATAAGAAAACTAAAAAAGAGATGAGGAAACTACAACGAATCTAAAACATTCAATTCTATAATAAAATTGGGACTTGGGGATAAAATTGGGCTCCAAAAGGCACCAGAAAAAGAACATTAGAAGAAAAAGAAACATTGTCAGGCAGTCCGTGCACTCCTATACTGTCTGGTTAAAAAAGCAAATGTAGCTCTAGCTATAGGTTTCTGTTATGGGAGGGACAGCTGATGATCAAAATAACCACAACATGTAAGATTTGTATTTGTTACCTCGCATCGTTTTATGAAAAACTGCTACAACTGAAACGACCGTGACCTGCTGTTCCACAAGCAATGTGTTGTTTATTAAGTACCAACAACATATTTTTGAAACCATCTTACAAAAGCTGAGCCAGACATGTAGAGAAACATTAGCTAGAGCTAATAAAAGGTGCAGGAGACCGTTTGAATAATTACAAGGCCAACTGCCTCACTGTTTACACTTTTACATGAGTGCTCTTATGTAGTCAATCATTAATAGACACAATATATAACCTAATTTTTTATGGATTCCTTTTGCTGAACTGGTCATTTTAGATACACTTGCCATGGTTACTTTTATTTATGTTTATGTGGAGCTCTGATGATGTACATCATAGCAGGGGTGTGAAAAGGTGAAAATACTGGTGTCTGAAATAAAATGTACCTCTTTGTACTGTGGTGATGGAGCACAGGGTCGGAAGTTGTTCATCTTATATGTTCTACAGAGAAGTGGCCCAGTTTCCGTCTTCACCGTCACCTCCATGGGGCTGTAGAAACCCTTGTCAACGCCCTCCTGTCTGATGGATAACACAAAACAAAATGAATATTCAAGTTATAAGTTTTGCTATTCATAAATGGCTTGGAACACAGAGCCCACTTATACATGTTACATGGGTGTTCAAGGTCAGCAGGAGGCAGGATTCTCTAATTGACTATTTATTCATGAATCAGTGCAAGACGAGAGAAGCAGATGCGAGAAATAAAAGTGCATGTAGTTGCAACCATCTGAACAGGTTCACGGGAGCATGAAAATGATATGCATTTTTGCTTAGCTACATCCAAAACCATGCAATAACTCATCAGCAATGCGAAAACCCATCAGACGTTGCTGCGGATGAATTGTGGTGAACAGGAAAAAAAAAAAAGACAAGAACAAGGGTTTTGACCACTTTAGAGTTTTTACTGCCAATTACGCACTTTATACTCAGGCTCTGGATAATAGTGTAAACTGGAACAGGTTGGAAAAACAACTCGTCATACTTATCTAAAGACGTGATGTCCTCGGTCGACATTTTCCACACTACACCCCAGACGTCCTCATCTGGACATTTCTCAATCGTGGCCACTCCACCGTTCCACCTGTTGACCACATTTTCTCCCCACAGACCAAACTGTAACACATAACCCTGAGAGAACAAGGGCTTATTGAATTAGGTGAAATGAAATTTATGTGACAGGATACAGTGCTGTTGAATTTTCATTTCTGATTTGGAACACTTATACGTAAAACTGTAAATTTCTAGTTTCTCAGCATCAAGAACAGCAGCCTGTTTTTTTGTCTTAACTTCAAGAGGAAAGACGAGAGGCGGGGCAAAATGTTTATAGCCTCTATAACTTAAGTGATGACAGGAACAAACATGTCTCATGTATATCCCATAAAAATAAATCTAACTGAAGTTTATTTAAAATAAATAAGAAAACGAAAAGAGTCTTTACCATCAAATAAGCTACACCCCTAGATCATGTGAGATTACAATACGTGGCATAAAGCTAAATATTTTTGGGAGGAATGCAGGTACAGTAAGAAACAATATATTTCGTCTAAAAACACCATTAAAATTAATAAAACATTCTTCCCCTTGTTCATTAATCTCACTCATTAATCCATCCATCCATTATCTATACCGCTTTATCCATCTGGGTCATTGGGAAGCTGGAGCATCTTCGGGCGAGAGGCGGGGTACACCCTGGGCACACTCTTTAAACATTAATGATTTAAACATTAGTTTTCCACTATAAAAACAGTCCCCTCTAAAAGTATTGGAACAGCAAAGTTTTTCATGATTTCACCTCTAAACCACCACATTCAACAAAACCACTGCATTAAGCGATAAATATTTGGTTGCTTTCACGGTATGCTTTGGGTCATTATCGAGCTGTACTGTGAAGCACTGTTCTATCAGTTTTGCAGCATTTTACTGAATCTCAGCAGAACGTATAGCTCAATACACTTCAGAATTCATCCTGCTACTTCCATCTGCAGTCACGTCTACAATAAACACCAGTGACCCAGTTCCATTGGCAGCCACACATGCCCATGTCCAACATGTTTAACAGATGATGTGATGTGCTTAGGATCATGAGCCCTTGCTTTCATTCTCTATTCACTTCGCTACTCATCATTCTGGTTCGAGCTATTCTTGGTTTCATCTGTCCAAAGAACCTTGATCTAAAACTGGGCAGGCTTTCTAGCAAAGTCTAATCCTGGCCTTTCAGTTCTTGAATATTACCACAGTATCCCATCTTGAGATAAACCCGCTGCATTTACATTCATGAACGTGTCTCTTGCTTGTAGACTTGGACAATGGACTATAACATGTCTACCTCCTTGAGAGTGTTCTTGACTTGGCTAGATGTTGTGAAGAGTTTTTTTTTTTTAACCAAGTATAGAATTCTATGATCATCCGCTATAGTTGTCTTCTGTGGTCTTCCAGGCCATTTGGTGTTGCTAAGCTCACCAGTGCATTCCTTCTTTTTTTAAATGTATCACATTGTTGATTTGGTCACTCCTGAAGTTTCTGCTATCGTTTTGATTTTTTCAGCCTAATGATGGTTTCCTTCATCTTTGGACTGCAATTAAGAGTTCCCATGAACAGCTGCCAAATGCAAATTCACCACTTGGAATCATCTCCAGATCTTTTATGTCCTTAATTTGTCAAAAAATAATTAGGAAACAGACCATTAAACTGCTTCACTCAACTGTTCTGTTACTTCTGAGCCCATGGAGGGAATGTATGGAGGGACTATATAAAAATTACTGTAATTCCTAAACAGTTAATGCAATATTTTTCTTATACCTCTTGAATGAATGCTGAAAGTCCATACATCAGTTGCATCTTGATGACTTCTTTTCAAATCCACTGTGGTGGTGTACAGAGGCAAAATCATGAAAATTGTATCACTGTTCCAATCCTTTTGGAGAGGACTGTATATGAACGCTAATTAACTTCCTGTATATTTGAGACCGTCCCTAACGTACAACCAGCTCCTGCTTTGCTTTATTCATTGTCAAAATAACCTGTCTAAGAAAGAGTTAGCATATGACCTTTGAATCTTCTCTTGTAGACATGTGGCAGTAATATTGTTTATAAATTTCAATGTTTTTAATAATAATTGAGGATCACACTCTGCTGGGACCAAAAGATGGACCAAAAATCCTAAGACTAGTTTGCAAAACTAGGTTGCTAAATGGTTATATCTATCTATCTATCTATCTATCTATCTATCTATCTATCTATCTATCTATATATATATATACATACATATACACACACACACACACTGCTTGTCCAAAAAAAAAAGTCACACACACTAATATTTCATTGGACTGCCTCTAGCTTTGATTACGGCACGCATTCGCTGTGGCATCCGTTCGATGAGCTTCTGCAATGTCACAACATTTATTTCCGTCAAGAGTTGCATTAATGTCTCATGCTCCATGAACCTCTCTTTCACAATTTGAGACCGATGAATC
>JAQQZR010000023.1:23940045-23965111 GCA_030068235.1 Notoglanidium macrostoma | reverse complement strand
TGCAAACTCCACACAGAAAGGCACCCTGGGTGACCCGGGGATCGAACCCAGGACCTTCTTGCTGTGAGGCGACAGCTAACCACTGCACCACCGTGCCACCCTGAATGAAAACATGAGTGTTTTATTCCTCTTGTACCACATCAGTTTGTCAATGATTGCAGTTTTAAAAAAAATAATAATAATGACACGTCTTCATTTTTTTTTATCCCTTTATAGTTACGTTTAATGTTGTTGAACATCCCCATGACCCATCACTTGTTATAAAATCTATAAACTGCCGCTCCATCACGACCCTCTCGTCTTTTTCCTCTATTCTGAAGTGAATAAACAAAAACAGAGCTTGACATATCACTCAAAAACCATAAAGTGTAAAGTCTTATGAATGTTTGTTGATATTTAGCAGTTATTTTACGCACTGAGACAAAAATCTTTTAGAAGCGAAGCCTGGCCAGGAAGGCAGCACAACAGTTAAACAACATTCAGACACAGATAACACTTATGACTGTGTGAAATGATCAAAAACAGGAGTAATAGTAATCAATACATAAATATAAGTAGAATTGATTTAGTAACACCACTGCCCACCTTTTGTGGATCTCTCTATTAGCCTGGACGAAGTATTGGAGAAATATCTCAACACTCAAACGCTGAGGTGTTTTTTTTTTTGTTTGTTTGTTTCCCTCTCTGAAGGTTAATAAACGTGTCCCTGCCGAAGAAGACGCGGAACAATGGAACGCTATACGGCATGGTGTTTGTCCATCAGGCGGGAGTGTCTCCGTGGCAGGACCCACGCCAAGTGCACCTGGTCACACAGCTCACCACATACATGCTGCCCAAAGCCCCGGAGGTCAGCCTGATCACCGGCCAGGAGCTGCCCCGGGTCAGACGCGCGTTCCTTTACTACCGAGGGAGATGTTTGTGGTTATCAGATATTAGCAGAGACATTTTTTCTGTAACATTTGCCACCAAATTGTGACTATTTCTGACTCTTGTCACCCAGCAGCAAGAGCAGAAAACCCCGGGGGGTGATGGAGAGGTGGACCGGCCCGTGTCTCATTGGCGCTCCCGTCTCACTCTGAACGTCGTGGCTGAGAACTTCCTGTTCGACCGAGAGGCCATCCCCAGTGACGTGCATCGCTATATGAGAGTGTGAGCTTCCTCAAGTATACTCTTGCGAATTCTTTAAATGCAGGAATCTCGACCGTGTCGATTCTTATAGTGCAGCGCCGTGTTAGTGCGGGGGCGGCTCAGTGGTTAAAAGCTCTGGGTTATTAATCAGGAAGTCTTGAATTCAAACCTGAGCAATGCCAAGCTACAAATATCAGACCCTTAAGCAAGCCACTGAAGCATGGCGTTCTTTCTATCTTGCTCGCTTGACTGCTTGTTTTCTGTTTGGTTTTTGTCTTGCTGTCTTTGCATTCTTTCTCTCTCTTTCTTGTCATGCTTCTATTACGAGAGACTCATACATCCTGGTCCTCATTTATCAGTATTTTATTAAGCCAAACCCAACTAAAAATTTCCGACCATACAAAAGGTCCAGAAATGCCGATTTTCTCCATATGCTAGTCACTGGTGAAAATAAAGCTTCCTGTGTACATTAAAAGGATGGCTGAATTTTGCCAGTTTATGCCAGAAACCTTTGCTCTGTAGACGCCTGATGAGGTGCTGACGTGCGGTAACTGTATCCTAAGTAAAACTAGGGTTTTCATTTAGGGCTAGAGGAGGAATGCGCGCTGATGTGTTTGGGAACACGCCTGGTTTAGGCATGCAGCACACTAGGAAGCTGCTCATTCTGGTTTAAGACGTACCAGAACGGTCACCTTTCTGCCTGAAACGTGCCAGGAGCAGGAAATCCAAGCAGAGCCAGAAAGTGGACAGGAATGGCTCAGGATCTCGTGGTCATGCTCGGACCGACTCGCTCCTCTTTTACACGGCAGCATTACTTCTCAATTGAATGACGAGTCTTATTCGTCTTAGAACGCATCTTCTTGATCCTTTTCCATTTAATATTTCTTATATGAAACCACAAGTGTAAATAATATTATATTTGCTTGTGTAATTGAAATAAATATGAGTAAATGTGTTCATGTAGGTAAAAAGGTTTTTTTCCGAAATTACGGGTTTTTCACGAATATCAAATTTCTCGTGTGGACGCTCGTACAAGCGGTTCACGCATAAATCTGTTCATATGCAGCGTGATAAATGAGTGGGGTTTTTTTTGTGTGTGTGTGTGTGTGTTTATAAATATATTTATTGAGAACACACATCGATACAAAATTGTAAACATAATTTTGTTCCACAAGATAATTATTTTTAAATATAAGAACAACTAAAAACAGGAACATTGTAAATGAAACCCGTTCACACACGCTGATGTTTTTACAGAGCCTTTCCTTATTCCCCGTCTGTTTTGTAGGTATCAGAGTGGGAAGAAGTTTGTGTACCTGCCCCTGCTGTTTATAGACGAGCTGAGTAACCGGGTGAAGGATTTAGTGGTATGTGTTTCCCTGATTACGACCTGAGATTAATTGTGTGTTTGTAGCCAGACAGCATGCCACACTGGTGTGTCTTTCAGGAGATCAACAGCAGCACCACCGAGCTGCCTCTCGTTATTTCCTACGACACCATCACTCTGGGAAAGCTGCGCTTCTGGATCCACATGCAGGACGCCGTGTACTCTCTGCAGCAGTTCGGTGAGCAATCAGACAGGTCCTTACCTGCGTGTTATGAGATACGATCATGTTTATCCGAGAGCTTAGCCGTGCTCAACGCCGGCTTACACTTGGATGCGGTTTGGGTTTGGTTTATGTAAGCACGGCTTTTGGCTTTGATGTTTGGATTTGTGTGCTTTACAGGTAAAGCTGACGAAAGCCTTTAGTAGGTCGAATAGTACTGGTGTAAAAAAAATCTTTATATTCTCCTACGTGCACATGCACTTATTTTATCGATACGTCGTTTGCAAAGCTGTAATGCCTACATGGCAATTAGGGAATATATATTCATGCATTTCTATTCCAGTTATTAGTATGTTGTAAGGAATACTGCTTAGCAAACCTGACCATGACTATAGAAAAATAAATTCAAGCTCTGGTTACTGTCTGTGTGGAGGCTCTGTGCACATCGTCCTTGTTTTTGGTTTCCTCCCAAAAATCAAAACGTGCTGTTAGGCTATGCTAAGCTGCCCCCTGGGTGAATGTGTGTGAACATGTGTGTGCGTGGTCCCCTGTGATGTACTGGCTTCCCATCCAGCGTGTATTCCTGCCTCACAGCCAGCGATCCCGGGATAGACTCCAGCTCCGTCACTGTCCTGATCAGGATAAAGCGCTTCCTCAAGATGATGATGGTGGACTCTGTTTGTGCCGGAGCCATAGACCTGCTATAGCAAACGCTATAGTCGCAATCACAATTCAGATTGAAATGATTGACATATTTTACTGTTCTAGGCTTTACTGAAAAGGATGCAGATGAAATCAAGGGCATATTTGTGGACACTAATCTCTACTTCCTCGCCCTGACCTTCTTTGTCGCTGCCTTTCATGTAAGTAGATTTATAACATGTCTTGCATTTTGGGTGTCAATCAAGTCATAGGAAAGAAAGTAGTCGTTTTGTGACCTTGATGTACTTCTCAGCTCTTATTCGACTTCCTGGCGTTTAAAAACGATATCAGCTTTTGGAAGCAGAAGAAGAGCATGGTGGGAATGTCCAGCAAAGCAGGTGACGCAGTTACTCTCTTTTTTATTTTTTTATTTTTTATTTAATTTTATTTAATTTTTTTTAAATGAAAGTTTTCCTGTAGTGTCGAGCATGCGTTCGCGCCTTTATTAGAACGGATAATATCATGACCGTATGCTTTCTCAGTGCTGTGGAGGTGTTTCAGCACCATCGTGATTTTTCTCTACCTGCTCGATGAACAGACGAGCCTGCTGGTCCTCATCCCTGCCGGAATAGGATCCCTGATCGAGGTACGAACGTCCCAACGACAGCGCAACGCGAATAAAAGAAATCAGCTTGGCTAAATAAATGAACTAGCCTCTAAAAACTTTATTTATTTATTTATTTATTTGCAGAGATTTCCCTTAAATCCTGTTTGTTGTTTTATTCCTGAAGACTACTAATGTGCATTAAATACGCTTAACGTATGCATGATCAAGCAGGAAGTGATTCTAATACAATAAACATTTTCATCTTTAGTATTTTAAGTAATTTTTATTTTTTTTTTTACAGGTGTGGAAAGTGAAGAAAGCCTTCAAAATCTACATTTTCTGGAAGGGGCTTACTCCGACTTTCATGGTGAGAGTGTGGATTTGTCTGTGGGACGCACGTGCGTGATATCCGCCCACAAAGCTTCTTTTCAGCTTGAACTAGATTTAAATCGATATCGGAATTTATCTTTCAGTTCGGGAAATCCGACGAATCGGAGAAAAGGACGGAGGAATATGACAGTTTGGTAAGAAGTGATGTACTCAGAGTTGTGTGAGTGCTGTTATGTAATACGTTAAATGGTTTTTTTTTTTTTTTTTTAGAGCTCATGGTGTTGCTGTGTGTGTTTTTCACAGGCGATGAAATATCTGTCCTACCTGCTGTATCCACTGTGTGTGGGTGGAGCCATTTATGCACTTGTATATGTGAAGTATAAAAGGTAAAGTGCTTTCTTTAGCCTTGCCGATGATGCTCAGAGGTGCCAAGATTTACGGTAGCTTTTATGATTTTTTCTTCCTCTTGCACTGGATAAACATTAGCTGTCTCAGCAACCAAAATGTAGTAAAAGTCTGGCTTTTCTTTCCTGTCTGTGTGCTAGGATTTTCTTGTGCGCATCTCTGTATGCTGATCGTGTTTAGCAGCTTCACTCCTTTCACTTGGTTTTTAACTCTGAATATTTTGTCCTGTTAACAGTTGGTACTCCTGGCTGATCAACAGTTTAGTCAATGGTACGTTTTCTTTTTATATATTACATTGAGCCGACCCTGCATCTCACGACACGCTTACGGAAGTGAATAATTTCCTGTATAAATCATGACGTTTCAACGTTAAAGCTTTTGAAGGCGTGTTGCTTGGTTTGGTATGATGGCTGTGGAAAGTGTTGTCCGTGAAGCAAAACATGATCCACAACCCACCTTGATTAGAGTTATTCTTTCTTATAGACTAATTATTTATTAGCATGTTTGACTGGGTTTCAGTCTAAAAATAGATTTAAAGAACAGGCGCTATATTACTGTAGGTAGTATAGAGTTGATTCTAATAACGAGATTAATACAAAATGCTTCTGTGGGTTGAAGGTTCAGGAATAAAAAGCGCAAAGGCTTCCTAAAATAGCCAATTATTAGTAAGATATTTAAATAATGCGCACTGGTCGCCTCACGGCAAGAAAGTTCTGGGTTCGAATCTCACGGCTGACTGGAGCCTGTTTGTTTGTTTGTGTGTGTGTGTGTGTGTGTGTGTGTGTGTGTGTGTGTGTTCTCCCCATGCATGCGTGGGTTTCATCTGGGTGCGCCGGTTTCCTCCTACAGCCCAAAGACATACAGATTAAGTCAACCGGCTTCTCTAAATTGCCCATGGGTGTGAATGTGAGTGTGAATAGCTGTTTATACCTGTTTTACTAAACACATTTCTCTTTTTTCCCCCTAACAGGAGTATATGCTTTTGGATTCCTCTTCATGCTACCTCAGCTCTTTGTGAACTACAAGGTGAAACAGTGCATAGTATTTTGAGTGATACATTTCTCAGTTTTGATACAAGAAGCTGTTTTGTTTCCAGTAACGCCAGTATTTACACCTGTGTTTTTTTTTGTTTTTTTTTTCCCCCCTTCATTTTAACAGTTAAAATCGGTGGCTCATCTACCCTGGAAAGCCTTTATGTACAAGGTAAGTGATCATACAAGGAAATGAACAAATTCACATATTCACATGCTGCGCTGGCATGACGGAGGAAGCAGATTTTTAGCAAGCAACGACGCCTCCAGCCTGTAGTACGTAGTCAGAGCAATTAAACAATGCAATGTTAATATTCTCGAATAAGTGCATGTCGCACAACTGCCTCTATCTTCCTTTATATCCTCTGAACAACATCTGTACTCTCATCTACACTCTTCGCCCATTGTACTTGACATCTCTGCTATAACCGAGTCGGATGTCACACGCTTCCTTTTTCACATCAGGTCTAGGGACTGACAATCACGGACAAACCTGATGCTTTTGGTTCATCACAAACTATTATTGTTGACTTGTAAAACAGCGGTACATCATCTTTTAACCAAGCAGTTAGGTGGGATACTAACTTTTGCATGCAGAAAGATGAGTATTGTTAGAAAGAATGTATAAGTAGAGCACGACACCAGTGGTGTTGATGGGGATGTCTCTGGTGCCGACAGTGAAATGGACAAATCTGCTAGATTAATTCAGCTAAGTAAGGAATAAGGCAGATGGGAGGCACGATGTTCTGGGAAAATAATAAACTAGAGGGTCTAATGTGGCCTGATGCAAAGCAAACTTCCCATTACCACCCTCAAGCTTTCCAGTAACTGTGTTTTATTCCTCTTATACTGCGACAACTTACCAACACTTTGAATTTTTTGTTCATTAAAGAACAGCAGGTCATTTTCTTTCCTTTTTAGTTACATTTAATGTTGCGTAATGTCTGCAAAAACAAATGAATGTAAATAATTTACATTATAACAGCTCCAAATGGCCATTTCCTCACTCACGCTTTTTTTTAAATCTCTCTGAAAGGTACTAAGACGGCTTGTCATGTTGCCAATAAAACCGAAAGCGCAAATAAAAACTGTCAATGACTGGACATTTTCCTTTGTTAAACAACAGCGCGTTAATATTAACCTGTAAACTAAATTCTAGCTGGCATTTTTGTGGTAGAAAACGGACATCAAAGAACATCTCGTACCGATAAAATGTCTCTGAAGTGTTTGCTGATTCCCGTACATGTTTTTGATCCTCAGGCGTTCAACACGTTTATCGACGACGTCTTTGCCTTCATAATCACCATGCCGACGTCTCATCGGCTGGCGTGCTTCAGGGACGACGCCGTGTTTATTATTTACCTCTATCAGAGATGGTGAGCCACGCGTTCGCTTTTAAATGTAGAAATTAAAGTGTAAGCGAAGTTCAGATGCGTGTAGATTTGTCTCTCGCAGGTTGTATCCCGTGGACAAGACCAGGGTGAACGAGTACGGCGTGTCTTATGATGAGGAACCGAAACGGAAACCACACAAAGAGTAAACGCTCATCATGGCATCTAACCATCCTGCAGGAGACGTCCACACGGACGCTCGGAGACAATGACGAGGACATGGACACATGGTTCAGTGAACACGTTGTGCGATTAGATCTGTGCTCTTTGGAGTTGGACTCGTGTCTCTTCCATGCGCTTGGTGTTCGTGTCCTGTTCTCCTCTTGCAACATGTCGTAATCCTCACATGAAAATGGAATATTCCACTGGACGGGTGATTACTAACCGAGCTGAACCGGTGTTATTGAGCTAACTGGGTCAGCTGAAGGTGGTTTGGTGTTTAGTCCTTGGTTTGCTCAGGATCGAGCCGAGTTAGCTCATTAACACACGCCATTAAATCAGAGCTTATTATTAATGCCTGCTTTATCTTCCTGTTATTCCCTGTTATCCTGCTTGTGACCCACATGTCACTCTTTCAATCTGACCCTTTCTCAAATTATAATAATGAGAGGTAAATAAGCTCTGCTGAAGGCAGAAGTATAATCTCTTCCATTAAATAGTGTTTAAAAAAAGTCACGTTTGTGCCAAATGAACAGAAGGCGTGATAGTTATAGTTGAACGTCCTGATGGGAGATTGTAATGTTTCTGTGTACCGAGTGAGAATGACTTTATGTACTATATTCCGCTGAAGTGTTTAAAGGGCCTTGATTTGTCGTTTATTCATGAAGTCCACGCATTGGTTTATGAGGAGGATATTTCCGCTTAGAATTGCAACCGTTAGCACTTTTTGGCATATTTGTTTAAATTCGAAAGCTGATTAAAACATCGCAACTGAAAACACACTGCAGTAAATCCATGGGATTTTTTTTTTTTTTTTCCCCTTAATCGCCTCCAACTCTGGTACTTACATTCCTGTTATGGTTATAATAACAGTAGCACATGAGAAAATATGCATATGCAGTGCGTTCATTCATTATCAAAATTCATGTTTTTAATTTTCTAATGTTCTTATGCTCCTTCAGCGAAATA
The DNA here is from genome assembly GCA_030068235.1 of Notoglanidium macrostoma. Lineage (NCBI taxonomy): Eukaryota > Metazoa > Chordata > Actinopteri > Siluriformes > Auchenoglanididae > Notoglanidium > Notoglanidium macrostoma. The sequence continues at coordinate 23,956,902 of JAQQZR010000023.1, read as the reverse complement.
AAACAAATCCTCCAGCAGATTCTGGCATCTGTGTGATTTCTGATTAAAATCTTAATGATTTTGGGTGTAGGTCAGGCATCACAAACAAAAACTATAGCATCGATATAAATGTATATTGCTATGAAGACTTTATTTTTTTTATACCTTTATTCCAGTTCTGTTAAGTACACTTTGCATCATTGTAGCTTAATTTTTTTTTTTTTTTCAGCTACAAATTAAACAGGTATATTTTAAATCCCTGCGTACTAAATAACAGAACTGTAAAGCTTATTTTTTAAATGTTATCAAATTTCTTTTAGACATTATTTTAGACAAAATAAAGGTTATTTGTTACTGATGCTATGTTCAACGGATTTAATGTAACAGCTTGTATTTTTATGCACATAGCCATTTTTAAGTTTCATCAACATAATATTATATTTATAAGTCAAAACTTTATATAATGGAAATAAAATCTTGTAGTTTGGATATTTTACCTTAAACTATTCGTAATATGTGTTGGTCAAACATGTAAAGAATACAGTGAGACAATATACTGTAAAAATCTGAGCATTGGTGTGTTATCAAAACAAACAAACAAACATATAAATAAATATTTTGTTGAATAAAAAAATTTATAAGCAAAAGCACATAATTCTTATATGATAATTAATTTACAATAAATTACAAAAAATACAAAAAAATTGTTTATGTTCACTATTATACAGATTTATACAAACACGCGCGCACACACACACACACACACAAATATATATATATATATATATATATGGATGTGGTTTATGTTAAATTTCATGAATTTAAATAACAACGACTTCCTCTTTATTATTTGTTAATAAGTTATTTAATTTGAACAATTTACATTTTAATTCTAATTTTAATAGGGATTGTTATAAGAAATTGAAGAAAATTAAGAAAATTTCGAAAGATAGACGAACGTATAATAAAGTTTTAAATTATGCAATTTTAAGTATAACACCAGTAATTATTTACAAATAAGTAATTTAGTTTTATAGCTAGCATTAAAAGCGCACATAAAAAAGTACCCGCTCTAGATTGACGTCTAGAGACCACGCCCCTCTGTTCTCCCCGCCCACGAAGTGACGTATGGGCGTATATAAGGCGATGGCCCGCCTCTAGTCAGTCCCTTTCCGCTCTGTACAGAAGACGAGAACGTGCCTAAAAGTGCTCGGTTCTTCTAGCGAAGCTAAGGCCCTTTAATCCGGCGACTAGCACCGTCAAAATTAGGCATCCAGGTCCTAAACTCCGATAAAGTGAAACAACAATGGCCTCTGTCTCCGAGCTCGCCTGTATTTACGCCGCTCTCATCCTCCATGATGATGAAGTTACAGTCACGGTATGTGTTCAGACCGAGCGCCGCCATCTTTAGCGCCAACGTCACTGTCACACGGTGTGGCCAGGAAATCTGGTGTTATTACACATACTAGTTCTATTAAAGCTGATAGTTATCATTAAACATCTAGTGACCAAATGTCGAGCTAAAAGTTCAGGAGAAGTTTGCGCATCATGCATTAAAGCGAATTCAGTAGCCGGATTGCTAGCCAGTTAGCATTAGCATGTCAAGTGTATGTTAGTCATCGGTTAGTTTTAACTTTTTTGTAAGCTTGTAAACAAAATTTATAGCTTATATGCACAGGAGTATCCTATGTATTTGTTCTTTAACGTAATATCTAAACTGGGTCATTGAATTGAAAGGTAATTGGGACTAGTAGCTAGCTAATGATGCTAGGTGCTAACAAGCTGGTGTTGGTGTTTTTCAGGAGGACAAACTGAACGCCCTGATCAAGGCTGCTGGAGTGACCATCGAGCCTTTCTGGCCCGGTCTGTTCGCCAAGGTATGGGTTACTTTTCTTTAAAAGTATTCTAGGGTACCTTTTTAAGATCTCTGTTGACCACTCTATCCTTTCCATATTGATGCTATTAGTGATAAATCCTCGTGGTGGCTACTTAACTTCATATGTCCTCACATGTCAGACATCAGGCTTTTGATGTAAATAAATGACCTCTGGGAAAAATAATCAGTCATAATGGGACTAATAATGGGCAGAATATGGCTTATCTGTAATTAACAGTATAGGTAGTGATAATCCAGTGTAAAATCCTTACAAAGCAGTGTCTGGTCGGTGTTCAGAGGGGTCATAGTGTTTGTTGCTGTTTTTATGGCATGTCATTTGACACTGGGATTGTTCCTGCTTTATTTCAAATCTTACACTGCCTTCACATGTGCTGCAAATGGACCTTTTTTGCCCACCAGTGAAGTTCTATTTACTGTTACTGTAAACTCCCTTATTTTCTAGCTAGCTAACCAGTCTCTTTATAGTGATCTTATTATGAAATTTTACATGCTGGATAAAGTTTACAGAAAATCACATGACTCAACTGCCTTGTTGAAGCATGTTCTATGTCCAAGTTGTGATGCAGAGAGGTTTCTATTAAAATGTGAAGCATAGTCCCACTGATGAACTTAGCAGTGTTGTGTGGTTAGCCTTCAGGTGACCTCTGAGGACTTGAGGCAGGGAGGTGTGTCCTGTGTACCTGTAATGTTGACCCCTGAATAAAACTTGTGTTGAGGGTTTATGGGTAACATTGCTAGTTCTTTAACCTGGTGCAAGCCCCAGCATCCCTCTGATGTAGGGTTAATAAAGCATCCAGAAAGTGCTGTTATGTAGTGAGACTTCAATTTAATTGTTCATTATCTGCAAGTGTCAAGGCAGATACCTATAAGCAGACAATCGCATGATGTGCATGTGAACAGATATATACACATACTTGATTGGTTCAGGCCTTGCTGTTCAACCTGGTACAGGTGCTCTTTAGTTAACTATAGTGTTTGTATGTTTCAGGCTCTGGCCAGCGTGGACATCGGTAGCCTGATCTGCAACGTTGGAGCTGGTGGTGCTGCTCCTGCCCCTGCTGCTGGTGGAGCTGCCCCTGCTGCTGGTGGAGAAGCCCCAGGTAAACACTCTTAAGTATTTGAGACACCATGAGATTGCAGTGTTTCATTTTCATAATGTGATGTGCATTTGTTCTCTGGTATCCTCCCCTCAGTATGACTGTAAACAAATCAATTTTTGTATTAACATGAGCATACACATGATCATTGTACAGCTCACTTAATATTAAACACCACTTTCTTGGGCTTTGTGTTTACATATTGCTTGTATTTTGTCTTTTAGCTAAGGAAGAGGAGAAGAAGGAAGAGAAGAAGGAGGAGTCTGAGGAGTCTGATGATGACATGGGCTTTGGTCTCTTTGACTAAAGTGCTTTTACAATAAAAGAGAAAATCCAACTAGCGTGCCTGTTCCTTTCTAAATGATCTTTGGGATGGTGATGAAATGTGCGTCATCTATTCAGAAAGGTGCAGAGGGTGATGTGTACTGTCATGATATTGGTGCAGTTGGAGCTTTTACATTACACAACCTATTTTAATCAGAATGAGACTGGATGGAGATTTTAAATGTAGACACTTTAAGATGATTGGATGTAGGGAATAAATGGTCAATGTGTTCTTTTAAGGTTCACCTACAGAATTTTGTAACAGCCACCTCATCGTGGGAGGCAGAATACATTTAGTAGTCTAAACTTAAAAAAAAAAACACCTCAAACGTGTGAAGCCTGGCTGATCTATGCCTCTGGCAAAGGCTGCTCTATGCTGCTGCGTTTCGCAGTAGTACTAGAGGGCGCTGTCGCATAAAACGGCAGCATTTACTGACCACACAAAAGAAGAAGAGCAGGATGGGAGCTGTTTAAATACATAGGATTAGATGCAGGATTTAACGCGCTGTTCTACACACTTTACACTCCCCGCACGCTTTATATTTTTATATTAACACAATACCGTGATGGACAAGTTCCGATTTTCGCGATGAAGAAGCAGCAGCCGGAAATACGACACTTGCAAGCGGATTAATCACGGCAGTTTTGAGGTGTACGCGGTTACAGCGTAGACTCGACCCGGAAGTGTACACTGACCTTTGCTATGGTTGAATGTAGTTTTTCTGTGTAATTATTGTAACCAGCAGATAACGTAATTAGATTTCAAAATTGATGCGAACGGATCAGGTTCCTATGTAAACATTTTTTCAGTACCACGAAGGACTAGACCTGGTGGTGGCGCCATCCCTGTTGATGCTGTTGGTGTTGAGTTCTGCCCATTTTAGTACTTGGAGATTACCGTAATGGATGAAAAATAATGGACAATGACGTATATAAACGGGATAAACATTTTAGTTACATTGGCCCTTATTCATCAAAGCTGACTGCATGTCTGAGGTCACAGAATGGAGTCTGAGTAAATCTGTATCTGATTCATGACAACAAAATGAGCAGTGATTGATTTGAGTGAAAATCTATCAGCTATACTCTACACACTGTACGGATTGCCATCTGCAAATGTAACATGTCTCAGGTTAACATTCAGCTCAAATTCACACCCAAACACCCACCAGTGAGTTTAATCATACAGATAGGCCAAACATGAAACTGATGAATAAGGGTGGTGCTGGTGGATCATTCTTAACCACATTTTCCCATGTTCTAGTTAACTCTTCTACTGTCATGAACAGCAGATCCTTCTCAAGTCATGTTATCGAGATGCTTATAAACAGATTAAAAAAAAAAAATTCAATTATTTATAATGAGTAACACTGTTCAGTAGTGTGTAAATTGGCTGCAGACAATCACTCAATTAGTGCTTTAACAGGCTTCAGGCACTTTTCTTCTGCCAAATCGACTAGCTGTAAGTATTAACAGCCTCAGACATTCACGTTGAATAGATGTCATTTTTAATAAAAGATTAAATGTGGAGCAGTAGTTAGATTTTCTGATTGAGCACTTTCAACCTGCTACCATTGAGACTGCAGGTTATTTTATATTTAGGACACGCTAGCTCATCTTATGCAACATGTGCTGGGTTAAAAGGTCCACTATGTAGGATTCATTTGACTGCAAAAAAAAAATGTTGCTCCCTCCCTTAACCCTCCCTTTCCAAGTGTGTATTAGAAGGGACGATGGACGCATGTCCAAGTACTTGCATTCACTCTCCCTTCCTTAAGTATGTAAGTATTGAGTAATAAATATGATCCACCATATTACAAAATTTGGGTTCTCAAACTTGCTAGTCAGCACCAGCAAACACCGATTCCTCTTCTTTCGTCTTCCTTCCGGATTCACACTGCCACTTGAAACCTGGAAGGCGCTCTCTAGAGGTTTGTCCGTTCTGGGCTACTGTAGCGGTGCAACATGGATGCTCTGTGGAAGAGGGCCTGTGCTTTATGTAGGTATAAAGGACTCATTAGAAGCTTACAAAAACACAATGATTCGTAGTTACAGGTCTATACACTAATAAAAACATACTTATGAATACAGTACTCCATTTCTGCTAATTGATCCCCTTCATCAGTTATTACTTTAAGTATACTGCTTATTCAATTGTAGTTCTCACCTGCTGATGTGGATGGTCCCAAATAAATACCGTAGACATCTGAACCACCAAAAAACAGTTTATGCTCAAGTCTTACCCTTGTTTCAGTGGATAATCTCACCTGGATACTGTAGATTTATATCCAAGAGCTGCTGTAGTCATAAAGACTGTCCTGTGCTCATCCCAGGACTCATTCACGATCTGTTCATACAGAAAATCCTGTAAATACACTTAGTACTGTTTGTTCTTCCTCTTCTACACACATACAGGATGGACTCTATCTGGAGTCTGATTCCTCTCAAGGTTTCTTCCTCATGTTGTCTCAGGGAGCTTTTCCTTGCCACCATGACCTCTGGCTTGTTCACTGAGGATCTAAATCTGCATTCAGATTTCCATAAAGCTGCACAGTAAAATCCTCAGTGTTGAGTTAACTCTTTCAGAGTTCAATTTAGCCCAACTGGTCTCCAAAGTACACTGAAAAAGTTTATTCAACACTCCAGGTGTTCACTCAACACCGGGGATTTTACTGTGTGCTTTGAGACAATGTTAAAAGCTCTATAAAAAATTGATCAGAATGAAATTTGAAAGGGTTCTTCTGTAAAAGACATTTTGAAGCATTACCCTCAGCTTTTAGCTTTTCAGTATGATTTTCTTTCAAGAGTAATGCTTTAAGGAGTTGGTTTCCTCAGCTTGGCAGTGACCAAAAAAAAAAAAAGCAAAAAACACAAAGTGTTTAAAATCATACATTTTATCAATATGTTTTTGAATAATTTATATTGGAATAACTCGTTGTGGTCAGCTCGTGAGTGTAATCAACGTACAGCTTAGGTGATTTATTTATTTTACTATAAACTACTTTAGTAACAATGCAAAAATGCATGAAAATAAGTTTTAGGACCTTTAAAACTGAAAAGAGACATTAGCATTATTTTAGCATCAGCTGCTTTAATGCTTTATGAAACCGACACTTCGTTTTCAGAGTGAAGCTGAAAAAATATATATCAGGAGGGTCATGAATACAAGAGTAACACATTTTATTAGTTAAAGGTTCTGTACAGTCAGTTTTTTTTCCTGAGAATAATTTATCAGAGTGACAAAGTGGATTCATTTATAGATTGTACTATACACGGGCAACATGACCGAGTTGATCAGCCTGGGGAAAGACGTAAAGATTTGTGGTAGATGTGACTAGGTCTACATTTACCAGCTTTACTTTGAGGAAGCAATGAGTAAGAAAAAGGCCTTGAGCTACTAAAACTGTGCTTTACTCTCAGATATGTAGTAAAGGTGTTTACTGAATTGAATTTGTTTCTAACAGTCCCTGATGACATTTTTCTACCCATTAATACCCCAGTATTAGAGATACACCATTTTCTTTTATCTTAATTTCATAGACAATTCCTTAAAAAATATATGCATTCTTGTGCGGAATATGATGACGTTAAAACGGCATGTGTTATGTCGTGTCTCAAGGTGCCCCCTGAGTGGAAGTCAGAGGATAAAAACAACAGTGTGAGCCTTCTGTGTGTGTGTAAAAATCACAATAATGATAAGCTCTGCTGTTGAACAGTTCAGAAGAGGAAGTATGTGTGTCTGCAGTACACCTTTGGGTTAGCTCAGGTTGTTCCAGGCTCTCCATTGGCTCCGATTTCCATGTGGATTCCAGTTGTGGCGTTTTCTCAAGGTGAAAGTGTCCGTTCCTGGAGTTCCTCTCTGGACTTAATTATATAGATGTATAAAAAAAAAAAAGAAACAAAACAAAACAAAACAGCCAGCACAAACAGGACAATAAAAACATGATTAGCATTGTATCTCCAAGTCCACTGAACAGTGTGTGTGTGTGTGTGTAAGTCTCTATAGAAAATGTTTATTTCATATTCTTGTGGCGAGACGTCGGGCGTAGAGGTGTGTTCCGTGTGATGAGCCACTGGTGCTGTGCTGTGATTCACTATATGACATCACCGTATTGTCCCAGCAGTGGATACGGTGTCCGCTCATCCCTCTCCTGTGCTATCATAACGTCTCTCTCACAAAGTCTTCGCTCCGGAGGAAAGGACTAGTGGGGCCGTGACTGCGAGATCATCTTCAGCCTGGCCTGGTCGATTACGTCCAGCAGGTTCTTGGCGTCGACGGCGAGGGCGTGTGCAGCCGTGAGCATCTGTTTCTTGTAGTCCTGCTGCAGGCTGGTGAGCATGTACTGCTGTGCCAGCTTCATCTTATTGATCAGCTCAGCCAGGTCCGAGTTTAACAGCTTCTGAGCCATCTCGATCTGAACACACAGACGAAACACAGGGATATTAGCTGACATCCATCAAACACTTTGTCACGATATAATTTAATGCGTAGTCTTGCTTACCGAAGCTTCCTCTTCCTGCATGTTCACATTTTCTCTGCTCTAACACTCATGAGATGATTAGCACATCCTTCACCATGTTAAAATGTATAGGCTACTTTGTAAGCTAGCAATGTGTCAAACGTAACATTTTTGGACTAAATTCAAAATGACCAATCACAGCGCGGAACTTCAACTGTATATCTCAAAGCTCATACTATAGCCTTAATACTTACAAATGTTTTCAACATAGTAATCTGTGGAACATGCTTTCATACGTTAGAGGTTCATGGTTTCATAATGAGTAAGCACTTTATCCCGGTCATGGTCCCAGTGGATCCAGAGCCAATGCTGGGAATACCAATAATTTTGGCTTATGAACTAGTACAGTTTTGAGATACAGAGAGAAGTAGCACCAATGATGAACTATTTACTGCTATCCATGTTGATTCTGTCCGTTATGTGCTAAATATTCCTTCCTGTAATGCATGATTGGAGAGGTTTGTACAAATACAGCCTACTATCTGCATCATTTTGCTTTACTACCTGTGTTTGCAGAATAAGGAGACAAACAGTGCATAAGTATGCAGTTCGACATCTTGTACGAATCGGAGCTGAATAAAACTCATGGACAGGTTCAATGCAGATTTAGCAGGATAAGTCTTACTGACCTCTCGGTGTGTGCTCGCTGGTAAAATAGGGATGGTTTCATCCACAGTTGCGAGCAGTGTTCTCAGAGCCAGTCCCACCTCCTACAAGCACAACCAGCACAGATTAGCACCACAGCTGATCACGAAAACATTTGTTTGTGTGCGTGCATGTGTCTGATCTTTTACCTTCACCATGGGCACGTATTCTTCAGGGGACGCAGGTTGGATTTTACTGGACATTTCGATCACTGCCTTCACCAGTCCAGTGACATTCTCGTAGACCTTATCATTGGAGCGGTCGAGGTTGGCTGTGGGAGGTGGACTAATCTCCTGAGGCTGGATCTGGTGAGCAAATAAGGCAGGGTTAGGAAAAGAGAATGTGGGTGGATGAGGACATTTTGGTGCTGTGGTTCGAGAGCTGAAAACACACAAACCACAGTGAGCTTGTGAGCAGTGCTTAGATCTGAACACTAGATGGCAGTAGCATTTACAAATTATATGAAAACTAATGAATCTGCGTAACATGGTCCCAAAGAGTAGCGACATTCGTAAGCACTGCATAAATCTTTTATAAAGCAATGCTGGAGGATTTATAAAGGGGATTATGTCAAAAACATTGTTAGGTGAAACTTTGTCTTTACATAAAAGAGAGAAGTACCTACAATTATCATTATGTGTATAGCTTTTTTTTTTTTTTTTTTTTTTTAAATCATCTTTTTACTAACAGCACATTCATGAACTTTGGGACAACTTTAATGAAGTATTCATTATGGCATCATAGATTTATTAAAAAAGTAGGAGCTGTGCATTACACTGCAATGGCGCACTACGCTAATTTTTAATACAAATCGACTACCACAGCTAAAGAGCTTCTATCCTATGATCCTGTGAAGCGGATTCACCGAATATACTTTCCAAAAAGCTTACACGGCAAGTGGATACTTCATAGATGTTGTCTCAATGCTATAAGCATGTGCTGATAGTCACAAGAACAATGTGCAAAAATACAGATAAAAAAAAAAAAAGTGTGCACACAGTTTTGCTCAGTCCAATAATCCTCATAATTAATCGAGGCCTGCTCTCACATCATAAAATATTTATGCTGTGCTAAATGTGACAAATGTGTCATAAAAGCCCGGTGTAGGTTACTTTACACAGAGCGTTTCCAGAATCTGTCATTTAATCTCTAGGGCATGTTTTTGATGAGGATTACAGGAAAGCCATACAATCTGGACAATTCTGGAAGTTACACATTATTAATAGTATGGATGTGTCTTCTGCCTAATTTTAATATTCGAATACCTGTAAGAGTTAGCGAATAGATGCGTCTTAGCTCAAAGCTTTAACTCCTACTAAAAGAATGCATGCGCTGACGTCATTTATAATAAACATTTTGTGAAAGTTGCAAGAGTTCTGATGTGAAAATCTCATTAGAATTCCAGATCTTCAGTGGTAAACCATGCTTATAATAAACTGACATATTTGCATATTTGCGGCCGAGACGTATCGCTTGTGTTGTAAAAATGTGCTAGGAAAAGAGCTGGACTGGAAGTTACTGTCAATGTATTATCTCTCGCCTTTGTCCTATGAGCTTCACCTGATCTGCTCACTCCCACATTAGAGTAAAATATGCCTTGTCCAAGACATTGTACCTTTTCTTTTTCACATTTTCTGTCTGACTTCCTGTGCACATAAGGCATAATAAATATCGGAAAAGCACTTTCTATACTCGAATTTCTATAGTCGACTCCTCAAACAGCTAACAAAGTATTTGAATGTCTGTGGACATCCCTAGGTTATATTGCATTTTTTTTGTCGGTCAAAACAATATAAAGTTGGTACACAGAGAGAAACCCCAAACCCATGTGTCTTAACACCAACAACAAACCTCTGTGATGATACAAACAATTTTTTCCCCCATAGTTACCAGTGTGTTGTGTGCGACACAAGACACTTCTAAGTTAAAGGTACAATAAGTAAGCAAGCCTGCAAGATCTCTAACTATAGAAAAGCATGGTGATTTCAAAGTTCTTACATCAATATGTAATTTTTCACATTCTTTCGCTATACATCGGTCAACTTTTCTTACTACAATCTATAGTTTCTGTCGTGACTTTGTACTATTGACTGCAAATGACCAGTGTTGGAGGACCATGTTGTTATTTTTAGTATTTTTTTTTTCCTTTTCCTCTGATCTTCTGGATCATGCATCTTCAATCTTATTAAAGGGCAAAGGGCCAGAGCAGATCTGAACTTTTTAATAAAACTTTACTTACTGTACCTTTAAATTATCTTCTAATGTCTAATGTTAGAACACTAACTCTAATAAACATTACGACAGTAACTGGAGTCTCACACTCATTTAACTCAGAGCAGATAAACCGGTGTGTGTGTGTGTGTGTGTGTGTGTGTGTGTGTGTGTGTGTCAAGGTATAGTATACTAGCGTCTTAATGTTTGCTATAAGATGTTTGCAGATGAGTGTGAGCGCAGCAGTTGCTAACCGACACATACACATAACCGACACACAAGTCCTTACCCTCCAGGGCTACGTGCAGCAAAAAGCAGGCGAGTGTGAGGGGGTGAGGGAGGGATGCAGAAAAACAGAACAGGAACAAATAATTAATGATGCAAAAAATAGTTTTAAAAACAACATGCAAACAATCAGAAATAAGAGAAGCTTATTTGAGAAAATAAATAAAAGAAGCTGCGCTGCATGATTTAGGTTAAACGTCGTATGATTATAGTGTGATTTAAAGGCATAGTCTCACAGGGTTCTGTAAGAAGCTTTTTTCCGGGTGTTTCGAATCTAAAATGAAATCATGTGTGTGCTTTAAAGTAAAACACAAACAATTTTTGGTTAAGAAATGTCTGCTAGTTTGAAGGCCTTTCATGAACTCTTCAGGCAGATTTCGTTTTCAAAACAACGGGGCCTTTCCAAATGTAAAACTGCCTGGACGGTGTAAGCGCACAGGCAAAAAAAAAAAAAAAAAAAAAAAAGGAAGTAAGAGTGCGTCTAAAAAAGCTGAATAAGTGTGCTCTCTGCATTGTGGGTTTGGCAGCACATGAGCACCATGAAGCGGAGGTCACAGTCCTGCGGTGGAAAGGAGGCGGTGGAAGAAAACTGTTTTTATCTCTGCTGTTATCCTCCAATTGGCCTAAAATGGGTTTTCCCAGAGATGGAAACCACATCCGATTACTCTCTCTATCCAGCCCACCATGAACTTGAATCTTTTGTGTGTTCACATATTTAGCCCTTTGTGAGAAAGAGGACTTAAACAATATGATGGTTTTACAGCTTTTATTTGAAAAACAAAGCGCCTGCTTGGCTATGAATAGTGTTTGATTTAGATGATTAGCTACAGTAGCTACAGTAATCACGGTCAATGGAAGACCGTGTGTGTGTGTGTGTGTGTGTGTGTGTTTGTGTGTGTTTGTGTTGGGGCAGAGGCTTTTGGGCCCCTCTTTCCCTCCTGCATGGTTGGGAAAATAAACTTTCCCCTGTTCTGCTGACGAGCAGCAACTGATCTGCTTGGCAAGAGGAAGCAGGGGAAATTCTGACAAGTTTTCAGTTCTCTGTGTTGCACTTTTCACTTTTCCATCTGTTTGGCTCATCTGTCACTCAGCAGTGATAACCATGCAAAAAAAGATGCGAACATTAGGAGGAAAACCAAAGCGCGTGCTTTATGCCATGCTCACGGGTTGGTTATAAAATGCAGCCAGACTTGAGTGTAGTCTGTGCACAGCAAGGCTAGAAAGCTCATGCTTCATAACAGAGTTGATTGCAAGTGTACCTTGACGCCTTCGTTATAGCTGTCCACCGGGCTGATGCTGGCTGTACTGCTCAGGTGGCTCGGAGCTCCTGGACGAGGGGGTTTCTTAGGTGGAGCTCCAGCATCTGTAAAGGAAACGTGGAGAATACTGTTAGCACTTGAGTCCAATGTGTGGGCATCGGAGGTAAAAATAACAGATGTGTCAGGGAAAAAGGACAAAATTTCCATTCTGTGAGTCTGACACATTCAGTTTTATAGATGAGATTACAGATTTTATAGATAGAACAAATGTTAAGAAACTAAAAATGAAAATCATATCTGTTCTGCTCGGAAATGCATGTTTAGACAATTCGAGAAAAATGGACTTCCCTGCGCACTTACCTGCTTTGCCCACAGGTTGGTATACATGCTGGTTTCCCGTCTGAAAGGAAATAGAAACACAAACAAGCATTTAGGGCTTTGCTTACTCGCCTCAACTCACTGTCCTGCCCAGGTTTTACTGCAGGCAGGATTGCAGCTGGTTTTACGGGTGGGATTGAGTGGTTTGTGGGAAAGCATGCATAACAACTCTTGACGCACTTGTACATCTCCAAAACACTCGCTATCAAACATACAGAAACTTACATAAAGTTCTGTAGTTACTTTTAGAAAATGTGCCTGGTTTGTGGGTGCTGCTTTTGGAGATGGCATGTAAAATAGCCACTTGTGGCTGCTGCTCCGGCTGACACTCCTCTAGCCACTGCTTCTAACCTTTCAATACATTCCTCTCTGGAGCTGGACTGGAGTGGATCACAAAAGTAAATGCTCCCTCCATTATCAAACAGCTTCATTCTGCAGAGTCACTTGTAAGCCTCTTAAAATGGCGAAAGGCACCAGGATGTATATAAAATGCAATGTGTGTGTACTCATCATGACCTCTGGGATTAAACGCAAACAAGCAAAGGGTTATGGGAACTCACCAGCCCCTGGAGAGCACCGTCCTCTCGGTCAATACTGCCCCTTGAATTCCTGGTCTCCGGCTTCTGAAGACACACACATCACATATAACAAACAATTACACGCCCGTTTCCAAGCACAGGCCGCACCAAAACATGACAGTTCACTTTTGGCATTTGCTTTAAATAGTGTCTTTCATATGACAATAGTACACACACAGCCCCTCCCTTATCCTCCATACACAACAGTGTAAGTATAATCTCATTCACGTTATATCCAACAACAGTGTAAGTATAAATGCACGTTATATCCACCTCTAATTACCAAAACCGCAACATAATACATAAATTAATAGACAAACATGTATGGGTCTGGTTTCTAATTATGAATGTGCAAGCAACATCATGCCTTATGTACAGACTCATCTCTTGTGATCTCACTTCAGGTGACAAACCGAACACCCACAACAAACCATCCTCACATGTCCTGTCCAAACCTGTCCAGAGTCCTCACCAAACTTTTAAAGGAAACAGGAAAATAAAAAACAACAACACAGGAACCACAGCTGATCCAAAAAAAAAAAAAAAAAAAAAAAAAAAAAAAAAAAAAAAAAAAACCAGTAATAGCAGCTCCGAGTGTCACAGTACCGGTTTTCCGAAGCAGGATTTGAAAAGGTGCATCCTTGGAGCGGAGCGCTTCCTCACCACTGCGAGGAGAGAGTGAGGCGAGCACCGTTCCATCGGCACGACGGCGTGCCGGAGAAGGACTGAGAGCTGGCTTCTTGCTGGGGTGTGGATTAAATGTGCCTGACTGCAGCACACAGAATAAACCCACAGCCAAATGACTCCCACCAGCACTTGCTCTTTTTCCTCTCTGCACTTCTCCCCTCTCATCCCACTCCGGCTCCCTCTAACACGTCCCACTTCTCCCTCCCTGCCTCATTTCACTGTTGTTTTTACAGTTCTCGAATGAAGTGACCTTTATAAACTTCTTCTATATGACTAACAATGACCAGTAGGATTTCACAGCTAAATTTAGTATTACGGACTCTTGCAGAAACAAAAACAAATCCTTCTGATGATCTCCTTTGAGCAAGAAAACCGGAGAAATGTAACATTAGCACCAGAAAAAGTTAAACCTGACTCCAGATCTTTACCATTCTCAGAATGGCATAAGCCACAGGGATTTTCCTTGGTCCAAACCAAGACCATGAAAACCTGCCAACATTCAGGCAATTTCAAAACGATTTAAATTTAGATTTATTTGCATAACAACTGACATTGTCAGCTTTAGAGAAATCCAGACGTAGATTTAAATCCTTAATCACTGTTAATAAATAATGTCAAGGAAAAACTCCCCGAGACACCATGAGGCAGACACCTTCAGAGGAACCAGAAAAGTGAACCCTCTTCTAGGTCACATCGTATAGACAGATTATTACAATATGTTGAAGGGTATTTACAGACTTTATGAATACAGAAGCAATTCCTATGTACAAATCCACAGTATCCAGGTGAGATTATCTACTGAAGCAAGGCTGGCACTGGATATAAACTGCAATTCACTCTGCTAATTCTTAGTGATGCAGTGAGAAAGCATCTAAAGTCCCTTTCACATATGAAACCTGTTAAAGTATCGGGTAACGACAACACAGGATAGATAGGATGGTTCTTTAATTTCTGTCATTCTTAATGTTTTCGCATGTTTTCTTTCCTTGTAGTTTCGAATATGATGCCAATCAATTTACAGTGAGGTGGTAATATTATGTTCCATTGCAATATCACCACCGCCAGCAAACGTCACGACCAGTCACAACATGTTAATCCAATGGCTCCAATTTCCACTGGAGTCGTAGCAAATGGATACTGTTGATGTTACTAAATCAACAGTGGATAAATTAACGTTTCACCTTTACCGTTTTACTCCCATTCCCACACATCACTATTACAGCATAACAACGATTTTATAAAATGGCTATCAGTGTGAGTGTGAATGGGGCTTAAAACTGTTCAAGATATTATTTTCTCAGGAGTCCAAACTGGTTTAGTGAGAAAGCCTTTCTTGACAAATATGAATCTGAAATTCCAGCAAAACTGACTGATGTTTACACAGAGAATAACCCATATGCCGCTTGAGGGAACGTTTCAGATTGTGGGGTTAAAATGGAAACAGTACAGTTGCTTCTTCCACATCATCAGCCAGGCTGTATCTAGAGGAGGAGTCTGATCCTGCAGGCCTGTCTCATCTCCACACGCAACACACTCAGGATTTACAGCTTTGTTTTTCATATCACTATTTCGCTCAATCAAGTCCAAATAAACAGACACACAAGCACACACACAGACTGGTGGATGGGCTCCTGGATTGTTTTCTCTGTGGGACAGAAGCAAAGATCTGAACTGAGCTGAAGAGAGACCCAAACTCAATTCTGCTGTACGTGTCCTCCATGTGGTGTTTGGTCTATGTGATCAATTTTACAGCTGGTGAAATGCATGCCATTAAGCACAGTAAGTGCTCGAGTTGAAGGAAGTGTTTGGTGAAAAATCAAAAAATTCCATTTTACCGTAAATACAGTTGATTAGTCAGGACATGTTTTACTGTGTCTTTACTTTTGTACTGGTTCAATGAGCAAATATAACTAACACGTCTTTCTTATTCATATTTACCAGAAATATGTTCCTCCACCACTTCTGGTTTCTCACTGATGCTACTTGCTGATGTGGTTTAGGACATACTGTTACTTGCTTAGACTATCCCAGTTACGTTACATAGCTTAACGTTACAACTGGACGCATGTATTAATATTCTGTCATGTATTTATAGAAAAGATTTTGGATCAGTCATTTACGGACAGATTTTCCAATACTCGGTAGTTATATTAAATGTGTGTGACCCGTCACATCAAATCAGGTATTAAGTCGCATTTTGGGTGAATTGAGTTATGCATATTCTCAGACTCCTGGTTCAATAAGCTCCATGTTGATACCAAGTTTATTTCTGTATCATGTCCATATGTGAACATAACAGTATGAGTTTATTCACGAGGAGGGCCCAAGAAATCTCCATCTGAATCTTATTTGTAGAATATTTAAATAAGGATTCCATGACACAATAAGAAAGAGAGAATCCTCAGCCTCATTTTGACACCAGGATTTCATTGCTACCCCTAAAAATATATATTCGCCAGCAGTGAGGTTTTATAGCGAAGAAAAATGCATGTTTTTCTGTCAAAACTGAAGTAACTAGCTTAGATAGTGTCCATTAAAGTGCTTTAAAATAATGTTTGGGAATAAAATTTCTCAATTCTGTTGAAGGATCAGGAAGATAGGGTATTTATCAACCAATCTTTGCCGAAATTGAATATTTGTTACTTAAGGGTTTCACCTACCGCACCTTATTGGCCATAGTGCACAAACTAATCCGTGTGACTTAATTCGACGGGTCACATATAGTTTTATACAGTCCTTTAAACGTTTTGAATGCACAGAAAGTGAGGTGACAATAAGCTGAAATTACCAGGAAGCTTTCCTCCTGCTCCAGCCAGCGCTGATCCTCCTCCATCTGCTGCTGCTGCATCATCAACCTCTCCTCCATCAGGTGAACCGGCAGCCCCTGACCCAGTGCCCGCATGTCCAGAGCACCGCCATCCTGACACACGCACACACACACACACACACACACACACACACACACACACACACACACACACACACACACACACACAC
>JAQQZR010000023.1:23921896-23936730 GCA_030068235.1 Notoglanidium macrostoma | reverse complement strand
GGTGTGAATGCGAGCGTGTGTGGCTGTTTGTCTGTGTTGGCACTGTGGTGGACTGGCGACCTGCCCAGGGTGTACCCTGCCTCTCGCCCGAACATGCTGGGATTGGCTCCAGCTTCCCCGTGACCAAGACGGATAAAGCGGTATAGATAATGGATGGATGGATGGATATTGTCACATTTATATAGTGCCTTTCACAATCCCAAGGTCAATTTACACAAAACAACAAACAACAAAAACTGAAGCAGACCAAGCAGGAAGAGAAAAAAACAATCATAGAAAAGAAAAGTCTTTAATTCAGACGGGAAGGAGGAGTAAAGGTTCAACAACTCACTGAGATGTAAAGGGCCAAGGTTATGCAGGGCTTTAAATGTGAGAATCAACATTTTGTACTTGATACTGGATTGAACCAGTAGTAAGCGTAGCGGAGAGAGAATTGGGGTTAATGTGAGCTTGGTATGGGTGAGAACTCTAGCTGCAGAGTTCGGAATATACAGTAGCGTTTGTAAAGACTTTGCAGGGAGGCTAATGAAGAGGGAATTGCATTAATCAATATGAGACACAATGAAAGCATGGACCAGAGTTTGGGCATCTTTATTAGTCAGAAATGGGCAAAGACAAGCAATGTTACAGAAGTAGAAGAATGCAGTTTTGGCAAGGGGCTTGATATGTACATCAGAAGTAAGGGATGGGTCAAACAGCACGTCAAGTTAAACTTCAGTTTTCTCAGTGTTTAACTTGAGAAAGTTATCCTGCAGCCAAAGCTTTAAATCTGAGATACAATCTACTAGTGTATTGGGAGAGGAGTCAGTAGGTGAATATCATCTGCATAGCAGTGGAAGTTGAGGTTACGGCCATGAATAATCTGACCAAAAGGAAGGATGTAGATTAAAAAGAGAAGAGGCCCAAGAACTGAACCCTGGAGGACACCGCACAAATCAGGAGAGGTGGAGGACTTGTGCTGATGTAATGTAATAAACTGTCTGTTCGCAATATACGACCTGAGCCATTGAAGGGCTATGTGTGTGACACCGATAGAGGAAAGATGGGAAATGAGTACATCATGATTAACAGTGTCAAATGCAGCGCTTAGGTCGAGGAGGAAGAGAATGCTCCGTGAACCACTATCAGCGGACTGGAGGAGATCATTAACGACACGTAGAAGAGCTGTTTGAATGCTGTGCTGTGTATAAAAGCCAGATGGAAAAGGCTCGTGGAGTGTGGTGGTGTTAATGAATGTATGAAGTTGTGAAGCTATCAGTCTTTCCACCACTTTTGCTAGAAAAGAAAGATTAGAGATTGGTCTGTAATTAGAGAGAGAGATGTTGGATGCAACTCAGGTTTCTTAAGGACAGGGGTAACAGCAGCAGTTTTAAGGGCAAAAGGGTCAGAGCCAGAAGACAAAGATGTATTTATCACTATGGCAACTGGAATATTGATAATACATGAACATGCGTTAAGTAGAGGGGTGGGGGTGGAGTCAAGCCGATAGGAGGAAGAATTAGACTTAGGATAACTTTAAAAATTGTGCAACATTGGCATGCAATCTTTACATTTTTCTGGCCCTGAAATTAGCTCCGCCCTCAGTTTCAAAAGACCTGCTAACAAACTGGCAGTAAAACAGCACTGTTCCTTTAAAATGACTCCTTTAAGCATCTAGCATGATGATCACAGAGTATCTTACTTTGGGAGGAGCATCATCTGATCCACCAGAGTCCCAGGACACTGTGACCTGACGTCTCATCTCCATACGCATGCGCTCCTCTTGCTGAGCTTTCTCCTCCTCCAGAATAGTGCTACACAGGAAAAGAGAGATGCAAGAGGTGAAAGGTGTTTTAGTAAATTAAATTGACAGCACTCTATAAAGACAGCACTCTAAAATATTATAAAGTCCAATATATTTACACTTTCTTTGTAGGTCGTCACACCTTTTCGTAAAACATCTGAACGTTGCCACTTCCATCCCAACACAGTATATCACAGTAACCTCTACTCCTGCCCTTTGGCCTATTCTGCTCTTGTTAGTGTTAATAAAGGCCCTTCAGCAGACTGTTTGTCCTCTGTTGGAGCTCCTGGACAGGTTAATGAGTAGACACTGGTGTGGCTGATTTTCCATGCATCACTGCAGTATAAATCTGCTCTCTCCCTCTACACGCTTCCTTAGTGATATTACATGGATATCTACTTAAAATCTACATTACTAAAATTTTTTTACAGAAAAACAAAACTTTCTCTCTTAAAAAAAAAAAAAAAAGTAAATAAGCACAATGCAGAGTCAAGTACCATAATAGTGGAGTGAAAAACCCTCTCTAGATTTAGCAATAAAACAGTGACCCCTGGTGTTTCAGTGCGCTCATACAACCATACTACTACCATCTCTTTAAGTGCGTATGGGTGTAAATCTGCTTCATGTAAGAAAAGCAGGCTAACCTGAGCTGGGTCTTGAGTTCAGTGAAGCGAGGCCTCTTGCCTGGGTCATACGCCCAGCACTTGGTCATTAGGCTGTAAAGGGTGGGGGGGCAGTTGGGGGGCATGGCCAAGCGCTCGCCGTTCTCTATGCGCCCAATCACATCATTGTTCTTTACACCTTGGAATGGCTTGATGCCGTACATCAGTATCTCCCACATGCACACACCTGAGAGAGAGTGACAGACGAAATAGAACATCTAAATAGTGATCAAATCTATCCATGTTTAAGTTATTGCCGGCGCTCATGTCAGAAAAGAAAAAGATCCAATTCAACAATCATTTTCACACATGTATCAATACAAAATGCTTGAAGTACAGCAAGTGAAATCTGGAAAATATTTACAGAATTTGTTCATTTAAACCTTATGTTAAATGTAAGTTACTTCAAAGCCTTAGCAAAAAAAAAAAAAAAGCCATGCTCAATTCAAATGAAACAAAATGTAAAAAAAAACAAAAAAACCCCAAATAATTCATACAATATAAAAGTCCCAAAAAGAAGCGTTGCATTCAATACAGGACATTAAAATGTATTAAAAAGTTTTCTGTCGACTAGTCCACTGTCATTCATCATTATAACAGGGAAGGTGTATAACGACATCTTGAATTTAAAAGTTATAAACCAGCCAACTTACCGAACATCCACACATCACTTGCTGAGGTAAAGCGGCGGAAGTTTATGGATTCTGGTGCCATCCATTTGATTGGCAGTTTCCCTTTGGAGGCTTAAAAAAAAAAGAGTTTTCAGCTTGCGCTTCATAATGCATTAAAAAAGGCTGTAAAATCATAAATTGTTATGATTTTAATGCCCAACAACAGATAAATTACCCTGGTAACCTATTTATGCCCTACTGGAAAAAAATTCCACGATCTGTGAATATGTGCAAATAAGAAGTGATGTATAGATATATCTTTTTGGTATCCTATATGGCTCATATGTGTCACATGCAGACAAGTGAGATCTCAATATCAATCTCTATTCGCACATTCATATTCTGAGCTATTAATTTAATAACAGCCTATACTGACAAAGTACTGAGAAAGTCTCAGTTTTCATCCTGGACCACCAGAGGGTGCTATATGATAAGAACACGATCACTCCGGCTCATTAACCCAGCTATTGCACCCGTGTAAGGACCAAATTAAACAATCTCTGACCATCTGAGAGAGACGGTACCCGTCAGACGCTACGTGAAACCCAGGAAACGTGTTTTAACCCTGAATTGACCAGTTTATTTTGGGTGGTAGATGATTTTTTAAGTGCATTTTGCTAAACTGATGCATGAGGTGCCAAATGACAGACGCTGGGTTCCAGGAATAAAATGTTTTCTGCATATTTGCATTAAGGGGGGAAAAAAAAAAAGTGGCCTTAGAGTCTGTAGGGCTTGTTACCTTTGTAATAGGAGCTGTCCTCCATGTACCTGGAGAGTCCAAAGTCTCCAAGTTTCACACAGTCTGCGGAAGACACTAGCACATTCCTGGCAGCAATATCCCTGTAGGCACACATGAATAAGCTCTTACATGACAAGCATACATATTAACACCTAATTTATTCATTTTATAACTTCTGAATCTAAATGTTGTGGTAGTAGAGGTGTAGTCATGCACTTTCTGTGAAGCTTAAGATGATGAGTGTATAATGAGTGAGTGTCTGGGAGTAGATCCTGGCAGACTATCTACCTGCTCTCTCTATGTCAGCAAAGAACTGAAGTTCCTGTCTGTTTCATTTTGTTCCATTTATTTAAAATGAATGCGCATTGCTGAAAAGTGTTCTGTCTCACCTGTGCACGAATCTCTTGCTCTCCAGGTAAGCCAAAGCTGTGCTCAACTGATGGGCATACAAAATCAGTGATGCCAGGTCCAGGTTGTATTTCCTTACTTGTAAGAACGACCTCAACTTAAGAGACAGAAACAGAAATAATCACCATATGTTCAGTTAAGCACAGTGAGTTGTGAGCAATATAACTCCACAGACTGTTAACAGAGGTATTACGTTAACCCTGGCAATGCTTTGATCATTGATGAGCTAATCGTAGGCAAGTAAATCTTACCTCGCCAAGTGTACAGAGCTCCATGATGATCCAGACCGGGTTTTCTGTGATTACACCGATCAGCTTGACGATGTGAGGATGGTCAAACTGCCGCATTGTCACTGTAGGATTAATGAATCATTTAATATGAACACAATTTTCTAGTTTGTAAAACCTGAGCCAGTTCCACAGATTAATTAAAAAGGGTATTAATATAGAATTATAATATTAATATGGATAGAAAGTCTTCTGTTTTAATATGGTCAGAGCTGCGGTTATAGAAAATGTATTAAAATCTGACCAGAATCAGAATCAAGCATTCAATGAGACGGTGAGTCAGTGATGTAATTATTACTGAACAACAGCAAGAAACGTTGTTAACTTGATCAGCAGTTAAATATGCTACATAACAGAATAATGGGACATTATATGCTAGCAGATCATTTAATGATTGATACTGTACCTAAGAACCAAAAAACTATTTTGCCCGATGCAGCCATTTACACTTTTAACATTGGGCTAAAATGGTTAAAACGCTTGATTCAAAGTGCTTGATGATAACATCAGACTTCCTGATTCTCACAAAACATAGGTGTTTTCATGCAACTTCATTAAGCCGGTAAGCCGACATTTATAGGAAGTCATGAAGTATCTGCTGTCTTACTCACAGGCTTCCTGCAGGAATTTCTCCCGCACGCTATCCGAGGTGCAGTTCTTGCACGTTTTAATGGCCACGGACAGAGAAGGGTTCTCCTGCAAACATACAAACCATTCAGCCACAAACCAGTCAGGATGTGTGAAGGGCAGAGATTTCGATCCAGAACTTTCATAGAAGAATTTTAGCTTCCTCAAAATGTGCTCTAAATCATGGACAGAAGTAATGATGTTGGGCAAATTATGGGTTGAAACCTTATAATATCGTCACAAAAACAAAGCATTCTTGGTGAATTGCAGTAAAATTGGGTTTAATGGTTTGGTTAGGCTGTTTTGGTTGAGAGTCGTTTCTGGGAAAGGGGTGGTGCTCACTGGGCTGGCGTAGATCCCCTGATGAACGTCTCCAAACTGCCCTTCTCCAATGCAGCGGCCCAGCTCGATGCGCTCCCGCTGGATCTCATAATCCCTGGCTGCACACACAAAGTACACATAAAACACTTCATTAAAAAGTCAGATAATAAATGTCAAATGTTTTTTTTTTTTTTTTTAAATAAAATACTAAGGAACCACGATACAGCATGCTAGTACTAGAGCTGAGAGGCCACTTATTTATTCATTTTTATTTTCTAACATCAGAACAGCGCATCGTAGTGCAAGGCAATGACATGCAAACTGACTACACACTGGATCACTAGTACAGTACGTATGGCAGAATGGCAACTTTACAAAAAAAAATGTGTGGCATTCTTGATTGTGATTGGTCAGAAGGTGCTGATTAATTATCTATACCTGCAGCTCTGACATTAGTGCAAGCTTTATGCTGCTTGTTCTAATACGTTAGTGTTTTTATAGTAATAACTTGTAGGGCATACATTTCAAATAAAGAGATTAATGTGTGTAACTGCGGTGATATGGTGAAGGAGGCGAAGAGATGTTTATTTAACAACTGGGGAAGAAGTCTCCAGTGTCGCAGGTAAAGTCGTAACTAACTCTTCAGAAGGGAGGATGATACGATAACATGACAAGCTGCCTTATTTAGTTCATAAGAGAGAAAAAAGGATGAAAGAATGACTGTTTATAGCCGTCCTAATGCAAGTGATGACCTTGTTTTACAGACATTAACCGTAACAGTAACTATGGAGCTGTATTACTATATGTTGCTCTTTAACTAATAAAAAAATAAAATGAATCAATTGTTAGCAAATTCCTGTGGTATAAGAGCAATAAAACACTTTGTGATGTGCTGTTATAGGAAAATTTATTTCAGGCTGGTAACAGCAACTCCACTTAAAGTTGGTGACTTTCCTATAACAGCATGCGCACAAGTGGTTTCTTCCTTTCTTATTTAATTATATCAAATGAACGCAATACATACATTTCCACTACTGCTGTAACTACTGTAATATTGTCAGGGTTTTACAACTACACCGCACACCTAGTTTTCTCCAAGTTAAGCAGTTCTTTAGCTAATACATGACCGTTAGTTGTGCACACGTCTGAGTAAACCGACATGATGCTGAAATTGTGTAACAATCCCTCAGAGTAAACTGAAATTGCAACAAATAGCTGTATAAAGGGAAGGCATGCTGAAGAACCTGGGCTAATATTAGTCAAACGTCTCGCATGTAAGAGTGCTGCTTTGACATCGGCTTCATGTCGTTCTTGCTGTGACTGGATTAGTAGTGAAGAGACAAATATTTCACTTCGATCAGCTCTCTTACTTTGAGAAGTGTGAGCCAGATTAACCTCAGGTCGATCACAAAAGAACATGAGCAAATCAGCGCCACCACGAGGAGACGGAAAAGACAGGAAAAGAAAAGGGAAGAAGAAGAAAGAAAGAAAGAAAAAAAACAAGAAAGGAAGGTTACCTTTGTCTACTCCATACCACTCGGCTGGGGGATTACGGTAGGGAGAAAAGTGAGAGAGTTGGCGTTTAGATCTGATCAGAATTAGACACAGAGCATGAAGGAGACAGAATGATAGAAAAGGTGCCTTGAAGCACAGGCGTAGCTTATACTGTGGACACACCAGAATGTATCCTCATTACTTTTTACAAGTGTAGTCTGTCGAAACTTTTTTTATATAATAACTTCCAGCAAGTGCTTTCTATACTATCAGTTTAGCCTGATAGGTTTTGTAATAAAATGCATCACTATGATCAAACGCTCTCTTGGATGCCTAAGAAGTCGCAGCTTGAGCACATGATCATTATATTGGGATATAAATGCTATTAAAATGGCCAACTGATTCAAAGCTACACTTGACTTAACCAAATCTTTTTTGAGGAGACTGAAATCACTAATGATACAATTCTGTTTTTTTGTCCCCAACATTTTTCAAAACAAAGTTACACCCATGCTTACTAGGTCCCAGTGAACACCAGTGAGCTTCAGGAATAAGTAAAGTGATGTGAGCTAGAGAGGTTTAAAAGAAGGACAAACAGCAAATGGTAATAAGTTACTATGCACACACAAAAGAGTGTCAGGTAAGCAATGCAAAATTATGCACAAGACAGACATCATTTCAACAGTAAATACTGATTTTCTGTAACCATGACTCACAGAAAGCCCTATTCTTACAATGTAATTCGAGTGTTGAAGAGACAGGGGAGTGCGCTTGTGTCTCTCACTCTTAATGAAAATAATAGCTTATTTCTTCTTCATGGGGACCAGACAAATGTCTCAAAAATAACGAAAAAATTTATGCACATTACGTCGTTCCACTTAAGATTTTTCACACATGCTAATTATTGGATTTTTTTAATGGAAGCTTACCAGTAATCGAACAGTGGTGTGACATATTTGAATTCTTTCAGAGCAGCTAAATGTCCTCATAACTTCAAAATGGTCATATATTTGTCATCATCATGGAGAAGTAAAACTTTAAAACCCCACTGTTCAGGGCTGAGTGTTGCATCTTGTGATGTGCCTGTGGCAGTATTTAGTGCAGAGGCTCCCTGTGTATCATGCTCATATGACACTGAGCACCAGCATCCTTAAAACACTGACTCGCTGTAATATCTCTCTTGCTACTCCTAATGCAGGAATCAGATTACATGAATTCAGCCTGATTTCGACGCAAGTTTGCCGTGGCTAACAAATTTCCAGCGTCGGGCCAGAATATGCACATCGGGAATGAGAACGGACCTTGTAATGCGGCGTAATCGAAAAACAGTGATGTGGCCCGTGACACCCCAACAAAAGGTCTAGCATGTCAGAATGTTTTTGTATTTTCTCACCTAGTTTGACAACTCTGACAACATGTTCCTCGACATGTAATAATTTCTTGACGCTCCTCTCCGATGATGCGCTTTGACATGAACGATGACGGGTTCGGGCAAACTTGTAGACCAAGACACGGCAAAAATATCGTGTAGGCATTACTACTGCCCCCGTCACCATCATACAGCTCACTGATGCATACACTTACACCTAGCATGGCACTGTACAGGACTGCATACGAGAGGCGAAGAAACATCCCAGTTGCTCATATTCACTGTCTCAGGCTTAAAGTTCTGAAGTAGGATCACAACCTCACCACAACATTACTGCTATATGGAAGTTTATGAAAGTTAGAAAGAGCTAACCTCTTCCCCAAAACACGAACAAGACTTAAGAGAACTGAAAACACCACTGTGGGAAACGCAGTGCTAAGGAAGGTATAGTAACACACCTGGTTCGGTTTGAAAACAAGAAACATGAACCTTTAAATTTATTAGCAACATGGCTGAAATTTAATTTTGAAATGTTAACTTTAGCCTGCTCAAATTACATCCGACTTTTAGTTCGGTCTCCAGCAGTAAAATGCATATAGGTGCTATATATGTATATATATGTGTATAAACCGACTACACTGACCCATTCAGAGTTTATTCCCGCCCCTTGTCCAGTGTTCCTGGGATAGACTATGGATCCATGGTGATCCTGACCAGGATAAAGCACTTACTGGGATGTAGGAAAGAGTAGGAAGGGAAAACCCTTATATAGGTCTGAAAATGTAAACTTTTCTCATCTCAACGATAAGTACCATTCTAGCATTTCAAAATCTGTTTACCCCCATCCAGACCATCGTGGATATTTTGACAGCATGTATCTTGATTAGGTTCATGTCAGATCGTAGCTATCCAACAACTTGTACAAAGTGTGACCTTCACTTGCTGAGGGAATCATGCTGAGCTAGAAAGGTTTCAAACATCGTTAGACAGACTGACTGTTTTTACCACTGCATTTGTTAAACTGGCGCCATACACAACACAGGAGGCAGGAGATTAAAAAGTAAATAAGAATGATTTGCACATCATTTTGGTTTTTTGTCCTGCATAACAAACTCTGTAGATGTGCAAAATAACTGACAGGCATGCAGGCACACCTCCACCTGCTTTTGGTTAATGCATTTGACTTAAATAGGACTCGACAGTTCTTGAGGTGTGGTGCTGGTCACGGTACGCATACTCAATCGAAAAACAATTCACTGGAGCTGGTCAGAAATTATTTGTTTGCAGTGGAACCTGAAGCTGGTGTGTGTGTGTGTGTGTCTCATTTTTACCACTCGATCAATCCATTGAATTACCGTGACTGTCACTAAAACAAAACATTACAAGAGCTGGAAGGGGATTTTAAACATTATCTAAAAAAAAAAAAAAAAAAAAAGGTAAGCAAATGTAATATTGCAACATTATATTAAACAGCAAATTATTTTCTTAGCTAATGCTACACAAATTACCAAAAAAAACCCCAACCCTCATTATACCAGAGATCTGTCTGTGCAGGATGCAGATGGTGATGGATACAGATTTGACCTCTATGGTTCTTAGTTTGATGCTATACGTTACAAAACCAGTCGTGCGTCAGTGAGGAGAGGGGTAACGAGAAAAGTTTTCCCTGTTAGATTACTTAAATTAATGGAACACAATAATTATAAATTAACCAGATTGAAGTGATATGTAGCTGAATGTCTTATTCTAAGCGTGAGAGTGATGTTTTCAGTATGGTTTATTATCTTGGTTCATTTATGTCGGGTCTGGGTTTTACATTATATTATACACACACATACAATGGAATATATACTGGAATTAATACATATATAATTAATGAATCGACATGAAAATGCCTATTCTGGTCTATTACCACATTCCTAACTGCCTTCCCAGAGAAACTGACTAAGTACTCTGGTATTTGGGAGTTGGATATTTTAAAGTTCTCTGGCCACCACATGAACAAACCAAACAAGCCAGGCAGAAAAAAAAAATTGTCTCAGTGAGCCATGTTCACAAGAGTTCTGGCGTGAGCCGGACAGCAACATCTGGGTCCCGGGACAGTCTGTGATAACGTGCACACGCACACATTTTTTCATACGCAGTGAAAACGAGTTAGTGGTACTTACTGGAAGGCATTGTGTATGTGTCCTCCTCATCTATGATCTCTGCATAGTCGTCTGTTTCTGTGGGGAGACAAGAGGCAGTGGTCAGAACGGCGCGTCACAACACCACATGGCACAACAGCGGCCAGTCTGAAGCTACACACCACCTAGAGCAGTAAACACCCGTTTACTCTTCCACTGGCCCCAAATAAAAATAAACAAGTGAGTCAGCCTGGAAAATCCTGCACAGTCACACCCACACGACGGGACACACGCACACACTAATGCACAGCTCTAAAGTGTGGCTTCTCTCTTTCCACTCTCTCCACGCAATCTGCTCATGCACTCGTGTGGTACATATTTATCTGTCTGCCTGTCTGGCCAATCACAGAGCAGCACAGTTGTGTGAGGGAGGAGAGAAGGAAGGAAGTGACTCCTCTGTCCCTCCCTTACTCGGGCCGATTTAGCAATCATTGTCTTGAAACAAGCTGGATCACTTCTTCCTTTCATTTTTTTTATTTATTTATTATTTTTTTATTTTTGTACTGTCGAATGCTAAATTTGACTGGCTTTTTAAAACAGAAATGTGCATGGAAATGGAAAAAGAGACGTTCATACAATATTAATTGAGAACCGAATGCTCTACTCTACTTCAACCTGCACGAAAAGAAGAACACAAAATAAACAGATCTACAAACTGGGCTATGACAAAAAAATAAAGATGTCTATATATCTGAAGTGTTGATTCTCACATCTAGCTGTTAGTGTTAGATCAAGGTGAAAACATGCAAGATTAAAAGGTGCAAGACTTTACCATCCCCACTAACATCTTCTGCAGGTCCGAAGAGGGCATGCAAACAGAGGAGACGCAGAGGGAGGGGAAAAAAAGAGGAGAGGTTACTGCATTGTAACATCAAGTGCATATCACATTCAACATGGAGGTTAATGTGGTTAATGCAGACACTCTGAGTTGTCCTGAGAAAAAGCACTGAAAGTAAGTAGGAATATCTCTGTAAGGAATTAAGCAGCTGAGTGGTGTTGATGGAATGTGAGGGGGTTTGACCAAAGTTTGGACCTGGAGACCAGCATGGTGCAATTCTGCGGACACCTGGAGCATGAGTGAAAAAAGATCAGTGCTCTCTTATGCTTCCAAATTCTGAGAAATCAAACAGTAAATATGCAGACTGTATATAGCCCAATCGGTTTTTTGAAGGAATGTGGTGGGTGTCAAGCATGGATCAGCATTTTTAAACCTCCATAATTTTAGCAAAGCGTATATGAGTATTTATGAAAATGCTGTATACTATAATTAATAATAAAGAAGAAAACCGCAAGTTTAACATTTCAACAACGTTGGACCTTTACAGCAAAAGGAGTTAAATATTATATTTACATGCTATGATACTTCATGCAATTATCCAGTCAGTCAAGTATGAGGCCTAGAGATACAGATACAGGTCAAGAGCTTCACTTAATATTCAAAACTTCTGGAAAAAAACAAAAACAAAAGTGATCTCCGCAACTTTGACCATGGCGTGGTCGTTGGTGCCAGACGGGATGGTTTGAGTATTTCAGACGTTGCAGAACTCCAGAGATTTTCTAGAACGGTTTCTAGATTTACACAGAATGGTAAACAAAAACACATCCAATGAGCAGCAGTTCAGTTGGTGGAAATGCCTTGTTGATGAGAGATGAGAGCAGAATGGCCAGCCTGGTTTGAGCTGACAGGAAGCCAACTCAAATAACCACTCTTTACAACTGTGGTGAGCAGAAAAGCACCTGGGGCCAAACGCACACTGTCCAACCTGGAGTCAGATCCTTGAACCTTGCACTCCCTACAGTCACTAAGGCTACAGTGGCGACTGAAACTGGATGGAAAATGGAAAAGGAGATCACCAGGTGATATACAGGGTCAAAACTTCATTAGCTCAAATCTTTATCTTAACTATCTTCAAGCCAAAGAACGGTCAACATCCAAGATAATTCCAAGGTCTTGCTTTATCGTGTCCAGCCATAAACGGCTCGATATTTCGCAGCTGAGCTGTTTGTGAACGTTATCAATGAATAATGGGACCTAAGAATACTTTATCAGGAAAACACTTTAAATGTGGTATAAAATGTAGATTTAAAGAAGAATAATTTACTACTACTGTATGCCTTGTATAATGATAAATGATGGAGGACTAATAATGCGATTAATGCTGAGGCATAGGTACATAGCAACATGAAGCATTTGGTGCTTCATTTGAACAGCCGCTGAAGAATAGCACACGGTCAGATCCATAAGTATTTGGACAGTGATGCTTTTCACAGGCTCAAAAGTAATTTACATTACAAATAAAAGGATTATTTTAATACTGTTTGAAATGACTTCCTAAGGTTTGAAGCCAATGGACAAATGCGGAGTTTCCTCCCTTGAGGTGCTTTGCCAGTCCTTTACTACGGCCGCCTTCAGTTGCTGCTTGTTTGTGAGATTTCCTGCCTTCAGTAAGTGAAAAGCATTCCCAATTGGCTTGACTGACTCAGCCGTATAAAAAAAATTAAAAATACATTCCACTGTGCCTTAAGAAGCTCTTGCGTTTCTTGTTTTTTGGTCATTATCCATCTGTACTGTAAAGCGCAATATCCGTTTCGTAGTGTTTGACTGAATCTGCAGAAAGTATAGGTCTGTACACTTCAGGACTCATGCCACTACTTCTATCAAAAGTTGACTTGATCAATAAACACCAGTCACCCAGTTCCACTGGCCTGACCAAGCAAACAAACGCAGATGATGTGCAGAGTTCTGATATCTTGGAGGTTCTCTCTAGTGGTGAGTATTTGCCAGGAGATTAAACCAGCAGTTGTGGTTTGAGTATTTAAGCATGCTTTAGAGAAATCTAACACTGTTTATATTCTCTCACGTTCCCCTTGCAGACCACACACCCACATGTGAGATGAGGAGTTGGAGAGTGGGAGTAGAGCAGGGAGATGGTCAGAGGCGGCGGCTAATAAGATGAGGGATTACATAACAGATATTTCTGTTTGTTCGGTACGTAGCCAAAAACATACAAGAGAAGAGGTTTAAATAGAAATTAAAAAACATTTATGGGGTAGATTTTCATAGAAAGCACGATACGACATTCAAAGTCTCAAAGACTATAAAATATAATGATGTTAGACGGCATTTCGTTTGTACGCGCTTGTTAAACAATATGAAATGAAGTGTTGACGTGGCCTCCGGCGCTCCAGTCCTCTGTCTCCAGCGGTATCCCATAAGTCTGTGCGTTGAAGCCTCACCAGATTTCTGGCAGCAATGTGACTACAATCAGCAGGCCAGGCTATTCTGGGGCAAACGAGACTAACTCAAATCTGTGTGGAGCTGCCAGACCTCTGCAGCTCAGATCCACTTTCATAGCACAAAGGAGCAGCAGCAGGGGAGCTGCTCAGAGGCTTTCCCTCCATGTAGAAAATATATATATATATATATATATAAAAAAAAAAAAAATATATATATATATATATATATATATACGCACATAACTATTCACCGCATGTTGTATAATTTTTAACAGCATCATCTTATCAATCAGGTCTAAACTGGAATGGAATGAAGAGCGGAAATGGGAGCACTTTGCATTCGGTCATTATTTCTAGAGTTACTTCACACAGTTGGTTTTATACTTTAATTCTGCTCCTTGGATTAAAAAAATGCAAATGTGGATAATGCACAGAAGAAAATTACAAAAAAAAAAAGAATGGGATATACGGCCACTTCATACAGAAATCACAGCATGGTCAGAGTCTTTAAAAAGGTCATGGTTTGAGAGTTATGCAAAATGGTTCTATGCCAGTCTACTTAATTTTTCTATTTAATTTCATGCCAATCCACTCATGTGTTTTCCTTCTTTATCTGGAATCAAGACAAAGTCAAACACAAAAAAGGCCCGGGCAGACGAGAGTGACATAAAACGAGGGCCTTTATTTCCCCCACTGCACAAATGTACCCTATAAAAAAAAAAACCAAGGAATTTTTTAGGGGATTGAGGATCCTCTCACCAGCAGGAAAAATGGTTCTAAAAAACTTCTTAAAGCAGCCATGATCACTTAAAGATCCTTAAATAAAAGAAGTTCTTTTTAGCAGTCTGTACTGTGAATTTTAGCACCAGAAAACTTGTCATTAACAATTTACATGCACTACCAGTCAAAAGTGTGAACACACCTACTCTTTTTCATAGGTTGTTCTTTATTTTTTTTTGCTTTCTACATTGTTAAACATTACTGAATACATCAAAACTATGAAGCAACACGTATGGCATATACTGAATTATGTGGTAAACAAAAAACAAA
>JAQQZR010000023.1:23903535-23913917 GCA_030068235.1 Notoglanidium macrostoma | reverse complement strand
TGAGTGTGTCGGGGGGGGGGAGAGCGAGAGAGAGAGAGAGAGAGAGAGAGAGAGAGAGAGAGAGAGAGACATTGCCTCCAGAATCTTTAACCAGATTCCCACACCTGCATGCACACTACCTACCCCCAGAGCACATTTAAAGCACTCCTTGTCGAATCTGTAGACTGGTGCTAGGATTTCGAAGAACTTGAGAATGCTCTGCTCATCATTCAAGCTGGCAAACTGCTTAAATGTCTGCTGAATCTGTTTCCGCAAGGTTTTAGCCTGCGATGGACAAGGAGGAAAAGAAAAAGAAGAAGAAAAAAGAAAAGAAAAAGTGGTTACAATGTAGCATGACTCATTTGGTGCTCCAGCTTTGCCTGGAAGATAAGTTCATATCGGGCATCTGTATGAACAGAAAGACTAGAAAATATTGATGAAATACTTGTGCGCATGTGCGTTAGAATAAAAGGGACCAACAGTGTCCAGTGTTTATGAAGCAAAATTCTGGAAAACATCTTTTCATTCTAATTATAACCACATTACGGAGATAAATCAAAGCCACACTCTCCTTTAGGAAAGAGAATGAAACTAACAAGCCCTAGAAACGGCCAAAACAATAAACACGATCTTTGTATCAGAGACGGGTATAGTAAATTTATAAAGATAATAATAATAATCTAATTAGAGTTTTCATATTATATTCATATGAAGTTCATTTTACAGGTGAGACAACTATTTGCAGGAAATAATCTTATCTACAGGAGTGACAATATCGCTAACAATAGTAAGAAAACAGTGAGGCGATCCCTCTGGTGTGACAGCTACCTAAAAAGCAACTTTATTTTTTTACAGAAGAAAAAATAACTGCCACCAGATGCAAATGCGTCTGTCATTGAATTGCCTTCTCTACGGGATGAATTTGATTCGTGTTCGGTCCGACCGCTGCTTTATTTGAAAGAGCAGAAAAGTGCAATTCTCTCATATTGCCATAGCAAGATGTCAAAAATCATAAATACTAGGGCTAAACTTTTACACACTTCTGCGACACCTATTAAACTAATTGAAATAAATAAGACGTAAAGAGGAATGATAATGAGGACATGTGGTAATGTGCCTGATATTTAAATAAACAGATTGCAGTAATATAAAAGGTGTGTAAGATTCGGCCCTACACAAAACATCTATGATCTAAGAATCCACCATAAAGAATATTTCCACGAAACATGGTCAATGATCGGGGGAAACCAGCATTCCAGGGACGGACAGACAAAAACAGATCACATCAAACAGGCTGGAACATGTGAGCAGTGTGGAACAGTGTATAAACCGCCATTTCCTGACAAGAAACAGAGAGTTGTGTATCTCTCCAAGCATCTACTGAGGAATCATGGGAAAGGCTTGGTCAGAGAACAGAGCCCCGAAGAGAGCTGTGGCCAGATTTATATGGCTCCTTGATTCCCCTTCATCTGTGCTGGTTCATTGCTTACAGAAAATCAATCCAGAATTAACTACTAATTTCAGCTGACCTTCTCTGACTCACCAGATGTCTCTGAATTAGTGGATATGGCATGAGACAAACAGTGCTGATTATTCAAATCTCACATCTGAGTGCTCGATCATTTCTTCCATGCTTAATTTGATTATACTCACTATTGAGTCCAGTGTCTGGACTTTATTACCGGACAGATGGCCATGGCTGCAGTTTAGCTCCATGTGTAATAACATGAACCTCTGCTGTGTCAATACAGCGTGTTGAAAAATGTGTCATCCGCCAAAACATCTCTATAAAGAAGTATATTTGCTTTTGAGTACAAAACCACTCTGAACTGGTCCAATATAGCAAAGGATGGATGGAGGAGGGTGCCAATACTTTGGCAGATAGTTCAAAAGTGGTTTGTCATAATATCCTGCAGTCTATGGGGTTGGAGTACATGGTGAAAGAACACCATATTGCATGCACACGCACACGCACACGGACACAGGGCTTAATAACGACCTTAGGGGTCAGGGGACACGCCCTCTCTATACTGAGCATCTGTTCACGGATGCTTTGCAGAGTCACAGAGCACACGGGGCACTTTGTAGCACTGCTGCTCGCTACGCCTTCACGTGTGCCATAGATTTATCTTCCACTATACAGACATTGGTGGTGACAGCAGCACAGCTCAGGCCTTGCACCAACCCCCAACAGCTAACAAGTACACAACGTTCAACACCTAAATCCAACACAATGAGCTCTAATCCCTATAAGGATAAGCGACTACATGTTTTAGCGGAAAAGAAAACCAGGCCAAACTCAAATGCTCGGACATTTGAAAACCATTGCTTTACTGAAACACATCACTGTTAAAAGCCCTTACCGTGTCCCAGTTACGTAAACCGATACGTAATGACACTCAACCGTACCAATAAATGGCTTTTACTTAATAAGTCTTTGGCAGGTCGGTGACTCTCGATCTGTTCTCAGCGATTAAATGGTAAAAGGGTAAATCACAAGCAGGGAAATAACCAATATTACACAAGCCTACGAGGCCTACACGAGTCAAATGAGGTGTGCTGGGAAGCTGGAAAACATGAATCTGTGTGCCTGCTCTACTAAAAGTTTCAGTCATAATGCCTGTGCAAGCTGGAGTCATTTCTCTTTCTCTAGAGACTAACATTTCTCCAGAGTTAGTTCATGGTTTTCCAAACTCACCTTGACAGAATCCAGCAGGCTCTTGGGGAAGAACCTTCTGAGGCCGACATCTTTTCTGGAAAAAGAAGAAGAAGAAAAAAAAAGCAGAACAATTTGGATATACTCACTAAAGAATTCACATGTCCAAAATGCCTAACGCCCAGTGAAGAGTTCACTGCCAGAAATCTTCCAACATCCTCAAAGGAGACATTTATCTGGGCTCCAGATTGCTCGGAGAGGAAGACGATCATTACGCCTCATCCTTTTCAGCAGTTTTCATTTGATCTCAGGCTGGTGTTCAGCAGGAGACAGTGACCGAGATTTGAAATATTTTTAGCGTATTTTGTCGCGCTTTTGATTCGTGTTTTATTACACTGTACACCCACATTTCCTTTTTAAGATACTGGAGTTGTAATACTTTATATACAAACTGTAATTTCCTTGCATTTTCCTTTTTGTACAGGACTTTTTTTATACCTCAAGTAGCTGTCAGGGTTTTGGAGGAGTTATTTCCAAGTGACGACTTTTTGAGTGTCAAATCCGTTTAGTATGTAATTGCAAAGTCCAAACTGCCTTGCTTAACACGGCTTGGCACAGGACCCTGTAATATTGTGTTAACACGGTGTTATTTATGAGGTGTTCATGTGGCTTGTCATTTTTAACCATGTAGAAAGCTCTGCTTGAGTAGTGCTGGTGGGAGTGGTGCTGGAGTCCAGACCAAACGCGATCCTGTTCTGTCATCACAACTGCTGCAAAAATCGAAAATAAATTGCTCAGAGTTTCAGAGTGATAAAGGGAAACCCAATCTGATGCTTTCTAAACGTTAGATTCAAATTCCTTGTGGCCGTAACTGGGTGAAGCGTCACGCAGCTGGCAGTTGGTTTGTGATTGGATGTCCCCATGCTGTCGGCCCGCCTCTAATGAGCCAGCAGGCTGCTGCGTGAACCCAATGACCTGGAAGTGACATTCGTGCATGTCCAACCCCACATGGGGACTAGGGCACTGTGAGTGTGTGTGTGTGTGTGTGTGTGTGTGTGTGTGTGTGTGTGTGTGTGTGTGTGTGCTGGAATGTGTAACTTGGGGGGAGGGGGTGGATTGGTGTTGTCAGCAGTATTTCCTTTGGCAACACTGATTTTGCAAACTGATTTTGTAACTGAAAATTACAACCCCACTGCTTCACACTCACTGCCAGGAGCCAGTTATTGGCTTTCCACACACAAAATATTATCAGTAAATTATTGACATAAACGTATTGGTAATTAAAAGGTGTCATTTACATTTGCAGCGTTCAACTTAATTCACCAGGATGCTTACAATCAGACATCTTGTGAAGGTCCTGTTACACAGAACGTGATGTATTACGAAGCCCACATACAACGCGCTTGGTGACATTTCCTTTTCAAATCATCTTTCTACTTGCACTGTATCCTCACAATCTATCCATGATTTGCTCATAAATGCCTCATCCTGTAAACCTACAGTAAACAATTTCAAGAAGAATCTCATCCTTATAAAAAACGGCAATCAGCGCCATTACTATTGACTCTCTCCAATTTCCAGGTGTAATTCACAACAGATTATTAGCACACTTGCCATTGACAACTCACAAGGCTTGCCGATTACACCAATTGTATCTACGAGGAGGTCCATGGTCATATGTTTGACACAACTGTAATTATTTTCAGCACAGATGCTCCACACAGTCTCCTTCAGGCGTCAGAGTGTCGCATTATTCATGACTCTGATTAATTCCGGGATAGTGACTGCATGTTGACGTGTTTGACACTTCTCCCCTCAGGGTGGCTCACATTGTTTCTGTGCATGCAGGATGTGGATCTCACGGTCACACATGGACTAACAAGTAAACACAATATTGGATACAGAAAACAAACCCCAGGAATCCTGGGAAGACTACGGCGGTATCATTACCATCTGTGGAAAACAGGTTCTTTGCCTAATTACTCGGCTTTGTTAGCGAGTGGGACTGCGTGCCAGAGGCTAATTGGTAAACGGCATTAAAAAGGCGACTATTTAGCCAGTTTGCCCTTTGGTATTTCTAAACAGCCACATTATTTTGTCCCCGAGTGTAATCGATACGGTAGCCGTCACACTCGCAGTCACCAGGAACGTGCCAGAAATAAATCACCATCGTCCGTCATTAATCAACCTCACCTCTATAACAAATCGCTCACCAGCCAGCATCGGATCAATGCCGTACAGGGCTGCCCCAACACTCGGCATGACTAAGATTCGGGAAAGGTGTTGCCAGGACAAAGGGGACATGAGATAGAGCAAACAAAATTCACTACAATTCAACAAAGAATGATAAAACCCCTGAACATCTTTTCATTTTTGTACAGAATGAATCAGAACTAAGTCCTAAAGCTCACGTTCCCAATAAGCTTTTGAAGAAGGTCGGACAAGCGCCGAAGCATCTCAACTCACCGTCCACCCTCACAGCGTTCCACCAGTAGCTATAGATTGAGAAGATTCTGTACCAGAGTGAAATGCGATCACGCCGGTTGAAAAAAGGCATGAAATTTAATACATAAATAGCATTGCTGTTCATTAGTGACATGCGGAAGATGTTACACACTGAAAACCAAGTCCATTATATTGCTCTTGCATCACTTGATCTCTTCAGGAAAAGGTTCGGAAATAAATTCTCACACAGCAATCCCGTCCTGCTCGTTGTTGATTAGAGATCAAGCAACATAAGAGCACATTTGCGATACGGTTTCTGCAGGGCACTAGTGAAAAGCTATACTGTTCCTGTACTCATTTTTTCTTTTCTGATGCTTACACGGAATAATGAGACGAGTTACTAAAAGCAGTCTATTTTAAATGAGCTCTGAATAATCGCAAAAGTCTGCAGTATTACATAAAAATGTAATTAACTGCCATTTATCTATTTATTCAAAACATTTCTATAAATAATACTTTCCCATTTTATAGTGCAGTTCTGTATAAAGCTCTGCTAACTGTTATTTGGGTGGATGACAAAACAAGAGCTTTATTCAGACCTTCCTGCTGTTTACGGTCAGGATTCTCGGTTTTAAATCAACGCTCAGTGCTTTCAGAGGTTAGTTTCGGGTTCTTCAAAAAAAAAAAGAACGTGGCCTTCGGGCAACCTTTTCAAATTTCATGCATATATCAGTGCGAGTCTCGGGCTGCGGCAGTGAGCTGAGTGATGTTCAGTGTTTAATAAGTTAAGGTACTCACTCTAACAGCTCGTAGTTGGATTTCTTGTCCAAAGCGTTTCCTCTCATTTGCCTGTAAAATCTCCTGAAAAGATCAGAGAGGAAAACGAATCCGAGTGAATTCGTAATGCGGTTCGGTAATTATTTAATACTGAATATGAAGCTGAAGAGGAATATAAGGCCGAACCCACCTGATCTCAAGGCATCCCAGCTTGAGCACGATGTCCTGATCAACCTGATTGGCTATTTCCGACATGTAATCGTTCTTCACCTGAAAAAAAAAGACAGGAAGAACCGTAATGCATTTTTAGTACGGGTTTAAAGCACAAGAAGGGCACAGTACTGTGAAGTGTAGAGCTTTAAAAACCTCTAATAAACTTTTGGAACCTGTAAAACATCTATATGTCTAAAATATGGATTTTTCTTTTTATTTGAATGAATGCACCAGTTTCTCTTTAGCCAAGCAATTCCTTTCATCAAGGTATAAGTACTGCCTCCAGGCCGGACACGTACACATTGTGCTTACACAGTGCACTAAAAGATTTTATGCTAATAAAAATAGTGATATAACAGAGCAAAGGGGTGGACACAGCCAGAATGCAATTCAAGGCCACGTGGACCGAGTCTGTCTAAAGAGAGCAGATGTTTGCAAAGGCAAAGGACCGGGCATGCTGTGGATTGTAGCCTTAAAAATGAGAGGCACGGTAAACCATCATCCATTACAAGTCCTCAGTGCACCATTACGCTATGAGAGGCTTTGTTTTAATGAAGCTGGACACACCTGCTGCAGAGTCGCCAGAGACGTGTAACTGTAACAGACCCCTATTGTTCACATGATGGATGCACTGAGCTGATTTTTCACGATGGACTTTGGTTCTCCAGAGTTTGGTAGACAAAACGGGTGAAATCACGCTAGCTCTTCTCGTTATATTTCAATCATTGCTTCCACATGTTGCAATAAAATTTTGTCCTGCCTAAAGTATACAGTAAATCCTGGACTTGTTAGCATTCGTAAGGGGGAAAAAATATTGGGGTGTGGTGATGTAGGACATCCTTAAGTATTTTATTCCTCTTACGCCACAGCAATTTGTAATGGCTTTAATTGTGCATTTGATCCATTTCTGGCCATGTTTATTAATGTGCATCTGCAAAACACGGTAGTTCAGCATGTAAGACTGTGAAACACATCAAGTTACAGCTCTATATCGGACAGTACACCTCCACAAAGCACTTACGCTGAAGACTCCTTTCCTGAAGGTGAAATCACAGAAAACTTCATAACATCCATAACTGATGACGCATGAATTTTGAACCTGTTTATAAGTAGCGTCCTTCATACAAATCCTTGTGAAAACTGTTGCTACGGGAATAATAGCGTATAAGGAGGGGTGCATTAGTATAAGCCTGAGGTTTCCCTCAGAGTTAACACTAATCTCCGAGCCATGCCGACCAATCAAACCGCAGAATTCAACAGCGCTGGGTTAGAAATCGATTTAACACTCACCCTGTGGCCACGCCGAACACCTCCATCTGTCAGACGGAGCCGTCCATTTCATGCCTGTTCATCCGCATAATCTTAAATCCCTTAGTGTAAATCCACACACATGGTGGATCAGGACCATCCACAGTTCTGGCTCAGTTATTACACTACATAACCGCGGGACTCGCACACCCACTGCTAACTCGTTTCTAGCGACAGGCTGCTTGAACGGGGGCTCGTTTTTGAGAACCAGCCCAGGTTTTTATTAAGAGTGGGACTCTACAGAGACCTTATGATTGGATTTGATTTGGAATCAGGCTGCCAAGATGTGATTAGAAATAGATTCTTTCATGCACCTCAATGGATATTCTTCTATTTCAGCGCTCTAAACTACAATATTGTGTTTCAGCATGGTTATAATATCATGAACGAACACTAGGCTCTACGATATAAGATAAGACGATACTCTTGCCATATAAGCACGAACAATACTACAATATTTTTTGCCCCTAAAATCCTTGGTAAATATTGTCATTTATTTGTAAATATCAAATACAAAAAGCCTGCGTGGCTACCTTTTAGAGTCGTCTCTACTGTTCTGTCGGTAAAACCTCAGCAAAACGAAAGGATCGGTTATATTTAACATTAATGCGGCGAAAACCTAAGAATCGATTATTTTCCCATACATAATCATATTTCATAGATTGCTGTGAAGGATTTTACACATATCGCCTTTAGCTGCTCTCATCATCCAAATCCTTTAGAACAGATATATATTATATTTTTTCCTTTTCTGAATGTCTATCTTAATGCAAGCTTTGTTAGCATTAGCAACATTGCTCCTGATTATTTAGTTGACAGTAAAAACCTACATCTATGATTGTATTAGTAATTTTGCAATTTAAAATAAATGCATATGAAATATGCTCATGTCCTTGTTTAACATCAGTGAGAAAAGTAGTCTGACTTGTTGTCACGGTGATGAAATGACACCACCCACAAACCCCTCATTCTTCCAGACCGGCAGGATTTTGCCGCTGAAACAGAACCGAGTTTTCAGCCTGATCTGGATCATTTGCGGTAGAAAAAGTGCAGAACTGTTTCAGATTAAGCACCAGCTACAGACCTAGTCCGAGCATCTTAGTGCAAAGGAAGGTCTTTTCCTCCGTCTCTCTGCTGACCCACCTGCTGGTAGAAGAAATTCAACGTTGGTTTGTCTTCGGTAAACTGATTCAGGAAGCCCTTCGGCAGGTAGCGGATCCGCAGCTCATACCTGAAAGAGGAACAATGAGAGGAAGGATGGTGAAATAATGCAGTGTGTGGGAGAGCTGAGAGAACTTCATGGACAGGGCATCAACAACCTGACAGCGGTGTCTTTCACTGAACCATTACAAATCGACAGTAAAAACAGAAGAAAGAAAAGTCCGGACACAGATCCTAATGCAAAGCATCTCTATAAAGCATCTCAGCGAACCCTTACAAAGATGAAGGAAGATGAACAGGAGCCTTGCTTGAAAGTCCTAAACGTTGATTTTTTCACTATTATAAATCATATACACGGACAGGAAAGTGACTGATAGGATTGCACTTCCTCATGTGTTTCTCTCATATGCTCACTCTTAACAACGTAACAGTGGAACGCCAGCTGCTTGGAGAAAAGTCCTAACCATTTTCATTACAGCTGTTAAACTAAATCGCTAATGATGCAACAGTGAAGCATCTTGGTTTCACATGACTCACATTGGCCCGTGACCCCACTCGCTGCCAGAAATAACAATGTGGAGGAGTATATAATTATATTATTATATAAACCTAGAGTGGTGTAGGGAAGTCTCTACTCTGTCCCAAGCTGGAAGGCCTTACTCGAATCTATTAGATGTCAAATAAATAACACGTAAGAATAAAAAAGTATACACACGAATAAGATGCCAGTGAACAGATTTACCCAAAAGTAGCACAGGCACAAGCATGCTTATAAATGAATCCACGTTGATGCAGTGAATGAATTCAGCCACATTCTACACAGTTATCAGATCCTCCGTCTCCATCTGGTTCATCTCTACATAATTTGCAATGTATTGTCTGAAAATATTCACCCCCCCCTTCACCCTCACGCCTAGCGTTTCCATTTACAGTGAAAACCAAGAACGAGAACAACAAGAAGAAAAATGAGTCCTGCACCAGCGGACATCTGGACAGCTTTTCTCTCCAGGCCATAATCCCCTTAAACCAGCACCACATCCCAGCTCTCTGATAAGTGGTACAGATGCACTCTCGGTGTAACTGAACAAAACATTCACTGGATATTTATTATTGTACCTTTTCTTGTATTATAAGATTTCTTTTCCCCAAATATCCACTATGCATCTGATATAATGACCACTGCATCACTTGCACACTGCACTACATTTTTGCACATTACTAGACTATTTATGCTGCATTATAATGACCTATTTAATCTATGCGAACCCAAACCAAAAGAAATTCCACTGCTAATAAAAGATTCTGAACCTGGTCGTCAGATCCCTGATCGCTTATTCCTTCCTCCCTTTGAGGGCAGCTAATCAAAATAATTGTGGGCAGGTTTAAACTTTACTCTGTAGCCCGAGTCCTCTCCAAGCACTAGGATGCGACAGCTACGTTTGGTTTACCTTAGAAGCGATCCAGCTAATTGTGGTTAGTATTAAATATTTACCTGCTTAAAATGTTGTTGTTATAAATTTAACAAGCTAATATGTCTGCCTGTTCAATGAACTGATACGAATACAAATACTAGTGACAAATAAAGATACTAGTGTGTGTATGTATATGTATATACATACATACACATACACAGCAGTCTGTTTCATGAGTTACCATTTAGATCAACGATGTACGGTTTGGAATATTAGTTTACCCATAATTCATTTGGAATTATAATCTTCTGGATCTGTCCAATAACAATGGAAAACCTAACATTGCTAGCTACACCAGCAGCAGCCAGGACTACAAGTGTGTGTGTGTGTGTGTGTGTGTGTGTGTGTGTGTGTGTGTGTGTGTGTGTGAG
>JAQQZR010000023.1:23857406-23875783 GCA_030068235.1 Notoglanidium macrostoma | reverse complement strand
ACACACACACACACACACACACACACACACACACACACACACACACACACACACACACACACACACACACACGTAAACAGGAAGATCACATTCACATAAAGCAACACTGGGAAGACTAAGTGCTCAGACTCTATAGGGCAGGAAACCAAAGTGCTTCATTAAAGGTGACAATTCTGAGTAATTACAGCAGGCTTTGAGCTCTAGATCAAGACTAATAACACTTCATTAGACTCTGCAGAGGGGAGCCAGACTTTAGTAACAGAAAGCTCTCCACAAGCATCCTAATCCTCTTCACAAAATGCCAAAATTAATTATGTAATCACGAATGCGTGCATGCCTACTTGCAAGACGGCGGAAAATAATCAACGACTGGCTGGTGTAAAGAAGGATTGCCGTTACCACTCCAGAGATGATTATTTTCCAATAACGCCATGTCCCAAAATGTTTTAGTTCTCTTAAACCGCAGCAAATTGCCAACACGTGTATTTACGGTCATGTTTAAGGCGATGGAACATCCAAGAAACAAGTTCATTTCCTTTAGAAAAGCTATAAACAAACAGTCACTCCTTCACCAGGCTCTTTCTTGAAGTTAAAAGAAAATTGCAGAAAAAAAAACGCAGCTTGTCACATAACTAAGACACTGCAAAGCTCAAAGTCCTCCATCATGAAAACTTTCCCGTGCGAGAGAAATGTAGGAACAGTTTGACGTCAAAGCGCTGAAGTCTTCTTCTTCTTCTTCTCTGGCTCTTCATGTTTTTTTGTACTCTATAGCTGAACCCTTTCCTGCTATAATCCAATAAAATGACATGTTTCCCTTGTTGGTTGCTTGATATCGTCAAAGCAGCAAAGGTCAACAGGAAGTTCATCTTCCTATTAACAAACGCATTCAGTTTGCTCATTATTGCTTCACGCCATCATTCCTAAAGAGTTGCTTTGTGAACCGCGGTCACGGTTTAGATTTTCCACAGCTTTTAAGCGAGGCGTCTTTGCAAAATCGATGTTATCTGAACTATTTTTCCTGAATGTTATCTGTTCTCCACACTCACATACATATGCTTGTTATCACTCAGACAAAGCTGACTGTATAAAAACTTTCCCATCTTAGCAATTTTAAAACGAGTTTGATGACTGATGCGGTACCCAGATGTGTGTTCTCATTTCTGGTAAAAACAAAAAGAACGACAGTTAAAAAGTATTCTCCAGGAGCCTCATATGATTGCCAATGTAGAGCTGGAGAAACCTCCCCATATCAATTCATGCTGTATCGCACATCATACACCATCACACACTGCATAATAAATCAGGCAGGGGAGGAAAATGCCACTCAAACACTCTTCCTCCCCGAACGCCCCATTTCCAGCCAAACACGCGAAGCGCATGAAATATTGATGCTATTTACACGTGCTACTCACACCACCACTGACTTCTGAACACAGGGACAATAGCACCAAAAATATCTTTCACCAAACATCTCAGTGGACTACACACACACACACACACACACACACACACACACACACACACACACTCTCCATCAAGTCATTTCAAAATGCTTTCAACTTTCCAAGAGTTTCCTTCTGATGACAGATAGCTGGCGTTGTCACTAAATATTGGCTTCTTTTCTCCAACAGTAGTTTTGGGGTTAAAGATTGTGTCAGTGTATATGTATGCATGCATGCATGTATGTATGTATATCATAGCAATCTGGAGAGCTCCTGAAGCCTTCGAAGATGCTGACTTGCAAGAGAGTGCAATTAGCAAGGCATCAAGGAAGCTGCCTACTTCACCAAGTGTGAATCAAATATCTGGGTTTATAGCAAATCGGATTCAATACTTTATTTTTTCCCTCAAAGATTTCCAAACTTATGATCTGAATAGAGACAACAAGAGGCTGTAGAGGAGAGGGCCGTGTAGGATTTACAGTGGTGTATTTCACACAGGGAAATGACATGACTAATATGACAGCATGTCACTCGGATAACCCTCTTGGGAAAGGGAAGGATTTAGGGGTTTAAAAAAAAAAAAAAAAAAAAAAAGGCCACTCACCTGTGTAATAGGAAATTCTTGAAATATCTGTGGAGAGAGAGAAAGAGAGGGTCAGTGAGGGCAGCCACTTTAGCCCATTTGGCACAGACATTTGGTAGCATGTGGCTTTGTGGGTCAGCCTTAATCCATCAGGGGAAGCCTGCAGCCAGACTGGCCTGGACGCACAGCACCCCCTGCCTGCGCTCACACTTAAAATCTGGGACACGCTCACTAATTCCCCTTATTAGTTATGGCATAATTAAGCATAAAGGTACTGAATATTACAC
This sequence comes from Notoglanidium macrostoma, assembly GCA_030068235.1. Taxonomy (NCBI): domain Eukaryota; kingdom Metazoa; phylum Chordata; class Actinopteri; order Siluriformes; family Auchenoglanididae; genus Notoglanidium; species Notoglanidium macrostoma. Next base: position 23,873,471 of record JAQQZR010000023.1, on the reverse strand, counting down.
AGTAATAATGCGCAGTATATTATCAGCCTGTGAATATTAAAACAAGCTGCTCAGGCGTCAGGTTAAAAGAAAGGATGAATTTGGACGCCAAGCGTGGCTATTTAACGCCGCAGTGGATTAGCGACTCGGATCTTGTTTTTAATCGATTCAGGATGCTCCTGAGGTACAAGGACAGGAAGGAGGGGAAACGCTCATGCAAAGGACTCGGGTTACACAAAAAAGCCCCGACGACGATCAGACGCAAACCGAAAGCCAAGAGTGATGAGTCACACGGTAACAACCTTCAGTCTGCGTAGGTATGAAAGACAGAGAGGTGTATAAGAGTAGGAAAAAAAGTGTGTGTGTTCGATAGAGACGAGAGGCAGTAAAACACATTTTTACAGCCATGGCAATACTACAATAACCATCCTAATTTTATCCTTTAAGCCAGATCAATTCATCAGCCATGCAGTTCTCTTATTTATATACTTATTTGCTTTTAGCCTAAACCGTAAAAAAGAGAATAAATGGTATGAGGTCATATTAGACAGGAAAGAAAAGCTTTTGTAAATATGGAGATCTCTTCCCAGACCCTTGTGTCTACAAATCAAATTGAGTGTCACGTGATCATGGGGAGTAATAAAACGGAGGGACGACGACACCAAAACCCAACTGGATCATTCATCTTGCAGTGTAATAAACAACGCTTAAGTGTTTGTTTATCCCTTGCAGTAAATAACAAATTTACATCATCTAAAAACACACAGTGAAAAACGTTCCAGCGTGCTTTAGACTGCACGATGAAGGAACAGCACGTTAAAGGAATACTCAGGGATTTCTGTGTAGCACATCTGTACAACTCAGACCCCTGAACACATTTCAGTGAGAAATAGATCTCAACATATATTCCCTCCTCATCCTTCTATCCATCAACCCACCCTTTCTTCCATCCAGCTTTTCCTTCCCTCAATCACTTCCTGCGAACGTCCCTCAGGGGAATACTAACCTAGTTGTTTCTTGGTTTCCCAAAGGCTTTGATTTGAGCCCTTTACTGAAAGGAAGAACATATGTTATAGTATTCTACATATAACCTTTAAAGGGTTCCTTCTGAGGGACAAAATTAATGAAGCCTTTAGGTATCTACATTTGCCTTCCGCATCAGTATCCACACAGAATAGTACGGCATAACGAAAAGCTGAATAACAAACTGATGAGGCTGATTAGCTGGTGAAGCTGCGGTGTCCATGTCCATGCACGCCGCCATGGTGAAGGCTAGAAAAAGGACGACTGTTTGGAGGCAGAGGCCGAGTGGTAAGCATGTGCCCCGTGAGAGGAGACGAGACAGGTCAGGACTCTTTTTAAAGATGCGACGGTCAGGCTCATTTCCTAAAACCTGCTATCTATCATACAGACAGCACTACACCATCACATTAATGGGACTGAACTTACATTAAGGTGCCTCAATTATTTATTGAGCAGACAGTCTCTCAGACTTCTTTATGAGGTCTGATATGGAGGCCTAATGGAAGGCAGTTTCATGTTCAAGCTTAACCCCACGTTCACCCTGCATGCAATAAAGCAATAAAGCATCCATTCATTAGGAAACAATGACGCGGCAACCAGTGAGGAGTTTGCATAAAATTCTTACGACCTCAAAAAACAACAAATCCTAATAAAATTCCTCAAACCAATCCGGTTTTGCAGGTTTTCCGATGTCCAGCTACATCCCTATTCTCACAACTTAAGAGTTCCTCAGATAGATAATGCTTCTAGCTTTGTAAAGCAGTTCTGTAAAACATTTTAAACACACGGGATGCTAGAAAATCAATACATTTAGCCAGTTGATTAAACCATGTGAATGCAGACGTATACCACGTGAACTGCCGGACTGTCCAGAGCTCACGGATGAGCCGAACTATTATATCCTGAAGGTCTTTGACGCTCAGGATAGCGTTCTTTAATAAACTTCCATTACCTCTTGGCGTGTGCTGTGGGCTTCTGCTGCACAGGCGAGGCGTGATATTTAATAGACTGACCGCCACTCTCTGAGCATGACCCCTGACCCCTGGAACCCAGATTGGCAAATATATCAATCGGCGAAAATGAGGATGCTGACTCGGGGTCAGATCAACACCTCGTCCTTCGGTTTTCCTCCCAGAAATCTGTCAGATTGGCTGAAGCCCAAACAACGGCTTCACAATCTGTCAGCAAGAGACCTCTTGTATATATTCTCACTTATTCTGTTTACCTTTCACCTCCGTATAATCCACACAGAAGATATACAGCCTGGGAGCTTGGACGTTTAGCTGAGCTGGGTGAAAGCACACTGAATACAAGCACAGCTTTGTCTTCGCCGACACGGTGCTCTGACTCGGCAGGCGCCGAGATAACTTGATGCATTTATCCTAGAGACATTCGAAAGCAGCAAAGTGGTTAGCTGACAAATCTTTAAACGACTCATCATATGCAGCGAGACTGCAAAACGGTTAATCCTCCGAGAGGATGTCGGGGAAAATAAAGAATCGAGTGCGGTGATGTGCCAGCAGGGATGCGGCAGTTCCACACCACAAGTGTTTGGCAGAGAAGCAAGACCAAAAATAAATCACCGTTTATCACCCCTTGTTTCTTTCTCTTTGTGTTTTTTTGTTTTATTCTTTCTTTCCATCTTTACCTCAACTTTTGTTTTTTTGTACATTTTCTTTCGTCCATGCCGTCTTGCGTGCTTTCCTGCGTTCGTTCCCCCAACGATTGCTCCTTTGTTTCGCTCTTCCTTTCATTCCACCGATCTTTATTTTCTACTTTCCTTCATTCTGCTTTCCTTTCGCCATCCTTCCTTCCTCTCTTCCACCTATCCTTCCTTTCATTCGGTCAGTCACTTCCTGGTCCTTTTTAACACTGTGTATTGCCTTCAGGGAAATGCAAATCAGTTGTTTCAATCAATTATTTTTCACAATGATAAAGTCATAGAAGTCATGTGAAGTCTCTGTCTATGCCTTTTTCATTTTTTTCTTTTCCGTACCTAATTTAACCACCGGCTAATTTCGACCTTCAGAAGGCTGAGAACTTCTCTCTGATGTGTCTCAGCGGCATGCTGCTTAACATGTTCAGTACGACTGGAACAGGATTAACCGGGATGAAACGAGGACGAATTTCTGATTGACGAATTTTGATCCCCAGTGATCAGCCTAATGGTTATCTCAATATTACATATGGCACCTTTTCACAATACACCATGCATGCATATAGCTAATCGTTTTGATATTACAGCAAAACACTATGAAGCAAGTAACTCATCTTCTGTGTCTGGCATTTAGCCCTTTTCCGAACACAAGGTGCTTCCAAAAGTAATTCTTGATCTGGAACCGTTCAGTGCTTCCTACTAAACAAATCAGTCTCAGGAACACTGGTTGGGAGCTTGGAGACGGTCATTTCCTCGGCATGAAACCACTCGAGCGAGGATATTTTCAAGGCTACAGTAAAAAAAAGAATAAAATAAAATAACAAAAGTAATTGTAAACAGGGTTGTTATAATAATTTTTATGATGTATTATTGACATTTCCTCTCAGAATCCTTAATGGTAAACATTTTAACTTGACATACCTCAAAGGCTGTACAGCATGTGAGTGGTTCAGGCACCATTTACAAGCTAATTATGAATTCTGCTAATCAGTAATGCAGAAATACGCCTTCCAGGACGCATTGAAATATTTCTTAAAAGACGCTTGAAACGCTAAACTAAACTGCCGTATTATTGTATGTAATTGAATCTTAATTTACAAACTCGCTTCCGAATCGGATTGAAAGCCAATTGGTCATAAATCGAATCGATTTTCACACCATTAATGTAAAGGAGATGTCCAGGCAGAAACACTCGCAATTGTAACAAACAAACAGGACACTCAGCAACTGCGTTCTCCGAATAATCGCGAGACGGAGCCGATTTGCTTTCGGCGACTCACGATTCACTGGTCTCGCCTTAATTGCAATCTAAGACAGAACGACTGAATGAATGACTTTGTACGGTACTCAGCCTTGTAAATCCCTTCACGGTTTTTATTTACATCAAATAAAACGGCTCGCTCCCCAAACAAGCACTGGCTCCGTCGACGCTCGTTAGATCCCGAATCACCGTCTAGCGGCATGTCGCTGACCTGAAAGACCTAGAGACGAATAGCGCGGTGCGATTTGGGCAGCCATGATCGATTCTCCTTTCGCATTTGTAGGCAGCGAGAGGCTTTGTTGCGGAAGACAGTCTTCTACTTTGAGAGCGTGCACGACCCAGCAATTACAGAGCTGAGTAATTACACAGGCGCACAGGAGAGCAGAGCAAGAGCGTGCGCACACATGAAGCACGCCGTCTGAGATTTCATCAGCCTTTCGTCGGCCCAGACGCTCTTTTTCCTTCCCTTCCTTTGCCCTCGTCCTCTCACCCGCTGCAACACAATGTGCACTGGGAATATTGAGACGCGGGAATTCCCCTCCTCCCACCCAGACGATCGCTGCTGCAGATGAACACCACGTGCATCTGTGGAGATACCGCAGGACTGAGCTCCGATACTGCAGGCTCCGGTGTGTCTGAAGGTCGCAGATACACCTCAGCCTACTAATCAGCAGACTCACTCCCTCCAACATACGCAATGTAAAGCTCTCTGAAAATTACCACGTGCCTTCCAGGATATGCTAACTGAATGCCTGAGAAGCGCAAGGTGAAATCAATGCCGTTAGCAGCTCCTGAGATTTAAAGCGCTGGTATGAGGACATCTATATTCAGGAATTATTTTACCGAGTCAATGGGGCTCTTTCGGAAACCTGTCGGGCTTTTTAAATGGAGATTTCACTTCAGGTTTGTAGATTCACACCTCCCTTGTGTGATGCAGCCTTTAGTTGAGCCTTTATTTCTTTACAGGTTTGTTCTGTCTCTAAGAAGAAGTCTTGGTTTGCATCCAAATGGTTCACTTGAGAGCGATTTTTCAAATGTCTGAATCAAAATGATACTCGGCACTTTAATGACCATGGTAAAGTTAATGTCACTTCCAATATTTGGCATTTTGGCTCATGCCGATTGAACGTACTGCTCTTGCCTTCAAGGCAAGTGGTGGCCTGCCCAAACCTGCCATCCAAGCGTGTCATGCAAGAAGACGAGTGTTTTGGGTGGTGAAGCCGGCTGGGTTATCACCCTACAATGATCCTGGGCTTCAGCACCGGTCTGAATGTTTGTGCATGGTCTCTCCATGTTACCCAGGACCTCTGATTCACTTTCACCTCCCAAAAACATGCTACTAGGTTACAGTGAATTGCCCCTAGGTGTGAATGATGGTAGGTGCGGTCCCATGCAGTATGCATTTGATATAGTGCTGATGTCAAATTCAGAGCATGTGACAAAGTCAGCTTAAATGTTAGAGCTCAGGGCAGTGCAGTTGGCCTACCGAACTCTGCCCGCAGCACTGAACTGCTCTGTAAATTACACGTCCGCCGTCCCGCCTCTCTCCATCCATGCTTATCCATGCAGGACGCACCACAGAAGCAGTAGGACTCGATTTCCCAGGATCCTCTATCACAGAGTACTGCTGAACTACCAGAGCGCCGACAAGGTCGGGCCAGAGAGCGGCTCTGCGGCTGTGTGCCGAGCAGCTCGGAGAAACGGGAGGAAGTGAAGAGACGGCGTCCTTCAAACGGCACAGATCAGCAGCTGCTCCATTACACATCATAACAATATCTGGGGTATTGAATTAAAGGATATTACGGTGACATTGCCTGAGGACCAAGAAAAAAAAAAAAAAGGACATTGCTATCTACAGCAGAACGTATGTCAATATTCTGTGACTGAACCGTGTCGTGAAAATAAAGTGATGAAGTGATGTGAAATACAGCAATTTTAGCCAACAACTATACATAATACTACATATTAGACAATCACACTGCTGCAGCAACTGTGTTTAACTAAGCTGCAACACAAACAGTCCCTCAGGGTACATCCCAGAGGACTGCTAGAGTACATCTGATTGAACAATGCTTAAAAATCAACACACCTACAACCTTCTCATCATGCTGGAGCACTGATTTGATGTAGCTCATCAGAATAGCACACACACACACACACACACACACAGACACACACACACACACACACCCCACCCCGTCCTTTTGAGGCTCTCTTTGATTCCATTCCTTGAGGGCAGAAATGGGGGTGGATGGCATGGGGGTTGAAGTGTTCTTCTGACTCCTACACCCACGTTACCCGACACACACACACAAAAAACACCCCACATGACGTTATACAACACACAGCAAAGAGGACAAATCAGAAATGTGTTAGCTAGCCTGCCCAGGAATAGACCGTCACCCAGTCCAGGCCTTTTCCGGATTCGCCCTGATTCTGCCCAGCATATAGACGCTACTTTCGGAGGTCACTTTCCCTGCCCTAGCAGTCGCAATACATGCCGCAGCATGACTGTCTTTAGTGGGGGAAACCGCAAAACCGGGAATAAAACAATGATCATCTGTTTAAATTAAAGGCGGTTGAACTCGCCAGCGATCCGTACAACTTACCATAGAAGCAGTGGTGCAGGGACCGTGACATGTGGCCGTGAATCGGCTTTCCTGGCATTTATATGTACCTGATTTCGATACACAAAGTACAACCTGAAGGCATCCAAGTTACTGGCTGCTGCTTGTGTACTGTTACCTGGTATGTTTCTAACTCCCATTTAAAGGAGCAGTTTGTGACACATTTAATAGAAGTAAACATCTTTTTACTCAAATATAAAACACGGTTAGTGATTCCACCTATTCCCAGCTTATGAAATATTTAAACTGCTGTTCTAAACCAAGGTTTTATTGTTTTGTTTTTTTTGGGTCAAGTGTGCTTCCTCTCGCCATCTATTAGTCCTTAGCAGACCAGATCTTGCAGGCGTTCATGTGTATATAACATGAGGCATGTTTTTACCAGAAAATCCAACATTCCTGACACAAAATATAACCACGAATCCAGGTTTCAGTGCCAGACACCTCTATAATGCTTACTGAAGATGAATGGATGGTTAAATACATGAATGAGCTGGCCTATGGAAGTACCAGGCAAGCAAAAGTGAATGTTATCACCCAGTCTTTTGCTTTTGTAGCTCAGTGATCTTACAGTAGTTTTTAATCTTACTTGAAGAGCAAAGAAATGATGCTACATTTAGCCGACTTGATGCACATAAACGCAACAACGAACATCAGTCTATGAAGTCAACACAACTGAAATCGTTTATGCAAATGGTATGAAATGGGAATTCCCGCATCAATTAAATTAAATTCCCACGGCAATTCACTCACATATGTGTCAAATTGTATTCGCATGAATTTCTTGTGAGGTTCTGATGAGTTAGTATTAGAAGTTAAGTATTATCAGAGGAGTTAAGTATTATCTTGTCCTATCTGTGAGCACATCTTGTAAGTAATGTAATAAGTAAGGCTAAACTAACTTTGGGTTAGCTAGCTGGATATGTTCGCACTAAATAAAAGGAGTGTACTTTACCTTAATAAAAAAAAGTGACGTGACGGAGCTCAAAAATGTGCAGGAAACTGTAGCAAGAAATAGCAACAGTATCAAGGTCCAACACTTCACCAAGAAGCGCATGAAACAATTCCTTCAATCACATTCAAACATTCACAGCAAATGTTCTCAAACCTCAGAGAACATGTATATTATTTTTAATATGATGGTTCATTATCAGAACTGAGAATCTGATCCAATACAGAACCGTCATATCCACCGAATCGACTCACAAGCTTCTGTTAGTAAAACATCACGGGTGTGATTGTGACATGCTTGGAGACAAATACGAGTCAATGCACACGTTCATGGCATAAAACGTCAGTGGATCCGATCATATAACATGCCAAATCCATGACTATAATCTGCTGCTTCGCTCCAGTAATGATTCTGATAATCCGAGTCTCAGATCCCGACTGTAAACAAATACATACATGAACTCGCATATGGACGGACAAGAATGATGAGTCGTCATATTTTTTAAGATCACAAAGTTACTTCAGTAACCCAGCACAAACTGCATAACCCACACAAAGCGTCTGTGTGAACTCTTGGCAATAAACAGCGCTTTACTGATACATGTTTGCACCTCCTTGCACAATATTATTTTGTTATATCAGTTGTTGAAATGCAGTGTATTAAAATTCGTGCACCAAACACCAGGTGAATATCGTGCACTTCATAACGAACGCTTAAATGTCAAGGCTTTAGTGCCTCTTACCTACATTCCTACAGAAAGCCACTGCTGCGGCAATGCAAACAGCAAAAAAGACCACTTGCTTCAGGAAAATGACAACTCACGATCAATATGTCAAAGCGAACAAAAGGATAAAAGCAGCATTAATTATTAACTAGTACAGAGAAGGATGCCGTGACTCGCAAGTCCACTTTGTTTAACGCTTAAGCAATGAGAGAGGCTATCTATCAGTCACAGTGACACGCTATTATTCACCCAGGTTGTAATGATGTAATCGCCACTTCAGCAAAGTCGACGTTACACACTCGATGGCGCCAAGCCAAAGGAGGACAGATGGAGGGATGAAACGAGAGAAATCCTCTCTCCATGGCTGGAGTTTCTCATCTATGCTACTGCGGTGAGAAATCAAACAGAGGTGAAGATTCAGAGTTGGAAAAGGTTCGCATGAAATCACCTATAATGTCTGTGTTTAAACTGTAAGAGACCGACTCATTCTTCCTCCTTCAGAAAGCACACACACTGACACTAAAGCCAGTGCGCGCACACGCGCACACACACACGGTACGGCCACGATCACACTTTCACCTATATTCAGATGTGTCCTTTCAGTACGGTGCGGAGTGGGAGGGAAAAACGCTTACCGTGGTATAGTCCTTCCATTAAAGACGAGAATGCCGACTGCTTAGAAATCCAGCCCTCTGTATTAGACTATCCCTCCAATCTGTGCTTACACAAACACACACACACACACTCCACGTTTCTGCACACAACCTTTATATTCCACACACCTTCACACCGCAACAACAGAGAAATCCCGCCATGCAGAAAAGCCTCCTGGACGCAGATGGACGTGAGGGTAACGGAGAGTGCATGTGTGTGGAGTTTGTGCGGCAATTGAACAGCCGGGAAAAGGGGGAGAAAACGGCAGGGGAAGACGAGAGGAGGTGGGGGGGAGCGGCGCTGGCTCATTCAGTAGCAGAGAGGGGGGAGGAGGGGAAAAAAGAGAGGGGGAGAGCAAAAAGAAGGGAGGGAGGAGAATATACAGAGGGTGGAGTGAACCAAAGGACTCTAGGGGGGGAGAGAGAGAGAGAGAGAGAGAGAGAGAGAGAGAGAGAAAATCCGCGGGTTAATAAGAACGACTGAAAGATAGACAACAATGAGGGTGAGGGACTGAATATGCAAAAAGAAAAAAGCAAAAAAAAAAAAAGGTAACTAAAAGAAATAATGCTGAATAATGCCACTCCATAAGGAAACACAGATGAGTGCAAGATTACTGAAAGCCATCACTTACAGTGTAACACACATCTGTACATGTGTGTGAGCGCATGAGAGAGAGAGAGAGAGAAATGGAGGTGGTGTTTGGGCCGGTGCTCAGATGGTCATATAAATAAAGACGAGCTATCTGCGATGGTGGTGTCCATGGTAACCATCAGAAACCATCAACATCGTGATGAGATCTACACCATCACTGACCCCCACTGCAAACACGAACACAACAAAACTGCTCTGAAACGAATTAAAGCAGATTACAGCAGTGTCAGTGTTACCAAATTTCCTTTTTCCTTTCTCCATCTCTCTCTCTCTCTCTCTCTCTCTCTCACACTCACACACACACTCTCTCTCAGGCACACACACCTCCCTTTCTGTCAAAGAGTTGCTCATGCATCAAGAGAGCTGAGCCGGTCAGACTGAGTGGAGGCTTGAGGGAGAGCAGAAGAGAGATAATATCAGTCTTCATGAGGTCTGCTGGATCGGGCTCAACAGTGACAGATGACGAGAGAATAAAACACACACGCAGTCCGTGTTAAAGCTCACGCTGGGGTGAGACAGAGCTTTGCACTGCATGCAAGCAAGAAATATCAATTTGGTTGTGAGATTAACTTCCTCGGTTTCAAACTGGATTCAAAAAACACAACTTCAAATCAGTCTTAATTACAGATGAAATTCACTCTCACTGTTCACACTGCAACACCTCAAACCTTGAGCAAAAATGACTGCTGTTCAGTATAAAACTTTAACCATGGTAGTCAAGCGGACCAAAATGAAAAAGAATATTAATGTTAGGATGATTAGCCATCGTTTCAGCAGAGAGCCACTTGTATAATCGATAGACGCCCTCTGAGCGAGATGGCACCTGCTGTCATCACTCACACACCCTATTCATTTCTTTAGTAATGAGTTGTTTAATAATTAGGAATTTCAAATTTAGCAAATATATTAAACATTTGCTTAGGACAAAATGTTTTACTTCTTACAGGAAGTGAGTTTTTGAGTCCTTTTAAAATTCACTCAGCTTTCCAGCACTGTTTCTCTGCTTTGTCTTCTGTGGGCTCAATAATTACTAATAATTATGGTGGCACTTAAGAGCAACTGCCTATTCAGCCATGCTCCCGCTCTGGTTCATCTTAACCCGAGCCTTCCCACAATGCCCTGCAGCGAGACGGAGGGGAGGATAGCGGACTCTTCCCTAAAAACACATCAAAGCTGAGCAGCAGGAGGTCCGTGCCCTCCTTGCAGTAAGCTAATGAATGAAAAAGGGAACTCTACATATTTAATAAATGCAGATGAGTCCAGGATAAATTACATTTCTCACTATGGTGCTCTTTAAAGAACCATGACACAGGTGTTCGTTCTCCAGACGGTTTCTGGGAGCCAAACATTTGGTCTAAATAACATCCCACAGCATCATAAAGAGCATATGTAAGGAGGCAGCCGAACATCTCAATCCGGCATTCACGACCTTTTGATTTCCTAAAAAAAAAAAAATCCACTGTTCGATGATCAACACAAAGTGTCCTGGAGCATTTCTGAGTGCATCAACACACTGCGTCATAATCCACATCTGCTGATTGAGCATCACATGTGGCTTCGGTTATAGGCTACATTTCCATGCAAGTGCGTAATCAGCACACAACCTGACTGCAAACGTGAGGATATGGTGAACACGAGGAGAGCCGAGTAAACAGGAAGGAGGCACGGTTAAACAATACAAACCTTAGAGACGGTATCCACAACACGAGTGCCCTGGTTTTTACCTTGCCGTGGCCATTGCTGAGCTTTAATTACACGCAGGCTGCCACAGACAGGTGGCGCAGTGCCAGAGAGCCCGAACATCTGCGACTCTCTCAACCGCTCGGAAACGAAACCCAGAAGGCCTCCAAGAGAATTCCACCTCTCACTCTTGCTCTCTCTCTCTCTCTCTCTCTCTCACACTCACTCAATACTGTCCCAAAAAAAAAACCCTAAAAGGACATTTTTAGATCAAAAAAAAAATCTGGCACACAATTATAAAGCTGCTTGATGGGGGACACAAGATGAAAGAACCTTGAGATGAGATGAGATTTTCTTAATATGTGGACTTTTGATCAATTTTGGCAACATCAGAAGACCTCGTTACTAAATACGAACTTACTAAACATGAACTTAAGGGCAAAAGCCTTAAGGGCACAACTTTGAACTCCGTGATCCTACAGTTTCCCCTAAATAAGTCGATAACATTTATGTAGGTAATAAAACGCACACGGACGTGCTGTTAAGAAACGTGCTGGATGTGCATTTATGAGAAAATAATCAATGTGAAATGCAATCTAAGGATCACAGCATCAACCTTAACAGCGAGCCCTCTACACGTACATCATCATCATCATAGAATATTCTCAACGATTCTTCCATAATGACCTAACAATGGCCATGTAATGATGACGTCTAACAAAATGTATCATCCACTTCCTTCAGAACAGAACCCTACAACCAGCACAGATGTTTCCTCATGAAAACGCCGCATCGGGTCACGGGACAGTCCGATTGAAATTCCTCATGGATGTGATGTCACTGAATGATGAGCTGAGGGAAAACGGACTAAAAGTTGGGAAGCTGATGGATCTCAGAGAGCAGATGTATCTCTGCTTTCCCAACGATCCAGACATGAGGGGCAAAAAAACAAATATATTTCAGCCACACATTTCAGTCCAAGCTTAACAGCCTGTTCAGCACATTTGGACACAGACTGCTTTTTGAGCAAGGCACAACATAGGGCAGGATTGCCAAAATGGAATTTCTGAATGAATGAATGACAAACTGACTGGACCCTACAGCAATCTTGCACCTTTCAGAACGCATGCTGATTACGAGGTAGCTTTATCTGGGCTGCGGAAGTTTTAATGTCAGTGATTTATAGGTGGAAAAATGCATGCTGCTGTTTCAAAGTGTAATTTGAGGGGGAAAATATTAGCAAAAAATTGTAGAAGATGAGCCCAATATTTACATGATCTCAGGCATCATTCTGTAATAGCATAAACTACACACATAGGCTGTTATCCCGATACCAGCTAGGATTGCGACACTGAAATACAACAACGTCCAGTATCATCAAAGGTTTGGGAAAGGGGTCAGGCAGGATGTAGGACTTTCCCAGTGTGTTTAAGCCTGCTAGTTCCCTTGATTATCAATTAAAAGTACATCTATATAACAACAACAGCAGCAGCAGCTTGATATAAAGAGAGCCTTTTCTTGCTGTCCATAATACAGGCAGGGGAACTCTCAATGGAAACAGCTCAGGGTCGACAATGTCAAGAAGACAATGCTCGAAAAATGCCAAGAGCAGCAAAGCTACACAGGTGGAGGGGTGGAAAAGTGGTCCTGTTCCAGAGAAACCACTGCTTGGTTTTTTTTTTTATTTTATTTAATTTTTTTTTTAAATGGGATCATGATGTTTTCTCTGTTTAGTAGAATGAATGTGCATGTCTAGCAACAACAGAACAAGAGGTACAGCTTCAGAGGTGCTCAAAATAAAGCCCTTTCCTCAAAGAAAGGAACTCGTTAACTTGGTGGCGTTCATTCTTAAACGATTTCTGGTCCCCACTGAGACGGACGTCTATGGATAGAGATTAAATGTGAGCGTGAGACGCAGAGACACACTGCACATGCACTGGTGCTTATCTCTTTGGGTAAACCTCTGACTGCAGGCAGTTGATCTCTGATTATAGAGGTCCCTGTGGCACTTGGCTGGGGGTGTAGAGCAAACCCGCAGCACCCACTAGTGGCTACTGCAGCCATGCTACGATCTGTCTGACTCCTCTGGGTTTCTCCAGCCTCAGCCTTGCCAGTCACATGGCAAAGAGTAGCGGAGCCAAACAGCTCAGAGGCATGTAGCAGACAGTGCGGAGACCGAGAGGAGTTCTGCTGGAGCCCTGAGGAATTCAGTAGGTTTAACTGGAAGTTAAGTACTTCAACAGGCTTCACTACCAAGCTCCAGAAAGTGTATGCTATACAATATATCACAACAACATCCACTAATAACAGTGACGTTAATTAATGCTGGGCTTTGCCGTACGTACACATAGTAATAAATGTAAATGGGCAAGCTGATGGGAAACCGCATGTAATTTACAACAGCAGGACTCTCAAGTCTTCAGCAAAGCAGCTCATATAAACAGTAATTACAACATGGAAATGTTTTCACAAAATTTATTTAAACGACTGAATGTAAAACTATAGCTGTTATACACGGAGAGCTCTTTCACGCCCGGCATCAACATGAGTCCCGTGTGATCCGATCATACGGTGACAAGAACAGATGTGAACGGGGTCCAAAGTGTCTCAGAGATGCTCAGACTCAGACCACTTGCATGCATATGACCACATATGTAGTGTGCATGTAAAGCGTCTCGATGCGTCCTGAACAGAAATGAAGGGCCACCTAATCAAGTGCTTCATTGCCCTAGCTGGAAGATATGAGATCATTTTGAGACTGTTTGGAAATTATGCTGAAGTGTACGAGTTTCCTACCTCTAGGATAACGGATAAAGGCGATGCTATAACAGCACGCATGAAAGCAGCTTCTTCATATCATCTCTTATTCATTTACAAGTTACGTTAGCAGACCACCACATCAAACTGTTTGGATTAGCCCATACAGGTACTGCACAAAAATAAATGCACTGAAAGACTGATGTGGTAAAAATGACATTATGAAATCGAAGCACAACGATCACTAGACACACATCCACGACGTCAGTTGTAAAAACGTTCCGGCTGTCCATTTGGGATCGGATTACTCAAGACAGATGTTAATGTCAGGGGTGAACAGATCCCAAGAGTCTCATGCCACCTCATAGCTACAGGGTCTCAGGTTCAATCATGAGCTTTGGTTATGGGTTTTCTCCCACCTCCCAAAAACATGCCAGTAGGGAGATTAGCTACATCCAGGGTGTATTCCTGCTTCATGCAATGTTAGTGGGACAAGGTTTGGATCCACCACAGCCATGCCATGGATGGACTGTTCAAGTCAGTTACTCTCTTTTGGACTTCAGTCCAACACCTTAAATAGCAAAGGAACACCATTTATGTTATTGTCGTACGTCACAGTAAGAAGAGTTTTGAGAGTACCTTGGACTGCAAAATGATCAAACCAATCTATATTAAAGGAAATCAATCCTGGCTGTTCATTAGAAGGAGAAATAATGAAGATGAAGCTCACATATTTTGGGCACATAATGAGAAGACGGGAGTCACTGGAGAAGACTCCAATGCTGGGAAAGGTTGAAGGCAAAAGCAAGACGGGACAGCAGAAGATGAGATGGACAGATAGCATAATGGAAGCAATGAAGAAGAGTTTGGGCAGGTTTCGGAAGGAAGTGGAGGACAGGACGGCCTGGCGTGCTGTGGTTCATGGAGTCGTGAAGAGTCAGACACGGCTGCATGACAACAACAACGACAACATCCAAGACAACATTCATTTGGGCTGTTCGACACCATTATTGCACACCAATTAACTCAGTGTCTCATGCTGAAAAGGAGAGTGATTGCGCTATGCTATGGAGTCACAAATGAATGAACAAACCGACGGCAGTTGCTGCTTCTGGTCATATATATGGCATATATGTCATATTTGAGTACAAGCTTGCTATGCTACATAACATGCTAAATTCAGGAGGTGGAGCTGTTTACCAAACACACCAGACTCTAGGTGCTGCAATGTAGATGAGAATTCAGGTCAGTGACAAAGCCCCTAGTGTGTCTGAGAGCAGAATGAGAGACAGACGTGTCATCCTGCGAAACAAATGGGTTACAGTGGAAAGACCACAAGTCCGCACAGAGTCTCCACTCTTTCTCTCCCTGCATTGTGACCAACATTAACAATGTCTTGCAGTGACAGTTTTCTTGCCTCTATTACTTCTTGCTTTCTCCATGACTCATTGTGGCGTAATTACAGGGTCCGAGCAGGGCTGAGTCACATGTTCTAGTGTACAGGTTGTTTGGAAAAGTGGAGATGCTAATGTCTCAGAGAGAGATGAGGTGAGTGCAGATGCCCCAGAGACCTACTTTACATTGAGGATCATGTCATCAGACACACACAGGGAGGGAGGGAGGGATGGGGGGGGTGCCCTTTGGCAGAAGTAGGCAATTTAGTTGACTCTGATTTGCGTCAGTGTTACTGTGTTTACTGATCTCTTAAAATCCTAAGCAGGAAATGACACTTGTTTATTTGACCAAATCAGCTTGAAAGGAACACAGATGGTTTTTCAAGGCAGATGCATTACACGTGCTGACACAAAAAATAATTACTTAAAAGCAATACTAACGTTGTTCATTCCTGTTATAGCCACCAGACATTTTGTGAGGCTCAATACAAATACAAAGACTCTCTCTTATAGAGTCAGTAGATGATGGTCAGGTTATTTATTAAGCAAGCAATACTGATGGTGAGCGGGTTGACACAGATAAAAAATAATAATACATATACATCGTGTGTGTGTGTGTGTGTGTGTGTGTGTATACACACGTGGACAAAATTGTTGGTACCCTTCAGTCAATGAAAGAAAAACTCAAAATGGTCACAAAAATAACCTT
>JAQQZR010000023.1:23819226-23834655 GCA_030068235.1 Notoglanidium macrostoma | reverse complement strand
CACACACACACACACACACACACACACACACACACACACACACACACACACACACAGAGAGAGAGAGAGAGAGAGAACTTGTGGAATAAAATAGACAGAACTGAATCTAATGTTTAATGTTAAAACTGCTTCAAGCTTTGCCAAAGGTGTTTGAGACCCACATGAAGTAAACGTCTAAAAAAATTTACATGCAGAAAAAGATTAAAGAAAAATCTTAGACCTCTTGAAGTGGTTCGAGTGATCAGATTTAAATCTGTTGATAAATATGAAAATGACTTTTTCATGGTTGTCTGATGTAGTGGAATCTGAAAGGTAAAAACAAATGCTGCTTCCTAAGGCTCTATTCAGAGTCTATTCATGTCTGAATTGAATGTTTGCACGTGACACGGCTTTCTGGGGTGCCTTCATCAGGATAATACTGAAGGCCGCAGTCGGTCAGCGAGTAGTTTGTGGACAACAGTTAGCTGTAATTATTTTTGAAGATTTTTTTCATTTCTAGTAACAACTGGCTGATGTATTAAATTAATATTAGTTCTGTTTTCTCTAATAGTACATTATGCCGTCTTTTCTTTAAGCTTTATACCTCAGCGGATGTCATTAACCTGGCAACATGGTGACACTTACTTCTTTCAAAACCTGTCTCAAACTTTTACCTTACACGTTCCTCATAGATACCTAAATAAACCTTAACAAGGCATCCTTTTTACTTCACACACACCTCCACAATTCCAAGATCATACAACATGTATGCTTTGTATACATGTGATGCAGGGGCATGCAAGTAAGTTTTATGTTCATGTTAAACCAAATAAAAATGTTGGAAATGATATAAAGGTCATGGGTCAGATACCAAGTGCAAGTGCCTAACATGTAATCTGTACACTATATCTACATCTTTAATTCTATACACAGCCAGGATGCACCGTTACGAACACATGAGAGCTTGCGGAGTAATATTTTGGTTGAATTTGTTTATGAGGATCGGATTTGTTTGCTGACGGATCCAAAACACACAGGAGCCAAGCGACAATTTGAAAAATAAGGGATTTTAATCGGTGACACATATTATTTAATAAATTAAATTAAAATGTCTTATTCAATAAAGACTAGTGATTAATAAATGAGGTCCCTGGTCAGTCATGTCAAGAATGGTTTCTATTGACTTTTGTTTTTTTTTTTTTTGGGGTTATAGCACAATAATGTCTGCCATGTGACTGTTGGGGAAAAACAAAACAAAACAAAACAAAAAAAACCCCAGTCTTTTGACTGAAACGCCTTTATGGAGATGGTACACAACATGTTGGCGTGCGTTACCTGTATTTGTCAGGCCTTTCTTCCAGGGCCAGGCCGGTGATCTCAGCACGGTGCTCTGCCAACTGTTTATTGCAGGACATGCTGTTTGGGTTGATTATATAAATGATCGAGTCCTGCGAACCAATCCACAACTGCTGCTGGTCCACCCTCAGCATGCAATTCTAAACCAGACAAAACAAGAGTGAGTTAAGAGCAACAGACCACTGAGCGAAGCAAGAATCTAAGCATGGAGATGTCTCATAATATTCCACTTTACTGTAATCTGGAAATGATGCATAACGGGATACTGACAGTCAGCAGCATTGCGACATGGACGTACCTTTGCAACACCTAAAGTGAATTCTTTGAGTTTCCCCACGACATATTAAATCTTGGGCTAAAGTTACATGCTTCGTTGCCACAACTTGAGCCCCGGACATGAAAATGTATATTTTATGTTAACTTGTGTCCTCAATATATTACTTTGCGGATATGCTTTCCTAAAAATAAATCACCAGGTCACCTCAGAGGCTTGGCCACAAAGTGAACATAAAGTGAATCCTGCAGGAGGCTGTAAGGGTTTAAGCTACTAAGCAGACTTGCAAGTGGTACAACATGCAAAATCAAGCCAATTAAGCTATTCATACATTTGTTATGGATTATTTATGCTTGCTTTTTCACCCTTCTTTTAAATGAATGCAGTGCAGCATGTGACCATGTATTCATTTACTCGCAAATGCTAAGAGGAGTGGGGAAGTCCCTTACAAGGCGGGAGGTCCCCACTTGAATGAAGTTCTGCTGCAGGGACCAGCTGGCTGCGTCAAACACCACCACCTTCCCATCACTCAGAGCGCACCACAGCTTTGGGTAACCACCGCCGTCCGAGGCTGCTCCGCCCAGCTGTCCTAAAATAAAGCACAGTCACAGGAAGATTGTTAAAAGCATGGCGGGAGGTGAAAAAAAAAAAAACACATGGAACATTCCTGAACTTTAATGGTTTTGTTTTCATGCGGGAGTCAAGGTTGAAATTGGAAACACTTGTTGGATGACAGCCAAGAGAATGACTGTAAACCTGGAGTTTGTTTTGCGTACTTGAAATACAGCCTGCATGTGATCTAATGCAATTACAGTCAGATGAGCAAATCTGTCCATCACAGAACAAAGGCAATATAAACTCCTTTTAAAGGAGTTTTAAACTCTTTCTGCTGTATGACTGACAAAAGGAAATCTGTAGGTTTTGTCATTACAGCAACACTGCAGTTTCCACTGAGCTTAGTAAAAATAAAATCACCTGCATTCACTTCCTATTTTTTATCTTATATTATATACTCAAAACACACATGCATACACGCATGCATGCATGCTTGGCCCGAGCCTTGGATTTTTAGAAAAAAAATAAACAATACACTGCTTTGTCAAACCTTTATTACAAGAAAATATTAGAAACAATTAAAACAAATGTAACTGGTTTTGAAGTGTATAGAAAGTTTAATGAACGCGAGTGCCTAAGTACGAGTTTCATCTAAATTACCACCCCTTGCCTATCATTTTCAAGCATGCAAACAATTCGGTCTCATTTGCTGGATGCTCACTTCGAACTTGTCGGCCCAGTTTGTCCAATGACAGCTCAATGCCATGATATAATTCTCAAAAGGTTTTGCTTTTCTTTGGACTGGATCTAATTTTGGCCCCATTTTGAAGAATGCTTGGGATCAGTATCCTGTTGAAGAATGAAATTTTGTCCAGTGTTATGTAAAACAGAATTAATTGGGTCATGTTGAAGAATTCAGTGATACTCTTCTTTTTTTACATGATCCTTTTAACTAAGCCTCCAGACCCCGCTCCACAAAACACCCCCATACGGTCACTGATCCACCTCCATGTTTCACCATAGGAACCAACACTTCTATGCTTGCCCTTATCCCCCATCCCCAACAACAATTCTGACTTATCAGTTGTTATACAGAACAACAGAAGTTTGAAACAAGGAGCAGGCAGTGCATTAAACGTGAAACTGATCTGGGACAAGGCATACAGGCAGCCACAGTTTGGTTAAGAGCCAATGAAGTCCACACACACATTACAAATATATAAGTTTCACTGATATAGAACCTAACATTCAAGATACACTACATGGCCAAAAGTTTGTGGACACAATTGCGTGGATGCATACGATTGTACGCTTCATCACTGTATGCTGTAGCATTAGAGTTTCCTTTCACTGAAACCATGGGGTCGAGTTCAAACATGTTCCAGCATGACAATGCTCATGTGTACAAAGAGAACGTCAACTTGACCCGGTGTGTTAAGGCTGGAGTGCAAGAACTTGAGTGTTCTGCACAGAGCCCTGACCTCAACCCCACTCAACACCTTTGGAAGAACTGGACTGTTTCAGCTTATGTGTAATAACTCCAGCTTATAATAAATAGACTGTGTTAATCAAGAAGTTATCAAAGGCAAATTTTCTAGCTGTATTCACTCAAAAGGTATGAAAAGGGATCAATAATGGTTTATATCAGAAATAAAGTAGCTTAGGAATTTAGTTACTGGTTCAAATTAAAACAGAACTTAGCTCAACAAATCCAGTAATTTAATCCTAGTTGGGACAATCCACCTCAATAGAAAATATTCATAATAAACATCACGATTGCATATGTTCAAACCGGCCTAGTTAGATTCCTGAGTGAAAACGTGGGTCACTATGTCTGGATTGTAACCAGTCAGGAAAATGTAAAACACTATATTTAACACCAAGAGCTCCATTACTGCAAATATGCATGATGACTCAGCCTGCTGTAAGGCAAATCACAGGTTTACATTCATGTGCATGTCCTAATAGGTTATTGTTTCTATAGAAATATCTCATTCACTTGAACCTGTTTGATGGACGCTTAACAATCTAAGCCTAATAATAAACAAATTAAAAATTGTGCTGTGTAGTCACGAATATGGTGAAGCTTTGTGTAAAGAGCCATTAACATTTAAGCAAGGGGTTTATGGTTTCTAGTTAATTGGTAATGTTACAAACTGCTATACTATAAGTGAGAACAGGAAGTACATTGTTTTGTGGACATTCTACAACACAGAGAAGAGAAAAGGTTAAAAAATTAAATAAAATATACACAGTAGCTGTTTGGAAGAATCAGTTTCCCTGTAGTCTGAAACCTTTTTAGAGCAAAACTGCCACTGGCTGTTTCACAAGAGATTCATACATTGTAGCATAATGCACTTGGCTATTGTAGACAGAAACTAAGAAGGTGTTTCCTGGAAAGGTCATATTTATCACGTCACTTATCACTTCACAAACTCAGTAAAGCAGGTTTTGCTTGGTTCGCATAGCTCAGGTTTCCTTCATTCGCAGTGCTGTGTCAGAGCTTTCAGACTCGTACTGAACAATTGAAACAGATCATATCTAACCTGGAGTGTAGAGCAGGATGTCCACAGCTTGAGGAGATGGCAAGTCCAGACAAGGGTTGATTTTATGCTTCAGGGTCTCGGACGTTGTTTTTGGAACCATCATCGGTACTGTTTAAAAACACCAAATTGTACAAACCTCTGTTTCGCTTAAGGTGGAAATTTAAGTACATTACAACACCAATGAACCAAGACAATGATGTCTAAAATCTAATACCCATCAATAGCTCGACAGTGAAAGTTTCAGGACTGCATTACCTGATTTTGATTTACCGCATTAGATCAGAAGGTCTAGATGGCATAATAATGATACAAGACAAACAACTGCACACACTTAAAGTGAGATAGGCCCCTGCATTCCTGATCTGTAAGTGTTTCAAGCCTGTAATGCTTACTGGCTTCTTGCTACATTTTCAAGGAAAACCAAACAGGATATACAGAAAAGCCATAACACTTGGAAAAACCCCCACTAAACTTAAAGCTTTGTTGTCTTTCCTTTTGTGTGATTTGTACTTTGGACAGTGTGTGCAGTCTATTTACTCTTAGCACTTAGGGGAAAAGCTGATAGCGTAGGATGCCACAAATGAAACCTTATACGGATGTATTTCTGGGTTTGTAAGAGAAGGGGCTTAATCCTGCTACAGAAAAATACACATACATATATAATAGGAGGTTCTCTTAACTAACCAAAGGGTTTGCCTTGTGGATTACTTTCATCAAGTCTGTATGAGATGAAATTTGAATTTGAGCTCAATTCGAGCGAACACACCTTCAACGTTAAAACATCAAAGAGCATCTCACCATTTCATGACTACAACTATAATTAGATCTAAATGGATTGTTACTACAAACCTTCCTGTTTCATCATGTCGAAGTAGGCTAATTTAGAAGCAGCATAAATAGCTTTCTGAGACTGGAGGCATCGGACCACAGCATCCATCAGCAGGGCGTTCGTCAGAGCCTGCTGTATGTACTGAGGGTCCTGGAGAGGGGCACATAGAAGCCTCAAAGTTAGATTCTTCATGCATCATACATCAGAATTCATTACTGTTGTATTTCCAATCTAATAACAATACCAGACAGAAATGTGTACATCTGAAAGCCCAGACACAAAAACACAAAACAGAGCAATATAATGAAGGCAGGGCTGCAAGGACAGTAAAGGTGTGAACGCTGGTGAATTGCTAGATCATGTGACAACACAGGTCATGACACAGGTGTCTAGCTTCACGTGAATGAAAAGGGGCAATCCCTTGAGAACACACTTCTTCTGACGAAGACAGCTGGTTTAAAAGAGAAATAAAAGAAGCCATACATGTCAAACTGGAATGACCATTTATGACCAGAGGGGGACATCCGAGATCTCATCAATCACCTACTTACAATGCTGTCTTGACACACCATTTCAAACATCCAGGTTTAAGTAACAGGGATTTTTCTACAATTCAGGAATACTGTCCAGTCCCCAAGGCTTGGCACTACAACACAATTACAATACCCAAGCCGATATATTATTTTATGTGTTGCAGTGCATCGCAGCGCAGTCGAATGAACATTTGTAGGTCTAGAGATTTAGAATTTGCTGTCAGGAACACATGTAAGGTGTTTCCATGGTAACAGCTAATTCACAGGGACATAGATGGCAGACACAACACAATACCGGACTGTAATAATCAACATATTCAAATGTTTAATATTTAACAAATATATCTAATGGTTTTATGGTGAAGTTTTCTGCTTCAGAACAGTCAGAGGTAAAGCTGTAACTTTCAGTTTTTCCACCACAGGAAAGTGTAAAGATGGAACACGCTGCATTTTTTTGTCTTATTACCTTCAAGATATAGTACGGGTACATTATAGCAGCTATAAACTAAATGACAACGCAAACATATTTGTTTTCGGATGTTCCACAACATTAAGTGTAACCATCAATGGCAAAATATTGTAATCATTGAGAAATGGCTTAGGTACATAATGCATGAACACTTTCCGCCATTGTGTTATAGTCATGTTTACTTGTTACATATTCTTTTGCACATTCCTTAAAATCACTATAAAGGCATGTGAGGCACTGCTGAGAATCTAACAGATATTATAAAAAGAATTCAGCAGAACAACAACGTTAAACAAACCTTGTGTTCATCCGCCATTTTCCTTCCTGCCCACAACTCCTTGATCATCAAGTGCCACAGATCACACTCGGATTTCAGATTAGCCTCGAATGTCTCCCTCCTCAGGCTGGTCTTGATCTTCAAAGAGGGGATCCTCAGAAGAAGTAAAGGAGCTGAGGATATCTTCACTTCCTGAATAAAAGGAATGGACATAGACCTTCTGATCAACGACAGGAGGAGCACTAAGAAAAGGCCTCAGGTTAAAAGCAGGATTTCAGCTCATCATCACCAGAGGCAAGAATATCACTTGTACATTACATAAATAAAGCTTATAGTGCTTGATTTCCTTTATTAATGAATAGTGTGGATGGAAGAAAACAGTCTTACCTCTATGTCTCTAAACTTGGTGACCTCTACATAACCTGGGTGCCCCTCTGTGAGCAGAAAGAGCCGGCGCTGGGTCATGGCGATCTTGCCCACCCCATAGCTGGTCTTCACTGATGAGGAGAGCTTGTACACCTGCTCGTTGGCACCCAGGTTGTTAAGCACGGCCACAGGCAAATCCACATCCTGGGCTTCAGCCTCCGTCTCCTTCCAGATGGTGTAGAAGAAGCGGAAAACCTCCGGGTCCACCTGCTTCTGTTGACCTGTAGGGGAAAACACAGAGGTGCAGTTCAAATCTGGGATGATCACAGATTGGGATCGTCTCTTCCATTTTCACTCCAATATTTCAGATAGACTGCATTTGTTATGATGGACCATAAAAAGAATCAAATGTAAATATATCTAAAGATGTTGTGGTGAAAACTTAGCAGTCATCAGTACTGTCTGAATAGAGGAACTCTTCCCATAAACTGTACGTTTCTGTTAATTTCCTTATTGCACGGTAGGTCTGAGATCAGACTTACAGGCATTTCGTGGAGTCCAAAGTGCAAAATTGATTTGGGTTGATAGACTACTAGGGTGAAGGGATGAGTGATTGTAAATGATAAGGGCATAATAAACTCGGGTGTCCATAAACTTTAAAACATTTCCTTGCGATTTCTAACAGATTATATGTAACAGTGCAGTGTAGAGAATAATTTCTTGGCAATCACCGAGTAACTAACTACATTTCATTACATTTCAGTTTCCCACATGCATATTAGTGCTTTCCCTGTAATATCAGCTCAGCACACAAAATGCTATAATACTACACATTACAATGATTATAAATGTAAAATTGTTATTTATTTAAAAATGAAGGGCTTTATCCTTTTCAGGTTTGCAGTAGCTCAGCAGCCTATCCCGGGAATGCTGGGTGTGAAGTGGGAATACTCCCTGTATGTGCTGCCAGTCCATCCACATACGCATTCACACCTAGGGGCAATTTAGAGTAGCCAATTCACTGATTGGTATGGTTTTTACATTACATTATATAAATAAATATAAAATTGTTGCATATGATCCTGAGCAAAATTTATCACAATGACCCTTGTGGGGACGTTTGGCTGGCCCTCAGGCCCTCACAAGGAAAACTGTTAACTCTGCGCTTAGGGTTAGTGTTGGGTGTAAAGCAATGCATTAATTAGCTGCATTAATTGTAATGCAAACAAAAGATTTCACAAGAATTGGAAGACGAATGCGCATGATATAAAGAGAAATAAGGGTCACTATGACTCATTTTGCTGGATCACATACTCACATACATAGATGTAGTCAGTTAGTGACAGCCAAGAACTTTGGATTATAAAATTTCTTTTTATGTTTTTACACAAACCAATTCTTAAAGCATGCAGAAATCAATAATGAGCTTGGTTTCAATCATAAAAGAATCAATACAAGACATTATCAACGCTACTTCACACTCATTCCGTTCACTTTACAGGCTGCATTACAAAGCAAAGGCGGATTTGTTTTTCAGCTAAAAAAGACAAATCATTAACCAGCAGCATGCCAGGATGACCCCCTGAAGAGCTGAGGATGAAGAATAAAAGCTTGGAGCTAAACAGCCAACAGGATTATAGATTAAAGCAAACAGTTAAGTTAAACGGCTTAAAGCAGATCCGGCAATAAAGGAGTAGTACATGGCACACGCTTGCACACAGACACAACCTTTAGATGCAGTGTGTTAAACAGGTGCAGCACAGGCTCAGCTTACCATCTGGTGAGGAATCAAGGTAAAAAACAGACTGGGCCGAGACCTTCGCTGTAGACTCCATACCTGGCAAACCACATCCACTCTCATTAGTCTATACCAGGGCAGGGTATTCAGGGGCAGCACATACAGTCTAACACACAGCCAAGTCCACAATTATTGGCACCCTTTACAAAACTACAGGAGAAACTATTTACATTTGTTAGAGGAAAATGTACTTTTGCTTAGAGCACAAGTTTGTACATCTTTTTCCTCTAAATAAATACAAACTTGTTATTTTTGAAACATTATTTTTTCAATCACTCGCACTATTCAGGAACTGACTCTGACCAAATATTAAGTGTTATGCCGGTCATAACAATAACTTAACTTTGTTATCCATTACCATGGGAAAAACCAAGAGCTATTTCAGACTGAGAGACTTGGCCTGAGATGAATCTTTCGATCAGATAATGACCCCAAACACACATCAAAATCAATTACTCAATTACAGTCATTGGGTCTGAACCAGTGGTCAAAAATGCAAGGGGGCATCCACATGCACAAGCCTAAGAATACAAGGGAACTTGTAATAGTTCTGTACGGGTAGTGGTCCAGATCCCTCTACGACAGTTTCAATACTTGTTGGACATTACAGAGAGTTTCCTCTAAAAAGGTACCAATATTTATGGAGCTGACAGAAATGGAACTTGCTACTATCAAGTCAAGTTTGTCAGGATGGGAAGGTGGACTGATCCCTTGTACAGCAATAACAATAAATCGGATTTGAAGGTACTACAAAACCAGGTTGTGTTTTCCTTGTATGTTGTAACCATCACCTCACAAGAAGGAATCTCCAACTTTTAACCCAAACCTGTTTAACTTTTTGTAGGACATATTATTTGTTTTAGACACCTCCTTTCAAAATGGCAGCCTTCTGCATTTCTCTTTAGCGGAGATGAATATTAATGGTTAATCAGTGACAAATGTTGAAGGCAAAGGAGGATCGCCACTCATTTATCTGTGGATTTAAATTAACCTTTAAGGGAAAGGAGAAAGTGAAAATATTTTCTTAAATTCCATGCCTCTGATTTTTCATCTTGTGTCCCACTTCTGTGCCCTCAGATCCCTCTCTCCCTCCCTTCTTAGTGCATTACTCACCCACAGTGAGAGCCTGAAACAAGCGCTGGATGGTGCCCATGTCTTTGACGATGCCAGACTCCTGCACACGGCGCACAAAGTCTTCTAGAAACATGTGTGTGCGCGGGAGCTCAAACTTCTTCACCGAGCCGCCGTCTGGGTAGTCGTCCTGGCTGCAGCTTTTCTTCACTCGGCTGATGAGGCGCTTCAGCTCTGGCCGCCCCTCAGCCACATTGCGCTCTTCTATCCTTAGTGCATCAGCCAACGTAGTCACGAGTTCCAGAGGGAAGATGTCCATATCTGTCCTGTGGAGACTCTGGAAGTCCATCAGAGCATCCAGACGTTTTCCTGCCACAGAATTGATCAGGCCACGGAGGTAGTAGTAGCGCGCCAGCAGGGACGAGTCCTCGGGGGTTGCGGAGTTAATGGCCTTGGTGAGTTGACTGATCAGTTCAGAATAATAGTTCTGAACATAGTGATAGGCCAGAGGAGGAGGGAATTCTGGAAGTTTGAATGTTTTGTTTGGCTTTAGGGGAATCTTGAAAGCTGTAAATATTGAAAGAAATAGAGTAGAAAATATTTACACGTTTCGAACATTACGTCAAATGCAAAAGTTTGTGTATACACGTACAACAAAATGAAGACAAAAATGTAGTAATAATAATAATAATAATAAAAAAAAAGTCTTCCTTCAATATGCATGTTAAGATATTAATGGTGGAAAAAAATTTAAATCATGTGACACAAACACCCCTTCGAACATCAATATATTTGTTATCTGCCAGTTATTTTTGGAGAGAAACTGTAAAATAGAGGTTCATTTCCAATTAAAAATATTGTATGCAAGTGTTTGCCATCAACTGTAGAAACAAACAATTTAAGTTTCTAAATACTAGTACATGATAAAATGAGTTTTGCATTAAAAAAGTTGAAGGCAAAAAAACATAACGCGGACCTGGCTTGACTGCGGATCCCTTGCTAGATTTCTGGAAGGACAAGTGACGCACCGGCACCATCAGAGAGAAGACCTCTTCCATGTTGGGCAGACTCATACCCAGCCTCTTACGCAACTGGTAATCTGGCTGTTTGCTGGTCAGTGCCTTCATATTGGGCCTCTGTGGAGACTCTGCCCTGGTCCTCAGCCTGAGAAACAGAGATCTCTTACATTATACTTTTTAACATTTAAAAAAAAAAAATAAAAATAAAAAAAATAAAAAACAACTTGGTGCAAAGCCTGAAGAAGCTTTATTTTGCACTGTTTCTGACTGAAGGCTGGCTCTCATTCACTGCCTTAGCCTTATTGAGGCTTCTCCCCAAGACTATAGCTTTTTCTGCTAGACAAGGCAAGAATAGGGTTGTAATTGCAACCATCTTTTCTATTTGTTCACCCGAAGAGAATGCACTTTTGGAGACTTCTCAATTTTTGGGAAGGTTAATGATTAAGCAGCTCTCAACTATAGCCAAAGCTTTTTTTCCACCCCAGATCTTCTGGCTGTTACTACTGTGTGCTTCCTGTAAACTGGGATTTGTTCTTTCCTGCACTTTAATTATAAAGCACTCCTGTTTAATACTGGCAGCCATGAACCCAAATTACGACACATTCACTGAGAATTATCCATTTATAATGACTAGGACAATATTTACCATCAGCATCAATATATCATATTAAATGATTATTTGAATAAACATTTACCTTATCGTTTGCATAGTCTAGATATATTTTCATTGTCCCTTGTTTTTAATACCACATCATATGCAATTTCACATAAAAAAAAATAAAAAAAAAAACAATTGATTTTTTAGACAGAATTTCAATCACCAGATTATTTTAGGCTTTAAGGAGAGTTATCTTAAAAAAAAAAAAAAAAAAAAAAAAAAAAAAGAGACCTGAAATGCAGGTATCTGTATTTTCAAAAAATGTGAAGGGCCATACAGAAAATCTGCTTAAGCTGGCCTTGCCTTATAAACAAATTAAACAAAAACTAAGAAAAACACAAAACCAGTAACCTTACAAATTGAAATCAAATATAGACTAGGGTGGAAGATGGGACATTGATTAAAAACAGCAACAACAGTGAAGAACTATAAAGAATGCTGTAATTAAACAATTTACCTGTACGCTTCTGACCGAGTTTTTATCTTCATCTGTGCGAAAGCATCCATCTTCCTATTTAAACAATCTTTCAGGAAAGAATGGAATATGTGTGTATCTAAGACCTGCACAAAGATAAACACGTGTTCATTCATTTTTATAAACACAATGACACTAATGGATGTGTGAACATGTATAGGTTTGAATATTTAATTGCTATACCTTCTTGTAAAATGGCTGGTCTGCTGGTTCCTGGGCCCTGAAAAACTCCTCACTGTTGAATACTCGATGCTCAAAGTTTAGGTGGTCATGAACCTCTCTAATAAATGTGGAAAATAGAAGCACTCAGAAATCTTTACAACAACAAATAAAAAAAATCTCTCTCTATCGGCAGGAAGCAGATGCCTGGAGACAGAGGAGGAAACCTGCCACAAGATTGCCAAATAATTAAACAAGTTAGAAGGATCCTTTCAGTAATTTCCACAAATGATCACTGCTGCATGGTCTGAGGTTTGGAAAGGAAATTATTACAGCTTTGCAAAACCTGACCTGAAGAGGTTGACTATGAGCTCGAGGCTGATATTTAGGATTTCTGAGTTGAGTTTGTGCTGCCATTTGCGCCTGCGGGTCCGCACATCAGTTACATCCATGCTGCTGCCATGCCCACACAGCTCCAGGTCATAGTGAATCTGCAGCCCCTCTACACTGCACACACACACATATACACACACACACACACACACACACACACCTTAATATTCTGTTCAGTATGATGCATGTTTAATCAGAAAGTCACAACAAAACATTATTGAATAGTCTCTCTGCATAAAATTACACCTGCAGTATGTACTTATGTACAACCCCAATTCCAAAAAAGTTGGTATGTTGGGCAAATTGTAAATAAAAACAGAATGCAGTGCTATGGAAATCTCAAACCCATATTTCATTCACAACAGAACATAGAAAACATTTCAAATGTTGAAAGTGAAACATTTTGTGGTTTCATGGAAAAATATTGCCTTATTTTACTTCGCATTCCAGTTAAAAAAAAAAAAAAAAAAAAAGTAGAAATAAGATTTTTTTCAATTAAAATAAGTCACAAAGATTCATTTATAAGTTTTATGTTCATGAAATATAATGTTGATTGACTGTTGAATGACAATTTGACACTTTCAAAATTAATTTATCCCAAATTCTTTTAAGAAAACTCGCAACCCAACAGTCAACATAGAACCAAGAATGGATTTATTTAATTTCATATTTATGGCTTTCTTTCTGTAAAATAAACAAAACAAAAAAAACCCTTTAGATGCAAAAGGCACATATACAGAATTGATGGTTACTTCTAGAGGTGTTATACAACTAGATGAGCACCTTTGGTGGCAGACCTCTGCATTTCTAGGTGTGCAAGTGTACTCAAACGGATATTCTTGAAGCAAATTAAAAGTATCTAACACTTACTATTTGGTTACATATCCCATATGCTGCACCTAGCCAGCGACCCATTGACGTCACCAAAATGTTTCTTTTATGAAGCTTTTCCAGGTTAGTGCGGCAGGAAAATAGTAATGAGAACAGCCTCTTACCGCCCCTTAAAACACTCTGCTGCAGCCACTGGCACATCTGGCAAGTCTGTAGTACCTGATGATGTCACTGTTCCATCATCAATATCGATCAGCATCAGGTCATCTGTCTCCTGGCCGGGAAAAAGGTGCAACGTCATCCTCAAATAGTCACATTTGTGTCATATTAATAATCTTTCCAAGACAAAGGCTTCCATATGTCTACATGTATGCACAGTATACACACACACTGTAGAAAAGGTCTTCATGATGGAGGGTTTTATGTTTTGCCAGTTTCTTTTGTCGCATTTGTTGTTTTTGTCTTATTAACTCCAAGTGACCGAGGAAAAAAAGAAAGGCTGAAGCTGATATAAAGCAACTGATAACAGGAAGAAACATGCTTTGCAGATGTTCTGCATTAAACGCAATAAAATATGGGAAAAAGTATGAGGTGTCATTCCTAATTAAATTAAAAAATAAATGAAAATTGTTGTGGTATAAGAGGAATAAAAAAAAACTTTTTTGGACATGCTGTTACAAGAAATAATTAATCTTTGGGGTTGCAAGAGTAACTTTGCTTCATGTCACAGTGGATTACTCCACCCCACTATGGATTATTTTCCTAGAACAGCACACCCTGAAGTGTTCTATTCTTTATTTGTTGCATTTCAGTACCAAGGTCAACCACACACTACAAGCGGATCCAAGTCTAATACGATTCTTCTTACCGCAGCCACATCCTCAAGGTACTGGACATGGCAGCCCATGAGGTAGGCAGTGGGAGCCATAAGGAAGTCCATCATCTGTCGAGAAAGGATAGGAACGTAAGGGTGCTGCCAGCGCAGGGGGTGGAGGAATAGCATAAAGCACTCAGCCATCAGTGTGAGCCTGGCCCAGTCCGAGGAGAACACCACAACACGCTGCTCCGTCAAGATACTGCAGATCACCTGCAGACATGTGCCGAGAACTTAGTTAGAGATTCCAGAAACAACAATTCAGCTAGTTTTTAACATTTTGGTAATTGTTAATGCATCAATAACTTCTATCAATCAGTCACCAGGCATGCATACAGAATATGTTACACACAATATAATTTTTAAAAAATCCCATTAACACTATATGTGATGACAGACCTGTAAGATCTGCTGGGGTCGAAAGCACAGAAAGGGTAGATGCAGGTCCAGATCAACAGCAGGACGGTCCACGTCTTCTTTGGGTGGAAGAATGATCAGCAGCGGTTTTAGGTTAAATGCCTGTAAAGAAAAATACTAAAGATGTATGGGTGGGTGTATGGAGAGAAATTGAGCCACTTTTTGCACCAAATGAAAATCTGTGTAAGGGTTCCACATGAAAAACTATTTAAATACCATTTAAAAGAAATTATTATTTTTTTTTTTCCAGATTGTAAAATCTTGATCCTTTAAAGATCTTTAAACACCCAAGATTCCAATTTCTAGCACTAACTGACTAAAAAGAGGGTTAAAAGTTTGAGTTTAAATAAGAGGCTTACAAAAAGACACATTTGCATTTTCTGCCTCTGTTAACAGCTAATAGGAGGTTCATTATGGTTGGTGGTTTATATTAATAAAAATGTTATTTAACCCCATTTCCTCCCACTACCCAATATTCCATCCATCCATCCATTATCTATAGCGCTTTATCCGTCTGGGTGGCGGGGAAGCTGGAGCCAATCCCAGCATC
>JAQQZR010000023.1:23790088-23801826 GCA_030068235.1 Notoglanidium macrostoma | reverse complement strand
TCGCATTCACACCTATGGGCAATTTAGAGTAGCCAGTTGACCTAATCTGCATGTCTTTGGACTGTGGGAGGAATGATGATCCCGTCAGAATGATGCTGCCACCACCATGCTTCACTGTGGGAATGGTGTTCTCAGGTTGATGGGAAGCCTTGGCTTCCCGGTCTGCGAGTTTCCCTGGTCAGGGTTGTAGTCGGGAGTGAATACTTTTTCAGGGCACTGTAGACAGTGAGAAGCTGACATTCTTCAGGAGAAGACAGCAATGGTACATAATAATGCATTTTGGATTTGAAGGCTTTCAGCCCACACCAATATTATTGACACTCTCCAACAGAAGTACAAATGCGATTGCAGACATCATCATTCACTACACCATCATTTGCTGGCTGTGCGTATGTGTGTGACCTTGGTATTGAGTTTGTCTTGCTATAGCATCTTGCTTTTCTGGTTCACATCGCCATCTATGATCGGACCAATCACAGTAATGCCAACTCAACTTAACAGATGAGTCAGTGGAAACATTAGTGACTATAGAGTGAATATAGAAAGGAGGAAAGTTTTCTTGTAACGGCTCCAGTGGTAATGGCGTTAAGATCTACAAAGAGAATCACCGAGTCTGTACGTTTGGGAGTATAGATACTTCACTAGACACAAAAGCTACGTTCTTTGCAACAGCCATCTTAGTCATCGGATTTTACTCGTGTTAAAAACCTGTGGTCTGAATTGAACAGTTTGACACACTAAAGTGGTAAGAATATAAAGGAACTTGAAATGTTCTGCATGGAGGAATGTTCAAAATCTTCTGCATGTTTTCCCAACCTGATGCGTCATCACTGAAAGAGACTCAGCACCATTAATAATTTTAAAACCAGAATCATCAGAATTCTTTAAGTTGTACCTTAAAATAGCACTTGCAAGCGCCATTCATTTTCATGCGACGTGACAATAATTCTGGAGTTCACTGGCCTTACGCTCACACTGAACTTAACTGTAAATATTACTAGTCAATATAAAGAAATGAGCGGTTTTCTAACCGGGCCGTGTAGACAAATTCCACCAGCAGCTCGATGATCTCAGGCTCTGCACCGCCGAGCTCCACTTCATGGTTTGTGGCCTCCATCATGTTGGCTGTGGCAAAGACAGAAATGTCATCATTTATTTTTTTGGCTTATCACTTAAATAAATTAAACTGTCCTGCTGGATTCATACACATCACTCTAATAGGTGGTGACACATCACAACGCTAATAAATAGATTTCATTTACGTTACGACACAAAAACACAAGCTCTTACTGGTAAACATGAGGTTGAAGAAGTGGCTCGCGGCAGCCAGGACCACTCTGTGTGCGAGGATGTGTTTCCCCTGTACGACCAGTATAACATCACACAAGATGCCCTAAACAGCAAAGAAGACATCATGCTTTTAGTCTTATCTTTCAGTTAAACAGATTCATCTTTAAAGCTGTACCGACTCCTCTATTTCCATTACACTGCAATATGACTTACAATCCACTGTACGTTTTAGGAGCTAATAGTGAGATGTCTGCCGATTTGTTTTTCTGTCTATTAGTCCATCTCTCTATCCACCTCTAGATAGATAGATAGATAGACAGACAAATCAGATGGACAGATAGACAGACAAAGCACTATTACAGAATACAGCAGGATTAGATTATATAATAAGATTGATGGGTGAAAATCTCATTTCACAGAAGAAAAAAAAATTGAACAATTGTGTATCTTTTTATCCATCTGTCCATCTTTCTGTCTGGTTACCTCTCAATGTATGTCTACCTGTCTATCTATTTGTCTGTCTCTCCATCTTTCTATCTAGCTATCTAATTGTGGTGTGTAAATTCTGAATAACTGTAGATGGATAGATAGATAGACTGATGACTGATAAAGATCTAGATGGATAGATGGATAAATAGATAGATAGAGCTGTAAATGATTAAAGCACTGATTTAGAGAAAGACAAGGTAAATCTGCCTATAAAAGACATTTCATCCTACCTGTTTCCTCAAGTTATTCATCATTCCCATTATACTAGACAGCAATCTATATTCCTCCTTGGATGCAATTTTCTTCTCGCTTTTCTTCTTAGAGCCTGAAGGTTTCTCGCAGGACGAGGAGGCCATCCTGTCCATCTCCTATAAACACTAGAATAAACGTGGATTAAACACCATTACATTAGCACACCGAGTCAGGAGGAGGAGAAGCCCGAAACAACAGCACAACACAGTACTCCCAACCTGTTTGTCAAAATAAAAGTCCCGTTCCACAAAGGAGGTTAAATTTGAAGGCTACTTTGTATTAGCTAAATAACATGCATGCTTTCCCAAACGGGAAAAGTTTTCCCAACAGTCGAAAGTCGAAATGTACAAGCCAGCCTGGTCCGTGCAGCTACGGAGAGCAAAAGATTACTGCAATTCATTTGAAAGACGACAGGGGGCGACATACATGAGCTTGAATTGAGTTCCAGTTATAATATGTAATCAATTCTTTCAGTCGTTCATCTTCATGACCTGGGAACACTAGGTCAGAGGTTGGCATACACCCTGCCTAGAATGCCAGCCCATTGCAGGGCACCATGCACACACATTCATACTCAGTCAAACTAATTTAGGGTCAATCTACCTTCTGGTATGTTTTTGGAAAATGGAAAACTCTGCAAGACAGTAACCCAAACTTAGGATCACATCGTGGACCCTGGAGCTGTGAGGCAGCAACAATATCCACTTCAATAGCATGCCATCTTTTACACTACTATGCACTACCCATCCAACATCTATCTATCTATCTATCTATCTATCTATCTATCTATCTATCTATCTATCTATCTATCTATCTATCTATCTATTACAAAAGTATTAAAAAAGGTACAAGAAATGCATCATTCTCATCTAATTTTTATTAAGACACTCAAGTAGTTTTAATTCTTTGTACAAACACTCTCTAAGGCCTTCTGTTCATGTTGAATATTCCATGGAATGTCCTTTAGCTGAAAATAAATAAACAAATGACTAATCCAAAAGAATTCAAAGTGGAAGATTTCTGCATCCAAAAATTCTCTTGAGGAACTTTTTGGAAAAAGGTTACTGCATTACTGCATTACTGCGTCCACAAAGTAAATTTTACTGGTTGTATTAGTATGTGATGTGCACTAGATGTCAGTGTTTCCTATGATCAGTGTCAGGTTGATGACGCGTGGGCTTTGTGTAGATAATGGCCTTGAAAATACACCGTCTATGCTCATAATACCTTTTAATTTACTAACATTTATAGATTATTTTGAAGGAAAAAAAAACACATGAAAAATGTTAATAGGAGAAAGTGAGCATAAGACTAATCTAAAGCCTGTCTAACATCTTGATGCCATATGGCATCTCTTGTATTGTTTTGAATCTTCCATGCCAGTTGATGTGAATATATAAGTCATGATGGCTGTCTAGTCAGTTTCTATTAGCTCAGGAGGTTAAAGATCTCCTGTAGTCAAGCATGTGGCAGGTTGACACCTGGTCTCAACTGTGTTCAGCTTAATCACTCCAACTTGAAGGCAGGCCTGTGTCCATTAGGAGCACCAGCCAGGAGATGTCCCTCTGGACGTCCAGGTATCCAGGCAAAGACTGAGAGAGAGACAGAGAGAGAGAGAGAGGGAACACGCATTAGAGGGAGTGGTCTAATAACAGTGTTGTCCTCACTACCTTCATTTTCATGCCAATTTGTCAGCATTTAGCAGAGCGCATTAAAATTTCCACAAGACTGCACATATGGTCAAATTTGTACACCTTTATTTTAAGCAGTTCATATTAACATAAACAACAGGAATACGTCTGTCTAAAGTCATGAAGAACTTGGCCAAGAAAGAGTATGCTACTTGACCATTGTGGTGTAGGGCAGGTTGGGGTGTGGTTTAACATGGGTTTGCACCGGGATGGTGTTTACGGAAGAGCTAGAAGAATAATAGCCCTGCTGTTTTACAGATACAGTATTCAGTGAGCTGAGCAGAAAGTGCTGAGCAAGCTGCAAACTGAGTCCTTATTTCTATTTTTTACTAAGACCTTTACATTATTTTCTGAGTTCCATGTCAAGGGCATGTGCACAGATAGAGAAGCTGTGTTCTATGAAGGGTGTGCTGACAAGATTGTTACAACAATATTGAATAAGCCACTCATCTTTATGAAATCCTCTATTATTTGCTGAGTTAAATGTGCAGTTTTTCATTTTAAAGATTGTTTATAGCGCTATCATATAAAAGTTACATAAACTGTACTTTGCACTATGGCATCTATGTTTTTGTTTTTGCAGTTTCCAGCCCTGAAGTTAGCTACAGCCTCAGCTCTTATTTTTTTTCATAAAAAGGTAACTTATGAAACATGAGTTGCTTCAGCAGAGGTCTCTAAAAATTATTACCTGCTCCTTTAATAACTGGATTCTTTGAATATGTTTATTTTGGTTGTTGTTGACAACAAAAAATTATTAACAATAACTTGGCGACCAGTACATGGTTTACCCCGCCTTGCGCCCAAAGTTGGCTGGGATTCGACATGGATAAATCGATATGGAAAATGAGCGAGAGATGAGATCTTACTTCAGTGGATAATCTCACCTGGACACTGTAGATTTGAACCTAAGAACTGCTGCTGTAATCATACAGACTGTCCTGTGCTCATCCCAATATTCACAATCTGCACATACTGAACACCCTTTAAACACCTTCTTACAGTTGTAGAAGAATTTATAATCCCACTATCCGGTGTCACAGAAGAGGACAGGTTCCAGTTTTGCGTATGTTTCCTTTCAAGTTTTCTTCCTCATGTTATCTCAGGGAGTTTTATCTCACCACTGTCACCTCTAACATGTTCATGAATCATCTAAATATAAACCTAGATCTGGATTTCCATAAAACCGCTTTTAGTACAACGCCCACTGTTAAAAGTGCTATACAAATAATATTGAATTAAATTGAACAGGGCTGGTAGCATATCTTTAAGAGGTATTTTTGTATCTTCAGGCAATTTTCTTTTCTGTCTGACGTGCCTGGCACCAAGTGGTTGCTGTGCTTAAAAGTTGTTTTCTACCTTTTTCTTTCAAGCTGAAAATGAACCTTGAAATAGGCCTTATTACACTAATTGCCACATCAGCACAGACCTCATCGATGAGATATTTATACATCCTGTGTAATTCACACAGACTTACTGAACTCTATATCGCTCATGTTTAAATTATCACTGTAGTATTCCTAGAGCATTTGGTCAATAAGCTAGAGCTAAGAGCTAAAGGGCAATTATGCATTTAATACGGTAATATGTCTTGACCAGTTCATGATCTGGTCATTAATTTTTCACCAAGAACAGATCAGATATTTATTGAATATTTGCTGGTGCCATGCCTTTGTGTGCTCTTTGCCAACCCAAGTCTAAAAACCCAGACATACCAATATCTGAGTGCTTTTATAATGTGATTTACTGTGAGCTTTATAATCTTTAACCAATGACTGTAAAAAACAAAACAAAAAAACATGGCGTGCAACCACAGGTCTAGTGCCCCTGCTGGCTGGCTACAGTATAATGTCGAGCACCGCCCATCCCCATGTGTTTCAATGACAAAACAGTCTATTTTCCATGTCACTTTTCACGTCTAAACTGTCTTTCCTCCTAGGATTTCTAATTTGAATGGTTAGTTTTCCCTATGTTGATATTTTTTTATTGTCCCACAGAAATTAGTTTCAAAAATTTTATTTTCATGTAAGGCATGGATACACTTGGGAATGAAGAGATTGACATACTTTCTATGATATACTGGACCTTGGTATTGGGAGAAGGGCGTGGGCCTACCAAATGAATTCAAATAGATTCAAATGGCTGCATTTCTAGAAAATGGAAGGGCATGGAGCTATGTCATGCATGTTTTTTACAGTCGTTGTCCCAATCCTATTATCCAGTGTCATCCAGGAGAGGACAGCTTCCCTTATGAGGCTGTTTTCTCTCAGGGTTTCTTCCTCATGTCGTTTCAGGGAGTGCTTTCTTGGCATCTTCGTCTCTGGCTTCTCTCATTAGGGGTGTAAACCCAGATTCCTGTGAAAATGTCTGTTGCTAAAATTGAATTAAACTGAACTGAAGTGGATTAAATAGCAAGAATCAGAGTGGGATTGTTTCCTAAACTGAGTCAAGGCAATCTAGAAAGGCCGTGTCTTTCTGTTTCCTAATGAGGGGATGTAGGCTGTCAGGGGTCCTCTAATTAATGCTCTCCAAATTTGCTTGTTATGCCAATTTGGAGGAACTGGAATCATTACACACACCCTTTTACCCGAATTACGCATGTTTCTTAGAGCTCTAATTTGGTTGGTGATGTACATGTAGTCTCCTCACACACATGTACATGAAAGTTCTTTCCTCTTCCTGCTTCATGCAGCTGCTGTTATGATATGGTAATAGCCAATGACAAGGGAACGTCAAGGAAAGCTTTGATTTACCTTCATTTCCAGGTGTAATTCGTGTGGAAAAGGCTGGTGAGTTCAACAGTTTTGAATATAATTTAATAGTGGTAGGCGTACAAATGAGTGCAAAAGTGTCCTCGGTTTTTATGGTTGAAAAAAAGGAAAACATACATGCAGTTTTATTTACTACAATAAAAGAGTCTAAGAAGTCAAAAAATGAAATGTGGGTTTATCCTATAACAGGAAGACAAATTTGAATGAAACTGTGTGATGTTTATAATTGAAGCATCAAGAAGAATGAGTACATGTTGAGTTTTTAACAGATATGTGAGAAGGGTTTTTTTGTAGTATGAAGTATGAAGTATGAAGATGTGTTTATTGATAGATACTTCAAAGCACTTCTGTAAGTCGCTCTGGATATGGGAATCTGCCAAATGCCATAAATGTAATTGTAAATGTTGGTACTTTTGGTATCTGCAAAGATAATTTAGGGGTAAGGAGTCAGTTTAGAATGGTAAAAAAAGTCAGTCTGCCTAAATTAGTCTAAACCTTGCTAGAATGAATGGATAGTTAGGTACAGTAAATGGTTGCAGTGAAATGCACATAAGCCTAATTCATTCAGTTTGTAATCAGATACCAGCTGACAAAATGTTCAGACCAGTAACCAGAAATAGTTAAAATGCTAGAACGTTACTTTTTATTAAAAAAAAAATACACAGAACAGAAGCATATTTTAGTCAGAGATGGATTTATTAGAAGATTTCACCATGGGACATACCCAGGCCTCCACATATATTATACATGAATGTAATGATTATTTCACACTGCCTAGTGTAGTTAAAAGACTAGCATAGAGGTAAGAATTGATAAGACAAAAGTTTCATAAAGCTGGACCATCATCTGCTAACTGGGACAGATATAATAGTCTCAAATGTGCCACAATGGGTTTATTCTTGACATCATTCCCAATCTGAGAATCCCCGAGTTGAATCTTGTCCTCCTCTGGGATATCTGAAATGGGTAAGAGAGAGAGAGAGAGAGAGAGAGAGTCAAAATATGTCCAGAGATATAACACCTTCTATTAACTTTGATTGTAACACCTATACACGTTTTCTTATTTTATGTGTGCATTTAAATTCAAGCTATTTTAAGATTCATTTTAATATGTGATCAGGAGCAGGCGATAAAAAATAGCCCTATGAATAAACTGTAGCTCATTTACAATTATGTATCAGTTGTTTCAGACTGTTACATTAGAAAGACCATCTCTTCAAACACAGGATAAAAGCACAGATACAGTGTGCTGATGAATGTATTTGCATTTGGGTGCTGTTACAGATCTTTCCCTTGCCTGAGTGAGTGCTAATGTATTCTGAAAATGGAAAAAAGGGGGAAAAAAATATCGCACCTTTTCAGTGCCAAAATGCTTATCGGTTCACATGGTCTCTCAAAAAGGGATGTGGAGATCTCTCATCGCATCATGTGCTGGCTGATTGGGAAAACACACACACATACACACACACACACACACACACACACACACACACGTACATACAGAGCACACTTTTTCGAGTCGTCATCTGCTATTTTTCACTGCGGTTTGTGCTTTCAAAAGGCTTCATTAGCTCCTGTAAATTCAAATAACACGGCAGCGCATCACATCAAAAGATGACACACAGCGCAGGATGCAATTATCCCATCATACCACAGACGTCTTCATACACATACACAAACATACACTTAGATCAAAAACAACCACCAAACGACCAAAAGACAAAGGTTTAGAAATATAGAGTGTCTAAAAATATCCAAAATTCTAAAAATCTGTTTTTTTTTTTTTTACATTTGACATGTGATTGCTTGATGTTGTTTTTGATCTGTGTGTGCGTTTGAGCATGTGTCTATGGTAAGGTCTATGGCATGGCAAGGCATTTGTACTATTTGTACTAATCTGTACTACAATAGATTGGTACATAAACTAGGGACAATGAATATAACCATTTGACCCTACTCTGGGAGATCTTATAATAGTCTATGTATTGATGTAGTACTGATAATCTGAGGCTGTAATGTCTATTGCTGTTTTTTTTTCACTATTCTGTATTACTATTACATACAGGTATATGGTTAAGCAATGCATTAATCATATTGTGCTAATGTAAAAGATATCATTGCTGAAATTTCCTTGTTGCCAGTTAACTACCTAGTTGTCTGACCTTTGGTATATACATGCCTTTTTTGTTGCTTCAGCCATCTGTGAATAGCTTGATAATGAAACTCTTATATAATAATGTGGTGCAAACTAACACACACTCATCTAAAACCATACAGGCAACTGGATTGGTGATTTGTGCATCTTTTTTAAAGTTCATAATGTTCTACTGGGTTCATGGTGTGTTTCCTCCAAATACCAAACATAGGAAACTGTAATAAATTTACAGTTCTGTCATCTGTCACACTTTTTTGTGTAATTTGTACTTCGATTGGACGATGCATTCTTAGCGTATTTCCTCCAAATGGACTTTTTTTTTTTGATTGAGTAAATAATCCACCTTCATGCTCGTTACACATTTGTAACAGTATGGGTCCGTGTTTCTTGGTAGAGGTAGCATGACGAAGACGAAAGTTACAAACGCACAGCCACACTGGTACTCGGACTTCCATGATTTTCACTGTTTATTATTAACATAAATTACTCACCCTTACCAAGCCTGGTTGTATGGCTCCTATTTACATAATCATACATGAAGTAAACAGAAGCCACGCATTACCTAAATGTTACCATTAGTCAAGATGCAAAAAAAAGAAAGGAAAAATAGCTCAGCAATGAGCATTCGTCTGTAGCATGTACGCTGCTGAATTAACTTAATTAAGTGTCTGATCACGCTGCGTCTTTTGCACATTGGTGCACAATATGTCTAAAAGGCACATGTCATAACTTAGACTGTTACACCTTCAACTGCATTTCACGAGCACTTTCTCAGCTGATGTATCTGAAACATGTCAGTACAAATGAAGATCAACTCTAGAGCTTGTTTCACTTTGTGTAATCACCTGACATAACTTTAACTGATGAATCTACATTTTGGGCTAGAAAGAAATCAGCTCCAACCTCATTTCATTCTGTAGTTTTCATATGTAAGTAAATAATTTGATATGAATCCCCAAGACGTAAATCGTACATTTATGTCTTTTCATCAAATGAAGGAAGCTTAGTCCTGCTAGCGCAGACTAGCCAAGATGCATTTTGCATTATATGATTGTTTGTGATTTTTACAGTGTGCGTGTGCACACCACTGAAATGTTTAGCACAGTGAATCTCTGAGGACTGTCCCTGACCTCCTATGACACTGCATATTCTCAACCCATTCATACATAGCAAGCCTTTGTGCTAATATTGATTCCCATCTGTAGGAGTTTTTGTTTTTCATCCACACTTTAGAGGTCTCCCATTATTTCATTAGATTCATCTCCCTTGGGTCTGGGACGCATCTCTCTGTGCAGTACCCTTTGATTCAGCCTCATGTGGATTGTCTGTGAAGGCCAGGAAAATGGCAGCAAAAGCCACATTTCTTTGTGGACATACAGTATAATATCCCAGTTGGCTCTATGGCTGGACCTTTTAAGTGACGCAATGGAGGAGTCGTGCAGATCCTACAGGAAGGAAGGCCTTTACATGCAGAGAAAGCAGGGAGCAGAGCAAAGCCTCATATTGTGACTCACTGCTAGAGGTTTTTGTAATTTTCCAAGATCCAGATACTGTAATTAAGCCTCTGAGCAACCAGTTTTCTTCTGCGATTTTTTAACATTCGGAAACATCCACAAAAACATAATTCAACAACTAAACACTAAAATATCTAGAAACGGGCTGAGTTAATGAAACTCTCAGTCTTTCCAACAGCAAGGCAGGTTGATAACTTTGCTGTTTGAAAAAGGAAATGGTGTAAAAAGGTGGATTTATTGAAGCCTGGGGATCTACCTAATTAACTACAATCCAATTTAAAGCACTATATCCTCTGGTGCCTATAAAGTCTTCCAAAACTCTTTCTCATTTTTAAGGTCATCGCTTAATAACATCCTTTTGGACTCAGCTTGTGTTTAGAGCTCTGAAAACTAATTAGGATTCACGCTTCATGATCTTCCCTGTCATCCCTGTATCTCCTTAAAGGCAGCACATATGGAAATATTGGAAAGTCTACAATCCACCATAAAGCAAAGTGAAATAGAACTGAAATTTGTACGAAACAAATACGGAAAGAAAGGAAGTAATAGAAAAAAAAGATCTGATAATGATTATTAATACAGGTAGCCTAATCAAGCATGACCCGTTTTCTCTGTTCTCCAGCAAATATTGGCCTCTCACTATTTTACCAAGCTTACCTTAAGGGACAGCGGAGGAAGAATAACAAAGACACTGACACCAATCTGTCTTTTATAAGACACACAGGACTCAGTGGGAGGAAATTAATTTACGAGGCTTCTTTGCAATAGTGGGGCAACAAAGACATGCTTTATCCCTCACATTAAAAGATGCTCTGAGATTTTCTGCAAGCTCTGTGCTTCCACACATGGCCCACCAGACACCTCTCCTGCTCCTTGCCAGCCTGCCTGGCTTGGCTCATCGAGTCGTGAAAAGCTCCTCGCTAACAAGCTGCCATTTGCACATGAAAGCAAACAGAAGGCTTTCTCTCTACAAACAGCTCGCCCTGATCCAAATTTCTCAGCCTCTCAGAGGGTCCCCCAAATCTGCAGTCGAGCTAATGATCGGCAGCATTGAAACAAGCTAAAAATAGGTTTAAATGAAAGGCTTTGAGGGAAAAAAAGAATAAAGATGGATTTCTCCCTGATGTAATATGCAAAAACTGTACGTTGCTGGGTGTCCGAGTCGCTGCCAGGAGGACAAAACCTCCACAGCAATGTTTCATCTTCATAGTTAATTTACAGAAATGGTGTAGAAATGCTCTTCATGGTGCGTGTCTTGCCCTCTCAATACAGTGACGTACGACATCATGTTTAGTTTAATTAGTTGACCTGGATTTTAAATCATTTAATCATATTGTTGTGTTGAAACCCAATTCACTTCATTTACATACTACCAAAATATTACAGTAATTGAGTTGCTATGCGCTAGTTAATTTATTTAAATATACCTCATTACAGTTTCTCTTGGCTTAAAGCAGTCAACACTTTAAGTCTTGCTTACACATGAAATCAAACTCTCAAGCAGCTATCAGACATAAAAAAGAATACTGACCTTTCCCAGAGCTGTTTATCTTTAAAATCTGTTTAAAGCTTGTCTTAA
>JAQQZR010000023.1:23762585-23777689 GCA_030068235.1 Notoglanidium macrostoma | reverse complement strand
TTTTGCCATTTCTTCTATAACAGCAGCTCTTACAGCAAATCAGATTTATATTTACATTAATGAACTTTTAATATATATATATATATTTAAATATATTTAATATATTTATATATCTTGTTTATTAAGCATTTTTGGAAGGAGTTTCCAGTGTCAGCACTTTATAACAGTCAGAGGCAAGGCTGTAACTTTAAGTTTTCCGACAAGGCTTCAATCATTGTTGTTTCATTGTGACGCAACAAGACGCATTTTGTTTTGACTTATTAACATGAAAAATGAGAAAAGAGCAGAGGTTGGTGAGGAACTACTGTTTATAGCTACTATTATGTTACTATTATGTAGAACTTGTATCATGGACAAGCCACAACATTAAATGTAGCTATAAACATGTAAAAAGTAAAGTCATTCTTTAATAAATAAACCAGTTAGCAAATTGCTGTGGTATAAGAGCAATAAACCCTTTGGGCCGTGTTGTTATAGGAATATAGTCAACTTTAGGGTGTTACCAGTAACTTCTCTTCTTGTCAGGGTACATCACAGTACCATTTCATTGATTATTTTCCTACAACAGCACACCCTGTCATGTTTTATCCCTTATGTAACACTTTTTTTGAAGGCCTGTGCCCTTTTACTTTGGGAATTATTCAAATTTCAAGGCATGCTCCAATGAGGAGCTGTTTGATGTCTCATTTCATTTGCAAAAATTTATAAAAACCCACGAG
This sequence comes from Notoglanidium macrostoma, assembly GCA_030068235.1. NCBI lineage: Eukaryota > Metazoa > Chordata > Actinopteri > Siluriformes > Auchenoglanididae > Notoglanidium > Notoglanidium macrostoma. The sequence continues at coordinate 23,776,970 of JAQQZR010000023.1, read as the reverse complement.
AACACTTTCCAGGAGAACGGCTCTTAATTACTGCCATAAATCTGAAGCATAAACAGCCATCAAGGCAGAGATAACAAGCAAAGTGCTGAATCGTGGGCCTTTATCAAGCTCACTCTTTCACTCTTTATGTAAAGAGGCTGTAATTGCATAAGCATATGCACATAAGTAACTATAGAGCATAAAGGTTTTCCATATTTAAACATGACTTGAATAGACTCCACAAGTTAGTTTCTGACAGTTTATATTAGAACTTAATTTCTGGTTCCTGCAGTCATTTCTTTTGTAAAGCCTATTGCCTTTTGGTAGGCCAGAAATATGTTCTGCATATCTGTAGACTGTAATTTGTCCTTTTTTGGACAATGACCACGAGGTACGATGGGGTGCTGCATGATCAGGATTAAAAATAGATCCTATCTGAAGTGTAATTTTAGGGTAATTTATTATTCAGAGCTAGTCGAAACTCTATTAATATGCAACCAAGCTTCAAATAGCGAGCCATCAACATCAGTGAGACAGCAGCATTCATGTAGTCCCGTATTGATGCTTTTAGTGAACCATTGACAATTCAGCTCTCGTCTCACTTCAAACACAATTCGGTCCTGACTGCCCCCTCATCAGCATTCACTCCATGGTTTATTCATGATCTTTTATTATGCATTTGAGGACCACTATTGCTGCCGAATGCAAATTTAAACACGTTTTCCTGACGAGATTGGTTTATAAAAATAAAAACACTCTGTCATATGAGAATGACCATTACACAGTGTATGTGTGCCACGCGGCTTTATAAACACATTCTGCCAGAACAGTATTTGTAGGGTCATCCAGCGGCTCTCAGGCTGCACAAGTGTACTAAATAATTCATATTAATGTAAAATATCAAGGTAAGTCAATAACAAGATCAGTGTCATTATGAACTTATGCATTTATGAACACAGTACAAGATGAATGGAGACCGTTTTCCCCCAAGCCAGAGTCTTTTTTATTATTTCATTTTCTCCTCTACATGCACTTCTAATGTGATGTACCATCAGTGGTATTCAGTGTTCAGGTCTTCAAAGTCAGTCACTATTCTAAAACAGAAGACAGGTTGATGTTTACCAGGTAGAAAAATTATACTGGGAAAATGAAAGTGTAAAACAGGAATGGGAAAAAAACAAAACAAAACAAAAAAAAAATCACACTGCGATCCATTCTTTCTTCCTCCGTCATCTGACGGAAACGAAGGCGAAGCCATTAACTTCACATGTCACTCTTCGATTTTTCTTCGGCTTCTCTCTTGAAATCTTGTAGTGTTTGTGTAGAAAACATTTGGAAAGAAGAAAGTGTCCCTAAGGCCAGGCATGCATGAATCAGCTGAGTTTAAATCAGGAATGACAGAATGTATGGCTGACGGTCGAACGGGATATTGAAAGACGAGTTATTTCAGGCACTTATAAAAATCTCCCGAGTCCTTGGCTACACCGTGCTTCATTGTGGATTATGCATTTAACGGCGGTTCCTGTCACTCTTAAGCACTAGCACTACATGGTATGTGTGATGTGTGTGTATAGGTGGAACTTCTTCTGCAAGACAAGGCAACAGACATTCAACAACAATGCTTTAAAGGGATCTCCATCTGCCATTATCTTTATGCCAGTGTTAACTCTAAAACTCTAAACACACAGTATAGAACTGTAAACAATCAGAAACAGATTTTTATTGAAATGATTATGCTTAAAGCACCTCATAGCTAAAACTCTCAGAAAAACAGTACTTTTCTTTGTTGGTGGGGTGGAACCATCAAGGGTACATCTTTTGTACTTTTAATAGGTATCTTTCACCTGGTAATGTGGATATAATATACCTTTAAAATAATTTAAGCTACATAAACGGACCGTAATTAGGTTTTCGAATAAAACTTTAAAGGTACACTACATGCAGTTTTCTAGGTAAAAGTTACTTACTAAGGTAACACCCACTTAACTCTACAAGCGTCACTGCGCAATTCAGATGTTTTGTTCCGCTCGGATCTGTCTCTCTTGACGGTTGACATTTGGTTCAGATTCATAATCGCATAGCTGTCTTTAAACACACAATTTTCTATGATTCACACGCATTCGCTAAGAACAAAGTCATACTTGTGACACAACCCATCATAATAGAAGCAACAAACGAACGTGCCAATAGCCCAAACCTGTGTGAATTTGCTCTGGAGGTCAGCAAACAGCTTGGCAGCTGCACATTATTAGGACGAGAAGGCGAATAAAAAAGGCAGATGGCTAGCTTTTGCTATTTTTGCAGCTATTTCTGGCACTGCTGTGCTGAGCGATGTGTGGGTACGGGACAAGAGCCAGCACTGATGGGACCGCACTGTGGAGGGATTCACAGAGTATTTATATGGGAGAGTGTTTCTTTGGCACTGTAGCCACATTCAGTTTTGGCTGCGCTTTGCCATTTCTTAGGCAATTGTTTCAAATCTACTTGCTGTCAGTACCAATCAGTTCATTTCCCTAAATATCCTTAAATATATCACCAATTTCTTCACCTTTCCACTGAATAAAATTACTTCCGTCACTAAACGTCAACGACAGGAGCCAAAGAATGTGCATTAAGAAAAAGCAACATGTATTCCAATCTGATCATTCTCATTCATGTTGCACAGCCATATAAACGGATAGGTGTCTGATCTAGGACTACATACTGTACGAGTGTGAGTCTGATTTAAAAACATCAAATTTAAGTTTCAATCAAATCTGTTTCACATGAAAGCAGAAAATCGGTTTGCGTCACTTCAACCTGGTAATGTGAACGTAGATTAACAAAATTAACAAAAGATGTACCTTGGACAGTGCCACCAAAGCGACCAGGAAAGGTACCGTCGAGTCTGCTTATTTTCTGAGAGTGAAGAAAAGAGGGAACTGACTTGTGAAGCTTTTTAATTCATCCTGATGGCATTCATTCTACAGTATACCTATTATCTCAGTTTTGTATCATTTGTTTCATCCTGTTTTGCTGGACCGTTGAGGTGGCAGTAAGTCCGGCCCATCAGGAGACTGACAGCTGCAATTAGCTGTTCACATTTGGCTGGTTCAATTACTGTACGCACATGATGATGTTACAGAGACTGACCAAACTGCCCTCATCGTTCCTCTTATGACATGCCATAATTACTATGCAGGTCTCACCTCCGGAACGGGGAAGCAGTATGGAAATTGGTGTCTGAGCCGGAGGTTTCGTTTTTGCATTTAATTTCACGGAAACACATTACTCATTCCAGCTGCTTTGTTCATAATATTGATGGCTAATATGAAGTTGATGATGGCTGTTGTATACATGAGGGATATTAGAGACACCAATAATGAGCCTGACTGCCAGCCTGTGAAGACCCAAGACAAAAAATATTGACTCTGTGTCACTGCTAAGGCTCGCTTGAGCACAAAGAAATCAACATTGACACTCTAGGATTACACTGTTCAACAAGCACAGATTAACAACAGTGAGGTAATGGAGATTACGTAAACATGACCTTTTTCAGAAGGTTGGAAGAAACGTCCAATTTCAGTTTCCGAAGCACTGTGCCCTTTCTTCTTTGATTATCAATTAGCTAATAAAGTCTATGGAGTTTAAAGGGAATCAAATGTTTTTTCATGCATTTTTTAAACACCACATCCTGAACAATATCATGTTTATCCATCTGTTAGAAGAGGCCACTTAATAAGTTTTCTATTAAACTTGAAAACAAAACACTTTTGGGGTTTTAAAAGTCATCTCGACATTTAAACCTGAGATCGGAATACCAAAATACCTGTACTGGTCATAAAGGTGTTTAACAACTGTTTATAGATGTGGGTAGATTATTATATGGACTATTGATTGCATTTTACCAGCTGGAACATAAAACTACACGTTCCAATGTCTGAAGCAGGACATTTACACCATCTCCTCTTTAAAGAGCTAGTGATTGTTATACTAATGCCACTTTTGAAGTTAAAATCTCTTGTGGACACAGGAAGAGTTAGGAAAAGTATTACAAATCTGACCTAAATACTTTGTAACAGTAATGCACAACTGGAAAAAGAGAAGACACATGTTAAGTATTAGACTACATCTATGGTTGGTGTCTTAGCTTGAATAAGATTGAATTGCTCTCCGGGAATCAGAAATTTCGCCCCTATTTTTTTCTCCACCCACTTAGTCAAGGCCTTATTGGCGTAAACAATGACGTCACATCACGGTGCTGATGTCTTCTGGTTCATCCGGCTTCCTGGGTTTGCTCGGTAGAGACTTGAGGTACTCCAGGTGGCGCCGTGCATCCTCCTGGTTCTGCCTGACGTAATAGACGACATAGGAGATGACCATGGCAAACCAGCCGAACATGGTCACCAGCATGGCGTAGTCGGTGGTGCGCCTGGCCAGGTTGCACAAATCAGCGTCCACTGCCAGGAATGGACGTCCCTCCTGGTCCCTCAGCTCAGAACTGCGGCACAGGACGCGCGCTGCCGCTTCATGATTGTGCGCCATGCCGCCGAGTGCCTGCTGCAACGCACAGTCGCAGTGCCACGGGTTGTCATGCACCAGTACACGCGCCTTCAGCCGTGCGAATGCATCCTTGTGCACGCTCACAATGCGATTGTGTGACAAGTCGAGAATCTCCAGAGAGGCCTCCAGGCCAACAAATGCACTCTCGCCTAGCGTCTCCACTGAGTTATGGGACAGGTTGAGCCTGCGTAACATCCTCAGGTCCTGGAAGGCGCGCTCAGGCACAGCATGGATTTGGTTGTGATCCAGTTGGAGGAGCACCGTATCTGCAGGCAGGTCTGACGGGATCTCCTTGAGCTCTGCCAGGCTGCAGGTGACGTTGAGGCCGTAGGGCGGGTACTCAGCCCGCTGACACACACACCCTTTGGGGCACATGCTAGCCGATGGGAAGCAGAGGGCCATGAGCACCAGGCTCTGCATCAGGAGGCACATGGGGATGGAGCGCGAGAGCCACAGGTCCAGCGGAGTCATGCTGGACGCACGTCAGCATAATCCCGCCGCTGCCAGCTAGCCGGACCAATCATTCCAGCCCCATAGTGGCCCGAGCCGTCATGCCGAGCCACGGCACTCTCATTCTCCACTCAGGCCTGCGTATGTGAAAGAAATCACACTTCAACATATATGCATTGGAAGTGCGGTGAATTCTTAAGGAATTTTCATTAATTACTTTGCATTCACGCAGGAAGCAATTTTTAGCTACATGTTAAATGCTGGCAGTGGTTTCTATGGTTGCTATGCTATGGTTTTCCTGTTGAGCCTGGCTAGGGTAATATGGTCAGCCAAGCTAGCTAAAGAACATATGCAGCGCCATCCATTTAACCACAAATCGGATGTGTTTATGCAAAGAAATGAGATATTTGTTCATTTTCCCCACAAAATAGATAAAAATGTATATAAAATGTGACCATGTAGCGAAACACTATCTATTAGTGTCACTATAAGATGAAAACTTTATTTCTTTGCTGTCATGTCTGGCTAGTTGAAGGGGGGAAAAAGCAGCGGTGTCATTGTATTTTAGGTCAAATTTTTTTTCGGTTCAAGAGATAAAACTTGCGGCAAAAACTCCACTTCACAGTATGGGGGAAAAGGGCAACCGCTGTCCCTTACTTCTGTCTCATTTGGGTACATTCTGCATAAACTTAGTCTTGCTAGCCCTGCCCAATTTACGTCGTCAACACTCACTCTGCCTCCTGTTGCTATAAATTGCCACCTCTCATTGAAAATAAATGACTTCCGTCTGCTTTGTCATGCTGCATCGCTGCTGGTGTAAATGCTGGGTTATGTGAACTGAGATGGCAAGAAATGTCATTAGACAAATGAGAAAATGGCCAAAGAATGACAAAGAAGCATCATGTCCTAAAAAAACTGATTATTTTTTTAATTATCTTGGCCAAGCATCACTTTTTAACATTCATCCATCACCCAAAACAGATTTATCACATTGCTGTGTGATTGCATCAACCTGTGATGGCAGATTCATGTTTGCCGCTGACGGGCAGGAGAACCAATATTAATATGGTTGAGTCAAAAAACAACAACTTTGGTGACAGGTGTGAGCACGGAAGTGTTTCTCTGCTCGTTGGAGACAAGATACACAGACATACACATCCTCTCACACAGGAACAGCAGTTCTAAAGCAGCACAAAGAGGAAAACAGCTACATGTAAATATGTTAATTTAATTAACACTACGTGCTAATTTCAGGTGGCCTGCAGAGGCGTTTCATTTTTAAACTGAAATTTTAAATAGAAATTTTAAATCTTACACAATGACTTATGCTGAGAAAAATTAAGAGTATACTTAATTAGTGCTGAATAGCATTATTATTTTTTTTTTATGTTGTTGGTACTGAATTGATACTAAGCTGCACTGGGTATATCCTGTGGTTGCACGTTACATATAGTAAGTAGTCCTATACTTACATGCTGTATGCAATTTAAGCCACCGTTATTAGACTGATGTGAAGCTATTTAAAACGTAAGTGTTAGTAAAACAGTATACACTACATCCTGTGAATAGTTCTAGAGTAGTAATATTCTACTATTATATTATAGCAAATCTCTGTTTGATTTATATTGCACTTTTAACAACAGAGTTTTACAACACTTTAAGACACTTTAAGTTTCAAAATGCTTATAACAATAGCTGAATTCTCTCCTGTCTTGGTCTTTCCTGCTGAATTTGCTGATAAATTTTCTAATCTGATTGGTCAGAAAGTGTTGTATAACTTGCTATAACAGCAGCTCTGGCAGTAGTTCCAGCTGTAAGGCAAATCAGCTTAGCATCCAGAGAGACTGGAGCTCTGTCGAAGGGTTGGTGGAACGGAGAAGGTCTGTTGATGTTTTGAAAGGATTCTAAAATGACTTAAAACTGGTCCTTTAAGCTATGTTTGAAATTAATCCAAATATTTGCAAACGTTGAAGATTTTCAGTCTATTTAAAATCTTGGTGTATTACAATAAATAAAGCAGTGTTGTTACTTTCTGTCATATTCAATTCCGCCCTAAAGGCCTGGTGTTCAACTTTATCTGTCTGGAGTCACCAGTGTGTAGGTGTGTTCCTGGCAGGGTTGCATTTGTTTGGATCAAGTCAAGTCATCTACAGTCGACTGATCCAAACCGACGTTCTGGCGCCTGCTTGAAATCAGATGCTGGTGTGCGGAGATGGACCATATACAATCAATTCCTGTCTTAAAATAAGTTCTCTCTAAGTGCTCTCCGAATTCCAAAAATAATATCATGCATATTAAAATAAGTACATTATATCTGAGTGGTGCCCCACCTACCCTGAAGTAGCCTTTTGTTTCGAAACCAAGAGTCTGAAACATTTTAAAGCACATTAGTCTAAACTGTAGTCAGCCACCAGTTCTTAAGAGCAGCATCACATTACATGGTTTGCTTATTCCTTCAATGCAGGGTGCATATAATTTGCACAAGATAATCATTATAAATTCGTGATAATGATTATAATGAAGCTGGTTTTAGGAAATGGAAAAGAGGTTGTTATTATACCACCAACATAATAATAACAAGCTTCAAGTTATATAACCCAATTAGAATTGCCATTGGTAAAACCAAGTATATAATTGAAAAGATGAGATAATAAATAAATAACGCTGATAAGAAATCATCGGCTACTGTGTTCAAGCCTGGCACAGTAATATTAATGTTAAATCACAATTATCAGAGATGACTTAAATAATCTGTGTAGATTAATTTATTGATATGTTTCAGTGTAAACATATATAGTCAGAAAACTAAAAGAAAAACCATTATACCACCATTATATTTTAATGATTACTCTCAAATGAAAGCTATGATTTATGAACTTATGAAATTTGTTATTTGACCCCAAAACCCAAATTATTATTAGACTATTTATCATTCTAAGAGTTTATTTAGTACATTAACACAATATGTGCTGTTTACATAGGTTTTGCAACATTGCAATGTTCATTTGCTTATTAAATTTGTCGCTCCGGTAAAAGGTTTTATATGTTTAATTTATTATTTGGAATTTAATATTTACAGTCCAAATGGTAGAGAGAAATTTAATTTACCTATGATGAGTGTTGATGACTGGAATTGCAATACTACACTACTCTCCATTACACTACTGTCATGTATTCATTATAAAACTCAATAGAAAAGACTGCAGAAGCAAAATTTTATAATCATGGCGGCGCTTATCTATATGTTGATAAGGCAGAGAATGTGAAACATTTGTTCATGAACAGGAATCGTTATCCTAACCTGTCTCATATGTCTAAAGAATATATTTTGGCTGCTCCGTGTTATATTTGAATACCGAACTTGTGTCCGACTGACCATAATTACACAGAGATAAGCAGTACCACTTATCCTACAAACGTTACAGGAAAGAAAATTATTAAGCCTAAAATAATATTTCTAACTTACAGCCAAACTGCGTGTCCATTAAAATAAATCATCTGTTGGTTCCGGCTTTATTTCCACACTTCAAAAATCGAAAATTGCCAATGTGTGCTTTTGTGAGTGTGTATAAATGATACGTGTCTGTTAGGTACAATCTGTGAGTGTGTAAGTGTGAGAGAGTGTGTCTGCTGGAGGTCCCTGTGGGCCAGCTCGGCCCCAGTCCCAGGCCAATATGGTGTTATTTGTTCAGCTGGTACCCTGTTTTATCAGACACACAGCCTGCTGTGACTTCTAGTTGGATGTGGTTTTGGAGTGTTCTCGCCTATGCAAGAAGCAACATAATAAAAACTCTAATATGCAAATAATAGAAAAAAATCTTAATTTATTAAATGGCGAAAGCATTTCATTGCCAGTGTGGTCGTTCTCAGGGAACGATTGCCTCATAGTGATATAGTTACACATTAAGTCCCTAATGCACTGTACAATGAACTGCAAAATGGGTTATAATAAACCATTAGCTTGATGATGCATTGCAATCTTGTTACAAAGCAGCATTTTTTCAATGCAAAGCTTTTTCAACTACTTGAAATCTGTTATATTCTGGAATGATTTGTTTAGAAATGATTTTATTTCATAAATATGAAGAAACTAGTCATGAGGCACAGTGTGGCTCCAACTCATTAACCAGCGCAAGATGGGGCTGACACTGTTGTATTAAAAGACACAGGAGGTGAAACACATAACACCCCTGCAATACTGGGTGACTGTGAGTATGGATGGTGTCATCACTCTGAAATTATACACACCCAATGCAGTAGAAAGGCTCATCCCTGCAACTGATTCGGGATCAGTGTGGAAATCGATCTGATTTCAAACCTCTGGGCATTTCACCTGGTCGTGACCTTCCCATAAGCAAAAACTACTGCTTTTTTTCAGGGACTATACAATTTATTTTTCTCCTAAAGCACCTGATTGATAGGTGATGATAAAGTTTTCCCAGTTTCACTTGTGTGCTTTCTGTACCCTAGATGATCACATAATCAAGGCCATTTTATTCTAACTCTAAATAAAGACAAAATTAACCTGTAATTTTTGCAGCCAGGAAAATCATAATCACTTCCATAGTAAATTGCTTCAGAAAGCAGAGAAGCATGAATTACTCACTAATTAAACAGAGTGAGAAAGAATGTATATGCTTGGTATAAAAATAGACAGACTCTCATGGCTTTTGTGTTCCAAAGCAAGCTGAATGGCTTCTGTTCATCATTTGTCCTACGTAATCAATCAGGGTTAATTCTGACATCTAACTTGGATTCAGTCTTTGTCTTAGTCTTTTATAGCCCATCACATTTAGCTAACTGTTAGTAACTTTTCTCTGTTTTAGTAAATGAAAAAAAAAAAAAAGTTTATTCTATTTTTCCCTCTAAATTTTCCTCAGTATTGTATCTCATGTAGGCTTTACATAACGGATTTACCTTTAAAGGCTTTCTACTGCGGTACATAATGTACTGTGCAAAGGTCTTAGGCAAATGTTGTTATAGGTATTTATTCGATGAATTCTGTATGATTGAAAAACATTTTAGATTTCCGAACATCGCTTTTCCAAAAAATAATTTGGATTTGAAAAACATATTACGTAGCAACATATTACATAAGAGACGACTTTCCAGACAAAAAACATAATGAAGGCTCCTGGGTTTTGCTGCAAAAAGGATAAGCGAGTGCAACAGTTAAAGTCTCCAGAAGAACTGTGGCAGATTCTCCAAGATGCTCAGTAAAACCTACAGCTCATTTCCTCATAAAACTGTACATATTTTACCTGTGACTACTATTTATGATAATAAGTAAAGGGTTGTCACAGCAGATACTGACTTTGTTTAGTTTATTACTGTTTACTGCACATTGTATAATCTTTTAAAAAGTTATCTACAAGTACAATTCTTGTAATAAACCTACAGTATATGCAAAACAGTCGATCTGTTCCTGACATTTCTGTCTCGTTTTATTTATTACATTTCATTAAGAGCAAATTTTTATTTATTTAGTTTCAAAGAAAACTTACGCTGAAAAGCATTTTTCCTTTATAGATTCCATCAACAAAATTACTTCTCTAATCAATCATTTATACATAATGAAACTTTCCACAACAGGACAGAATACAACAGAATGAGATATTTGCAGGTCCAATCTATCTTTTAACCGTAAAACCATCACTTTTACACTCGCTTTTAATTAACAGTTGTTTAATAATGCATCAGTACTTTACTGGGCATGAAATCCTTTTAAATTGTTATTGATTCGTGAACATATACTACGTTTTACTAAAAGGAATAGTAAAAAAGTGAAGTAAAAATTGTGAAGTAATCCCTCCACACACACAAAATCATTCTGAGGGCAATTAATTAATAAATTAGTATTAAAAAAACCCCAAAAAAACATTTAAGACTAACACTTCAACACTACAATTGAACTGAATTGAATATTTTAAACCCTAGTGAACTGTAGATGGTGGTGCAATTTTGCATTTTATTTACTTAGGAGTACTTAACACTAGCCTGGGGGTTTGGAAGTGTTAACGAGAATATAAAGTTAAGGTAAACCACAGCATTAATAGCCTACTAATGTTGCACATTTTCAAACATATCAGATGGTCTTATCGTGGTGGGGCGTAACCCTAAGGGTGAACTAATCTCAGTGGTTTATCTAAGCTCTCCAGCCTCAACCCCTGTTGGGTATGTGATACCCTAAGAGGTGCAGAGAAGCATTATAACCTGAGTAGTGCATTTAGAAAGGGAGCCATTTCAAATCTAGTCTCCTACACTTAAAGCACTTTCACTGCATGAAAGCATATTCAGGATGACCCTTATTACATAACTGCAGTTTTCCCAATGCCTTCTGAATCATTAGGAATCTAGCAGCTTCTAGCTAAAGTTCACAATCAGTTTTTAAAAAGAGAGATAAAACAGACTAACAATGATCAAGTGATTTTTTTTTACCCCCTATACAGTCCAGATGAGCACTGATACTGATTTGGCTGGGTTGAACTGGATTTTAGTAGTAGTAGTAGTAGTAGTAATAATAATAATAATATTAATAATAATAATAATAATAATAACAATCATCATCATCATCATCATCATCATCATATGATTTCACAGCCCTGGAACAAATATATAACGCGATTTCATTTTACTGAGTGCATTATTGTGAAATGCATGTTAGATACAGTACTATGCATGTAAAATTTTCATGCATTGCAATAAGACACATGCACACAATGCACAGACAGACATCTGAGCAACAGGCGACATGCGTTTCCTCACCTGCGATAAAACAGCAATCTGTCGCCGCGTGCATTCCGCTGACATATTTAGGAGAATGATGTACAAAAAAAAGGAAGTCCTTAAGGGAAGCACGGTCGTATCCTGATCTGACAGAGAAGGCCCGCTGCTTATTCACATATTTGAATGTGTTTGTTGACGCTCATGCACGGCGCCGCCAGGGAGAGAAAAGGGAGGGGCGCCCCTGATACGAGCGGCGCGCGCTTGAACAAACCGACGGGCGCGTGCGTTGCCCGACTCGCTCTTGTCTCGACACCCTCTAACGTGCCGCCGCCGCCGCGTGTGTGTGTGTGTGTATGTGTGTGCGTGTGCGTGTGAGCGTGCAGGTTCACGCCCAAGACAGAGTCCAGTCTCTCAGCTCGATGCAGGGTTCTCATCAGGGTTCCAGCAGCCGTGTTCAGAGCTCGCGCATCCCCGTCTGATCGAGGTGCCAGCGCATGTGCCCAGATCATGAAGTCACGTGACATCGTGATGGGTTTGACATTCTGACTTCTGCAAGGTTTTTCTAGACTGAGCTACACCGGTTAGTCAAGTTATGCCTTTCAGCTTGTAAGGATGAAAAAAGAAATATTGGCACAAGAACAAATGAACAAGAAATGCAATGAGCACCATTTTACTCTTAATATGATATTTTTGTCAAGCATAAAATCTAAATGGCTGTAAAACACTGGTTTGAAAATGATCTATGCCTATGTTGCTAGCCTCTCCTGAAACCTCTTCTAAGTAGAGCACCAGCGCTGAATCTCTTATCATAATGTATAACTGTATAAGGTATACATAAATGTATAATGTTGGAGATGCTTGTAGAGGATTCTGAACACTCCTTCATACAGAAAAGTTCAAGCTCCTTTATACTGCTATGTTTAATAAACACTTTAGCTTGGGGACATTTTAAAATCTCGTTGAAATCTCTTTGTCTATAGTGATGTCCTAACATTCCTCAAGACATGAGAGGTTTAAATCTTGTAAAATATCCCCAAAGCAACCAACTCCAAGGTCCCAAATTCAATCTGCAGCTCAGGTTAATGTCTTTGTGGAGTTTTGCATGATCTCAATGGTGATAATGTGTGTATATGTGTGTATGTATGTCTGTGTGTGTGTGTGTGTGTGTGTGTGTGTGTGTGTGTGTTTGGGGGGGGATTCCATCCCATCTCATCCCACGTGAATTCCTGCATCTCAATCAGTGTTCCCTGGATACGCTCCAGATCAACTGTGACCCAGACCAGAATAAAGTACTTCCAGAAGATGAATAAATGAATAAAATATCTGTGGTCTTATCTGACTCAAAGAATGAAGTATATATTCAATTTTAATGCTGTACATTTACATTTACGGCATTTGGCAGACACTCTTATCCAGAACGCTGTAATGCTGTGATCTTGTTTTCTTTCCTTTATTTTTTGTTGGTTCAATTTTTCTTCTACAGTTCCAAATTTTGTCAGTATTAATTTGGCCCTATTTGTGCTTAAAGGTATTTTTAACTGGTTATGTATGTTTCCAAGCTATTTCCTGGCTTGCACAGGCCATCACCATGGTGATGGATCACAAAAGGTTTATAAGTGTGAACAACCTGAAGACTAAGAGTAATAATAGAAAAGAGCAATAAAATAACTTTCAAGATATAAAAAATGTCAATTTATTGTAAATATTCATCAGAGGTTTCAATAATTTTGCCTTACACAGTGTATAAGGGGAATATTTTAATAATTATGTATATATTTAATGTCATTATATTCCTCCATTCTCTTGAATGGTTCCATCCATTGGTTGAATGCTTCCTTGAATGCTTCCAGAGTTGACTCTTTTTTTGGATGAGCTTTTGGATGAAGCTTCCTTCCTAGTGCTATTTTTTTTATAAGCTGTAGTGAAATTAAACACTACCCACTCTCTCCAGTTCAGGAAATGCTTCTTTAGTATGTTTCATTATAATACTGTTTGTATTACAAATTACAATGAAGACATTTTAAATCTCATCCAATGTGCAGGTCTACACTGACAAAAGCAGAAGCTCACTCCCTGTATGTGTATACGACAAAGGAGGGGAAAAATGGAGAATGCTTTCTGTTGCCATTGAACCAAAAAAAGATCACCATGGATAACCCATGTGGTCCAATTAACCATTTTTACAAGAACACAATTATTTTTGTCCTTTAGAGGAATTCCAGTGAGAATGACAGCCTACTCATAACAATGGTCACATAACAGCCTTGTAGGCTAGTTAGAGTTAAGGCTCTCAACTTCTTTTATGACAGATGAGATCTATCACCATTAAATGGACTCTGGCTGCCAATGTTAACAGTAATGAATAAGACACATGGCACAGCGGTATAACAATCACAGAAAGCTGTCATGACTCTTCAACAATCTCTCAACAATCTCTCAACAATTCCTCAACAATTCATCTCTATTATTTAAATCACTGTTTAATATTGAACTAATTTAGTGGCAATTATTCAATTTAAGTCATTTCTAGAACTGAAAAAATGGATATTTGAGGCATTTAATTGTGGCTAAGAAGCTACATGTTTTCATCTAACCGGCTACAATGAAATATGAGAATCATTATAACCAATACATCAATAATTTTTTTGGTTATTCTTTTGAGATTAATATATATACATACATACATAT
>JAQQZR010000023.1:23750403-23762304 GCA_030068235.1 Notoglanidium macrostoma | reverse complement strand
ATATATATATAGATATATATATATATATATATATACACCGTGTGTGTATGTGTGTGTGTGTGTGTGTGTATATATATATATATATACACAGTACAGATGGAACATGCACATGTTTGAAATTTCGTCAGGATTGAAAGATATTTCTATTAATAATAATATTCAGTGGCTAATTGTTTGGGAACTAAAATATATTTAAAGATTGTGTCAGAAATTCCTTTTGGTCAGAAACCTTTTTTACATCCCCCATGGAGGTTATTCTTTCGGTGCGGTTTGTTTGTTTATCAGTCTATAAGCAGAATTTCACAAAACCTACCAAACAATTTCCATGAAATTTAGTGGCAGGGTGTAGCATGGGCCAAGGAAGAAGTTATTAAATCTTGGAGCAGGTTTGAGTCGCTGGGCAGATCCATGAATTTATTTTTGCTTTCGCTAATGTTGTGAGATGCCGAATTAAGCCTTGGGGAAGTATGTGCTCAACAATGCCATACGTCTTAAAATCCAGTCATTTTTCCTGAAATATTTCCAGACATAAAAAGTGGCTGCTGTTACAGATTTGCATATCAAAGAAGAGTTATCTCTTCTATGTTGTCCTTGGCAGAGGTCTATGCTCTCTGAGCTCTCTGATCTATTTGGGAAAACCCTTAACATGATTCAATTTTGAATATATTATTCTTTTGCATGCATCTCAAGCAGAAGTAAAGTTATAGCATTTTAAATCCTGGTTACCCTCAAAAAAGACATGAGAAACAAATGTCCGGTTAGCACTGTTGCATCACAGCAAGAAGATTCTGGTTTACATTTACATTTACATTTACAGCATTTGGCAGACGCCCTTATCCAGAGCGACTTACATAAGTGCTTTGAAGTCTCCATCCTTAAATATATTCTGATACTGGCTCATTAGGACATGAGCTTAGAATACCATCACTCTAAAAACTGTTGGCAAGTAATAGAGGTTTTATTTTATTTTATTTTATTTTTTTTGGTTTGAACCTGCCCAGATCAATTGACTACTCTAACTTGTCCATTAGGTATGAATGTGAGTGTGAATGGTTGTTTGTTTCTGTGTTAGCCCTGTGATAGATTGGCAAGCTGCCCAGGGTGTACCCCACCTCTTGCCCGAAATCATCTGGGATTGGCTCCAGCTTCCCAGTGACCCTGACGAATAAGTGGTATAGATAATGGATGGATGGATGGACTAAAATCATGCATCATAATTTTTTTTAAATCAGAGTTGCCAGATTTGTGTCTCTTTTTTCTTAATCGTATTAGACTGGAAGAAAGCAACTTTGTGCTAATGTATATAATTAAATATGATGTAATTTGTGCCAGATTTGACTTTTTGTGAAGTTTGCAGTGAATTAAGTGCTCATTGAATCAAAAGCAGTGCATGCAATCTGGCAACCACATTTTCTCTATAAACAGCTACATTTAAGGTGTCACATGCTTTACACTGATTCTAACTTTATTGGTTTAACATGAAGAAATTCTGATGCATCTATGACTACATGGTGTTTAGATCTCAAATATGGATTTACTTAAAAATACTGATAACAGTTATATTGCATAAAATAATTAATCCAAAGGGGATGAATAAGCATCATGTCAGGTGTTATTCAGGGAATAGCATTCCCTTGTGCTCTCTTGAACCTAGCCCTGATTATAACTAAGAGCATGACATACTCTATGCATAGAATCCTCTGAATCTCCAAAACTGATGAAATCCCAAATCAGAATGAAGCACATGAATATTGGTTCTGCCCCAGTGCTAGGTTTGTACTTTCCAGACACACATGGTACATGATCTATTAGTATAAGCCAGTTCAGGTTCTATACAAATATGACAAATCAGAGCAAAGCTAACAACTGGTCCTCCATTCCTCTTGTTTGTGACCAATTCTCACTAACCAGACTTGAAAATTTGACATGTGGAGCTACTGTTCAAATTTTCAATATTATTGATTTCACAGGCACCAAAGGGAATCTATCGTCCTGTGTTTTGTGCCCGTGGACTTGCCATGATTCCAGTCAATATGTTTTTCCACTGGCATACAGATCTCTTTGCTGAACTGCTTGGAGACTTGGTTCATTAATCAATATTAACTGCATAATATTGTGGATTATACCACAGCACTGTTTATTTCTCCAATCTGGTTGGTTAAAAGGTTGATTAATATTCTATTATAGCAGCTCTGACAATGATGCTGGCTTTAATTCAAACCAGATGTTTCTATATAACATGCTTGCTCTAATATGTTATTGTTACTATGGTTACAACTTACCAGGATATGATGGATGCACTGTACAAACAGATGAAAAATGTGATGTTTATTTAGCAGTTTTTCAGAAGGTGTCTCCAGTGTTAGCGCTTTGTACTGGTCAGAAGTAAAGCTGTAACTTTGAGTTTTCAGACATGGAGCGCGATCTCTGCAGTTCGTGGTTTCTCTGAATGACCTGAAATGCTATGTTTGTATTTTTGATGAGAAAGCATGATGAGGTCACTACTGTTTATATTTGCCACAACAGAAGAAAATGACTTGTTTTGCTTGCTGAATTTCCACCGTGTTAAGCATAACATCGAATGGATAAAAGTTACTTGAGTACTTATCATCTTTTATTTAATACCTATTGTTAAGGTTGGTGAACGGCTGTAGTATAAGAGGAATAAAACTCATTATCAGGGCAGGCTGTAATTGATAATTAATCAACTTCAGGTGGTAATGATAGTGTCTTTTCCATACATAATACATTCACAGCGTAACATTATGAACAGTTTGCTACAGCTCTCTCTGTAGTCAAATGGCTGTGCTGTCAAGAGCACCTTGAAACATGAACATGTGTGGGTGGTGAAAATTTTGGATTGCAGCAGTCAGGAAGTGTTATATTTACCTAGATTATTTATTCACTCTTTACATTTAATCATATGTTTGCATGCCGCGTGTGTAAACATTGCCTTCTTGAATCAACAGTGCTGAGGATATGATGGATGTGGGGCCTGATCTGAACTCAATACATGTTTCCTCTACTAATCGAAATAGCTCTGAGAGAGCACACAACATGTGATGAAAGAAGCGTTGATGATTAGGCCAGGACTTGCCTGTTAATTTCCTTCCAGTTTCTCTCATCCATCTAACAAACATAAATATACATGGAATCCTTACAGGCTGGATGACTATTTGACAAAGCAAATGACTGTAAAGGTCCAGACACCATAAAGCTCATTCTTCAGCATACAATAATAAGACATTTCATTATACTGCAACAATTACATTGCACGTAAGGACATAGCATTTCATCATACTGTCATGATTTGACATGTTAATTCATCAAATGAAGCCCTTAATGCAATTCTTACACTTTTAATATGTTTCAGTGTCATTTGGCTTCTGCAGAAAGCAAATTTTACCGTGGTATGCAACAATATTTCAACTTATATATACTGATAGAACTGAGTTTTCAGCAAAATGTCAGCCAAATAATTAATTATAGTTTATATGAATGATACAAGCAGATTGGATTTGCACCTATATAATTAGTTGTATAGAAATGTCACAGCAAATAAAACACATTAGCACAGTGATTGTCATTAGAAACCCTCTCTTCCATTCATATGGTTCTCCATAAAACACCATAAAGCAGTAGTAGTAATAGTAGACAACAGCAGTAGTAGACGCAGCTTCAGACATGTTTTTCACTCCCGTCTGAGATAGGAGAACCTTCCTCTACATCCTTCTATAAGTTTTAAGAGTTTTTAGATGTCCTCTGATTGCCTGGGCCTTAGTTTGGCTAAATCTAAAGACAACATCCTGTAACATCATGCACTGGTCAGAACATTAATTAATAAACTTTCTGGTTTCTTATCACATGAAATGTTGCCTTTTTTGCCTTATTAACTTTGACAATCTACTATTACTATCTATCACATTCTAGGCAATCCCATAAATTGTCTTTTGACATCACAACAATGGTGGATTTTCAGAAGGCTAGAATTTATTTTGTATTTCATTAACAGACGTATCGATCACTTGTGTTAATGGTTTGGGTGAATTTGTTCTACGTTTAAATTTAGCTACTGTAATGCAACAGTGCTTCTGTAGCTAGCATATATGGCTAACATATGGTTAGCTTTAGTCGCCTTTGAGACTAATGCATTTTAAGCTACATTATTTCCACAAGTAAAAAAGACACTATTCTACAGAACGCAAGTTGATATATACTGATACATAAATAGCATTAAGCTCTCATGCTCCCTAAAGGTGGTTAGTAAACTGTGACATGGGTCACACAGGGAAAAGACACTTATACAGCCCCAGTGACTGATTTGATAGTTATTGATCACACTGGACCTCTGGGTTTCATGTCGCAACAATAAGCAATCAATAAATGCAGCCGCGAGACAAAAATCCATCTGAGCTGCTGTCTCTCTGAGTCTGGTACCACTGATGAGACACCTCCCACCGCCTGTTATTTGAAGCCTAGCATATTTTTAAAGTGCTTTTAAGAAAGAGATTCGCTGGCAGGTGATGGACAACACCACATTAACAATGTCTTGCATGAGGTCTGTTGAATACTAATTGAATAGGCATCAGACCCCGTGATTACGTATTTCCAGATTCAGTGTCTAAATGCTGTCTTATCATCTGTGGGCAATTACTATGTTACATCAGTAAAAAAGATCTCCTTGTGGCCATCCTTAGCATTATTAAATGCTTTTCCAACACTCTTGTGAGCCCACATACAGAAGCTACTGAATGTCCTCCCGGCAGGAGTAGGTGCTTATCTATTTGGCTGAGGTCACCAGCAAATCCTGATTGAGCTAACACAGACCTGTCTGTCCTTGATATGATTTTGTAATAATGTTCTTGAGTCTTTGAGTGTGCTGCTGTAGCTGGGCCACCGCTTTCATCCTCAGAGCCTCTTATTAAATTTGACATCCTCATGAGTAGCAGAAGCTGCTGGATCCAGACCTTCCTACGCGCCTTCGATTTTGTCTGAAGCTCACAGTCATGGCGGGACTCAGATTTATAGAGAAGAACAGCACAGAAACACTGAGACCACACACTGAGCAGAGTGAAATAATGCACCAGATGAAGGCGGACAAAATAAAAGATGGGAGGAGAACAGAACCTGAGCTTCTGTTGAGTTAGGAAGTTCTCACCTTTGGAAAAATATGTAAGGAATAAAACACTTGTTTTACAGGAAAATGCTGTTACAGGAAAATAATCAACAATGGGGTGGTGTGATGCAGCCTGATGCAAAGCCTGGTTCATCCATACATGCATTCATCCTTTATATATACCACTTATCTATCAGGGTTGTGGGGAAGTTGGAGCCAATCAGCTATAAAATGTTTTACCCTTACCAGCCCTTCTTTCTTATCTCTTAAAAAAACCCACAAAACAAAAAAACAAAGCTTGCCATGTTACCAAGATGCCACAACGTGAAAACCCCACTGTCCTGAAGACTGTGTCTGAAAAGTGAAAGTTATAGCTTTACCGCTGACTGTAAAACTACAAAGCATGGACACTAGAGGCTCCTTCTGAATTGCTAAATAAACATCTCCGCATATAAAATGTCATATATCAACAATTACACACATTTTAAAGCGTTTATGTCTGGCATCCACCATACAATTCCATGTTAAAGTTGTTGCTATAGAAACATTACCATATTAGAACAAGTGCTTTAATATAAAGTGGCTGCCTTGCAGCTCAATGACCTTCCGACCAATCAGATTTGAGAATTCGAAAGTGCTGTAATATAAAAAAGAATAATGTTCAGAAAAATCTCTGATTGATTCAGAGAAGAAAGTGTTAGATGGCAACAGTGGTGCAGTTTCTGATGTGATTTTGGCTCTGATATAAAAGATTGAATCCTTATATCTGGCAATTTTCGCTGACCATTTTGGAAATCTAATCCAATCCTGCAGCCAAAATCCAATCAGATAACTTCTGAACATCTCCTGCTTTATGCAACTCATCACATTATATTATTTCATCAAAATGATTCAGAGATAAACTGATCATCAAAAAAAAAAAAAAGATTGAAGCATTTAAGCCCTAAGGATCCATTGGCAGAGGCAGACTTTGATTCCTCACTGTCATATACAGTAGATGTTTAAAATTCTGATGCTGCTTTTGCTACTATTATTAGCTTGTATAATACATCAAGGCCCCTGTCACAGTAGAAGGTTGGAGATTTGCTCCTAAGCCAATGCCAGCGGTACTAAGCAGTTTGCACAACTCTGAGGACTCTTTGAATTCAATTCTCAATGGGATCAATCTATAAAATTGCCTTAAACAGAGATCAATGCTGATGATGTCTGTGTTCCCAGTGAGGCATCTAGCTTTCCTATCTATGATTGTAACTGCATACCAATTATTTTCACTGTAAAAGCTCAATAATTCATGAGGTGAGTAATGGAATACTAATAAACTGGTACTTTAAGAGGATAACTTACATCCATGGAAATATGAAAGATGTCATGGGTGACATGGTGGTGAAGCGTCCCTGACGTCCAGGATCCCTGGCTTAATTCTGAACCTGGGTTTTGTCTATCTGGAGATTTGCATTTCATTATAATAATGCTGTATTTATGAAATGCAGATTTTAAAACTCTGGAACACTTTAACTGCTAATGAAAAATTATGCTGTCGCTTGCTGTTATTTGAATATTTATTTTTCTTTCCTATACCGGGCACAAAGAAAAAAAAGTATTAGATATAAAAGCAGATCCTTCACTTTCAGATGAGACAGACTTTTAAAGTGCTCGTTAGGTCATAGTTAGAATAATCCACACAAAACTGCACATCTTGAAGTTTTTTGATGAATCGTTGTGTTTTCATTCGCTTAGAATGAGCCTTTTATATCTACATAGGAAGCAGGTCTTCTTCCACAGAGCTGCCATGTTGTGCCGCTACAAAACAGACGTACCTGAGCCTGTGGTATCCTGCGGTTTCTTATACCACACCTGAATGCCCCTCCCTTACCCTTCCCTTTTCAAGCGTGTATTAGGATGTACAGTGGCTGTCAGGTGCCCGTAGCATACTTCCAAATACATTCACACTCCCTTGCGTTTTCTCATGCTAAATAATAATTATGACCCTCCATTTTTTATTTTTATTTTATTAGAGTTCCCAAACTAAGCCAGCGCCAGTAAACACTGCTTCCTCTTCTTTCTTCTTCTTTGCCTTTCTTTCTTCTTTGTCTTCTTTCTGGATTCACATTGCCACTTATTAAAACACAAAACACGTAAGGCGCTCTCCAGAGGTTTGTCTGTTTTGTAGCGGCACAACATGGCAGCTCTGTGGAAGAAGACCTGCTCCCTATGTAGATATAAAAGGCTCATTCTAAGCATATGAAAACACAACAATTCATAGTTTCAGGTAATTAAACACAAATAAATACATAGTTACGAATATTATTCTCCATTACTGCTAATAGATCCCCTTAATTCCTACCTAGTGGACCTTTAACTATAATAATGCTGTAATAATTAGACTGGTCTGGATAAAACTAATACGCTGCTGTTAGTTCAATTTTTATTTTCAGACATATGACACAGGAGGCATTTTGGCACAGCATTTGGGAAACAAACCAGCTTTCTTTAAAATATTTTTGTAAAATATGCGCACATGTACATTATATACACTTTATAATCCTTGCTTTTTGCTGGCAGGGTTTCTGTGGAGTTTGCACTCACCCATTCTTCCCCATGTTTCTTTTTATAGACCAATTCTCCTCTTATAGGCTGTTCTTCATCCCATGACTTATTCATAAAATATGTGAAGGCTCCTCACAGAGCTGGGCACTGGCTGCGGAGCTTCCGCTGCCTGCACCATTGTTCACATGCACTATGAAAATCCCAGCTCCATCCCTGTTGGCAGCCAGGAAATAGAATTTCCTTGAAACAGCTATTTCTTTCAGCATTATGCAGCATTTTCAGCCTGTCAAAGCCCCAACAGTATTTAACCCAATTGCCAAATAAAGTAATTATCCACAATTGTATTAAAGCAAAGCATTAGGAATGATTTCTGGAAGGCACCCAGCAGCCATCAGGGCCTCCTACACAAGCATGAGGCTGTTCATCTGATTACAGATGACAATTACAGGCAACAACAGCATCTTGTCCTGTCCTTTATGCTAGCTGTTGGCTACTAGGCACATTTGTTCCCAGCAGATTTCCTTATGAAACTCTGTTCTCCTACCTACATTGCATGCGCTTGTACTAAACCTACTTGTTGTACTTTATTTCAATATACCACAGTGGAACATGGTTAGATTTTTCTCAAACGTAATCATCTGCATTTGTCATGATTGTCATTGAGACTCAGTGTGTGCTTTGTTTCATGTCTGAAAAGGGCTATGATATGAAACAACCTTAAAGGATTTATGCATTATTATGTTAAATGTGATTTAGAGTGGTATGGCAAGTGAAAATAGCCGATCACACTTATTCTGTCACCAGAGAAGGGCTATTTTCTTCAGTCTTATGATTGCCCAGCTACAGAGACCCATCACAAAGCAATAAATGTAGCCTGAGGACAATTTGCTATCAGTCATCAGACAATAACAAATGACCACATTAGAGCAAGCTACCTAATTTTCTTGTGCTTGGCTGTTGGAAGGAGATTATGAATAGCACGCAAACTCAAAGTGCACAGTCTTCTAAACCTTGACAGTTTAGTCATCTACAATCTTGGAAATGTTGCACCATCAATTAGATTTTGTATATAAACCAGATTCTTGAATTAAAGTTAAGGAAACCACTCACATATCTTTATATTAGGAGTCATTTTGTAAGGAATAAAACATATGCATGTGTGCATATTAAAATACTCTAAAACATTGTGGTGTGATGCGACCTGACGCATGACCTGACCTGACGGAGTTCATTTCACCATTCTGAATTGACTATTTTCCAATAACAGCATGCCCTAAAGTGTTAATTCCCCTTATACAACAACAATTAGCCAACACCATTTTTAATTTTTCACTAAACATCACATCACGCTTTTTCAACACTTCAAAACTCATTTGATGTTGTCGAGCATCTGTGATCCAAGTTAATTCCTTTAATCACTTACATTATAACAGCTATGAAGAGTCATTCCCTCACCATTGTTTCTGTCTCTTGAATTTAATAAGACAAAAAACAAACAAAGAAACAAACAAACGAAATGGTAGCTTTTCAGATGATTCAATAAAGCAATATTTGGAAAAGGAATTGAAAAGGAAGCAAAATTGAAACGGAAACACCTTTTCCGCATTTAGGTTACACAACATGACATGAAGAGCAAATGGAAATGCTACCATTCAAAAAGAGTGCTCTGTAAGTGCTGTTGTAAGAGGAGAAACTATCGTGAGAGGAGAAAACCCAGACTTAATCACATCACATCACTCAGTGGTAACACAGACCATTTGCAGTTGTGTTTTGTCAAATGTTTAAATCTGGAAACCTGGCTAGTGATTACACACATTTTTTTAAAAACATGTTTATGTGGAACGTCTGCCCTACAAGTCCCTGTGCATTAGCTGTTACTATAGAAACCATCACCTATTATATCAAGTGAATTAATATAAACCTGTGGTTTGCAGCTGCACCGCACTCAGAGCCACTGTAGAAAATTAATCAACACCTTAACAGCGCTATGGTATAAATCTTTATTGATTTATATAAATCTCTTACAGGTCTCTAATGCTTGGCCAGAGAAAAAGGCTGGCTCTTTGACCTTTTTGCTCAGGCTTTTTGGAGCAAATAGTGGTTAAGGTACATTAAATCTGAATACAAGATTGCACAATATAATAAGGTGAACAAGTTTTCTTACATCTTCCAAAACCATGCTGTTTAGGTGGACTGTCTTTGCTTTTTAGGGGCTCTAGGTGTGGATGAGACTGTGAATGTGTGTGTTCATGGTGCATTGAGATAGACTGACATCCCAACCAGTGTGTATTCCCGCCTGTGCCCAGTGTTCCCAGATAGGCTTTGGATCAACCGGGATAAAGCATTTACTGAAGATGAATGAATGAATGAATAACAAAACAATCAAAATGGTGACATCGGATAAAAAGTTCGCATCTTAATTTCTTGTATACCCATGATCTGCTTTTACACCTGTCTTCACACTCTTTTGAAATCCCTAAACAGATTTTAAATCCTCTCAGCATATGTATTCAGTGGACTAGTCCAAAATTGGTGA
The DNA here is from genome assembly GCA_030068235.1 of Notoglanidium macrostoma. Lineage (NCBI taxonomy): Eukaryota > Metazoa > Chordata > Actinopteri > Siluriformes > Auchenoglanididae > Notoglanidium > Notoglanidium macrostoma. The sequence goes on along the minus strand of JAQQZR010000023.1, from coordinate 23,752,105 downwards.
TGTCTAGTTAATCAAAAATCTTTCCCACATTTATATCATATTTAAATACACCTATTTTCTATAAGGCTTGGGTATTTTTATTTTTTTTAATTAATTGATTTTTAAATACAGATTTTTTTGCTGGTGTTTTGCAGTTGGCATTTAGTGTTGCTATTTTTGCTGCATTACCAAATACTCTATCTCGCTAATTGCACTGAAATACTTTGGTCTTTTTAACTGTGATTCATTCTCCGACCAAATGCTGGCTCTTACATTCATTCCTCTCATTATGGTTTTGCTAGAACGATATTCTGCCATTACTGTCCCTAAATGTTTTAGAAAAGGTATTTGCAAGACTACCTGCTGTCAGTTATCAGCTGTCATGTAATTCCATAGCATATGTCAGCATGAGGCCATTCATGTGATTACAGATGAAAATTATTGGGAGTGAGAGTGCCTTGTTTTATACTTTCATTACCTCAGCAGGAGCATTAAACATAGCCTTGAATGATAAGAAAATGTAAACAGCCCTCCGGTATGTTACGATTGACTATGTACGGACCATAAACCTCCTGCTGTTTGTGCTTAGCAGGAGATTGCTTCATATGCTCACAGAGTGCTTGAACTTGGCCCATATAATCCAGTGCCGAATGAAATGGCCTCTGAGGAAGTCACGACTGGCTGTTGGCGTTATTGTTCGCTAGCAGAGGACAGATTCTCAGTGTGGAGGGTTCGGTGTCCCAGCTGTTGTGAAATGTCCAAGCTTTCCTTTGGGACAGAATGTCAGATTCATGTGCAACACTTTATAATACTCTTCAATATCTTACAGGTAATGATGCACGGTTTAGCAGGAAAAAAATTATAGTCCTATATTAACATCTACGTCAATACTATTACTATAACGGCTAATGAATACTGATTAATTACTCAGTAAGTACTAATAAAGGAATGGCTGGGTATTTCATCAAGAACTAAGCAATAATTACTGAGTCTTATATGAGAACAACTAACTAGTCATTAACTTTTACCAAAGGATACAGCAACACTGAGTATTAATGAATTAGTATGTAATTTGCATATATAAGATAATGACTGAAGCGTTACTGTGTTCTACAAGAGTTAATGATAATCTGGAACGATACTGCAAAGTGAAACACCATCACTTATTACTAAAGACAAGTTAGCTAGAAGTTCTCCAGGATATAGATAAAAATTGGTAATTATTGCTTAATTCATACTAAATTGACAAACCATTAATTTACTAATAAATTACATACTGTGCATGTACAGTTAATGGTAGTGACTTTGGTGTTGATATAGTGCTATTGTACTATTGTGAAGTGTTCCATCCACCCATCCATCCACCCATCTATCCAAACCCATCCATCCATACATCCAAACACATCCATCCACCCATCCACCCATCCATCCAAACCCATCCATCCATACATCCAAACACATCCATCCATCCACCCATCCATCCAAACCCATCCATCCATACATCCAAACACATCCATCCATCCATCCACCCATCCATCCAAACCCATCCATCCATCCATCCAAACACATCCATCCATCCATCCACCCATCCATCCAAACCCATCCATCCATACATCCAAACACATCCATCCACCCATCCACCCATACATCCAAACCCATCCATCCATACATCCAAACACATCCATCCATCCATCCACCCATCCATCCAAACCCATCCATCCAT
>JAQQZR010000023.1:23720271-23731530 GCA_030068235.1 Notoglanidium macrostoma | reverse complement strand
CACACACACACACACACACACACACACACACACACACACACACACACACACACACACACACACACACACACATTCCCACACTCATTCACACACTCATTCACACCTAAGGGCAATTTACTTTAACCAATCCACCTACTGCAGTGTTTTTGGGAAGTGGAAACCCACGCAGCAAACACAAGAATAACATGAACAGAAAGACAGAAAGTAACCTGAACTGGCTCTTCTAAGAGTTGATTCTACTAATCCATGTTCTCTTTTACTGACATGCTGTGAGGAGTTATGTAAATTATAACTAGTGTAAGTATTTTATAAGCTCAATAATGCAGTTTGAAGTCTGTCATATACACACATAACTGAATCTTTGTTACTTGCAAAATTCTAAACGGCTCAGGTTTTAAAGGGACATAAAATGAAAAACTCTTTTTCAGTGCACATACATTTGGGTATCGGTAGTGCCTACCAACCCACAAACTCTGAAATTAGATGACCAGTCAGTGTCTTTTGGGCTGCTTATATCAGAAAACATGGGCTTGAATATTCATGAAGAAAGTGCTACCTGATTGGTTGGCAGAAGATTGGGGTGGGGTGAGCAGTGTATCATTATCATTTAAAGGAACTGGCACTCAAAGCTTCCGTTCTGGACACTGTTTAGGGTGAGAAGGGTGCTGTGGTGCTTTATCCTTGTACTATTTTGCCCAAAGCATGTCACAGGCATTTCATACAGACTTCAGGGAACTGTGTCAACTTGTGGAAAAGGGGTATAATACATCACCTTATTTTAAATCATTATTTAAAATTTATTGTGGCTTCCTCTTAAAGTAATACAATGAAATGCAAAAGTCTGCATCTATGGATTTGGAAATTAAAAAAAGGATACTTCTTCAACTTATTAAAAAAATAATAGGACAAATATCAACTGAAATATTGCAACTGATAGGCTGTTATGAAAGTGTGTGTGTATATGTTGATAGATAATATTCATATCACATTTAGAAATGGATATGCCAACTTCATTCATCCTAATCTTACCTAAACATGTGCGCTCTATTCTGTACATCCAATAGCCATAAATCACTCAGTTACACAGGGAAAGGACCAGATGAAAAATGAGACGCATCAGCAATATTTCTTTCAGTGATTCTTTAAAGGTGCATTCAATACAGTGTTCCTGAATAGGTCTACATTTGAAGGCTTGTGCATATTTACAGATGTTATGTACAGTTCTTAGAAAATGAAACTAATAAAAATAATCAGCTTTTTTATAGCAGCAAAAGAAACTATTTCAAAGGAATATATACAACTTTCAAATAACAAGGCATATAGTACACTGCAGATATTCTATTCTCCTCCATACATTTTGTCTGTCGTAACAACGTTAACATCCACTTGCTTTCTTCAAAATGAGGAACAAATACACAATCATAATGAGGCAATGATAAAAGATTATTCAGTATTCACATACCTTATAACTACATATAATGAGAATCATTGACTTAAGCGACATTTTCTTTAAATTAATATCTGTAAACTAGGAAATATAAACTTCTGCCATTACACTGACAAACACACGCACACAACACACGCTCACAACTCTGATCTTTTCCAACGCATACTTCAATTTGCATTCAGTACATCAGTTCATAATAGATCTCTCTGTAATTACATTTTCATCTTTAAATAAAGCCAGAGCATTTTTGTAGAACGTGAAAGAGCTCAAAAATAAATATCCACAGTTTTTTTTCTTCCTCAAGATGATTCTTAAAAACTCTGTGCGGGCATCCTTTAGGACAAGGATTAAGCCTCGTCTTGAACTAACTTGCACAGTAAAAGGTGTAACTCCATCGGAAAGCCCTCACAATCCAAGACTATGCATAATCCGAGTCAGGGACAACAACCCGTGTGCAAGTTCTTTGCAATATCCGATCTTCTGCTCATAGTAAAACTATAAAATGACAATAGTTTCATTCACATGACTTTAACATGCCTTCTGATAAAGCAAAGTCAACCTAACCAAGTCCAACCCAGCATCCCTTCATCCAGGTCTTATCCATATACCTTCTTGGATCATTGAAAAAAAATGAACACAGCACATTTCAAGTATTTAAAAAAAAAAAAACAACAACAACAGAAACCTGTCCACTGACTAAAGCCCAGTCTCAAAATGTTTAACGTAACGAGTACATATAAGTAACACTTTCTACGAAAGCCATATTTATATCCATACCTACTGTATATCCACCATGTCTATGTTACAACACATTTTCAAGGCATTATACTATACATATTATAATCATTTAGGAAAATTGCACTTCACGATATGAATTGTTAATGCAGTGATTTAAATGTAGTGTACGTAACACTTGTCTAAGAAACTCAGCTTGCATATTATGTTCAACAGAGAAATTCAGCCCTGTACTTTTTCCAATTTTTGTATTTTCTTGAACTCTTAATATATTCTAGCATGTAGAGCTTTTTATATTTTGCTGCAAAAAGTTTTATAATATATAGAAATCATAATAAGAATGAATAAAGTGGAATTGGTCAGTTCTACATAAAGTGAGATATATTTTAAGAGAACATTTTTAAAGCGTATGCTCTTTAACATGAACGATAACTTGATGAATTTACTATGTTCGTTCATTTATTCCTCCTTAGTAACTGCCTGCTCAGGGTAGTGATAGGTTAAATTAGACTACTAGTTCATTTATATTTTGCAGAGTACATTTGGAAGAAAATCTCATGGGTTGGTACAGACAATAATAGGTACAAAAAACAGGTAAAAAAAAAAATATACATAAATAATAATGATAACTGAGTGAGAGGGATTTAAAAAAAGAAAAAGAAAATTATGAACTCGAATGAAGTAGCGGAGGTTGAGGAAATTTTCTTTTAGGGGCATAGTGATCTAGTTCACATCTAATAAATAAAATAATAGAAAAATATTTGGTTTAGTGGTGCAATTCATGTTTTAAAGAGAATAAAGATCGGGATATTTATAGCACTAAACAGATACAGATACCGAGAGTGTCATTGTGGTACACCATTAATATTTATAACATTTTTTTAACAAGTCAGTGTCAACAACAATGCCTTATAAATGCATTATAACACATTATTTAACATGTTCATAGTTCATATTAGAGGCTATATGGCCTTCATAAAATGTGCATTTCTTTAGTATCTAGGATGCAACATCCTCATGCAGTAGGTAGAAAAATTCAGCACTCAAACGTTCACACGTTCTGAGGCAAGTAACATTATTATTGCAACTGTGTCTGATTTGTCTGAAAATAAGCCATGTATATTTATATATATTTTTATTCAAGTTTGGTTTATCGTGTTTTTTTTTAACCAACATTCAAAAAAAAAACATATTTTAGCTTATGACTTAGTTTTAATACTGTATAAAGATAGATATAAGTATAAATCTGTTTCAAGGGAAACACAAATATTGTCAACATGCTTCAGAGTGTCTGACATGCTAAACAGCAACATGGAAGTAAATATCGTGTCTTGTAAATATCCCAACTAGGATCCTGACCTAAAGTATGACTGGCCATCCAGCCCTGTGTAGGTCAGAAATCTCACCACTTTACACCAAATATAACAAACCCAGAAGACCAGCTGGAAAGATTAAGCACACAACCACCTCAGCGTCCACCATCACAGGTGTATTGCACGGCTGTGGAGTAAACTGGGACTGAAACAGAGGCCATGGTGCCAGAGATGACGAGAAAATTGGGAGCTCTCGGTGTGGAAGGGTCTAAAAACGACTTCCAACATGCAGCAATGAAGGAGAATGTAAACATTACTACTGATGGTGCAGCACTCCAGTCCCCAGCACCCTCTGTTCAATAGAAGCAAAACAAAAAGGTGGAGAACTAAACCAAAAACATCAAAAATTTATTCACTGCACAGCTCAAGTTCTGCCAAAAACGTGAAGACGGTGAGTGCTGACACTGAAATGCTCCTCAAGCACCTTCCCGATCACCTCAAGCCCCATGTATAGGCACTCAAACATCAAGACAGCTGAGCTGACTCCAATCTTATTCTGTTACATCTCAAAGATACAAAGGGAATCTTCTGCTATTTTCACATATTTACTCATTTACTCCATTTGGTACATTCTCTACAGACTCGGTTGCAGCATAGAGATTTGTTACGACATTATTTGTTAAGCAGTAAAGCGTATCCACCAATGGGTGGAAGATTTGGATATGTGTTGAAATTGAAGCATTTTTATATGCACTGCTCATAGGTGGAGTAGAGGACCCTGGGGAAATGTACCCTAGGAATCTTTAAAGGAGAAGCATTTCCTTCTCCCAGCAGTGACTTAAGCAGTTTTGCACAAACTAAAACATGAGGAAAATGTTTAATGACATACAGAGACAAGGACTTAGGACTATTTTAAACCTTTGGGTGTTTTGCTGTTGATCAAACGTTCACATATTACTTATTGTAAATGATCTTGGGAAAACTTCCTTTTCCTGGACGGGAGGCCATAAAACCAAACAAGCAAACATGAAGTTACAATGATCAGTGGATACAAATCCTAGAATCCAAGTGATACAAATAATATTCATTTCGATTAGATTTCGATTTCATCTCGATTAGATTACATGATTAGATCTTGCACTTGTGGAAGAAGGATCTCTGATTGATCAAGTGCATGCTTAGATAGAGAAATATGAGCAGAGAGAGAGAGAGAGAGAGAGAGAGAGAGAGAGAGAGAGAGAGAGAAAGGGACAGACCATAATGTCATGTCGAGCGTCCCATGCCCCCTGGTGGCCCTGAGGATCAAGAATGCCAATGCCACATCCCAAAACAACTGAACAAACAAATAAAATCTACATCACTCCCCTCTGAAAATTGAACTCTGGAGGGAATGTGAGCGCCACAGCCACTCATCTTCTTCACAGTGTGGATTCACACTCCACCTTGCAGGTTGTGGTGGTGCCTTTGCGTGTGAGCTTCAGGACACTGGGCTTCTCAGTGTTGGTGTCATTCTCTGCATTGCTGGAATTGGTGAGAGCTTTGTTCTGCTCAGTCTTCTCCCCATCACCATCTCCTGGATAGATGACCAGGAAGCAAGAGGTCAGGAAACCCAGGAAGGAGCCACCTGATGCCACCATGGGGATGACACGCACACTGCCTACTGCATCCACCACTGCACCCAATGCTGACGCCACGATGATCTGCGAGATGTACACCTGGCATGACAGGATTGCACAGTCGATGCCGAAGCCTCGCTTTGAGTTGCCAGGGCTGTGATGGATATACTGTTGAAAAGAAGCATAGTTAATCAGTTTTATTGTTTAAGCCCTGTTTGTTCCTTAAAGAAAAAAATTCCACCCTTGGACACCTAAATGTATCATCATAATTAAAAAAATGGCATGGCTAAATAGGCTACCCTAAATCAAATAACCGCTCTGTACCACCTTGGTGAGCAGAAAAGCATCTCAGAATGTACAACATGCCAAACCAGAAGATAAGCAGAGGACCACATCAGGTTCCACTTTTGTCAGCCACTTGGTCAGTTACCGATTAGAAAAAGACCAGGAGAGGTTTTTCCAATTTTCAGCTACCAAATTTCACTCATCCTGTGCCCAGTGTAGCCTCAGATTCCTGTTCATTGGCTGAAAGGAGTAGTGGAGAGATGATTTTCTGCTCATCACTGTTGAGAAAAGTGGTTATTTCAGTTACTCTAGTCTTTCCGTCAGCTTGAAGCAGTCTGACCATTCTTCTCACTCAAACAGAACCTTATCACAGACAAAGTCACTGAGATCACTTCTGTTCTCCATTCTGATGTTGTGCCATCTCACCTCTTTGCTCTCATGGTACTGGCCTAGTAGAGCATATGGACAGTAGGAGATGCTCATGGAGATAATACCCATACTGCTGATCATCACCATGGACACGTAGACGTTGGGGAAGATGGCCATGACGGCTGTGCCAACAGAGAAGCCTAGGGTGCCCAGAATGTAGATGACCCTTATGCTGAGGTCAAAGTTGTCCAGGTACTTTTGGAGTAAAGCTTTAAAAGAGAAAACAAAACAGATTTGGAATAAAATCTACTGAAATTTATAACTGATTATATTTATAGACAGACAGACTGACTACTGTTAAAAAGGTCTCAAGTCCCCCTTTTTTTTTATTACAAACTCTGTTATAGATTTTTATTTTATGACTTCTACATTATCGAGTCCCTAAAAAAAAAAAAACAATTTAGATTTCAAAACATTAGTTTTCCAGCACATAATTACAGAAAAATGTTTTAATGTTAATAAAGACATATGAAGCAAGAGACCACAAACAAAAAACATAATGACTTGTTTTTGCATGAAAAAAGTACAACAGTCAAAGGCTCCAGAAGAACTGGTTCTGCAAGACGGCTAGTAAAACCTGTACAAAACTGTACAAACTATACCTGAGAGTATTTTATTAAAACAAAGGGTTGTCATAACATTTTGACTCTGTTTTTGTTTATTACTGTTTACTGCTCTTTATAGTATTTTTATATAACATTAAAATCACTGACATTGATTATCATGATGCGTCTTAAAATAATAATAAACAAAAGCCATTAAATTCAAACTTTGACTGATACTGTACATATGCATATATATTTGTTTTGCTGCTTATAATCCATCTAGGCTCTAAATCACGTGCTATACATTTTAGTCCCATATGTCCATATGTGGGGGTACATCTCCCAGTGTGAAATGCAGGAAGAACCCAATATCTCTTATAATATTCTCCTAATAAGAATATTATCAGTCTATCCTGGAAAACCTATGAAGTACCTTTAGATTACAGTTGGAGAAGGAATTACACAGAATTATTTGCATCAGGAAAAAAAACAAAAACAAACACTCTTAACCTAGGTATTTACTTCATCATACTTTGAATTGGTTATTTCCTATTTAACAGACCTGAGCAGACAGCGGCAGTAGCAGCGTAGATTACCAGCCCCCAGCAGCCCATCTGCACTCCTTTATGGTAGTTTTGCAGCTCAGTGGAGTTTGAAGGAGCCTAAAAGCACAAGCACAGGGATTCAGACCTATCTAAAATATTCAGTCTTATTCCAACATAATGTGACAGAAGTCACCATGAAGCCAATTTCAGAAAGTTGAGATTTCATTTTAACAATGAATAACTAACAAAGTAGACAGAATTTTTGCTCTTTCCTTGTGGAAACCACTCCAGATGTTTTTTGTTATGGCTCCATAGAGGTTATGGGATTACTATTTAATGGACAACATTTCTTTTGCTGCTAAGAGACTGAATGGGCCGTGATGAATGGATGAATCGATCATGCAACACTGTGTCACTATCAGGTTTTAATTATTGTACTTTCATAATGCTGAATGCTTTAATCAGTTGAAAATGGAAATCTATGACACATACAGGCAAGGCTTTTTTTGCAGTACCTAAAATGTATCCTATCGAGACACCAGCGTATTGCATCATATTTTGAATTTGAATTGTTGTGTCTCGTTACACTCCTTTTAAATGTTTTAAACTAAAACGTTACTATTGTGCCATTCTTTATTATCTCACCGTGGGGTCACCCTCATAGATGACCTGTCCCATAAAGTCAGTGTAGAACACAGCCTCAGCGATGATGGAAAACCAGGTGAGCAGGTGACAAAGACAGAGCCGCAGTAATTCTTTGGGCATTTTTAGCATGGACATCCAGAGGAGGCGTACATTAGTCTCTGTTTCACCCTCCTCACTTTCAGTGTCTCCGCTGGATGTAGTGTTGCCGCTTTGGTGCCGAGCCCGATGCCTCTGTCCCCGCCTCTGGCGTTGCTGCATCTCGTAGATGTCATTCATGCTGCGTGACGGTTTAATAAGCACGGCGGCGTTGGCACGTCTGTAGCGGTAGCGGTGTGAGCCCAGGCGTCCGTAGTAGGAGAAAGTACAGGACGACTGGCGGTAGAAGGTGTGGCGCCGGCGCCGGATGACAGCTCCGGCACTGGTGGATTTGAGTGCGTTTGTTGGAAGTGGCTGGGAATGTCTGGTGGGATCACTGTGCCCTGCTGGTTGCCCATTGAGGGCTTTGGGTTCCGCATGGAGTGGCACCTCTTCACCCTCTGGCTCATGCACTAAGGATGAGAGACGGCTGAGGCTGAAGCGCCCATGTGGGAACTCTTGGCTGCCGTGGTATGATGATAAGCGCTCGTGAAAGATGGAAGGCTCTATCTGGCGTAAGAAGAGTGCCTCATGCTCCAGTGAGCCATCAGCCATGGCCAGCACGGAGTCGCTCTTACTGCGCACCAGCTCCACATCCAGGAAGTCCAGCTCTGGCTCAGCTGAGTGGGCTTCACACTCACAGGGCTCATCCTCAGGTATCAGATCCAGCTGCTGCGATGTCGGAAGACCAAGCAGGACATTCATTTTGGCCGAGGCTGTCGCATCAGCCTCCTCATCCAGCCGTTCCTGCTGTGGGGTATACTGTTCCTCCTCAATGCTGAAGAGATGCATTGCCACTGAGGCGATGAATATTGAAGCGGCGAACACAAACAGGATTTGTTCCTGGGACTTAAAAGCCCGACCAAGGAAGGTGTTTGTCCAGTCAAGGCCACCAAGTGCGTAGCCCACAGCGCCTCCCAGACCTGAAGATACACACACTGGTTAGTAAGGCAGCTTGGTTTATGACCTTTATCGCAGTGCACAAAGTTGGTAAACAGAAGTCACTCATCTTCGTAGTTCCTGATTAACCTTCTACTAACGCCTATTAACTCTCAAATTAGTTTAACTATGACCAATGAGAGTCACAATTTTCCAACTTATAGTTTTACAAACATTGCAGCATCGGCACTTCTTGTGCAGTTTGCTTTTTTGAAAAAAATCCAAATAGGTTGTTTCACTATCGTTTTTCTTGGCTCATGTAGACTTCATTGTGTGTGGAATAAAACACTTAGCGCCATGATGTTGTAAGTAAATATTCAATGATGGGATGAGTAGAAGTTGATTATTTTCCTATAACAACATGTCCTGAAGTGTTGTACAACCTTTAAACAATTATCTATATAAGAACCACACAAAATGCTTATCATCTGTTTATAGTTACATTTAATGTTTTTCAAATGTCTGTAAATCAAGATCCTGTTTTCACTTATGTTACAGCATCTACAAACTCATCAGCGAATCTTTTTTTTTTTTTGGAGAAAACTGAAACTGATGTCAGTGCTGAGGTTACAGAAAAAGAAAAACATTATCGGATTTATCAGAATCAGCACTGTGGTATAGATGTTGACAGAACATTGTTGTTTGAGCATTTCCCTTTTTATATTTGACAGGTGGAATTTATATATTCCATAAAAAGCTGAAACAGCAGAGCCTGGTCCTGGTCCTGACAACTCGTGTCCACACTACAGCCTACTTGTGGAAAAATGTTCCTGCTAGGGTGTGTAGATTTATTTATCTTTGTGTGCATACAGGGTACGTTCAGCTGAGAAGGTGCTGAAAGAGATGAGATGTTGAGAGCAGTGTTTATGTGTAAATGATCTAATGAGAAAGTGTGGATGTGGAAAGTTGATGACACTGTGGGTGTAGATCTGTGTTGAGGTGTGTACATATATAATGCACCTGCTGAGAAAGCATGGATGTTGAGAGCCATATCCTGCTCCTCGGTGTCAGCCACATCCAACAGATATGCCCTGATGGGCCCCTCGGCTGCATCAGCGCAGAAGTCCAGCACCACCACTCCAAGCACGGTCAAGACGATGCCTATAGGCTGCCTGTTGGGTACGTCTCCTATAGCCAAACCTGACACACAGAGCACACGCACACACACGCACAGAACAAAGATGACATGAGAATCAGAGCATACGAGAGAAACCAGAGAAATAGAAAACATCCTACTATTGCAAAAAAAATCTTGTTATTAAGAGAAAAGCATATTATTTTGAGAAAACATTCAGTTTTTAATGGAAAAGCATCTCAGTACTACAGAATATATTATTATGAGAATAACAACTCATTATTACAAAAAAGTATCTCATTATTGCGACAAAATAGCTTGTTATTGTCGGAAAAGCAGCTCATTATTACAAAAGAAATATCGTTATAAGGCAAAAAGCATATTACTACAAGAGAACATCATGTGATGAGAAAAGAAAAATGATCATTACTACAAGAAAATATCTTGTAAGGACAGCATCTCATTATTATTGGAAAGCATCTCATTATTCTGAGATAAAACTCTCATTAAAAACAACATAACTGTTGTTTTTACAACAACAAAAGCTCATTTTTACAACACAGCCTTCATGGTTACCAGTCGATAGTTCTGACAAAGCTTGACAAAATTAATGAATTTTCGCTTCGTGCTTAGCCTGGACCAAGGAGCTCAGATTCACACATGAGCTACAAAAGTTTGAGATGCCCAAAGTACATTCAAAGCAAAAAATTTTACTAAAACACTGATGGTGTAAGAGTAAGGAAAAAAAATTAAGAAAAAGAGAGAACGCGAGAGAGAGAGAGAGAGAGAATGAAGCATTCACTAACCTATAGACATGAACGAGAAAAGCTCTAACTCTCATGTTTGCGCTGTAAGCACTGTAAGACTTCCCCGACCCGACAATAGAGCAGCACATAGCAAGCTAACGCTGGAGCCAGGAGACAGGAAGTTGTTCCAGATAGCCAATAAAAGGTAAAAAAGGGGCACAACAGGAAATATTTCCCTGTGAACTGGTTCCTAGTCCTTTCCCATGTCACCGAGATGAACAGGGTTTATAGCCGTACACACACACATACACAAGGTGCTCATTATGAGTAGTGTGAGAGCAGATAGTTTACTCTCTTGCTCTCCATCACAAAACTGCCATAAAGGGTGACAAGACGTTACACTCCCAAAAGATGGCTCAAGCTCACACGTCATAATTCAACTGCAAATATCAAATAACTAATCTTAAATTTAAAGTACTGTACAATGAAAATGTAATCGTAAAAATGTGTAAAAAGTCTGAGCTTATGTACATTTCTATATACAAGAGGACGTAATGTCATCAGCTTTGAATTGTGTAATTTGCATGAATTACTGCACATTATTCTACGCACACTACACTTATTTATTTCAATTGCAAGCACAAATTCAGCTGAGAAACTCATTTCATTTTAATAACCTTAAAGAAAGCAATCCAAAATAAATCCATAAGTTAAAATAAATAAAATCATCATCCATCCATCCATTATCTATAGCGCTTTATCCGTCTGGGTCGCGGGGAAGCTGGAGCCAATCCCAGCATCTTC
>JAQQZR010000023.1:23689139-23711037 GCA_030068235.1 Notoglanidium macrostoma | reverse complement strand
TATATATTACAAATCTCCATAGACATGTCAAAACTGTAAGAACACACAGCTAAATTCTTGCAATCAGTATGTGAGATGTAACATAACCATGAGGCATTGCAGTATCGTGAAAGCTAGAGACTCACACTGGGTTGTGAACAGTGTCTGCAGAACGTGTCCTCATCCTTCCTTCTGGACCAGTTTACTAACTGGAAACGACAACCTGGAGAGCTGCACTGACAGCCCAAAATAAATCCTAAACATGCCCGGAAGCCAACAAAGCGCTCCGATTCAAAACGTAATGGTAATTTTTTTTCTTTTAAATCAATGTATTGAATGCTTATGGGTCACTATATGTATAATAACTCATTCTAATGAAATACACTAATGTATACATTACATACATGTGTAAACATTTAAGAAAACGTGCTTAAGGAGTTAAAAGATTATTCCCCCTTCTCCCAAAATGAGTTCTCATGTCTGTTTTTGAATTATATATCTAAGATGATTCACTTCAGCTCCATCATCCAATGAACAAATAAATAAATAATCTGCCTTTCACGGAGGGATTAAAAAATTGTTAATGTACGTTGAAATGTTAATGAACTTTCAAATTAGTCTTTAAATTATTTGTTTTTCATTTGTTTCAGTTAACAAAGGGCCTGAACAAACGTCATAGATTGCTGTATCCTTAATTATCAAGATCGACTAAAAATGGAAATGCTGTGACTTGGGATTAAAACGTCATCATCAATTTAGTTCACAGCACAAAAAAAAAAAAAAAAAAACAAGAAAAATCACCTCAAGCATTAGCATTCTGTTAATATCAATAGGCCGTACACCTGGACAAATCTTTTGTGCTATATATTCAAGCAGAACACAAGGTCCTGGACCGGGTTCTGTTCATATCCTTGTACTGACACTCATATAACAGGATGATGGCTGTATGTTTGGCCAAATTGGTGTGTGACTTGCTCAAAAATATACATATTGGTACACTGGAACACTTTAACCAGCCTGTAAATTCACCAGACCTCAATCCTACATTAAAAAAAACTGTTTCCAATTAACTCCACATCAAAATCGACACCACAAACTCTAACTCTATACATGTACACAAAGGTACAGTGAGTCAGAGGAAGAGTGGGCTGAGACACTGGAGACATCCTTCTCAGACAGAATAAGACGAGGAGGAGAAATGAAGTACTAGGAAATAAATTATGCTTATGATAATTATTAGAATGGCTTATTTACACTCCGTGTACTACGTTTCTACAAGACCAGCATTAAGCTAATTAGAAAGCAATTCCTGGGATCTTAACTGGCAATCTGTGTAGTGTAGATGATCCCTCATATATTTATGTCACTTAACCGTCTTGATCATAGAGTTAAGTATACCGTACAAGGCTTTTATCCCTTTTATAGGAAAGAGAGAGCAAAAGGTTTCTAGCTCAGCAGTACATGCCGTGTCATGGATAAAAAGGTTAAAAAAAAAAAAAAAAGAAATCTATTCTGACAGCAGGCCAGAAATGTTCCAATAACAGTCATTCCGGAGAGCTAAGCATAGCTAAAAATGGCAGTTTTTGGTGAGGAATGCTTCAATCCAACAAGCTATGAAGAACACTCATTCCTTACTTAGAAGAAAAACAATATGCTGAAAAAAAACCTCGCATTTGCCTACCATCCTGATCAGCAGAGTTGTGGGATTGGAAAACACATCATCTCAGCTAAGAACCAACCAGAATCAGCCGAGCCACACATTCCCAACATAGCTAACACATCGGAAATTTTCCCTGGCTGGGTATTTCCTCTTCCCCGTTCTCTGCTGATAAATACCTGAGGTCATGGAAGGCTTCTGTCTAAAGCGGCAAACTGCTCTCAGTGCCAGCTCACATTTCACATGGGAGAAGGACTAATGAGAAGCTCTGGAACAATATAACAAGACAATGGCTGATAACAATACATGCCACTTTTCTCATACAAAACAGCTCCTGTTTCTATGGGGACAACAGCTGTAATGACGGTGCATCACAGGATCATTTGTTTATGAGTAGAGTATTAGTTCATACGAATGCAGACGGAAATCACTACTGTGTGACATGAATTAGCGTCTACAGTCAACAGTCAGCAAACTACCCGCATCATTAAATCAGACTAGCCACTTGCAGTTTCAGCTTACTACACAAAATCTAATCTTGCGATGGACATCAGTTGTTGACATGTCATCAGTGTTAATCCGGTCACAGTCGTTACGCAACTCTCTAAAGCGCTGTGCTAGCTTTTAATTAGCTTATCATACGTCACACTGATCATCCCTTCTTTTAAACACTTTAACTAAGAATGCATGTGTGTGTCACAGACTGTATACATACAGCGGGGTCCAAAAGTCTGAGCAAATTTATGATCTTGACCATATTACCCGCTTTAAACAAGAGGTCAGGTCTTCCTCATGCCTAATCTCTTCCGTCTTCATGTGTTCAGACGACACGCCAATGAATGTGATGTAAAATGGATCATAAGGTTTCGTAAAAAGTCCGAGCTATCTCAAGTGCACACAGTCATTAAGAAACCTGTAAATATTTCAAAGATTCAACTTTTAACTCCATCAATGATATGATTTGTCATGAAAATTGTTGTATTAATTAGAAAACGTAGAAACGAATGGTCTCAGATTTGTGGACCCCATTGTGCTGATTTATTAGGAATGCACCAGTCTGTTACCAAATACAGTGATGAGGCCACTATAATTTTTTCAGTTGGAGGCCATGTGGTTTCAATTATAAGGATTAATTAAGAAACGATGCCAGGTGCACTCGCAAGTTAAAAACAACTTGCACAAAGCAGCAGTGCTGAATGAACAATTACAGCACAGTGATAAAAATAAAAACCCTGCACAAAAGTCTAGCATGTATTCCCTTTATACCTTACAACAATACCACGAGTCATTCATCTACTAATAAGTGTATGATTTGGCAGTTGTCCTTGTTTAAAAAAAATAAATAAATAAAAAAAAAAAAATCAAAGTGAGAGCAAAGAGGGCATCAGGCACTGGCAGCTCCCAAGTTCTGGCCTCAGGGGAGAGGAAAAAAAGTCAATGCTCACTCCCTTGAGACCTTCTTAACAACACATTAACAGAAACTTCATGGAACAGAGACAGATTAAGTAAAATTATAATTGTACTTGTTCTTTACATAAACAGCACCTAGTTTTGAATGAAGTATGTATTAATTGTATGTGGTACTTATTTAATACCCCGACAACCCTATTAATGTTTCCTCTGGCTAGAGAAAGACATGAGTGTGAAATAGAAGATTCTCAGTCTCACAAACACACACAAAGTATCAAAGCCAGCAAAGGCCTTCTTTTGCGTCACTGTAACCTTATCCATCTAGCTCCAAGCAGATTTCCACAAGCTCACCTTACCATGTGCCCTCCAAGGTGCCCCCAGTATGCCCCAGTAAAACACCTAGAGCAATTCTCAGTGGACCAGCTTTAGTGTCTGTCTGTCTGTCTGTCTGTCTGTCTGTCTGTGCTTTCACTGCAAAGGGAACTCCAGAAAATTAGGCATCATATAGTGCTCATTGATATGTTTCCAGGCTTTCTAATTAGCTTCGTGCTAATTGCTCTGTGTGTGTGATGCCACATATAACTGTGTGTAACTGTGTATAACACACACAAGAAAGAAAAGAAAATGAGAACACCTTAACAGCCACTAGAAAAATCTATCTCTATCACAAGTTTCCCCTCAGGGAGTACCTTTCCCAAATTCCTAATTTCCCATTGCGGATCAATACCCACCTAACCACCCTCCCTGACCATTGTATAATCACAACTTGTGAACTTGTGAAAAACTCTGAACAGATTTCAGTTGGACGATCATTACTTGCAGCAAGTAAATGTCATAACTAAGAGGTGAGTAAATAGGTTGGCTTTCTAAGACCACATTTATCTGAGTAATCACTGTAAGTATAGTCTACAGTTGGCCAACTACAGTCTGGAGGCAAGGCTACATTCCGGGTGAGATGACTGATACTTCTCTTAGCCAGCTAAGCAGCAGGTTTTGTAGGCAGGGTGACCCTACAGCCTATGACAGTACAGTCCATCCAATCTGACTGAGGTTATAAGTGAGGCGTGTAAATGATCCATGTGGCAAATGAAACCAAAGCTGAAATCTGACCTTAAGACCACCTGCTGTAAGGCAATGTACTCAAGTTTTTTTTTAAAAACATGTCCAAGTATAAACGCTATTAATACCAGGCCATTATAAATGTTCTGTATGGTTATCTTCTGTGTGTATACTATTTTCATATTTAATGCTGGCTTTGTGTTCCTTTACTTGTATTGAATTATCATCAGTTGCACCAAAAAAAAAGAAGAAGAAAAAAAAAACCACACATCTTACACATCTACTTTTATGACTGCTCACAATCATAACTCAACATCATGCCAGTACTGTTAACTGCTGCATTCAACTTTTTCACTTCTTTTAACAGGCCACTGAACCCAGCAGTAAATATTTGTCTGTAGCAGCACACGGAACGAGTGCGAGTCTGCACTGAAATGCAGTTTGGTGATGAGTTAGAAGAAGAGAAAGAAGAAGCCTTTATTGGACACATATACATTACAGCACAGTGAAATTTGTTTCTTCACATATCCCAGCTTGTTAGGAAGCTGGGGTCAGAGCACAGGGCCAACCATGATACACAGCCCCTGGAACAGAAAGGGTTAAGGGCCTTGATCAAGGGCCCAACAGTGGCAGCTTGTGGAACCCATGACCTTCTGGTCAGTAACCCAGAGCCTTAACAGTTGAGCCACCACTGCCCCCGAGAGGTAATGACTAACATGGAACACCTAAGTCCTGTCCCACGGATATTCATGTCCCACAGATCTCTCTCTTTTCTCTGAGCTCAAAAGGAGCTGCCTAAAAACAGTGAGCAGAGTAGAAACTGGTGAGTTGGAAAGCTGTTTTGTTTGGGGAAAAAAAAACTTGGGTTAAATTGTTACATTACTGTCTGACTTCCACATTAATGGAACAAGCAGAAGTACCATCCAGATCATTTGAAAAAGATAACTAGCATTCAATCAGAGCCCCACCCCAAAAAAAGACCACAAAATGACTGCCATAGACTGGAAACAGAAAAGAAAAGCTAGTACTTTTTTGTACAACTAATAGGTTGGAACGTACCAATTTGCAGCAGCACAGGCGTCACCAGGGCTGTCTCCATGGCGTAGCAGAACTCTCGTCCAAACATGATGGCTCCGTTCATAACCCACAGACGCAAGGGGATGCTGTCTATAGAACCCTCGCTTGCTGACTCTTCCTGACTCTCCTGGTCCCGTCCAGTGGCTCCACCCGCTGCGTTAGCCCCGTCCCCTCCTCCACCTGCGTTTGTGCCTCCACTGGATGCCTTGGCAGGGACCACCACGACCTCCTGCACCTGCATAGCATCTGCATCAGTGTTCTGGGGCGGCATCGTTGTCGGCATGCAATCGGCAAGGGGAGGACACCTTACTCTTTACAGATGTGCAAAACCAAATTAAAGCCAAATCAATTCAAAAGATGAATGGTGCACAATAAAATCCAAGCAGCTCCTTTGGGTGATCGAAGTACGCTGTTGAGAAGAATCAAACGCTCACTACGCAGAATACATTCCGTTCGGGTTTCTCAAGGACATGCCGTGAAGCTTTTAGCAGAACTTTGTCAGGTTTTTTGGTATGCACCCGTGAGGGAGATATGGCTTTGTCATGAGGTCACTCCCTTTGGCGTGAGCAAAAATGTATATATGTATATATGAATGTACGTGACAGTAGGAGTGTGTGTGTGTGTGTGTGTGTGTGTGTGTGCGCGTGTGTGTGTGTGTGTGTGTAAATGGGCAAGTGTATGTGTGTGGTGTGTGTAAATGGTGTGTGTTTACTGTCTATTGGAAACAGTAAAAATCCATATCATTTGCCATTCAGTTAATACTAGTTTCATGATTTCGGTGGAGGAGGTGTTGAAGAGAGAGGGCAGGCAGCGGGCCGCAGGGCAGGACACACAGCTGGGAGCTCGCCGGTGAATCCCCATCGAGTGGCTTATCAATCTGTCTCAATCAGGGAGAGAGGAAAAAAAAGGGGCAGATTAGTTCTGTGGCTCTCAATCATTCATATTAGTACAGTGCTCACAATACTGTTGTTATTCTTCATCCTTCATTCGCTAACCCTTTTCTACAATGAGTTCAGCCCAACCTGCTTCCTGTGCACACAAAAGTCAGAAAGTTCATCACTTCAAGTTCCAGCTGTTTCACATGTTCTATGGCGCTTTACATTAGACCAATCCTCTGCTTTACTTCGACTCACAGAGAGAGAAACTCTATGCAATTGCTCTTCTCTCCCTCCTTCTTTCCCTTCTGCCTTTTTCTTTCTCTTTCATCTTTGCCATTCTTCATTTTCCTCTTATCCCTTATCGTTTGGATCTGGGAGAGAACATTGTTAAAATTGATAAATGATTAATTCTTTATTCTTCTTTTCATTCATTTTTTTCCCTCTCAGTATCTCCCCTCCCCTTCTCTCACTGGCTTACTTTCTCTCGCTTTCTAACTTCATGCCCCAATAGCTCTCAGTTTTTGAATTGCAATGCATTTCCTCCTAGAACATCTCCAATTTACAGTACAATCAAATTCCTGATTACTAATTACACTAACTAATATATGAATTCATGATGTCCTGATAAGGTAAACACTGCAACTCTCTGAGAATATTTCCTGATCAAACTGGTCTTTACTTTACACCAGCCAAAGTCTCAGAACAATCAGAGGCATTAGCGTGTTTGGACAGATTGTGCAGTCACAGCGCTGTGCTGACATAAAAACCATGTACAGGAACAATTCCTGCCAATAAATACTCAACACGTGAAGGCATGCACACATTAACACTCATTAAGCCTCTTAATATGCTTTAAAACAAGGTAAACCAAATCGATATGGATTTGATGTGGAGATCTGAACATGTGCCTCTTTCGATCCAGGCACACACACTTTGGCCCGATTTCTCCCATGCACTCTGTGGCTAATGGAGCTTTATAAGGAGTTAGTTGACTATACAGTGAGTGCCGAGTTAAATACCACTGAAAAGGTCTGCACTGAGTAAAGGAACTCAAAGCGATGCTTTAGAACTTTTCAATACCACACCACTGTTGTTTGGTGGAGCCAGTCTAATCTTAGAGATAATTCAGGACATTTTACTCTTCACAGTTAACTGAATGTTGACCTCACAGTCAGAGTTAAAGTCCTATCATATTCGAGCACCAAATGGATGAACTCTGCTTGTGCAAAAATGTTCCCATTACAAACTCATAAAACAAAAAGTTGATCTGCCAGCATGTGTATCCTCAATACCTGAAACGTGACTCATTTCTCACTCGGGGGTCCTTTTCCATTCTCAGCTATCTGGTGACAAGAACGCTTCTCAATCACTCTCCAGCACATCAGCTACTCGAGCAGCAGGAGACTGAGCTTCACCTCCCAGTAGTGATGCATCCAATCTATCTATATAAATTGTTTTTGACTAGGAGAACCCACTGGGGGCCCAGGTATGCACCTGCAGCTCTAGTAACCAACATCCAATATCCCACTGGATTTCTTTTTATTACACAGAATCTGGTAGGCACTTTGCGAATAGCGAGACATTTCTCAGAGTACACTTCTCAGATGCACACAGATCCAAGCAAACTGAAACAGACATTGAAAATACGTACATTATACAGTGTTAACAGAATCCTGAACAAGCAAGACTGAACACAACAGTACACACTGCGTGGTTTGGAGGCCATCAGGGTTAAACATTCGGCTCATGGACGTTCTAATACTAACTGACAACCCCATTAATGTCGATTTTTCCAAGGGGAAACAGACAGAAGAAAAGGAGACGAGAAAAGTACCGAGTGAACACTATAGCGGTGGCGGTGGTGTAGACAGGCTACACAGTCACAGATCTATCAATATAAGGGAGATCTTGACAAACGCAGGCAGACAGCAGAGGACTACATTAGTATGGAAGACGGTACCTCGACTCCTTCAATCTATAATTTACAGTCCAAGCAGGGAGAGAGAGACTCTGGTATGGATTGTAGCTTCCTTTTGCATCTCAACACAAAGCATTTTTTTTTTTTTTTTACTGTAAACTGAGCTCTCACATTTCTAGAATATATAAGCGATGGTATTAACAAAAAATATTATTAATTTGTTTTTCTTCTCAGGAGGTTATAGGTATCCTGTGAGGTTGTCAATGTAGATGTTATACTTTCAGAATAGTCAAGAGCATGGTATAAGGTAATGATTTCAATTGCAAAATAAGCGAAGTCGGTCGCAGTTTCCATCAACTGGCCAACGCATCCATCACACCAAAGTCCGGTCTCTGTGCTCCAACAAAGTGCATCTACTGATGATGGGACGCGGCCTTCTCATAAATGCACTAGAAAACCATTAAAGTCGGTCGTGGTAGTCCATTAAATTGCCATTTTATATTATTAGTGGGGCATTTGATTTGAAACAGACCGAGTTATGCCATAGAGGAGGTAATGCACTGTGGACTGATAAGTGATCTCGTATACATTCAAGAAAAATGGGATCTTGCTGACCTTCAGTGGTTTACTCTTTAGTAACAGGTTGGAAATTGTAAATTTAATGTCGGTGAG
This sequence comes from Notoglanidium macrostoma, assembly GCA_030068235.1. Taxonomy (NCBI): domain Eukaryota; kingdom Metazoa; phylum Chordata; class Actinopteri; order Siluriformes; family Auchenoglanididae; genus Notoglanidium; species Notoglanidium macrostoma. Next base: position 23,702,387 of record JAQQZR010000023.1, on the reverse strand, counting down.
CATAAAGCAAAACCTGAAAGACGTATTCGGGAAGAAAACACCCAGCTATTCTCACCATTCTTTTGAACGCATGTACAGAATGAATGAGATGGGACAATTAAATAATGGATGGGGTTGGACATCAGGTGGACAATGTGCACACATTGTTGCAGCATGTTTGTGTGATCTGATTTGCACCCCTTACCTCCACCCCCTGGCCCCCAGAGCTACGTGAAATAGTACTCCAGATCTGATACAAGTCAGGGACAATCTTTTGGTCTACTCTCTCACACTCAGCCTTGTTAATTATTCAGGATGGGATGACAAAGAGCTGAAGGAATCTTAATCCAGTAACAAGAACACTTTGTTTAGAACACCATGTCCTCCAAATTTGTGCAGTGCAAGTGTGAGACAACATGATTGGAAATGCAAGCTCTCTAATGAGTCATTTTTCACTAAGCACACTCAAGATACTTCATTATTCTGTGTTACTGATTAAAAAAAAAAAAAAAAAAAAGATGTTTGTCGTTTGAAGGTCTCTGGTAATGCAGTCTGGAATCTGAGCTTACACATGAAGGTTCTAGTCATGCTGTTTTTTGTATGACATGACCCATTAGGGCAATGTGGAATGATCGGAGATGGAATTTCTTCAAATAATTCAGACACCATTCCGGAAATCCTTCTGCAGAAACGGAAAACTCAAGGGAAATGCTTCACACTTATCCCAAACATGCAGACACCCTGTCATGTCTTATATTACCAGGACCACTCCATGTGCACATTTCACAGTCTCCAGCATCATCTAATCATCGCACAGCAAACGATGGCATCAATATTTTGTCTAGCTCTGTCAATATGGCAGGCTTGTTAAACACACCATGGCCAGTTATGACTTAAGAGCCTTAGACAATTTTTGTAATTTTGCCTCTGTACATCACCACAATGGATTTAAAATGAAGCCATCACGATGTGATTGAAGTGTAAAATTTCAACTTTAATTAAAGGAGTTTAAGAAAAAAATATTACCTTAACTGTTTCGAATTAGACATTTTTTACACAGCGCCTCCATTTTCACAGACTCAAAAGTAACTGGACAAACTGACAGTTATAAATATAAGGATAATTTTTAATACTTGGATACAAATCCTTGGTGGCCAGTGTCCACCTTAAGTCTGGAAAACATGGACATCACCAAATGTCGAGTTTCATCCCTTGAGATACTTTGTCAGGCCTTTATTGCAGCCACCTTCAGTTGCTGTTTGTTTGTAGGTCTTTCAGCTTTCAGTTTTGTCTTCAGTAAGAGAAAAGCTTGCTTAATTGGGTTGACTGACTCGGACATTTAATTACATTCTATTTCTTTGCCTTTAGAAGCTCTTGGGTTGCTTTAACATTATGTTTTGGGTCATTATCGATCTGTACTGTGAAGCCCTGTCCTATCAGTTTTGCAGAATTTGACTGAATCTGAGCAGAAAGTATAGCTCTATACACTCCAGAATTCATCGTGTTACTTCTATCTGCAGTCACATCAATAAACACCAGTGGCCCAGTTCCATTGGCAGCCAAACACGCCCATGTCCACCATGTTTGACAGATGATGTGGGATGCTTTTGATCATGAACCCTTCCTGTCTTTCTCCATACTCTTCTTTCCCATCATTCTGGTACAAGTTAATCTTGGTTTCATCTGTCGAAAGAATTTTGTTCCAAAATTGGGCAGGCTTTCTAACAAAGTCTAAAATCTGGCCTTTCTCTTCTTGAATGTTACCAGTGTTTTGCATCTTGAGGTAAACCCTGCGTATTTACATTCATGCAGGCCTACTCCTACTTCCTCCAGAGTGTTCTTGACGTGGCTAAATGTTGTTTTTTGTGTCTATTTTTTTTTTTTTAAACCAAGATAATAATAAGAAAGAAGAAAATTTTATGATCATCCATTCTGAACGTCTTCTGTGGTCTTCCAGGCCTTTTGGTGTTGCTGCGCTCACCAATGCATTCCATCTTCTAAGAATATATCAAATTTTTTTGATTTTGCCACTCCTAATGGTTCTGCTATTTCTCTGATAGTTCTGCTTTGCTTTATCAGGCTATCCTTCAAAATCTCTTTGGACCACATATTGATAGTTCCCATGAACAGCTGTCAAATGCAAATTCAAGACTTGCAATCAATCAACTCTCCTTAATTTGTCATGAAATAATGAGGAAACGGACAATAACTGGCCATGAAATTGCTTGTCAGTCAGGGGACTCTGTGTGATTTCTGAAACCATAATGCAATACCTTTGTTAAACCCTTTAAAGTAAAGCTGAAAGTCTAAAGTCCTCGGTCACATCTTGATTGCTTAATTTCAAATCCATTGTGTGGTATACAGAGAGAAAATTGCAAAAATTGCATCAATGTCCAAAGACTTATGGACGTAACTGCAACTGGTGACTTGCCAACAAAAACCCATATAAAAACAATTTGAGGGTGCCTTTTAATTTCACCCCTTAAAGTCTGAGGACCTGACTTGAAAAATAAACAGGTTGAATAAAGGCATGCATGTGACATGTTTACAGGCTTGCAAATTAGTGCCAACAGGTAACATTTCATCAGTGTGTCAGGTAAGCATTAAGCTTAATTAATATGGGCTTGCCTGTGCGTGGTCACACTGTAATTAGTGCCTATGTGGCTCACACACTCACACACACACACACACACACACACACACACACACAATTATCTACACTGCAGAGCCAGCTGACTGCAGTACAACGATCAGATTTAAATTGGTGCTAGAAGTGCCGGAGCCGGCAGGGTGGGTATCCATCACCATCTCCAGCTCAGGACTATACATCCGCATGTGTCAACATAAAGTGTACAGCACAAGCTTCAGGATCTGTACCAATTACCTGATGATTGTGAGATCAAATCCCATTGGTTAGGAAGCTGCTACTGTTGGGTCCTTCAACAAGATCCTTATGCCTTATCTGTTCAGCTAAACCGTGAGTCACTTTGGATAAAACTGGCAATACAAAGAGTATAACAAGATTTGTCGACTCGACAGAGAACTGGTGAAAAATGTTTGGAGACAAGCACGCAGAACTTGAGGTTATAATCTTGATCTACCATCAATCTATTGATCCGTCGATCCACCACAGCAGGGGTCAGGACAGCATTGCATAGGTATTTACCCCCTTGAACTTTTCTGCATTTTGTGTCAAGAATCTACACAAAATACACCAATATATTAAGGGAGGGGGCATTATAGATTGCAAAATTATTTATAAATAAAATACATAAATGTTGAACTTGTATGAAAGTGTTCATTCTAGAGGTACATAATTCGTTCAACGGAGTTCACCTGTGTGCAAACAGACAGGAGTATGAAGAACAACAATGCATCAAAAAAACTGAAACGCGTCACTTGGGATTTGTTTATGAAGAAAAAAAATGTAATCAGAATCAAAATCAAATGGTAAAAATTCCAATGAAATCCATTTCAGGTTATAACCCTACAAAATGCAGAAAAGAAAAGTTCAAGGAGGGTGAATATTTATGCAAAGTAGTGATTATGGTCTATAAGCCAGGCATGATCATTATTACATTGTCACATTTTTGATCACTAAGGTCCAATAAAAATTTGAAATACAATTATGCAGTCATACAAGTCGCAAGACGAATCATAACGGCTTGAGTCATGAATACTTTTATTAGAGGTCATCAACCAACATTGTCTCTGCATCTCTTCACCAGCTGCACACAATTCAGGAAAGGGTCTTGGCTGTTATGTCAGAAAAAAACTCCAGCCAAGGCACATTGCTGTCTCAGCCTTCGCTCCTGTGTCATTCAAAGGGCAGGCTCAGTCTAATAATAGATCCTGTCATTGAGGAGCATTTGGCAAGCTGGGAAACAGTGAGGGTGAGAGACTGACACTTGCTCTGGAGACATACAGCTTCCCACAAAACATCAAATTGTGAAGTTATGGCTCTAAAAAAAAAAAAAAGCTATGTAATAGGCACAATAAGTGTCCTTTTACTCTTGTGCTCTTAGTGAAATATTTAGCAATAGACATCAGTAACATTTTAATTAATATCAGGGTTTATAAAAAGACAGTAACAAGAAATATGGCACTATGGAGTGGAATACAGAACAATGCACTTGCTTGTAAAAGACAGCAATTTAAAGAAATGGTCCTGGGCAGGTGCTAAATTTATTTGATGCTATTCCATGTCTAAAAATAACAGAGCAAGACATCCTACTGACCTTTAGGATTCTAGCACTGGCATTTCCATTTGTGCAGAGATTTCGACAATTTTTGACTAGCCATCTTAAATAAAGATGCAACCTGGAAAATTAAACGGCATTTCCCGAACTGCATGGATCGGTTTCATATAATTATGCATTAATGGTGTCAGAAAAGATAACTGAAATGACATTTATCCTTCTATACATTTGCACACTCCAGGAAAGCATCTGAAAGACTATTAAACCCAGCATGACAAAAAGGTTACAAAAGCGATTTTCCATTACATGTGCACAGGCAAATTAAAAGCGGATTTGAAAATTCATTCCAGGCCAAATGCTTTTTCATTTTTCACAGATTTCCACCTGCTATTCAGCTCATTAAGGCAGGGCTACAGCAAGTTAAGCCTTAGTAGTATTCAGCCCCACAGACTAAGCATTTGCTTCAGCCTTAGAGGGGTTTAGAAGTGCTTTATAGTACAAAAAAAAAAAAAAAAAAAAACATACTGTACCCATTTAATTATGTTTTACATTGCATAAAGTGACTATTATGTTGACACACATGTATTCAACTATTAAAAAAAAAAAATTGTCACATAATGAATTGCCACCAATGTTAGCTAACATAAGGAAATTATACCTATCCCACCAACCCCCTTCTATTCATTCATTCAGAAAACCCTGAAGAAATCCACACAAACACAAGAAATTGTGAAACTCCACCTGTATATAGTCGGAATATAAAAATAAATCCCCAACCAACAGAAATCAGGTTAGTTTTCGGATCATTTGTGAAGCCGACATCACAGATGTTGTCAGCCACTGCATTTCATACAAAGCCATCTTTTTCTCTGAAGACGATGTGCCTCCACTTCAACAAGAGGGCTGACGAGTGAAAAGCAAAAATAAAAATGCATTTCAAACCCAGCACGACACTGAGAATGGCAAAGACGGGAGATACTCTCGGCCGCTGGACTAAAAATTTAGGCCTCTCTATGAAGTCTATGAGAAGAATACAGAAAGGAGTAGCAGCAGTGGGTCGAGATAACCCATTCTTTAGTGTTTCTCTCGCTCACGAGCTGCAAGCCAGCTTACTGTGCTAAAATAAGCCCATCATCCGTGGACTGACCGTCCTAATTCCACTCTGGAGAGAGCTGTCCTTTCATTTTCCGCTCTCATGTCAACACCATCCAGTTCTCTTTTAGCTGGAGTGCTACAGCATTCATCAATGAAGCAGCAACAGCTCAAAGGTTTGCTCCACAAAGTGCTTTGCACCAAAGCAGACATCAGAGCTGCGATACTGTTCATTTAGCTCTCCATCCATGCATCCCTGTCAGCATTCAATGGGTTACCAAAGACAAAACCTGATGATATGAATGATCACTGCTACTCAGAAATCAATCTCCAGACAAATTTCTGTCATCGTTCTGACTATTTTCAGGATGCCAGTTGGCCAGACGATGGAATATAATGAAACCTAGAAGAGGTGACGTAGAAGGATTTAACCTTGCCAGCCTGTGGCAGTCGATGGCAGAAGGCCAGCTAAACTTCGGTCACATGAGAAGTCAGGTGTTGGGGCAGTTGAAGCAGAGGAGGTGTTGATGGTGACTGGAGCACAGTGTGGGAGACAGGGTGTTGGGTTACATGCAGCTCCAGAATTGTAAATGTAGAACCTGAACCCTGCTTCATGCGGGAGGGGCACAATTGTCGACTCGGATAAGACCGTCCTCACGTGGGTCATTAAAGTTTACAAATCAAACTGAGCTTACGTGTCTCTCCGATTGACAGATTATACTGTGCATAGCAATATTTCCCAAATGGATTGTTACAGCTGTGACTACAAAATTAGAGTGCAAAAATTTGTGCCCCCTTGATTTTTGTTGAGTGTATAGAATACAAACGGCATTTATTGAGGGTTAAGCACTATCATATAAGGTTGTTTTTTTTTTTTCTCCACAGTTTATCATAACTTATCTTAATCTAATTGATATGTCCTTCAATCATGGATCCTATGCCCTTCATCCTGTGACCAGGATATCAATCAAAGCCTTTTAGTACCTAATCATTCTTAACAGGCACTCAGAGAAATCAAGGAACAAGGAACATGTGCAATAATGCTTTAGGAGTTATTTAGTGTATATGCCTATGTACTACCCTACATGGACAGATCCATTATACAGTTAATACAGCAGGGCAATGTCATGGTGAAAGTCAATGAAGTTGCTTTAAAGTGATGCTTGGATGAGCGAGAAAATCTCATTTGGTAAAAATTTTTTAAATATGCCCGGTCCTTGTTTGCTTTCCTTGCATCCTTTCTTCATTTGCTCACAAAGAAGTGCATGAATGAGGATGTGCAATTTAGGAAATGAGGACACTGAATGACTCGTTTCATTTGTCCTAAGGGTGTGCAAACTTTACCACATAGCTCTAAGTTTTGTGAAAGTGCTGTCACTCACTGTAGAAAATACACTTGGGAAGCATAGTCACTTACTAGGAGAAACAATAATGAACCAGAAGGCCAAGTAACACTATGACCAGGTACAAAAACATGCCTGCTGCATCACACTGAGCTGAATTCATCAGCTATAACTCTTCCTGACAGTGTTGAATTCCAGCTGCAGCTGTGAAACAAGGTGTCGACATAGCTTAAAAATCACATACAAACTGTAACACTGCCAGCAAAGCACTACCGTACACAAATAAGGATTAAATACGGTGGCAGGATATTTAGCTCTAGGTCAGCATTAGCTTTACCTAAAAATGTGTCTAAGAAATCCTTCTTATTAACATACTCGCTGGGAAAGAAAGCCATTACTTCTCCAGGTAGACTCACACTGCCTTAAACAACACCTCTCATGCTGCTCCACCCAGAGCGTGTGAAACTTAGTGGAAAATTCCAGTGTTTGTGAGGGAGAGAAAGTGAGCAATCTGTGGTACACTTTTCATACACGCACACACACACACACACACTCCCACTCCTGCTGATAAAGTTCTACCTTATCAGCTTGAGGTTTTCCCATCGTTCTTACCTCTGCTCATGTCCAAGCTACAGGAGACAAAAGGGTATTCTGGAGTCCTTCTCACACAGTATCACTTTGTCTCACACACCCTCCCACAGTATGCATATAGTTGTGAGAGATTTGCACAGGAGGGAAAAAAAACACACTCTCCCTGTACACTTTCTTTACACAAAGTGTCCTTTATGAGTCTCGGTTGTGCGCATGTACCACACAGACTTTTAACCATTTCCATTTTTGCCAAACAAAACTGAGTACTTGGTTTGCTAGTGATTATTAAAAAAAAATTGTGCTTGACACTGGACCAGATGCAAAAATGTTCGCATAATAATTTGCCACTTCTGGGCTTATACTGTTCTGTGGAAAGACAGAGCACTCAGGAAGAGAATGCTAAAGTGCCACAATCGTTCAACTACACCTGTTGAACACACCAGTAATTTTTATGCATTTTATAAATATAACTCTACAAGCGAGCAATCTAACAAACAGAGTGTTCCTGTAGCCCAGTTATTCTCAAAGTAGGGTTTATGGGTCATAGCCAGGAGTCTGAGCTTTTTAGAATTTAGTTACAGTGGTGAAAATCACAACCGTTATTATCAAAGTTATTACAGTTAGTTCTTAGCCTGTACCTTAATTTGAGTTGGTTGAATCCAAAATCACAAAAACAAGTACTATAAACAATGTCAACTCAGACCTACTGTGTTTTGGCAGTGGAATGTCCAGGGAAAAGCTCTAGTTCTTTAATAATAGACAAATTACTGGACCACTGGTGGCTACTAGTGCATGCAAGATAAACTATTAACTAGCTAGCTCCATTTCACTGAAGAAGGTACAGGCAGCTAGCTAGACCTATAAATAAAGAAAAACAAGCACGAAATTAACCGAGCATAGTGCCATATAATGCAGTGAGATATTTAATGAATTGCTTCACTAAAATATTGAAATTCACAAAGAGTGAATACGTAATAGACACATTTGTACAATTAACACTGAAAGAGTTCATTGCTGCATTTCAATGAATTTTGAGAGGAGGCCAGAATTCCCACGTAGTCTTAAAGCAATCACGTCTGTTCTATAAAAACCGAAATAATGTTAATGAAATGAATCTGTCCTGAGAAGGTGTTGAATTTATTTACAGTTATAAGTATTAGTACACACTGTTTTTTTTATTTTCCGTCACCTCTTTAGGATTAAACTCGAGTAACATCTTGTTCTGAAAAGCTTATTGTGGCAAATCCAGAAAGGTTTGGTTGGGTTGCTAAAGGCTGGTGTTAATATTGTTAATTTAGATTGTTTACCTAAATAAGCAACTGACAAACCTACATAAACACTGATAAAGGCTTATTTCAACATGCATTAGCAATAATGATTGGCCAATCTGTCAATCATGAGGTTGCGTTGATAATAAATACGTCAAGTCTAAAGCCGTGTTATGACTGAATGCGTGTTTTTTTTGGTTCACATTTATGCTTATAATAATGTTTGAAATAACTACGATTTTTAGGGTTACTTATATTTTGTCTGGCCCTTTAATCAAGATTACTTTACAAAAAAAATACAGCACCGTGCCAATGAATGCTCAATCATGACTCGTCAGGTGTTGATTATTTTTCTACAACAGCAGCTCTGACAATAATTCCAACCGCAACTCAAATCATAGGTATATATATATTAATGCACTCTTTATATTACGCGTTATTGTTTCTATAGTAACACCTTACCTAGGGATTGTTTGGTGGATTCTCCATATAAAAACAGACTTGATTGTAATTTTTAAGTTTTCTGTGAGGAGTCCCCAGTTTATCAGTCAGTGGACAAACTGTAACTTTTAGTTTTCTGACATGGGAAAATCTTCACCATGGAGAACTTTGTGCTTTGAGGTTTCTCAGTAACAGGACAAATTCCATTTTTACTAACATTTAAAGAGAAGCGGTTAAGGGAATGATTGTTTATCGCTATTATAATTTAACTGATAACGGGAACCAACATGTTTCATGAATGTTCCACTATGTGAAATGTAAATATAAAAGGATAAAATGTATGACGTGTAAAAAACTGGAATTATTGACAAACAAGAGGAAGAAAACGCTTTGGGATAGTCAACTTCAGGGTGGGAACAGTAACTCCATTTTGCATCATACGTTCTACCCTAGGGTTGATTATTTTCCTATAACAGCATGTCCTATTATGTTTTATTCCTCACTTAGAACAATGCCATGAAACTGTAATAACAAATCAATGTATAATCTGAAATTAGCAGCAGATTAGTATTGACATGTCCTTATCATTAGCATTGATAATGCTCGACATGTCACATGACCATGTGACATACTACAAGATGATCTAAAATAAGTGTCATAACAGTCTTATTACAATAAAATCCCATTACCTGACTCAGAGACCCGTTTATATAAGCCATTGTCAATGTCTTTGAATGTTTACATTTATGCATAGTACAAGTAAAAACGGATAACCAGTGGCCTAGAAGAATCTGACTCTTGTGGCCAGCCGAGTGTGTAATATACATCAGTCAGTCATACACAACAGCTTATATCAAATGTGTGCTCCAAAATGAAAGTGTTTAAGTAAATCCCACTGCATTATTACGACACCAATTCTGAGAAGAGAAGTAACTGAGGCTGGATGAGTAAGTGATTGGGGGAACCCATTAAAAAGAACTCCAATTTAACATCAAACAGCAGAAAGCATGTGGCCAGACCTGGCAACGGGCAGCGGGAATGCAAGAGTCATCCATATTTCATTTTTTAATCAACTTTGAATGTCACACAGAGCCTCATGCATGCATGGATGAGATGGATGGCAGGGAAAGCAGGTGCTCATCAATGTCCTGTCAGAGTGTGTGGAAAACCCTCCTGCCTGACAACATAATGAAAAATGAACACCAATAAAACTTATATAAGTGTTATTTTCTGCTTCCAACTTGCCTGTTGAAAAAAACAAAAAACAAAAAAAAAACCCAGTTTGTTCTTTGCCAAACAATCATTCCATGAAATAATAAATTGTACTAAGAAACAACTCCGCGTGAAGCCAGTGATGTCATCGAGCATGTCAGGGGCGGGTTCACAGATGGAAGCTGCCTAAACCTTTGCAATGTAAACACTAGCCAGAGGGAGACAAGTTCTAGGATGTTAACTAGCTGCACGTCCCTCGTGCTAATGTTATTCTTGGACCCAATGTTACACCAGGTCAGCGAGATAGTTAACTTAAGCCTGGCATGATTTTAAATAACGCATAATGTGCTCTTTGAGCACAAGACCCTTTTGACAATTTACATACACGCAACAATGTGAAAAACAAAAACCTGATTTCTCGCTCAGTGTAAACGGAACAAAAAAAAACAAAACCAGTAAGACGATAGTGTGCGTTTAAGTCCGATAAGACGGTAATTTGAGAACACGTTCCTGAGCAGGTTTGTTTCAATCCTTGAAACAAAACCGCAGGGAAACAATGACCTCGTGCTGACAGGGAACGGGGGAGGGGAGATAAGCCGCAACAAGCGCTCCTTTCCCATCGAAACACCTCGGTGAGCTCCCACGCACCTCATCCAGCATCAGAATGCAATACAGGTTATCTGAGGTTAATGCGCTTAAAAAAGGCAGTTCAAAGCCCCATCACTAAGACACAGGCCTAACTACACGATCGGAGTGTAACGTGTTCTGCTCATTACGATCAAGAAAGCATGTGCACTCAATCCACCTCCGGTCCCATCTGATATATGGCAGTCGAATACTTATATAAACAGTAGTACTACAGCTAATGCTCATGGATAGAAAGCTAGAAATGATCTGACGGCTTAACCTACACACTAGGGACATTTTTTAAGCAATAGTCTACGCTAGTCACATGCAACAGTCAACATAGAGTAACATCAAGCTAAAACATTTTTACTGCTTCAGAGGATTGCAATCTTAATTAAGCAATAAAACACAATACGACATGCCGTTATTGGAAAATAATCGACAAGGAGATGCTGCGATGTGACCCAACATGGCGCAGAGTTACTGTTACCACCCTGATGTTGATTATTTGCCAATAAAAGCATGGCCCACGTTTGTAGTATTAATTCTAGCGTAATAAACGAAACAAAAACATGCTTTAGTAATGTTGTGGAATGTCCATGAAAGAGGTTCGTTCCTGTTATCACTTAAGTTATAAACAGTCATTTCCTTGCATCCACTTTTTTTCTCTCCTGATGTTAATAAGAAAACCAAAAGGTTTTCTTTTGGCTGGTTAGGTTAACGTAAGGTTTAGGCATAACAAAAATACCCACCACAAAAAAAAACAAAAAAAACAGAACCAAGTCTTTCAAGCATGAAAAGCATGCGGACTGCAAAATAACTGAATCCTCCTGAAACGGTTTCCCTCCATGAACCATAGAGAAGCCAGACTGATCAGGGTCTCAGGGGGAAATAAAAGCCCAAACCAAACCAAATAAATAAATAAATCAATCCTCACCCTGACCTGTATAAGATGAAATGTGGGTGCTGAGAACAGAGATGTCTTTAGATGAAATTACCAAGTAGGATACTGTTGCAGGTGCTTTATTTCTGAGACTTGTGGACGGTAGAGTCTCTCTGCACTCGTTCATACAAAGAAAGACAAAGTGTTTAACGAGACTCTTTACAGAGAGCTAGTTTTAATCTGCCGCTGTGTATTGTTGAGGAAAAAGTTTACCACTTTATAGATTAGAAGCACACAGGTGCAGGAAGAAGTCTCAAGTGACAAGGTCACAGGTAAATTTGAGCTCTTTTAAAAAGCTGTGTAGTCAGTGTAGCCAGCCAGGACATGTCAGGTGTCTGAAACTTGCTTGTTAAGTTTTGCACTGGAGCTATGAAGCTAATACAGATAGACCCAAAATGCTGCTTCACCAAAGCTATGAATTTCTTACAAGGATATGAATCCGTACAAGGATTTTTTTTTTCTCTCTCAAATTTACAAATTTGGGTTCAATGCATAACTCTATTATCATTTGCATAATTTCCATCTTCCAGCTTTGGGAGATGAGGCCTAGTGAGTGGAAAGATAAGTCACACTGACCCTGATTATACTTGGTATTAAAATGCATCTTGGGTGATCGGATCACAAGTGGACAGTGCTGAATACAAATGTAAACAACTTCCAAGATGCGTTCACTCGAACCACGCACCGTACCTGATCACCCAAGAACCCAACTTTTTAAAACCAAGTGTAAACAGGGCCACTGTGCCCTAAACCTCTTTAGAAATTAAAGAACTGAAGAAGGAGGAACATATTTCCAGAGAAAGATTTTTGGTAAAATGGATGTCCAGCTACATTATAAAGACAGATACTGTTATTGTTACTGTACATGAACATAGCAGCAATGCAGGATATAATAGTGCAAACATTAAAATAAATGACAACAATAAGTCATTGCTTTATTTTCTTCTGACTGACTCGTTCCATTAAAAAAAAGCAAAGAAATATACAATTCTCATGCGGAACAAGCTTACTGTCCTTTCACTGGCTCTGTGTCCATGACAGGATCCAGTTTAAGGTTTTAATGTTTGTTGTTAAAGCTTTTAAAATGCCAAGAACTTTGACCTTAAAACATACATGTCTCACCAGCAGATTTACAGGTTTGCTAGCCCATGTGAAATCAGGATGCCAAAGTCAATAAAATAATGCACAGAATCACATATAGCAGTTTGATATTTTATGATACTTGTTTTTTTATTGTCAGCTTGGGTGTGCAGAGTAATTTCCTGTTGAAAGGACAGACTTGTCAAAAAAAATACAGTGTTTGTTTATTTGTGTTTTTTCAAATGAAGCATTATCCATCAATCCATTATCTATACCGCTTTATCCGTCTGGGTTGCGGGGAAGCTGGAGCCAATCCCAGTATGTTCGGGTGAGAGGCGGGGTACACCCTGGGCAGGTCGCCAGTCCACCACAGGGCCAATACAGACAAACACGCTTGCATTCACACCTATGGGCAATTTAGAGTAGCCAGTTGACCTAATCTGCATGTCTTTGGACTGTTGGAGGAAACCGGA
>JAQQZR010000023.1:23661346-23681827 GCA_030068235.1 Notoglanidium macrostoma | reverse complement strand
TGTATTTGTGAACTGAATCATAAGATCTGATTCACTGAAATGAATTCCCATTAGTGTATAAAATAATACACATGTGCTGCAGTATTTATCACCAAGATGGTGGATGAAAATTAAAACCAGTGAAATATTTGTGATAATTAATTTTAACCAAGCTTGACCCAAATATTTTAAAAACACACATACAGAGAGCCTAAACGCAAACTAAACATCTTATATCTGAGATTTGCATGAAGAAGAACTATAATTAAGCCACCCTGTTCTCTTGCATGCATGAATGCTTATATTCTATGTCAAAGCTCCTGATGTATTTTCATCCACATAATAAGGTGGTCTTATACAATAAGACACACAAGGGAAACGATAAGGTGTTTGTCTAAGGTAGATCTTTTTATGAGCCCTGTGAATATGCTCTTGCACTCCACCCTCAGAGCAAACAAAGTTATAGACCATTATACCAGAGTGCTGTTGAATTTGCAAATCTATCTGGTCAGAATGTATTAATTCATTTTCAATAGCAGTAGCTCTGACTGTAGTTTGGCATCAAGGTAAATCAGGTCCAGTAGATTCTCCACATACATGGATTAACAGTGTATAGTTATAGTTATAAGGTGTGTTTTGGGAGGATTTTTTGTTTTAATTTATGGAAGGAGTCTCAAGCTGAGAGTTAAAAAGAGAATGATGAAGGAATGACTGTTTATAGCTGATATAATAGAAGTGATTACAAATTGTTTTGCGGACGTTCCGCTACATTAAACGTAACGATAAATAGATAAAAAGTATAACATGTTACACTTTAATAAACAAAAAATGACCAATGTTGGTAAGTCGCTGCGGTATAAGAGGAATAAAATACTTTGAGACACGCTGTTGTTGAAAAATAATGAATAATCGGCTTCGCTTCAGGCTGCATCACACCACCGCATTGATGATTTTCCTATAACACCAAGCACTCAAGTATCTTATTCCTTGCATAATGTACTGCTTACATAATGTACTGATATGATAAAAAGATTCGTTAGTTTGCCCTTATTGGATAACCTTTGAAGGTTTTATGTAGAGTTTTAAGAGTTTATGTACAGCACAACATGTATACTTTACACACCTTTGTGGGGCTCTGCAAAAACATGTCTTCGGGCTTTCTTCACACATGCTTAATTCAGTCTTCATTAAATTGCTGGAAGACCTTGTGAAACAAACAAACTAACTAATAAATGAACAAGCAAAAAACCTTAACATAGCCTACCTGTTGTTAAGCTTCTTTCTCACTGAAAAGAGCCAGAATTCCCGTCACTACTTATTCATTCATGTGCAATTTCAGGGCATGCTAAAATCTATTTTGATATTTTTGCCTCACATAATCACATGGGAAAAGCTTATGATTGCGTGTAAACTGTACGCGATTTGTCATAAGGGAACCGTGTTTGGTCAGCACTGTCCAAGCTTTCAGACCCCCCCACGCCACAAACACGCACTATTCCGCCGGGTGTGAAAGTGAGTGAGGTGAAATGGACCCTTTAGATAATGGAGCACTTCACACAGAGAAACAATAGCAGTCTGGAGTCAGGCCAGGGCAGAGGCCAGCCGCGGCACTCCATGTTCCTCCATGCTACACTATATCAACACAATGGCTTCCTGACTGGCCTCTCTGTAAGCTACGGCTGGGGGAAGATCCCAGTGACCCCTGTCTACACAGCCTTGTTTTGGCTCTGGCCTCCCATGACCTAGCTTCCTTTCCATGGCCCCTCCATCACTCTCTAAGCACTGAACTACTCATAGATGTATGATTTCTCCCTTGAGCCTGATTACATGAATGAAAAGCCTATTACTTAATTTTATTGCACCAGTGGTTAGTTCAGTTTAAGACGTCACACTTTACACATTACATTATTGTTGTAAAAGAACATGTTATTACTTTGATAAAATCCTGTGTTGAGGATGTATGGCTTAAAATTGGCAACTGTATCTGCATTGTGGACAATTTTTAGAGCAACCTTGACCACCATTTACACTGAAACAGCTGAACTACACACTTAAATACATCACTGAAATCTTGTTGTCTGTCCAGCTCTCTTTAGGGGTCATGGCTACTGCCATTGGATAACACACTGTATTTACGTATGTAGCAGTTTATTGTGCACTCAGTCATCTTGACACTCAGATGCCCGCAGCCGGAGATCGCGTGATAGCATTTAGCGCCATGATACTGTGCAGCAGGAAGCCTTCTGGGAGATTTCCCACTGTTTGTTATTCTTACTTGTGTATTAAACCAGGAAACTTGTACCCGGCGCCTTTGACTCATTTTGTGTTAGTTTCCCTATGACCACCAAAATATTACACCAATCCCCCTGTTCCCAGAGAACATACACACAGGTTAGAGGTCTGGTAAGCACCCAACTCTAATAATCCCACAGACTGGGCATTGTCTTTACATTGTCGATAATTCAGCTTGAAACTTCCTTCCAGTTGCTGGTCTTATATCATGTTTGCTACAGAACAAGTGCCTGGTCTACTTTGTTTCCTCTATTTCCTCTTTCTTGGCTGTTTTTTCCCCCTTTTGCGTTATTTCCCATCATTGATTGATGGTCATGGTGTCTGGCCTTCAAATCCCAGAAAGATGTACCACAGAACAAAAGTTGGGGTTTTTCATCACAGTTTGTTGTGTAATATCACCGATGTCACTGCAGTAATGAATAAAAAAGAGTGCTTGAGAAAGCAACATCAATTTTATTCGAGGTTAGAAAACCTTCATCTTCATAGTACCTTTAGTTTTTATTCTACAATTAAAGTCATTCAGGCCCAAAATCTGAAGAGTTGCATGGATGGGAGAGTGGTTAAAAGTGAAGGTGATGTTTGGGGAGGGATGAGCTGTCGCTACATGATACGGCTAAACGTATATGGACATCTGACCATGACACCCCATATGTGCTTGTTGAACATCCTATTCAAATGAATGGCATTAATACGGAGATGGAGTTGGGCCACTTCTGCTACTATAATAGCCTCCACCATTCTTCCATTGTTGCTTTGGAATTGTGATTATTCAGCCACAAGAGCATTAGTGAGGATGAACTTTGATGACTGATGAGGAGGTCTGGCATGCAGTCAACGTTTTAGTCCCTCGTGTGCCTCTGTAACAAAAGGCTGGTGAAGACCATTTGGTGAAGTGTCCACATACTTTTAGACCACCATTTAGTGTATAATGACTAATGTGGCACAACTGAGCCCTGTTGTCCCTGTATATCAGTGTTCAATTCTATTCAATTTTATTTATTTAACATGTATAACATCGGAAAGCAGTATTAGAAAAGTCTGGTTATAGATTTAGATCTGGAACAACCAAGCCACAGCAACTGTGGTGAGAGTAAAAATTCCCTAAGACATCTTCTGTTGGACACTGGATAGTGCGATTATAAATAATTACAACTGTATTCCGTAAAGTCAAACAGTACTATGTGCGTTGAAAGGATGTACAGTATGAGCAGATACGAATATGTATAATGGGATGAGCACAGGACTGTCTTTATGATTAAAGCAGCAGCTCAAATCTACAGTATCCATGTGACGCAAGGGTGAGATTTGGGTAACTATTTTTTGCGAAGTGCAAATTTTGACAGTATCCGTGTAGGACCAGACAAAGCAGCAGAAAGTGCATCATAAGTGAATCACTGTTTCTTTCTTTCTCTTTCCCAGCAGTCAGCTTAGCATATGTCTATGTAGCTGCAAGCAGAGCAAACAGAAAGTGGCGAATGAGCTGGAATTCTGATGAGCTATTTACATTTAAAAGCCTTACATTATTGACTGATTGTACACCAGAGGCATAAGCTTAAATAAAAAGCCCACACGTGGTCCTGCTGTGTTTCTGAGTTTCATGAATACTATTACTATTACTATTACAACTACTACTACTACTACTAATAATAATAATAATAAGACTGAGAAACCATGAGACGGTAGGCAGTAGTGAATAAATGTGAGTCTGTGTGTGTGTGTGTGTCTGCGTGTGTGCGCATGCATCTACTCGTGTTTGTGCACGTACAGGAATTCCCATATTTTTGCAGTTGTACATGCTGATGTGGGCAGATGCTGAGAGCGTGAGTTCGTGGCCTCAGAAGACTGAGTCTTTACCCACCGCCTCCTCAGTCACATGGCTTTGATGTGGCATAGGAGGACACATCAAACTCACAAAAACAAAACTCAGATAGTGTCTGAAGTAGGTGAGAGAATAGTCAATCAAGCCTTCACATCCTGAATCAGCATGTCTCACAGATTAACCAAACCACACTGACACATGCCAGGATCAACTACAGGGCAGTCAGACAGCATAGCTCAGTACACAGCCTTCTGTAAACACAGACAGGTAACATAGTACAGGAAAAAAAATAAATATTAAGTGGCTAAGTGAGGTGTTGGGTCCCCAAAAGTATCCAGAACAGATTCACTGCACCTTGACACTAAGTCTCCAAGTCTTTGGAGTTGTAATGGAACAGGATGAAAACTCTTCCTCCAAATCAGTTGGAGGTGGTGAAGAGCACCGTCTAACACATCACTGTTGATCTGGTGACTGTGAAAGCCATAGCATATGATTTGCATCACTTTCATCCTCATCAAACAGTTCAGAGAGCCTTGTGTCCAGTGGACGGGATGGAGGTATTCTGGAAGAGACCGGTCTCTCTGCAGTGACACTTCACTCTAAGAAGACAAATGGACGCAAACCCATGCCAATGGAAAAGTTATGGCCCCACACAACACAATAGAGCCACCCTGTTTTCCTATAATTTGTCACTTATGTGTGTCAGTAAAAGTAGTTTTAGTATTCAATAGTTTTAGTATTTAGTATTTGGAGTAGTTATCAGTTTAAATCATGCAGGTAAGAAGCATTTTTATATGTTAACAAAAATACATTTTTATAGCTCCAAGATTCTTGCATGTGTCCATATTGGTTTCATCCAGGGGACACAGACTTTACCCTAACTTGCTCCAACTTGCTTGGTTTTAGGGTTCAGGTTAGAATTAAGTTTAGGTTAGGTTTGGGTAAGTTAGGGTTGTCATAGTTAGGGTTAGGGGTATGCCCATTGAAATTAATGACAGGTCCCCACAAAGACATAAATACTACCGTGTGTGTGTGTGTGTGTGTGTGGTGTCCTGCAACAGACTAGAATCCAGCATTCAACACTACACTGACCAGTATAAAATGGTTACTAAACAATCAGTATGAAAAATCATCACTATTTTCTTTTATAAAAAATTTTTTCCCAGATTTTTCAAAATACAATGCTTTTTTTTTTTTTTTACAATGCAAAATAAAATACAAAGTAAATAATATGTAAATATTGATTTATTTGCTTCTTTGGGAGGTGGTATCCAATGTATTGTTTAAAGTGGCAGGGAATACTGAATCTTTTTACAGAATTATGGACTGTACAACCTTTAATACTAACTGTCTGTATGTTTTGTGTGTTTTGTGACTTACTCTTTTAAGTCCTCATTTAACAACATGGGCTGGTTTGTTCCAGAGATAATCTTGCACTGCCCTCTTGTGGAGAATGAATTAAAAGCCAAAGGTATAACCAAGTAACGCATTTTTTCTTATTGTCTTATTTTTTATCCGTGAGAAATGATCTCAGTACTGAGAAATTCTGCAATCTCAATTACAGAGAAAATGAAAGACAAAGTCAGCATTATGTGATTGAATAATTGCTGCAGGGTCTAACGTATGCCATTGAAACTATCATCCTCTAAACAAGCCATTAATGTTAGAGAAAAGTTTAATGGCTTTTCTATTGAATCTCCAGAATAAGTTAAAGAGAATCCAAACAGGTGTGTGGGTGGCAGGCTGTTTTCTATTAGCTGTAATGGAACAATATTTTAAAACAAATTACATTGGGGATTTAAGTGTTTTAGTGCCAGGTCTATGTGAAGCTAGGTCAGGAAATGGCTTCATCTAAAAGCCACCCAATGGAGAATGTTGAGAGGTTCGATTTTTCCACTTCACCCCTTACAGATATAAACACATGAACTGCTTGTTCCATTAAATTAAGTGACGCAGAAAAGAAATGAATTCCATGTAAGGTATAGAGAAGGTCTAAGTGTGCCTTTGCCTTAAACATTTAGTAAGAGATGTGAAGTACAGCTTCTAATAGAAACAATATGAGTTTAGCTCAACATTGCTAATATCTGACTTACAAATCTTAATAGCAAACTCTTCCAGGACAAGAATAGCTGAGTTTAGACACCTAAGGGTTATTGTAAGGGCAAGTGTATCATGCAGAAAATGATATCTTCGCAAGTGAACATATTTTTTACTGAGCACAATGAAAGCTTGGGTTTATTTTATGACAAGTAATACTGGCTTGAATATGTAGATCAGATCATTGTGCTTTTTTGCTCAAAATAATTGCTTCACATTTGCAAAATTATCCACCAATCCATCCAAACCTAACAAGAAAATCCTAGCAACCACAAAATCCCTAGCATATGCTGTAGAAAGAATTGGAAAAATTTGGAAATGCTATGGCTAAATCAAAGATGTTAGCACCTCTGTATACTACCGCCTTGTACTCTAACCATTCAGATCCATTCTCCCATAATAAATTTGGCAAAGCATGCTGTTCTTCCAGAGATTGTTTAGCCAGATAGTACAAAATTAGAACAAGTGAATAAATATTCTGACTTGGATAAGAAGCAAGATCACTAAATCTTAATAACATGCATGAACAATGAGTAAAAAACAACACTATAGTAGTAATGTGGCAAACCAGTTGCATGTTGAGGTGGAACTTGTGGAAAGATGTATGTGTACTATCAAGGACAAGTCACTCAGTCAATCCGGGACATGGAGTATTCTTTGCTGGGCTTGTAATGGGACAGATTTTGCTAGATTACTTTTTACAGAACTGGACTGCATATACAACCATTATTTTGCCTGAATTACACACACAGTTGTAGGGGGCTAAAGTCCAGTGTAATTATAAATCTTTCCACTTGGGCAGGAAAAGGCAAAGTGGGTTTTGATTTTTAGTTCCTGTCCAATAAAGAGAGAACGAGAGATAATCCAAGTTTTGACTTCTGAGACAGCTTTAGTGAATATCAAGAGATTTTATGACCTGTTCTGCTTCTCCTGTTCTTCCTCTTTTTCTCTGTCATGCAGGCAGCTCTGCAGGAGGCAGTGTGCAGGGACTGAGAGTGAGAGTGGCTACGCTGTAAACAACAGCCATGGTGGTGTTGGACCCTTTGGAGCTTCGGTGAGGGCCGGTCAGTTCCGCTGCACTGGAATGCTGAGGCTCCCTCCTCCTGTAAGCACGACGCATGGCAGAGCGGAAGTTATCGGGTACAAAGCAGTAGACCACGGGGTCTAGACAGCTGTTGAGGCTACTGAGGGTCACAGTGATGTGATAAGCAACCACATGCTGTTCTCTGCCCCCTCCTAGGCGGAAGTACACAAGGGCCTCACGGACATGGAAGGGCGTGAAGCAGACGACAAAGACGATAAGCACAGCCAGTAGCAGACGCACAGCTCTCGCTCGTCGACCCCGGCTCTGTGCCATGAGTCGGTCGTTGGCGAGAGCGCAGGCAACTCGTGCTGTGAAAGTCACGATGACCAACAGTGGGATCACAAACTCCAGCACAGTGACGGCAAACAGCACAGGCAGGTGGCAGCAGGAGGATCCAGCAAATTCCAAAGCTGTGGTCTGGAATGAGTAGGTGACCACCACAGCGAAGAGCCACACCCCTGCGCTAACACCTTTAGCCACACCAGGGCTTCTGCAGCGGTCTGCTGTGCCCGCAGCCCAAACCACTGCCATGTAGCGGTCCACGCAGATACTGGTGAGGAACAAGATGCTGCAGTACATGTTAACAAAATAGCTAAAGGTATGCACATATGAACAGGCCACACAACCTCCCCCACTGTAATACAGAGCAATCCTCGCCGGGAGAGACAGCGCCACCAGGAGGTCGGCTACAGCCAAGTTTATGGTGTAGATGAGAGGTGCAGTGCGAGACCTTGTCCCCACACAGAAAACGTAGAGAGCCAAGCTGTTTAGCACGAGCCCCACCAAGAACATGATGCTGTTGACCACTATGAGGGTGATCCACAGACTGTAGAAGTCCTCATAGAGAGCCTCGTCCAGATGTGTCAATCTCTTCAAGTACGGCACCCCCCAGTGGCGGTGAGACATGTTGACTGGAAGATCCGGAGTCATGTTGAAAAACTCTCTGAGGAGGGTGTCCATGACTGGCTGAGATATGAAAACAAAAACAAAACTGTTTTCGAGTTTATCCTGTGCGATCTTACTGTGACACGTTCATCAGGGAAGTATAATATTATCATTTTGGTGCTTTAAGTTACTTTTAAACATGTGCTATATAGCTATAAATCTCAAACATAAGGGTTCTGAGGCAATAACCGAGGATGTAGCTGTACTTTTGGAATGTTTATTCTTGAAAAGTTTCTTTATCCTAAGTCTGGTTTCCTTGATAGTAGCTTACATTATGATTCTGTGGATGAAAAGAAGATTTACTACATTAAACACGCTGGCACATACAACTACGCAGAGCCGTTCAGTTGAGAGGAAAGATGCAGCAAAATGAGTTTGATAAGAAGTGGATGATCAGGGATGAATAAGAATGGATAAAAACTAAATAAGCATTTAGAAATTTACATCAACATACACTTTTAACTAAAGTTTCGAATTGTTTTAATGCAATGACTTGGTCTAATTAGCTGCTTTTACATCTGACTGAAATGTCAATCTTAAAACAGTACAGTAGAGAGTTCATACATTTGAATGTATCGTTCTCTTGGGACAGCATGTTTAAAAATATCCATAGGTGTACTGTGTGTATTTATTTAGTTTTGTAACATTCCTTTATATTTTCTTCTATATTCTTTCATAGCTCACTCTCACAGGAGAACTCTGAGAAGTCGTAAGTTGATATGCAGTACACTTAAACCAATAGAACAACTAATAAAGTACATTTTATACTATATATAAAATAAGAAATGTGAAATGATTAAGTCTTCTTGAAAAGAGTCTTACCTTTGGGATCTTGGTCCAACGGTTCTCCAAAGAGATGTTTTTAACCAAGCTGCTCAGTCACTTAGGGTCTCTTATTAAAAGTCATAGTATTCAATATGTACTGAACGACATGCACACAGCCCATGTGCTGGAGAAGACTTCAGGATTTAACGCATTTGAAACCCAGACCGGTCCTGACATGACGACCTCCCACTTTCTCTTAAAAAGCACCTTCTATCCTTTAACAATTTAAGTCACATCATTCGTAAATCATGGCTCTACTTTTTCCACTGTTGGCTTTTCAGTGCTGCTCATCTGTAAGATTTTAGTGTGATCCAAGAATCTAAGCCCTGGTGTCTCTTATCACCACGAGTCTTTCACTATGTCTGAATGTGTGCAGAGATTGGGGGTCTTGCTCTCTCTGTTTCTTTCCTCCCTCTCAGTCTTTCTCTCTAAATCTTCTCTGACTGTGAAGAAAGTTTCCCAAATTTACTCTGCTCTGACATCACAGGCTGTTTATCAGGAGATCATACTTCTTCGCACAATAAAGCGTAAGATAACGCCTTTTAGGGGTATAACACTGAAATTTTATATAAACAAGAATGATCAAACGCTGTGGTGTTTTCAAGAAATGACAACTTTTAACCTTGTGTTAAGTCCATCTAATTCAAATTATAAATGATGTGCAAGTTTAAGCTCCAGTTTCGAACATGAACATTGCAATTATGTTACAAAAGCAAGCAGAGAAAATGTCACATATAAATCTAATATACAGTACTACAATGTATATATATTTAATGTTTGTTATACATATCTTTTAATCAAACTTACTGTACAGCGCAACATCAAATGCTTGATTCTGATTGGTCAGAAGTTGTTGATTAATGTTCTGTAACAGCAACTCTGACAATAGTGGTGAATAATATAGATGACAGGTTATATAAATGTACTCACTGCAATATGTTATTGTTTCTATAGCAACAACTTACACATGGACTTGTATGTCAGACACTATGAATAACCTAAGCCTAATAAATAAATGTTTTATTCGGAGACGTTTATTGAACATATATGGAAGAAGTCTTCAGTATATGAGCTTTGGGATAGTCAGGAAGTTTTCTGCTCCAGGGGAGTTGTCAGAGGACAGAGAACGTTATGCTTTCTGGCTTAGCATTAATGATAAGCTTCATTTTTAACTCCTCTTATTATCTCTTATAGGAAGAGGCTGGTAAGAGCATGAAAGCCTTTCTAATGGAAGTGGTAACAGAAGTTAACTTGTTTTGCGGTTGTTCATTACTGAATAAAAAAAATGAAATGGTAACTGTTGTCAAACCTACATGCTGTCATTGGAAAGTAATTAACTTCTGGGTGGCGATGGATGGAAATGCCTTTTTTGTGCTGGGTCACATCACACCGCTACCACCACACCTTTGATTATTTTCCTGTAACAGCACACCCTGTCACGCTTTATTCCATGCATATTATACCTTTAAACATAAATAAAATGAAAGTTATTGATATCAAAAACCCACATCTCACTTTATGATAGCAAAAGCCAATCCCAGCATCTTCGGGCGAGAGGCGGGGTACACCCTGGGCAGTTCGCCAGTCCAGAACAGGGCCAACACAGACAAACAACCACACACGCTCGCATTCACACATATGGGCAATTTAGAGTAGCCAGTTGACCTAATCTGCATGTCTTTGGACTGTGGGAGCACCCGGAGGAGACCCACACATGCAAGGGGAGAACATGCAAACTCCACACAGAAAGGCACCCTGGGTGACCCGGGGATCGAACCAGGACCTTCTTGCTGTGAGGTGACAGTGCTAACCACTGCACCACCGTGCCGCCGGTATGTTGGACGTTTAGGTATAAAATGAATATTCATTATGTTAAGCATGCAAAATGAACACGAGGTGCTTCCGTAGACTGTGTTAAACCAGGGTTTCACTGTATGAATTTAGCAGTCTTTTAAGACTATCATACTCTATGAGATGATCCTAATAAAATCTTGGCCAACTTCTATCATAGACTGTGTGATAACGTGTCCTCCATGACAGATTACACTCTGAAGATCCACTAAAAAAATGACTATGTTCCGCTGACCTCATCAATCACCATAGTCCAGGCATGCTTAAACAAAAACAAACCCTCAGTATAATAGAGGCAATCTTACATCTAGCGAAAACATTCTTTAAAAGGCAAAGTCTTTTATGTCATTTATGAGTTGTTTAGGTCTCGCCATCGCCACTACCTTATTTGTAGCGGTCACTTGGGTTTCGGATTATGATATTGGTGTTTAGCTCTTTTTGGTGGTTTTTAGATGAGTGCAGTCTGAGATTTTAATGAAACATTTTTTAGACTTTGGTTGCAGTGGCGCTGAACTGGCCACTAGTGAGCATGCCAGGTTATGTTTCACCAATCTCGACTCATGAATTGTTTTACAATTCGCATTTTTATTTCTGCAGCAAAATTTGACCAAACTTTATACAGTGTAAAGTTGGATTTACTAAATGAACTAAATAAGTTTGCACATGTTTTGACACACAAACAATCTAGGGCTTCAGTTTATAGAAAACTGACCATGGTAGCGATGGCTTGCAGCGTAAAATATACATTTTGTATTGTTCAAAGAGGTCTTGAAAAAGGTCATCTAATATAAGTTTACTCTTCAGAATTTCCAGCATTAACTACTTAATCCTCAAATGACCTTTCTCAGACCTCTATTAGGGAAGATTAATTCATACCAACATTATCCATAGCAAACACAGAGTCAAAAGTAACACGAAATGTGTTATTAATTGTAAGCTTGCCGCTTCTATGAATCTCTGCTTTCAGCCTCCCAGATGCAGTGTTGAAGACACTGTGGCGGAGACATTATCCAACATAATTCTCTCTTCCCTGTGTTTCATTACAGGGCTTAAGCTCTGGGCTGTTGTTTTGAAAGGTCATGTTTCACCACTGTGGCACGACAGACTTGGACAGCAAGACTGATTTTCCCAAACAGGATCAGGGTGGCCTGCCATCCTGCTTGTCTTCATCTTCGCTCGTCCTTGTGAAAACCTTCAGGGCTTTTTACCACAACACCCCATATGTTGGTTGCTGTAGGCTCAGTTCACACCACTTAAAGTAAACAAAGGCCTTGTATAAAACTGACAGGATTTGTCAAACACACAGTAATTCTACCACTTTCAGTGTTGTTGCTATGACTGTAAAGTTGACTCACATTGGACTGGACCTTTCGGCCTTCATGTTCTAAACATGTGTCATTGTGATAGAGCCCAGAAGGCCAGAATGTTTCAGCTCTAGCCTTTTAAGATCCCTATAAAAAATTGTATTATAACATTCACTTTCCTGCACACACACAGTTCAGACAGCAAGGGATTTCAGGTGCACATACATGGATAAGATCATCCTACAAAACTCTACTCTTCACTATAAAGCTATTGCGAACACCATAGTCTTAATTAGAGAGTAATAAGGAAGTCGTGTTCATACTTGGATTAAATTGAGAGGAAAATAAATATGGAATTGCTCATAATTGTACATGTAATCCATTACAACCATCTGTAATCCACGTCCATGTAATCCATCTTATAATGCTTATGAGATTCTAGAGATGCTTTTATGTTTATTCCTATACAATAAACTGTTATGTGAATTGTCAATTAATAAAAAGTAGAATGATTGTCATGAACAACAGTTGCCGGTAGTGAAGACAAACTGGCGATTGAATGCAAAATCCAATAATAATTCCTTAAGATCCAAGATACTTTACAACAATCTTTTAATTAGTTGATAAGTCTGTCACAGAATTGAGCCGTTTAGGATACATATGGGACAGACTTCCTGGTTGCTAGCGATGACAATCTGCTTTTAACCAAGGACCCAGTATGATCTTGACAGGCCACAGATTGGCCTAGGGACCACACACATCCAATTCTAATATATGCCTTTTTTTTTGCAAAAATCTGAAAATATCACTCACTGCTCAGGCTGGAAAAGCAACTGTAAGCATTGAAGTAGGTGGTACCAGTGGTTTAGTACATTGGTGTGACAGGAAATATGAAACATGAGGAGTAAAATATTGTGGTTGGGGCTGAGATTGGTAAATGAATCAGCCTGTCAACTGCAGGGACATCCAGCTGGGGATTCTTGAGAAGAGTGTAAACTGGAGATAAAGGATCTTCTGGAAGGGTTCCAAATTGAAAAAAAGGATGTGAATGTGTTCTGGGCACACTTGGCTCACTATTCAGGAAATAATCTTTCATCATTTGTTCAGCTGCTCTTTATAGCTGCTCTGAATGTAAAAGTGTAACACCAGGTTCGGTATCTCCAGGTAGAATTTCTCAACAAGTCTGTCACAAGGGCTACCAGATGCTGGTTCTTGGCTCTATCTGTTGTTATCCCAAAGGATAGTGGAAATTAGTTTAGGTGAGGTGTCTGACAAGTTAGGCTCTTTAGTATTCAACAAGACAGCCACCATCCTCAAAAAGCTGTCTAAAAGACAATTTAACAGGTAGGTGAAAGTTAAACTTGAAGGCGAGAGGGCCTTCCTGGCACCAGATGCCAAAAATGTTGATGTAAATAGAACTTCACCTGTCCCTCCATTTGTAAAATCAAAACAATAATCAAAGACACAATGAATAATACTACAGTGTGGGAACGGTAGTGAATCAAATGTATATATGAGCACATCTGTTGCCTGATGACCTGTTACATTAATCTGACATTATGTTAACCTGAAGAATCTGTGTGATGAACCCATGAGACGTGTAGTTGATGGTGAAGCAATGGTGACAGACTTGAAGCATGTCCACTCCATTACTGCTTGGATTGTGGGATCTTTCTTGTGTACCTGCTCCGGGGTCAGGATGTAACCTATAAGGGGAATGATAAACTAACTTCTCTTAACCTTGATACGTGGGTAATGTTCTAGGAACCTGATAAATATTGCCCTCACGCAACAAACCAGTTAAACATGTCAGTGAAGACATGATAAAGGAGTAGACCACAGATGGGGTGTTGGTGAGACCATATGGCACGACAAGGTACTCATAATGACTGAACATACTGAAGGTTTACATGCAGACTGATGCAGGCAATTATAGAATTCATGTCATGCTGGATAAATTACTAATTTGTTTACATTTTGGGAAATTGCTGGGAGTGCAAACAAAAATAATAACTACAGGATTGGTTAAGAGTGTTTGTAGAAATAAGTTTGATTACAGAGAGAGACGGGGTGGGGGGGGGGTGGATAATATGATAAATGTCAAAAACATTCAAAACAGAAGCAGATACATACAGTAAATGTCACATTGAAGAATAATAACTTCATTTAATATACTAAAGAAAAAGCGGTCTTAATAATATTGCACTTATTTGCTATTAAAAAAAGGAAGATTAGAGTAAAAACTCTAGTTATTATAAAAGTGAAAAATGAAGTCTTATAATCAGTGTTTACATCAGTGCTCACCTCCCTGTCCAGAGTTATACTCCACAGAGTGCCTGAACCTTTAACTTTTGAAATGTTTTAGCATTCGTGTCATTAATCACCGAAGGAACCGGGAACATTGTGTTTTCATTCAACTTTCATCAGAAAGCATGTCCTGCGGAGGGACCTGAGAGAGTGGATGAGACTGGAGTTAATCTTATACCTTAAAGCAGGATTTAGGACACTTGCAGACACCTGTTTATTCTCAATTCACCTCTCATAACTGGGGTTAAAAGGCACGACAGGGGAACAGGACAGGAAGAGTTTGAAGATTACAGTCAACCCCAGGGTTGCTTTTTAAAAGTGTGTCATGTTTTAAGATACTGTGGTTTATTGTCCAAAGAGCTTATATGCCAAGTTCTCAAACAAAAATAGTATTCTTACAGGAATATGAATAACAATAGATATAAATAGACTTGAGCCGGATGACGAAGGAAGCTTTTTATTTATTTTTAAAATTGAGGCATACCAAAATAATAAATTGTGGCAAAGTGAACAAAAATGGTAATATATTATTTTTTGATGAACACTCCTGAGAAAAAAATGGGTCAAAACCCAAACATTAAGCTTTTATTGGTCTCGTTTTCTTGATCATTGGTCAAGAAATTAGCAAGAATTAAACAAATAGATAGAAGTAACAGTGTGGGATAGCTTTTCCCTTTGATTTCCTTAAATGTTTAAGACTTGTGGGTAAACTTGCAGACAGCTTTTTACAGGAAGAAGTGTCCATGCTGTTCTACTCAATCTTAACGGCTTCAATAAGAAGACATTTTGGAAAATTTTGAACGCCCAGACCGTGTTAGTTTGAATTTTGAATTAAACATTTAAATTTTTTTATGATTTTATCTTAGTGTACAAGAAGACTAAGGGGATTTCCCTGTTCCCAGCTTTTTCCCCTACAGTACACTTTCAGCATCAAGCATTGATGAGCAAAGGGTGGCACCGGTCTCAGGAAAGCTTTTTTTTTATTCTTGCCAATTTTCTGACCAATGATCTGTTGTTAAGACCATTAAAAGCTTATTGTTTTGCAATTTGGGCCATTTTGGGTTATTTTTTGCCAGGAGTGTGTTCCATTCAGTTTTTTCATCCAGTGTACTTAATCCTAATAACAAACAAACAAAGCAAATAAAAGAAATCATATCAGTAATACAATTCCAGTGTATACAAAGAATGCCAGTGTGTGATAAGAACAAAGATACAAATATATAATGTATAATACTTTTATAAACATTTGAATGAATCACTAGCAGTGCTATGTGTGGCAGTGGCAGTGGTTTGCATTCAGTGAAGACTAAAGGTGGTTAAAATATGAATCATGATTACATTGAGTGAGGAAGGTTTATTACTGATAAAGGGGGCTGTCTATCTCCGATGGTGCTCTGTCTTTATTTCCACGCAGGGCTAGAAAATGTTGTACCACCACTGTCCAGTCAGTAACATTTGCTATGTGAACTTGTTCTCCCAATTGGGGCATCACAGTGGAGTTCCCTGTACAAGACACACAATTTAATGTTAGACCAGTAAAAAACATCTTAATTTATAGCAGCACCCACACCAAACAGATCTAATTTTGTTTCAATTTGGGTATTGAAGACAGACAATGATGTCAAACTATGATCTTCTCAATGAAAAAAGGATGTTGTGGCTCTCTTCAGTTATTAGCATTAACTCTTCTAACTCTTCCAAAGTAGCATGAAAGAATAAAAGTAAACAGTTTCTTTTGAAACACCCATCTTCATTAAGAGATTCATACTTGTCAAAGCTATGGTGGATCCAGAGCCTATCCTGGGAACATTTGGCGCAAAGTGGGAATACACCCTTGATAGGATGACAGTCCATCATAGGGCACCATGGACCTCCAATAACACTCTCAACTAGGGGCAATTTAGCATAGTGGATTCACCTACTTGCATATTTTTGGGAGGTAAGAAGAAACTGAAGAACCTGGTGGATACTTACAAGGAAAGCATGAAAATTCACACAGATGGTAAACCAAACTCAGTATTGAACTGGGAACCCTAAAGCTGTGAGGCGTCAGCATTATTTCCTGCACCACTGTGTCACAGTAAATGTAAAACTAATGTAAATGTGAGTACTCACCCTCTTGGAGGATCTGTGTTCTTTGGCATCCTTTGAACCAGCCGACAGAGGTGTTACCTATTGTGCTCAGAGAATGGCTCTTTGGCAAACCTTTTGCTTCTTCCTCCACCCTTACAAGATCCTGACTCTCCACTTTGCACAGCTTCCCTGTGTAGTTCGCAAAGTAGTGCATATATGCACCCTATTTAACATCTCGCAAATTCTAGAGTCATTGCTACACCAATTAAACACACCAACTTTGACGCAGTACATTTAAAGAAAGCAGCCCAATCATGAGATTAATTCCTACCTCTGTGTTTGCAGCGAGACATGACATAGAAGATGAGACAGGTAAGCAGATTGAACGGGGAGGGAGTCTCAGACTTGCAGCTCATGTCTCTGATGAGGATAGCGCGGCCAAACTTCCATTCAGTGTCTGACTGAGCCTGGATGCACTGGTACGTGTTGTTCAACATGGCAATGAGCAGGTTGAGCAGCACAATCATCGTCACCACCAGATAGATTCCAAAGACAAAGCGAGTTAAGCCAGTTTTCAGGGGAAGACAATTGTCTGAACACTCGAATTTCTCTAGATCGGTTAAGCCGAAGAGAACAATAAAGAGGTTAACAGAGATAGTCAGGAGGTTGTCTGGATTACTGGAATTGGTATTGCTGCTGTTCCCTGAACAGTTGCTTTGGAGTGAAGTTGCTAAATATGCAGGTTTTCTAGATAGCAGTAAGTCTCAGAGAGAAAGCGGAGAGAAAGATCAGCAGGATGATGGCAAAGCGGCACAGGTCCTTCATCAGATTCTTGATAATGATAGCCCATGGCCCAAACAGGTGGTGGAACATTAGGAACTCCAAGATCTGAATAAACCCCAGTGTCATTGCAACCGCCAATAGAATGTTGCGGGCAAACAGGCTGTTTAAGTAAGGTTGAGGCCGCGACCGGAGGAAAGCAGCCAACAGGTAGCAGAAGACAGCAGCTGCAGAGAAGACCAGGAGGAGGACCCTGATCCAGACCAAACCTATACGCTCAGCTGTTTGGTGAAACTCAGATAGCAGCATCCCACATAACCAGACCAGCAAAAGCCACTCCCACCATGGTGGAATTAGCTGGCGCTCAGATTGCAGACTCACAGGGTAGACAATGGTAAGGATGAAGAGGGCCAGGAGAAAGACATGGGACACCAGATGACTCATGAACTTCACAACAGGATTGTTGAATCTGAGAGAAAAGTAGAATTTCATTGTAAAGGCTTGCTCTATTCTTACAGAGGTAGCTGTGCCTTTTTACATAGG
This sequence comes from Notoglanidium macrostoma, assembly GCA_030068235.1. Classification (NCBI taxonomy): domain Eukaryota; kingdom Metazoa; phylum Chordata; class Actinopteri; order Siluriformes; family Auchenoglanididae; genus Notoglanidium; species Notoglanidium macrostoma. The sequence goes on along the minus strand of JAQQZR010000023.1, from coordinate 23,663,928 downwards.
TTCCAAGAAATACTTAGGAGTTTACTCAAAACGTGTCTATCAGATCTGGCAGTAAATATTCACGTTTAGGACAACCAGGCAGGAATACCTGTGTTTGAATAGAAGTGAGATGGCTGGCCACAGAGGATAGCAGAACAGCAGACAGAAGAACAGCAGCAAGATCTTCCATGAGGCCCAATGCAGATTTCCATACCACATGTCTGTTAGGTATGTCTGCACAGTTGGAATTGACACCACATTTTTCTGCCTCCCCTTTATCAGACAGTCCAGCATGCTGGTCCCCTGGTGGTCAACTGCCCTTAGCACCATCCCAGCATCCAGACCTTCAGCAGTGGAGACCAGATTTAAGAGGTCGGAAGCCATGATCTCACAGTGCTGTGCAGCAGCCCGCAGATCGACACAGTGAACCTTCTCCCTTAGAGAGGCCAAGCTTAGAGCCCTGGACAGACACACGGCTGTAACCAGAGGAGCATCTGAATATAGCACAAACTCATCCAGGGCAACGTTAGCGTTTAGTCTCCCACATACCATCAGATCAAAAACAAACTGCAAGGCATTAAACACAGCATTAAACATCAAATATAGAAAACATAACACAGTACACCAGAAATCCTAAGAAACCAAAATAGTCTACTTTTTCACCCAACAGTTAGGAGTGATTAGTTAGGCGAACGCTAACTATATAGTCAGGTCCAACTTCAAGAAGAGCTGGCAGGGCTTATATCTGTAGTATAACTAAAAGCCATAGCATTTACTAACTTTGTCCCCTCCCTGTAGTGATACAAGTGTGATACTGCTTTCAGGCCAGACCAAATGCAAAAAGAAATTCACCTGGCATAAAAGAAAAGAAAATGAAAGAAATATTTGCGCCTGGCAGTGGTTACTTTCACCTCATATTAGGTGAAATTTGACTAAATCACATCCTGCCTTGTTTGGGCCACATTCAGATATTCAGTAGCAAAAACGTAAAACAAAGTAGATTAAGGAAACATGCCTATATTATTTAATACTATATGAAGATGGCATAACACTGTTTTGAATTTGTCCATAAGCCACCTCCAAATGCTTTTTAAAGAGATATAAACTTGTGTGTATTACTGCTCTATGTAATGTTAACAGGGCAAGGAATTAAGACCTGAGTGAAAGTATGCATAAGCTATGTACTGTGAAATACTGCCCTCCAGTGTCTCCAGAGAAAAATAATACACTATTACAATCAAATACAAGCAAGGAAGAAAGTAAGGTCTGTGCAAAAGCCTGCTTTTAAGCCTCTGAAGCTTAGACTGAATCTCAGTAATTGAACTGCCAATGGCACAGAGTACCCTCACAATCAAGACTACAGAGACTAAAAAGGGTGTGATTTGTGGCCTACATTCTTGTTCCTCAGCAGCTTTAGTGTGTTGTTGTCTGTTTGACGGAGCAGGAAACTGACGGTGGTCAGGTGGTTCTCTTTGGTGGCATACTGCAGTGGCGTCTGCCCCATGTGACACTCAGCCTGAACCGATGCACCACTCTCTACCAGGAAACGCACCACCTCCAGCCAACCAGCTTTAGCTGCATAATGCAGGGCAGTCCAGCCCGTCTGGGACAATGGCACAGGTGAGATATATATCCTGCATTGTTACCAAACCTTATCCCTAAATGCCTGATCGCCAAGACTAATTTCATCAGCTATCAAAAAGGTTACAAATGATTTCTATTATTTAAAAAAACATCTTACATTAATGACCAATCACCTGCTGTTAAAAAATCCAGTTTACAAAACCATCTAAAGTCACCCAAAATCTGACACCAATGACACCAGATAGTAAAATTATAGTGACATTATACACTGCCTGACCAAAAAAATGTCACACACACTAATATTTCGTTGGACCGCCTCTAGCTTTGATTACGGCACGCATTCTCTGTGGCAGTGTTTTGATGAGCTTATGCAATGTCACAACATTTATTTCCGTCCAGAGTTGCATTAATCTTTCCCCAAGATCTTGTAGAGATGATGGGACAGTAGGACCGCTGCACAAATCCTTCTCCAGCACATCCCAAAGATTCTCAATGGGGTTGCTGAACCTAGACCTGACCAACCGCAGCAACCCCAGATCATAGCACTGCCCCCACAGGGTTGTACGCTAGGCAATAAGCATGATGGCTGCATCACTTCATGCGCCTTTCTTCTTCCCCTGATGCGCCCATCACTCTGGAACAGGGTGAATCTGGACTCATCAGACCACATGACCTTCTTCCATTGCTTAAAAGTCCAATCCCTAGCAATTGAAACCTTTTTTTCCGATTAGCCTCACTGATCAGTGGTTTTCTTAAGGCTACACAATTGTTTAGTCCAAATCCCTCGAGTTCCCTTCGCATTGTGCGTGTGAAAATGCTCTCACTGTCACTGTTGAACATAGCCGTGAGTTGATTTTTTTTACGATTTGATTTCACCAGTGATCGCCGATCACGATCATTCAAGATTTTTTTCCGACCACATTTCTTCCGCAAAGACGATGCTTCCCCACTATCCTTCCAGTTTTTAATAATGCGTTGGACAGTTCTTAACCCAATTTTAGTAGTTTCAGCAATCTCCT
>JAQQZR010000023.1:23644209-23661246 GCA_030068235.1 Notoglanidium macrostoma | reverse complement strand
ACACACACTACCAGTCAAAAGCGTCTTTTAAGTCATAAATATAAAGAAAAAAACATTGAATTAGAAGGTGTGTCCAAACTTTTGACTGGTAGTGTACATATTTTAAAATTGGAACAATAGTCATTATATCACATTTAACATTCATAGGGGCTTTTCCTTGCAACTGTTGCCACTTGATTGCTCCTTAGGAATCTACATCCAGACCCATTTGTGATGTTGTCTATTGTTAAAAATGCTATACGAGTAAAGCCAAAATGATTTGACTTGCATTGTGAACCTCTCGCCTGGTTATTTGAAAGTATCCAGGGTTTTAAAGCTTTGAAAAAAGGGGAAATACAAGCAAGGTTTTTGAATATATTTTAAGGTCATTAAAACTTTGCACTAACATTAATAAGTAGGTATTAAGCTAAAGATTTCTGCTGATGATCTAATGTAAAGCTGACTGTCCAAAATTCAACAAGTGAGCCTGACCTGACATTTTATTTTTCCTCCTAGAAAGTCAGTAGTCTTGTGACAGATCTATCTTATGCTGACTGGACAGTAAACCCATCACAGTGGTTTCCCCTTTTACTCTTGCGATTATCGTAAGGAAACTTACATCTCGTGACGGAGGCAGCTCTAGACTTACGCAATAGGCTTATACACTGTAGGGGAGGGTTTTCCAGTCGTTTGATTTGCTATTTGTTTAATATATGAAAGGAAAAAAACCTGACTTTGTCTGTGGTTACTGAAAAATAGTCAACATCAGGGAGGTGTGACGTGGCCCAACCCAAAGCGATGTAGCTGGTACTGAACAGAAGTTGAATGTTTTTATATAAGCGCACCACCCAAAGTTTTAGTTTCACTTATACCACAGTGGTTTGGCAATGATTGCATTGCTTATTTAGTAAAGAAGGACTACATTGTTCATTTCATTTATTAATTGTTATAGGTAATGATGTTGAACGTCGAAGTTTTCTGTGTCTTTTTGCAAAAAACTTCACCATATCAACACATGCCTTTTTTAAATTTTTGAATGTGTTTATGTGGAGCATCTACTGTACAATACCTTGTGAGTGATTTGTTACTATGGAAAGAATAATGTTAGAGCAAGCTCATTCATATAAACCTGTGATGTCTTGCAGCCGGAATTACCAATAGCTGCTTTCATCGAAAATTAATCAACACCTTCTGACCAATCAGAATCAGGAATTGAACAGCGCTGTGGTCTAAATGATTGTACATGTTTTTTTTAAACCTCTAATGTGCATTTTTAATTAGGGAAAAGTGTGCACTACAAAATATTTAAGTTTGGACTTGCTAGTGGTTTTATATTCTTCATTACTTTATATATGCTGACATTAAATATATATATAATAATATGTATATATTATGACATTAAATATTCTTTGACTTGCAGGAAAACTTTATGGGCGTGGCTCTACGGATGATAAAGGTCCTGTGCTCGCCTGGTTTAACGTCATCGAGGCGTTTCAGAAGATCGGCCAGGTGCACACATTTATTATCCCCTTTATTATGTTTTGCGTGAATTGCTTTCTAACTATATTAGTATAGAGTATAAATTGGTGCCTTTTTAAAACTCCTTTTTAAAATTTGATTTTTTTTTTCTAGATTAAAAACCTCTCGTTTTCTAGATTAAATAATTGCGTTAAATATCTGGTTTTCCTTATCAATAAAATTAAGTTCATTTATGTTGCTGCTTGTTGGCGAAGTATTTTTATTGGCGTGTCTAGGCAAGGGTTTAGCACTTTAGCACTTGGTTCCAAACCAAAGACAATAAAACAAGACTTCATCTAACCTATAATAAACCAGTTACCCTGGACTGAGGTTCACTATATCACTGGGGATTTTGTTCCAGTGTTAAAGATCACTAATTTAATTGACTCCAAAGTTTGTAGTGTGAACTTTATACAAAGTAGTAGACTGCTTCTAGTGAAATGCTTCTAGGTGAACATGCAAAGCCAGTACTTCACAAAAAAATTTTCACATACCTAGTCCTTATGAACTTAAATGTCAGTCAGAATTGTGAAACTAATAATGTTACAATGTTCACAGTTAAGCCCAGTAATTATATATAATTTGAGGGTTGATGTTTGACATGTTTTCTGATCCAATCCACTGATATGTGACGTGAATTTGTGGAATTTTTACTGACAGCATATCCCGTCCACATGTCACAATCAGTTCAGAACTCGAGTTCAGAAGTTCAGAACTCGGCCACAGTGACATGATGGGTTTTCCCAGACCATCTGACATTTCTGATCAACATCTGATCAAGTATTGGTAGATAGACCGTCCACTGATTAAAGCAGCTAATTAATGCTACACCTAAGCCTAACCTTAACCTTAGTAATGAAAAGGAAAAGGGTACTGTTCTCCCTCTCTCTCTCAGACACACACACAGTTTCAGCAGCATTACATATAATATGTGCTCAGAAAAAGAAAAAAAAATTTATACAGGGGGAAAAAAAATTATATATATACATACACACACACAGTATATAAATAATTTATCAGTGATCGAAGAAAATGGCAATCTAAAATATAAATATATATAAAAAAACTAACAACAATAATAATATTATTATTTAATAATAAAAAAAATAATAGCATGGAAATAAATATTAGAGATGAAAAAGATTAAAATAAATACAGAATATTAAACAATTAGATTAATGCACCAATAAAAATAAGACCAATATTAAACCCTAGCTACTGTTTTTCGCCTCAGGAGCTGCCGATCAACATCAAGTTCTGCTTCGAGGGGATGGAAGAGTCTGGCTCGGAGGGTTTGGATGATTTGGTGTTCTCACGCAAGGACTCATTCTTTAAGGACGTGGACTATGTTTGCATCTCAGACAACTACTGGCTGGGCAAGGACAAGCCCTGCATTACCTATGGCCTGAGAGGAATCTGCTACTTCTTTTTAGAGGTAAGGAAGAGATGCATGGTTTATGTGATGAGTCCATGCTATTCAAACTGCCAAATGAGTATGAATAATTAGATTTTTGTCTGTCTTTGTTTGTCCATATGAAGGTGAATTCAAAGATTGTGGTGTATTTGTTAAATAGGTCGAATGCTCTGATAAGGATCTGCATTCTGGAGTGTTCGGAGGCTCCGTCCATGAAGCCATGACTGACCTGATTACTCTCATGGGTGAGTTAGAGCAGCTATGATGTGCATGAATGGGTGCAAAAAGAACGAGGGTAGAATGGGGCAAAATCGGAGGGTGAAGTGTAAAGGTGCATAAAATCACTTGACATTCTTTGGACATCACCCGACAGACAACAATGTTGTGCCTCTAAGATGTAGCCGATTCCTCTCAGGCGGTAGGTAATGCAGGGCTTGGTCTTGTCATCAGTGAATGTCACTTTTAAATCTTTTGAGTATACATAAGATATGCGAGTAAGCATGTGAACAATTCTCCTGAATAATAACTCCTTTGCGTTGTGTTGTGCCGGGACACACCCAGTGATTATTGTCCCATCACACAACACTTAACTAACACGTAATGGTAAGGCCTGGTCTTTGGTTGTAGGTCATATGCGTTACACGTATGCATTTTCCTGGCATAATATTCAAATCTGTAATAAAAAAATGTAAGATGTAGAGGCTTGGGGAAAATTTCTAATGTCCTAATTTGGAGTTGTTTACTTAAAAGTTTGCTCTAATTTGTATTAAATGTCATAGACGTTACATCTTCATTAATCTTAGGAGAGCAAACTTAATCGGTGTCTTATTTGAATAAAAATGCTTTACTGCAAACAAAATCTATGAAATGTATGTAATATGAGGAAACAACATCAGTGGTTTTGAATTTCAATTCGTTGTGCAGCATTAGTGTAGTTTTTGGATTCAGAACCAGCCTTCATGACCGGTGTGCAGTTTGTAAGAGTTTCTGAGCGGCTGTGTTCGGGTTTCAGGCTCGTTGGTGGATAAGAAGGGAAAGATCCTGGTGCCAGGGATGTATGAGAGTGTTGCACAGGTCACTGATGAGGAGAAAAGGCTTTATGAGAAGATTGAGTTTGACCTGGAGGAGTACACCAAGGACGTGGGAGCTCAGCGTCTGCTGCACAGCACTAAGGTAGACGTTTCAGTCTGTGTCCTATGTGTTGTGAACTGACTACAGTGTTTAGAGGTCTTCTGTTTTCCTGCACAATTGTGAAAGAGCTCTTCATATGTAGTGACACTTTATGCACATGAGAATAGTATTTTGAGAGTGGTGTGACTTCTTTATCCCTCCTCCCAATTATTTCTGGTTCCACATATTTGTTCTTACTCACAGCTCCAAAATTGTTGGTAGAAAATGTGAAAAGAAAAAGAGTTTTTTAGAATCAAGTTTAGTTTAATATTACAGCTTACCTTTCTTGTGTAGGAGCAAGTGTTGATGCACCGCTGGAGGTACCCGTCTCTTTCACTGCATGGCATTGAGGGCGCCTTCTCTGCCCACGGTGCAAAGACGGTCATCCCACGCAAAGTCATCGGCAAGTTCTCCATCCGCCTGGTGCCTGACATGGACCCCAAAGTGGTGGAGGACCAGGTGTGTAAGCTTTTTGTTCTCATGGCTCATGTTTATAGCTTTGAGAAGTTTGCATTTTGAAAATATTAAAGCTTTCAATGGGCAAATTTGAGTAGTATCGGGCCAGGAAGTATATAGTGCTTCGTTTTTAAACCTGCTAAATTACTAAGATGCTGTTATTTCCATAGTTATTAAATGTACATTTGGATAGAGACACAATTGTTGTTAGTTTTGCCATTGTACACCACTGCAATGGATTTGACAGGAAGCAGTCAAGATGTGATATCAAGTGTAAACTTTCAGCATTAATTAGAGGGGTTTAACAAAAACATTGCATTAACCATTTAAGGAATTACAGCCAATTTTCATAGACCCTCTATTTTCACAGGATCAAAAGTAAATGGACAAATTAACAATTGCCAATATAAGGATTATTTTTAGTACTTGAATGCAAATTCTTTGCAGTTAATGACTGCCTTTGTAAGCAAAAAAAAAATGTGCAATGGTACAAACTCTCTTTAAGGTGACACAACCTGAATAACTGGAGTCTAACAATGGTCTGAACTAATGCTTCAACAGTCTAGTCGGTAACCAAAAAAATGCTAAAAGTGTGTAAACAGTAAAAGTTCAGAAATAATGAAATTGTGAGTTATTATATTTAAAAATTATGAAATTTTTAATTTAAATAAGTCGCATCTTGTATATAAGTTGTCTGAAGAACTTGGCAGACAGCACAGAGATACTATGGGATGCTCAGTTCACTGTTTAAGAGCCAGGATGAATTTATCAGTTTGGCAGCTAAAATAACAGGAATTTATATGACACATGCACTTATTGTTATGGTTAAATCAGGTGAGTGCTCATGCTTACTAGCTCCACCAAAAAATCTATCCCTTTGTAAGAGGCTAGTACACGTTACCACACGCCACTCTGGATGAATCCCCAGCCAGTCCGCATGTGAAGATTGAGGAAGATTGAAGATTGTTTTGTATCACAACAATTCCAAGCATGTAGACATGCAGGTCTGCAGATGCTTTTAAAGAAAGACCTGCATCACAGAAAGTATTTACATAAATGAAAACTTTGGAAAAAAACATGTGATTAATGTGAGAGGACAACTGGATTCACAGTTACATGTAGCTGTAAACCTATTTTAAAGTATGGTCTCCTTTATTAATAAACCAAATGATTGTAATTGGTGGCAAATTGCTGTTCTGGAAGAGAAATAAAACTTCTGTTTTATGCTCTGTTATTGAAACATAATCAACTGTAGGGAGGTTACGGTAACTGCTTTCACACCAACTCCAAGTTCAAGTTCAACTCCTCGTCGATTGATTACCTATGAAATGCTTTCAAAAGAAGACTGCGGATAACGTAAATATTAACTTAAAGGTGACATCGTATACCCCTTTTCCACAAGTTGACACAGTTCCTCGAGGTTTTAATGAAATGTCTGTAATATCTTATGGTATTTTGACCAAAGCTCCCTTCTTACCCTGTCTAAACGGCCCTGTTCACAACGGCCTGTTTGAGCGCCTGTTCCTTTAAATGTTAATGAGCCACTGCTCACCCCACCCCCCTATTCCGCCAACCAATAAAGCGTCACCTTCCTCATGAATATTCATGCCCTTTCCCCTGCTTCTCAAGCCGTGAGTGGTGATACTTAGATTGGGGGGGTGGTGGTATAATTTCTAATGAACTTCCCTTGTGACATAGACACGGGAGCCAAATCTGAACGCCTTGTTGAAGCCCATGTCTTCTGAAATAGGCAGCCCAAAAGATACTGACGGTCATCTTATTTCAGAGTTTTTTTGGTTTCCCCCACAGAGTAAATGAAAATAAAAGCAATAAACTTACTTCTTGTTTGTCTTGTATCAGATTTTGCACATTTATGTAAATTCTATGCCAGAATCTGTTTTTTTTTTAATTTTTTTTTTATGCTAATAATAATGGCACTGATGATTAGAGACTCAGTTGCTCAGTGTTTTTATCTAACGGAGTCGAAACTTGACATTCAGAAGTTCCACTTCCAGACTGAGAAGTTTTGTTTTGTGCTCTGCTTATTCTCGAGAGATCTTACTGGAAAGACATGATGTGCTTGTTTCTTAGGTCGTCACCTACCTCAATAAGAAGTTTGCCGAGCTGGAGAGCCCCAACAAAATAAAGGTGCACATGGGCCATGGAGCCAAGGCCTGGGTGTCTGATTTTAACCATCCTCACTACATGGCTGGTAGAAGAGCCATGAAGACTGGTAAGGAGCCCTAGCATCACTGGTGATGCGCTGTATTTTACACAGATGGAATATAGATTAATGTGTAATGTAGACTGTTAATAGTAATATTTGAAAGAAACGTGAGTCCATGTGGAAAAAAGTGAAAGGAATACAATGCTTCAGTAAGCCTAATAATCTAACTAGGTTTTTAGACAGCAGAAGAATAGACCATGAAAACACTTGGATATGGACAGAATACCGATCATACAGGACAGATCAAGGAGGTTGAATACAGATCGCCTGAAATGGGACCTGGGGTCAAGCAAAATACAGAATATCTGACAACTGGGTTAAGACCAGATAAGTCATTTTTATAGATACTCTTAGTTGTAGAGATCTTGGTCTTGTATACCAGAGGGCAGAGGGTCTAGAAGCAAGGCTGTGTGATATGATGAGATATCTAATATTATATCAACATTGTAAATTGTTGATGATTTTTTTTTTTAGAGCATCGCAGGCATCGTCTATATCTTTATTATGTTGAATGAATCCACAGCAAGTAGCTGATTAACTGTTCAACCTGATTGTGACTTAGTGATGTATAACGCTCGGATTTGATTGGTCAGAAGGTGTTCTCACACGGTAGCTCAGGCAGCAGGTGTTGTAAATGTTTTTAGGTTGTAAATCTGTTCAGTCTTCCAGCTGTCTGTTTGTGCGTCTGCGAGTGATTTTCATTAACACGATATCTTAAGAATAAGTAATTAAAGGTTAAATAGCTTATCTTAAATAGCTTCCTTCCTGGTTGTCCTGCAGAGATATTAGTCAAACAGTTTAGGAACTCAAGGCTCATTTTGTGGCCTAAGGTTTTTGCTGTCGCTCCATCCATGTGTGCGTCTGTCCAAGAGTCTTGTTAGCGTAACACATGTTAAAAAAATATATTTCAATTTGATCATTTTGTCATATCGCACAAAGCCGCATTTAAGGTTTTTGACTCGTCTGGGAGTGGCTTACACCCTGTCTCTGTTTTTCTTTAGTGTTTGGAGTTGAACCTGATCTGACCCGTGAGGGAGGAAGTATCCCCGTGACTCTGACTTTCCAGGAGGCTACAGGACGCAACGTCATGCTGCTTCCTGTCGGCTCATCGGACGATGGAGCTCATTCCCAAAACGAGAAACTCAACAGGTATTTTTGACTTGCATTCAACCGGTGCTGCATGTCCAGTAAAAAAAATCGGTACGATTTTCCTAGACACATTTTTATTTCTATTTTATTTTTTTTTACAGGTCCAACTACATCCAGGGAACTAAAATGTTGGGTGCTTACTTCCACGAAGTAGCTCAGCTCAGTTAACAGGATTCATGTGGATCAGTATAACCAAGTTGACCTGATTAGGGAATGAAAATGGTCCTTCTTATTAAATTTCCATATTCTGTAATTAAATATAATACCAACATGCCTGTAAGTACACAGTACACAGGAAGTGTATCAAAAACAGCGTTAAACTGTAACCAGCTATTACTTTCCATGATTAACACATGTAACCGTCTACAGTATCAGCCCTGGGGTATTCTATGTAGGCATTAATCTCAGTATTTCTGAGGAGTCAATGGTTTGGTTTGTGTCATGTGAGCTAACGACAAATCACGCTGGAGCAACAGTTAAACAACACCTGACATGAGATATATGGGCTCACATGTAGCAGATACTTGTTTCATCCAACGTTGTTCAAAATAATCAGTAAACCAAATCAAAGCGTTTCTGCTCTGGAGTCTTAAACCTCGTTGATTCTTGCGAACCATCTTATAAGCATGCTCTTTGATCAATAATGGGAAATATGACTGTTAAGGCTTTTTTCTTTGAATCTTTTTTTTATTTGATGGATTGTAAAATGCCACATACAACAATAAAAGCTAGTTATTCATCAGTCTGCATCACTTTGTTTAAAAAAAAAAATATGTATATATATTTTAATACCACAGTGCTGTTAAATTCTATATTGTCAGAGGTATTGATTTATTTTCTTAACAGCAGCTCATATTAATAGATTACTATATTTGATATTAATACGATTGTTCTAATACATTAATGTTTGTATGATTAGCAGTCATACACAAAACCTGTATGGTGGACTCTTCACATGATCTTGGTCAAATAATAAACAAATTTAAATTGGTTAACGTTAACCATTTAATATTAAAAATTCACGTGACAATTCTTTCTAAGACAAAATTACATGTGGGGGAAAAATATCCATATGGACTACCTGGTGAAAATGAACACATGAACATTAATTATGAGAAAATCATGTGGCAAAGTAAAACATGTGCTAAATGTGAAAAATGAACATGTGAAAATAATTTGTGTGAGAAAATCATGAGAAAATAGAAATGTGCGCTAGATGTGAAAAAGTCACACATGAACACAAATTAGTTTTATGATCAAATCAGATGTGGGAATCGTGACATAATCACGTGGGGGGAAAAAACGTGAACAATTCACATGTGAAAATTAATGAATTATGTGAGAAAATCATGTGAAGAAATAAAAACACGTGCTAGATGTGAAAAAGCAACGAGAAAATAATTGTGTAAGAAAATCGGATGTGGAAAAATAAAACGAGCACTTGCATCTGAAAACAATTAACATCTGAACACACACGAATTGTGAAATAATCACAAGTAAAAAAAAAATGTTCCGGCTGTGAAAGATTAAGACGTGGAGATAGTGTGAGAAAATCAGATGTGAGAAAAGTATGCACACGTGAAAATCAAACATCGGATCATAAATAAATTGTGAGGAAATCGGATATTGGAAAAAAAAAAAAAAAGAAAATTAGCACATGAATATATATGAATCATGAAATAATTACGTGCAGAAAATAAAACATGCAGCAGATGTGAAAAATGAACACAAACGAATTGTGAGAATATCAGATGCGGAAAAATAAAAACGCAGGCACTACATACGAAAACGCGACGTGTGGAAAAAATAGGCTGGAAAAAAAACAAAAAACAAAAATGGAAAAATTCACATAAGATTTGTGACGTTCTGGAAGGGCTGTGATGTAAAAGAAAAATAAAGAGATGAAATCATTTCCTGCCTTGGGAAATCAGTGCGTGCTGGTGATCTGCATGGTGCCTACAGGTGGACTGACAGCTCATCGGTGGGTCCGTCCTCTCCATGCGGGAGGTCACGTCTATCCCACAATCCCTTTCTCATAGCCTGGGGAAGAGCGTTAGTGCGGCCCGGCCAGCTGGACGGATCAGAACGGACAAACTTGTCTGGTGGCGCTAACTTTCAGTGACAGACGGTGCTTAAATATGAGCAGACAGCCCGTCTCTGCCCTTAAGATTTGTTACGTCTCTCTAGAACAGTAAAGGTTTTTTAACTCCTCTTTTCCCTTCATAAATTTAGCATGATGAAGTGCACATGGGTTTTGGGAGACATGGCCTGTGGCGGTGGAGGGCCTGTATTTACCACATGTTGCTTTGAGCTTTAAGCCATATTAGATTGGACTGGTAAAAGAGACGGAAAAACTCATAGCCTCTGCTGGGTTTCTCTTGTTTTCCAGACTGAACACAGGCCAGGAGGTGAATTTTATAGTGTAGCCCTTACTGAGAAATCACATGAATGCACACGTGTCATTTTAGTGTAATACACACTTTGCATGTTATGCAAATGTATTTTTCACATATAGTGGACTTTTCATACAAATCATTTATTTCACATACGAAGCGCATATGTTTATTTTTCACAGTTGTGTGATGCATTATGTGTTCATTTTACTCATGTAGAGCATGTGCTTTATGTTTCACAGGTAATTTCTCAGATAGTTAATTTATTTTTAAATGCAAATTTTGTACATGTAGGACACGTTTAGATTTTTTCACATTATTAATCACATTCGTTTATTTCTTTTAATGTTCATTTTTCAAACACGATAGTTCACATTTAATATACACTACCAGTCAAAAGTTTGGACACACCTTCTAATTCAATGTTTTTCTCTTTAATTTTATTACTTAAAACACACTTCATGTCTTAAAGTAATGATGGACTGTTGTTTCTCTTTACGTAGTTGAGCAGTTGTTGACATAATATGGATTACTGATAATAACTGATAATAATTACTGATCAACTGATAATATGGAATAGGGCTGTTATAAAAAATACTGTATTTTTATCATTTCCCATTTACTAGTTACTGTATGTCTCACCTGCATTAAGAAGGCAATTAATGCCACTAATAAGCTTTTAACGAGGCGCACCTGTTCACTGAAAAGCATTCCAGGTGAAGCTGGTTAAGATAATGCCCACAATATCATCAAGCTAAATGGGGGCGACTTTGAAGAATCTAAAATATGAAACATTTTTTTTTTTACACTTTTTTGTTTACTACATAATTCAGTATATGTGTTGCTTCATAGTTTGAGGTATTCAGTATTGTTTTGCAATGTAGAAAACAAAAAAAAAGGAATACCTATGAAAGAGAAGGTGTGTCCAAACTTTTGACTGGTAGTGTATAGAAGTATATACCCACCCACACACTATACGGACAAAAGTATTGGGAAGCCTGACCATTACACCAGGAGGGACTTTACCTTTACAGCTATAACAGCTTCCACTCTTCATAGAAGGCTTTCCATAAGATTTTGGAGTGTTTCTGTGGGAATTTGTGCCCATTCATTCTGTAGAGCATTCTGTAGATCAGACACTGATGTTGGACGAGAAGGCCTGGCTCATAATCTCCGTTCCAGTTCGTCCCAAAAGTGTTTGATGGGGTTGAGGTCAGGGCTGTGTGGGCCAGTCACGTTCTTCCACACCAAACTCATCCAACCATGTCTTTGTGGACCTTGCTTTGTGCACTGGGGCACAGTCGTGCTGGAATAGAAAAGGGCCTTCCCCAAACTGTGTCCACAAAGTTGGAAGCATAGCTTGCTTGCCCAAAACGGCTTGGTATGCTGAAGCATTAAGGTCGTACATTGCCTTTACTGGAAGTAAGGGGACCAAACCCTGAAAAACAGCCCCATAACATTCTTATTATCATACCACACCCCACTTCACAGTTGGCACAATGCAGTCAGGCAGGTAACGTTCTCCTGGCATCCGCCAAACCCGGACTCGCCCACCTGACTGCCAAACAGAGAAACGTGATTCGTCACTCCATAGAACATGTTTCCACTGCTCCACAGTCCAGTGGCGGTGTGCTTTACACCACTCCATCTGACGCTTGGCATTGGACTTGGTGATGTGAGGCTTGCATGCAGCAGCTTGGCCGTGGAATGAAGCGCTCGCCGCACAGTTTTTGTGCTTACATTAATGCCAGTGGAAGTTTGGAACTCTTCAGTTATGCAATCAGCAGGACGTTGATGACCTTTACGCACCATGGACCTTAGTAGTCGTTGACCCCACTCTGACTACGTGGTCTGTATAATGTATGTGTATATATATATATATATATATATATACCTCTGAAGGCTTATGTCATCTTATTCTGTCATGAGGGGCTTATGGGCCCCGTTCACATTACTAGCCTCATTGTTCCATTCCAGTTTTTTGCTTGTATTTTGATAGGTATTTTGGTAGGTAGGTAGTACAAATTTGCAAATCGACACAACACCATGCTGGCTGATGATAACAGCGCTCAGCACATGCATATAGGCAAAAATGATTTCTAATCTGAGCGTTCTCATTGATGTCACATGGCCACAAATTGGATACGTATCAGATTTAGGACCACATATGAAGGTGACTCAAATATGATTTGAAAAGATCATATTTCTGTGTCCACACAGCCCTGAGAAGATCAGATCTCTGAAACATTAAGGCAAAAAAATCAGATGAATTTCTGCATCTTGCTGAGTGTAGAATTAGATTAAGCTTATTTTAGCTGTATTATAGGTCAGTTTGGAACCTTTTTCTACTTTCAAAATGAATGCATAACAAACCATATGGCAAATCTCATCCATTTCAGCAAATTAGTCTATTATAAAATAATGAGCATCTAAGGTATAACCATATTCAAATGCAGTAATGTGCATAATGTTAGCATGTAAAAATACCCACATTAACCTTTATCTAAAATACATTTATTCCAGAACATTTTGTAAAGTGTTCAGTGATCCAAAATGATGCATTTTTCCATACTAATGTTATTGTGTGTTTTACATCTGAGTGATAAAATTTCAGATTTCATGTTGCTTAAGAATATACTCGATATAGATGAACATTTCTGATATTTAAAGTTGAACACAAACGTAATGGGAATTGCTGTTGGATATATATATATGTCTGTATAGCATTTTTATTGATTAAAGCGTAGAGCTTTATATAGCCATGATTTATGTAACTGTCTCTGCTATCCAATGTGTGTCCATCTTGTGTGAGCGCATAGCTGTACAGAGCGACTCTGAATGCTGTATGTTGGCTAAGAGAAATGGACCAGAGACTGACCTTTCTGTGCAGCGTGTGGGCGAGTGAGTGAGCGAGTGAGAGAGAGTGCCTAAAGCCACTGAAACTGAATTTCCCATCAGCTTCTCGCTGCCTTCTGCAGGGTGTCAGTATTTTATGCACTTTGAGCTCAGGCTCAATAAACAGCGCATGTACTGAATCTGTCACAAAGTTGCTGTACTCAGTTCAGGTTGTTTGGCCCGGTACACTGTTAATGCTTTGAATGTATGGTTGAGAGAGAAAAAAAACTATTTCCCAGCTTCTTTATCTCCTCTTTAAAAGCCCACGTTAAATGCTTTTCTTCTGACAGTTGCATGCTCCTTATTGCATCTATCTAGTACCATCAATACTGCAGGCTGTGTTTTGTAAGAGCAAGAAGAAAAGAGAAGAAAAAAAATCAATTCTTCTGCTCAAAATTAGGCATGCATCGATACCGCAGTTGTTTATCGCTCTGATACCATACTCATTATCTTGTCTTCGTACTTGTAAAAAGCGATCTGATACAAACATCTGATACTATGTAACGTAAGCCTATGCGACGTTAGCACGCTAATTGGAACAAAGCCTCAAAATGGCAGCAATCTGGACGTATTTCACAATGAAATGAATTAAAATGAGACAAAATGATAACACTGTCGTACATCATGTGATTTTTTTTACCATTGTTGATCGTACATCATAGAGAGGGCAAAAATACAATTATCATATTATAGTATATCAGGCAACGCCGGCGAGCACCGGGTGTTGAGACACGCGTAGTCTCTTCACCCCATAATATGTCCACTTTGCTTGTGAGGCTAGGTACAATTCACAGCGTGCTCGCTGATACTGCTCTGTGCAATCAAGTCAGCCACCTTCAATCACTCTATTAAAGATAAACATGATAACATCTTAAACAGCACAAGAAGCTTATTGTTGGCAGCACACACCATTTGATTAGTACTAAGCAGGTTACTCATTTTGGTATCAGGATTGGAATCAGTGAGCACCAAAACAGCAGGACTTGTACTCATACTTGCCCCGAAAATAACTGAATCCATGTCAAAATGTTCCGCAATACCAATTCCACTGCATTCCGCTGTATTTCTTTGGTTGTATGGATCTGAACATAAAGTACATGGTGGATACCAAAGAAACATGTATCATATATGATCATTTTAGACAATCCATAATACAATAGGTGCATCAAATACACACTGCAAATCTCCATTCACCTCCAGAATGATTGGCACCCCACGTGGAGTTTAGATTAAGGTTTTAGAACCTAGATTTCAGAGTGTGTTATTGCATTATGTGTGTAATTGCAGTTACCCTTTTGCCTCTGGTTATAAGCTCAGGACTCTTTAATGACCTATTCAGCTGTGATTATTGGGATTTGTCTTACTGTTTGTTATTCACGGTTTGAGAAAAGTGATGAAAACCGTATTATTATTATTATTATTATTAGTAGTAGTAGTAGTATTAAAATAAAATTCCCTTCCATATATAAATGAAACTCCTACTGCAGCTCGCCGTAGAACCCGCTGTAGCTTTATTTTTTTTCACAACCATGCTAATGAAATGCCACATGAATCTGGAATTGTAATAGGTCAGGAAAGATTTGAAAATCAGGGCCACGGTTACAGCCAATTATTCCCAGCTCTGCTTCTGATACCGTGCTGATTATCTGACTATTTGGCAATTATCAGATCAGTAACAATGTGTCAAGTGAAGTCAAGAGTTACCAGCTAGCATCACATGTAGCTGACAAACCCAGTACCCCAGAGAACCAGCCCTCCAACAAGGCTTCTCAATATTTGCATATCTATAGATAATTTCTTCATGCGGAATGGTTAAATAACAACTACGAGCAGCACAATGAAGAACACAGCGGCCTTTTGTTGGAAAGCATATTTGGAGGGTAACACTTCGAGACATGCTGTTAGTGGAAACTAATCAACTTTGGGGTGGCATCACACCACCCTATCACAGATTATTCCTTACTTATCTAATTGATGTAAATAGTTACATTAACATGCATGTTTTTTTTTTTTTTATAAACTAACAAGACTTACACAAAACATTAAACAAAACAGGTTTCCTTCGGGTGATCGGGTTTCCTTCCACTGTCCAAAGACATGCAGATTAGGTCAACTGCCCATAGGCGTGAATGTGAGTGTGAATGGCTGCTCGTCTCTGACCTTTGTTAACCTGTATATGTCTTTATGTACCAATTCTGGAGTTTCATTAGAACAACAGAGATTTATAAATATAGATGACTATTCTTTAGCATTTTATGGCTAAATGGCTAGGGTGGACATGCATTCAATGGTTTGTTTATCTGTTTTGACAGTTTTTAATGGTTTTTGGTTGAGTGTTTAGTTGCAGGTTAGGTGAACAATAGATCTGAAAGTGGTTGGCTGATTTATACTTGACTGGAGATGATGAAATGAAAACGCACTGTCTTCTTTATAATTGGTTGGTTTTGCTTCATTTCATAAGGTAACAGACGGTGTCATTGTCTGGTTAGGAACGGATGAATTTATAGTCACACAAACTGTATTTAGTTAATGATTCAATTTTTATTTCTGTGAAATGTATGTCCTGTTTCTAATAGAAATCTTATAGAGACGGGGTGGCGATAGTTTAGTCAGTGGTTTACTTGGGTTATAAAGGTTATAAAGGTTTCACGGTTAGTCATGGAGTATGAGCGGATGGTTTCCTTACTTCAATGGTTCTCATTGCTTTTGTGTCTGGCTTTTGCAGTCTTCTCCCTAAGGACTCAAATCACACTACAGCCTCGTCTAATCATTCGTGAAGAAGACAGACTTCACCGAAAACCCTTTGGCTCTGTAAGCAGCTACAGCTGTAAATACATAACATTGCTAGTTCTACTACTCCTAGTGTGTTCATAACTTTATGTACCAGAACACAAGTTTGTGCAAAAACCTATGATCCATTTTAGATCCATCAGAATGTCGTCTGAACACATGCTTCAGTAGAATAGATCAGGCATGAGGAAAGTCTGCCCTTTTGTACAATGCAGTTAACATGGTCAATATCACACACTTATTTACATTTAAATAGTGCAGAATCTTGAATATTTTATAGTCAAGATATTAAACCTTTACTTTCTTTCTTTTAAATAGTTCAAACATTTTAAACTTGTAGTTTATTTCCAGTTGAAATGAAAAAAATCCCACATTCATTGGACCTCATGCTTTTATACAAATAATTAGTCATTTGTTTTCTTAATTTTCACCACCAGCTTGTGAGTATTTTAAAAGATGAATTATAATCTTGTTACTGTGAAACTGATATTTTTCAGACTGGGTTATTATAGAGTGAACATTTCGAATTGTACTTCCGGAGCTACAGCGAGACTAAAGATAGACAAAAAGAGCAAGATGCTGTAAGTGGAATAATGGGAACTAGCGATTAGACTGGTTAAAATCAGAGCGGTGAGAAGCTTCGAAGCTTTGATGACCAATTGATTGCATACGGAGATCCAGATCAGCCATGTGAAGAGATGTATAGGAAGGGGGGAGTTAAGTGACCTTTGGTAATGGAATGTAGCATGGCTGTATTATCTGGGTGAATGAGTATTGATTGATGTCCATTCTTGCCCCTAAAGAGATGCGACACCACCAATGGGATGTGACCGATGAGATGGAGTTTGGGATGGTGCAGTGGAGACCTCACCCAGGGGCAGGGTGACAAGGCCAGGGTGCAAAGGGTCACACTGATTGCTCCCATAACACCCCCACACACTCGCATAGCAGACTGGGGAAATTGTACAAAAAAAATAAACTGGGGTTTTATCTTTTTTTGTGGAAAAATGGATTGAAAACAGCAGACAATCTAAAAGGGAAAATGG
>JAQQZR010000023.1:23603575-23635424 GCA_030068235.1 Notoglanidium macrostoma | reverse complement strand
CACACACACACACACACACACACACACACACACACACACACACACACACACACACACACACACACACACCCCACAATGTCACTGGGTGTGTGTATTTAGTTAGGCGACACAGCGCTTTCATATCAGCATGACTAAAGTACTGTTGTCACAGCAAGTCAGCAAACTGGCTGATTATAATTACATGTTTGAAGTGTGTTAGAAAAATATCGTGCTATAGGCTGCCTGGAAAAACTGTGCAACTGCTTCACTTCCGTATAGTAACACGTGGAATATTAAGACAGTTTCAGAGTATGTAACAGTCTGAGTTTAGGTAGTTTTGAAATTAATTTATGGTGTAATACGAACAGTGGAGCTTCGTGACTGTGTGAGGATTATGACGTCCCAGCTGGATATCTCTCTCTGTGTAGGTTTTTTAGATAGATGGCACTGATGTTAATGGATCCAAAATGAATTATGGGTCATGTGATTTTACTGGCTTTGGTGAAATAGTTTAATGAAGTTTTACCCAATGCTTCTATCCTTTTGCTTGATATCGAAATTATTTAACAGCAGTACAGTAATGCATTAATTTGCTGCGGAAACTTTTAAAACACCTGCAGTGATGCAAACTATAACTTCTCCATCTTATTTAAAAGAAATTTTCAACATTGGATTTATGAAAACATTAAACATATGTTCAATATCACAATACCAAAGAAAATGAAGAAAAGAGCATGTACTTTTCTTTTTCAAGTGATCTTCAGGGAATATGGATGATGAAACTTCCTGTTGAATATGGCACCTTTGTACATTTTTCACAACCTGTAATGGCCGACTCATGGTAAAGCGTGTTTTAAACGTGAGTTGTTAAACGGATTCACATACTAATGCAAAAAAAATAAATAAAATTTCAACGATTAGATTTCAAAGTAAAGTTGCGCAAAAAAAAAAAAAAAAATAGCTAATTGCTGGACATTTTAAAGGACAGTTTACCTTTGTTTAAAATGGCTATTACAATTACTTTACATATGCATTTATAAATGTGATATCAGTGGGACACAAATGTAATGGCTCAGTCATGGAATTGCCCAGCGAGTTAACTAGTGATGCTCAATTGTGGCGCTTTTGGAATTTAGTAACGGTTATAAATATCTGTGGCCTTTGGTACATATTTATCCTGATTTAACCCATAATGTGGGTGAAATCGACGATTTCTCTTTTGACTCGTTCTTTTTGTGGCGCACGGGTGGAGTATTAGGTTATTCTGAGACTGTAAAAAGAACCATCATGGAGACAGTGCGGGCTGAGACCTTTTCTTTTTGTTGTCAACGGGCCCCATCCCTGTCTGTCATATCATATCAGTGCAGCCCTCCCACTAAGCCATGGGCTTGTTCAAAGCAATGCTTTGGCTCATGTTGCTCCTAGTCAGCTTCTCCAGAACATCTGTTTCCTTTCGGGAGGAGGAGAGACAAATAGGCCCATTGTCAGCGCTGTATCTGTACTTGTATGGAGATCCTTTGGCTTCTAGGACAGGTTGGAATTATCCAGGGAGGGTGAAAAGCAAATAGCCCTATAGCTCAATCACCATTGTTTGGAATCAGTCAGCGGTAATATTAGTGTTGCGCAGAACACAATTACTCAATAGCAGCGTCTTAGTGTCGTCTTGAATTTATCCCCCTGACAGATCCGGAGACGGATAATTTAATGCAAGTTATGATTAAAATCCCCTTACTGTCAACCCCCCTTAGAACAAATAACAAATACCTCTGTTTGGAAAAATGACAGTTTTAAAAATAAATGAAATTACACGTTAGAGCGCGCACAAGCAGTGGAGCGATGGAATTTATGGAGCTGAGATGTGCTGCGGGTTGATTTAGGATTCGTGCTCGGGAGGGGGGCGGCAGAAGTTAATGACTGATTAACAACAGCAATTAAAAGATGAGGAAAAGGTATATAATTAAAATGGAAGTTCTTGCTTGTCAAGAGCAGGCATGTCATCCATTGTGAGCTTGTTAAAAAAGCCAGAGGAAAAAGAAACCGGCACTTAATTTGCAGCTTGGCAGAGAGTAAGGGGGTTGATCGTTTGCCCGTGGACGCTTTTCTGAAGGCTGTAACTCAGCTGCGAGTGAGGCCATGTCATTAGAAGTTCAAAGCCATGCATTTTGTGTTGACAGTCATCGGCAGAGGATATTTGGCAGTCAAGAGTAATTTAACTTAATTAATGGGATGCATATTTGATGGGAGGAATAAAATATTCAGGCTCAGCAAAGTGGAAAAAAGGAAAGATTTAGTGGGAGTGAAAGGTGGAGGGATGTAATTTGTGCATTCAATTCAAAGGCTGCTGAGGAGAGAGAGAGTGAGAGAAAGATGGAAAGATAGAAAGAGAGACAGAGAGAGAGAGAGAGGGGGGATAAACCAGGAGAAAAATGGCAAATGGAAGAGAGAGAAACTGAAAAATGGACAGGAAATGGGGATTAAGCGAGGTGAAAGAGGAAAGAGTGTTTATGACAGTATGCAAAAGTTGGAGAGAGAGCAAAGGAAAGGTAGATGAAGGGCTATATAAAGCTTGTGAGAAAATCCTGCTTAGCCAGAGATGGAGATACATCCTCATTTAGCAATAAGATTAATCTGAGAAGCTGGTTCGGCTTTAATGATCGCTCCACTCGGTTTGGATTGGAGTTGTACTCGCTGATGTCACTGTGTTTTTGTTCTTCGCAAAGTGTCCTTGGGCGTAAGAAAAGTGCTATACTAATAAAAGTTAATGTTATTACACTTTTCTACTGTATACTGTATATTTGGCTCAGAGTGAGGTTGGTGTATGCAGATGCTGTTATGTTATCACTATATAGAGGGCACACATTAGTTTGCACATAATTAAATTTCCACTCAGGTCATCTAGAAAAAATCATTTTAAAGTGTGTGTCCTATGTGACTCGAATTCTCCATACACCTTATATTACATCTCAGCATGACGCATTACACCACCGAGATAAAAAAAAAAAACTATAAATGCATTGCTAGTAATTCACCTATACATAAATAAAATATTTATAATGCCTGACTTAGGCCTGTAATAAACACTTATAGGTAGAGTAAGAGTAATAATTACACGCTTCACATTTTATTCTGTGAAACCCATAGCTATACTGAATTATGAACACATTCGTACATGCTATTATACAGCCATTAAGCATTATATACATTGTTAATATTACTTATGAAAATATGATGCACTTTAGATGAGTAAGCATTACGAATTATAAGCAGTGGTTGTTAAGCAGTGTATTAGATTATGCATTATAAGCAGTGGTTGTAACATATTAAATGACGTTAAACCCCTTTTTGTGCTGTTTAAAATGTCTGACTTTAACCGTAGCTTGCATAAACAACTTACAAGGTATTATATCAAGGTTAGAACATTGTATGTCTATCAGTAATCTAATCTCAAAAAAATAGTACATTTATTTAGTTGTTAAAAAACAAGGGGAGATCTTGGGTCTGTTTCTTTGGTTACAAACACTGTTAACAATCCATAATGCATCATAACCATTGTACAGTGTGGAAAATTCATTACGAACATTTTATCACATGCTGTACATGTTGCTTGTAAAGCACATAAAGCATGTGTATATGACTTCAAGTGAAACAATGCATTATAATCTCTGCTCATGAAAACACTCTAGACTTGTGCTATTACACAGGTGTCACATAGGAATGCAAGTTATAATGCATTATAGCATGCAACCTGCACTCAGCTTCATTCACAGCAAAAATATATGCTAGGTCTTATGTCAAGAGCTAATTTTTTAAAATGGGAATACAATTTCATTTCCATAACATTTTATGAAGCTTTTTATGCACCTTATAAAAGATTCTTATAGAGAAAATCACATCCAACTGGCGATGCAATAAACCATGATGAAGTCAAATACTAATGCTGTATAAAGTGGTGTGCACTAATAAGCATTTATACAGACGTATAGCAGCATGGTAAGGTACTATTTATGCTACATAACACGTGATAATTGTGTTTATGATTCCTTGGTAATGCTGGATGCATACCAAAATCCTTTAAAAATTCTCTTTTATGTTTCTGACAGTTTTTTAATTGCAGGTTATTTACTATGTTCGCAGATTGTACATGTAAACTAGCTCCCTGAACATCCGTCAAACGGAGATTTTAGTTTTCCTGCGTAAGGTGTGTTGTTTTGAGTAGTATCAGCTTGTAAGTGGGGTGTGTGACTAACTGTTTATTAATTCTTCTCAACCATTTTAGCCTCTGCAGTTATCTAATCACAAAAGGCCACAATTAGGAGCACACCTGCTGCCACGAACTCGAGTCCCGCTGGCTTGAAGATGCTCTCCTGAGCAAATAAACGGCGAAACAAAGCGCCAGCGATTTCCGTTCAGCGCTCTGACCACACTGGGATGTTCTCATTGAGCGCCGCGCAGAGATGAATCACAGGCGTGGGCTCACAGCGCACCGGGCCTGCTGAGGTCTACATTCTGCGTTAATGGCAATCAATAATGTCTGAGTTATTATAAGTGTAAGGCGAATCCTGGTAATGTGGGACACTGAGAAAGTTTTCGTGCACTCTTTGATTTGGAAAGTGGAAACATAAGGAGCACTTTATTTTTATATATATATTGTGATACAGGATTTCAGGAATACAGTATATAATGTGAAAGTTAAGTATTTCTTAGAGGATAACTTACCAAAGACAAGAAAAATTTAGACCAATACCTGAATTATTTCCTACCGATTGCGCTACCTCTTCTACCACGTCAAGAGTGAAAATGTTACAGGTACAAATCCTCACAGCTGGAAGTCTTTCCTGTAAAAGTGGCAGTGACAAAGAAAGTGTCACTCTGCTTTGTGTGCTGTGGAAATACAGATAGATAGGAATACAGATCAGATAGGCTGCTTTTCTGAAATCCTAGAGTTTTCCCTTTTGTTGATAATTGAAACTAGGAAAAACGCTCGCACAAAAGCTGAGAAGTCTGGAGAAGATCACAATCCCGTGTGACTGCTCACTCTAATAGCTGCTTATTGATGTCCTCCTCGACTCTGTAACACCCACTGGATCAGGTAGACACGGTGTCTGTGGACTGCAATCTCACACATACATGACTTCCACACTTTCACTCTCCGCTGCTGTGAAGAAGTAAAGAAGACAGTTAATGCATACATTGATCTAAAACATTTATTTTGGATGTATGTGATGATCTTCAGAATTAGAAATACACTCTTGGAAATAAAGGGACAGAAACTGTACGTTTCCTTGTTACTGATAAGGAACACCGTTACTGTCTTTATATTTTAACTGAAAACATAAATATGGTGTAGCTTTAAAAACAGTACATAATTGGACCCTAGGCACCACTGATGTACCTTTAAAGCATTACTCTAAAAGCTATTAAACTACATCACATACACCATCTCAAGAAATGGTACACAATATGTACCCTTAATGCACCACCCTTGCAACAAGGAACAGTACAATTCTGTACGTTTATCCCTGAGAGTGTAGAACTAGTTGGATAAAGGCTGATGTGATAATATTCTATTGATATTGTCATAGATTATGTCATTTTATGTCATCACATTTTGTATTTACTTACTTATTTCTTTGTTTGTTTGTTTATTAAATAATAAGTAACATTTTTGGAAGCAGCCGATTTAATGTTTAATTGTAATAATTTATTGTAGTACGAATTACATAACTATCACAAACTATTTCTTTTAGGCGTTATTTGTTTTGTTACCAGTTTGTTTGCAAACTTACTGTGATACATCTGGTGTATTAAAGAAATGTTTTTTTTTTTTTATGATTTTTGTCATACCGCCCACCCCTGGCTTGGATGCTTGTCATATCATAAAAAAATTCTTCACCATAGATTTAATGCTTAATTATTTGACTGATCCTATTACACGATCAAAAACCACAACATTAAGAAGCACTAGTTGTGAGGATCCCATGCAGTTTTAATTGGGGCGTTTCCCAGAGCAGCCATTTCCTAACGCTAGCCTGCACATTTAGTGCGGTTTTGCGTGGACGGCTCGGGAGGAAAACGGGGAGCATCCTGGTAATGACTTGAGGGCTTTCTGCTTATTGTGCGTTCAGAAGGCGAGGAACCAGCCTTCAGCTCACCGCCACAGCAACCCAAGAGACTCAGCAGCCTGAGATAATTGGCTAAGGCCTGTCTCTCCTCTTTTTTTTTTGGGTTCCTAATTGAGATTCGTTATTTACATGAATTTAAGTTCTTTGCACAAACCACGAAGACGAAGAACATCTTTCAAGAATATCGGCTAATTGAAGTCCTTCACCCCCTCGACTCTGGACTCGGAAGCTGAAATAAATGATAAGGCAATGGGATGAAAATGTCCTTTTTTTTTTCTTTTTTTTTTTTTTTAAATATGCAATTATTTCCCAATTAAGGCAACCTTCCCTTAGAGATGTTGGGGGTTGAGTTGAATAGGAGGAGGATGTGTGTGGTGGCTCTCGGTCAGTAGATGGCGTCAGCTTGCTTTTTGATGTTCTCTGTGGATTCAGAAGATGTTTTGAATTGTGGAACATTTTCTTTCAGTAAGAGTGAGAATCTTAAATGTAGGATTTTCAAAGGTGAGTCCATCTGATGGGGAACAAAAAGGTCATAGTTAACTTCTGTCCTATCAACTAGTCAGTTTTGGCTAATTGTAAAAAGGTCACTGCAGAGAAAAAGCAAATATTTCTGTATTTAAGTATTGCATGCTGTTGATCTACCTGGGTTAGGAGAGGTGATGGTAAAGGCCCAGTGGACCAGTGACCAGCTCTCTAGTGATTTCCTTGGTAGAGAGAGAGAGAGAGAGAAAGATAGAGCCGAGAGGGCAATTACTGCAAGGACGAAAGCCTGTGTAGTGTGAACTATCCTACAGCGTCTCCTTAATGAAGAGAGGACCTGCACTTAGAGAGCAAGACTTCTGAAATTAACAAGCACTGATAATAATGAGGGAGTAGGTGCGGTGTCTCTTCTCTTTCTCTCTCTCTCTCTTTCTTTCTCTCTCTCTCTCTCTCGCTCTCTCTCTCTCTTTGTTTCTCCCTTTCCTGAATAGTGAGTCTGTATTCATTTATTAATTTGATTAGATATAAATCCACCGATGTAGTGCTTGAAATTCTGCATCGCTGATTCGAACTAAAGAGGTCACACGAGAATAGATGTGTGAAGCCTGGTCAGAAACCTCGCAGCAGCAGGCATTAAGTAATGTGGAGGAGAGAAGTGTATAATATTCTAATACTATAATGAACATTCATGCAGAAAGCTGTAATTCTTTGTTAGAGCCTCCTGCTTCATGCTAATGCCACCCCACCTCACCTTCCCTGCAGCACATGCCTTGCGATTTCTATAATGTGTGCTACATTACAGCTCTTCCTCTTCCCGTTTTTAAGCATATATATATATATATATATATATATGTGTGTGTGTGTGTGTGTGTGTGTGTGTGTGTGTGTGTGTGTGTATTTGTGCTGGATTAATTATACAGAACAAGCCATTAAAAGATTTTCAGGAAACGTAACGGTAACTATTAAATCCTTATCTTTATATTTCTTTATATTTGCTTTTTTTTTTTTTTTTTGCATTTCCATTTAACAGATTTCAGTTATTATTATGTTATTGTTTGTTTTATCATTAAAAAAAAAAAATTTCTAATCAAATAATTACAGTATTAAATTGATTATTTAAATTCTAATGATAAACAATTTAACCCACAATTAATTTACTTTACTTTCATACTTTAAACTATCTAGTATAACGAGGAACATGACTTTTTTTCTTATATGTCAGATTTGGTAAAAAAAATAAATATTTCATATCTGTAGTAAATGCTAATAAATATAAAATTCACTGAATTATAGAAAACAATATCTCTATTTCTTGAGCACTTTTTAGCATGAGTAAGCACAAAGGTACATGCATGGACACACACGCACACACACACACACACACACACATGCACACACTCTCTCTCTCGCTCGCTCGCTCTCTCTCGCCAGATCTGATAAGAGGCACACAAGGGCCTATTCAAATCAGGGTGTATTGGAGATGAATAGGAGCAAGTAAATGTTAGCACTGATAACCTGACAGATGCAGGAGGCGTGGAAACACTGTTCCTCTTCAGAGCTGGCAAAAAAAAAAAAAGAAAATATTTTTTTTAATTCTAAAATAAGTCTATCAATACTATTACAGAAATGTCTTACATTACACAGTCTATATAAATATATGTGCAACTTCATTTCTCACCTATATACATTTGATCAAAGGTCTTCCATTTCCTTTTAGCTTTTAACAACAATCAATTCCAACAAATCTAAATTCTACCAGGGTTCTTTTTGTCTATACTCCATGCCACTATACTGTAACAAATAAATAAATGAATAAATAACGTCCATCTTTTTTCAACCTGTTAAATATGATGCCTGAATTGTGCCTCACCCACTGTTGTGGTTTATTAAAATTAATCAGCCTAATGAGAGCCAATAAGATGACATTTTGTGTAGACGGTATGAATAATGCATATGTTTCAACAGATTTGCATGCATTTAATTGCATTTTTATTACACAGTCTATCAGGGGCTGTCAGCTGCCAAATATTTGGTATGCATCAACGTGGGAAAAAAAAAAAAATTCCTGAATATTCTTTGATTTTTAATAATAGAGTGTATGTTATTTCGATTTTGACTTCAGATTGGTAAAAATTGGTAACTATTAATAAAAGGTTCTGAGCATTAGGTAAAAATCAAATTCATCAGGAGTGTATGAATGTTTGAAAATATAGAAATTCGCCCAAGTGCACAATTCTGATTCCTCCATGTGTGTGTATGTGTGTGTGTGTGTGTATGTGTGTGTGTGTGTGTATATTTTAACCTCTCCTCCCGTCGGGGAACCCATGAATAGTGACACCCCGGATAAAGCAATGTGGCAGCGAAAGTTTGCCTGTTAGAGCAGAGAGAGGTAGGTTCTGCATCTTGAGCAGCATTCCTCTCAAACTGTGATTGAATTTGTCGTGAAGGAGTGTCAGATTTAATCACATGTTTATGTGCAAAGGTTACCGGCCTTGCTAGCTTTCTCTCTCTCTTTCATTCGCCTTCTCATCTTCTCTCTCTCGGTTCTCTCGGTGCTATCATTTTGCCACTTTGGATATATATATTTTTTGTCTTGGTGTGGTGTGTTGATTTTTTATTTATTTATTTACTTTGCTCTGTACACACTCGAATTGGACGACGTCTTTCCTCCTCCATGATCCATCACATAGCACAGCCATGATGCTTTGAGGTCATAATTAAACATATCGTTCAAAAACTACACGCAGCGTATCCTTGAATTATCACCGTCATTAAAATCGTACAAATATGGAAATATGATTGCCAGGGGCGGATAAATCAATGATCAGCCAGGCTTCTAAATTCAATAAATATGCAGAGTTAAATACTTAAATATGCAAATTGCATGCACACAATTTGCATATGGTAGTATTTAAACGGTATGGTTGGGGTTGTAAAGAATGGCAGAGGTAGACTGAAAGATGGTGTAGAATTAACCGATACATTTTTTTTTAAATTTGTCAGCTTCCTGATGCAGTCTTATCTCGAATTTAGTAACATAATTAAAAAAGAAAAATTAATTGTTAAGTCTGAGCGCCTCATCTAGGTAGAACCAAGTTTGTTCACACATCGACCTAGAAAATGCCTCCGAGTAATACGAATAATTAAGATGTAATTATCCTTTCTTGTCCATCTTAAGCTTAAAAAAGGGTAGATTTGGGGGAAGGAATTCATAATTCACTCTTTTGACTTGTCAAAAAAAAAAAAAAAAAGCCTGATAAAGTGACTTTGAGTAAAATGGCTGACCTTGCTGTAATTATTCTCCATAAACCAACTCTCAGATTAGAGTATTGGTTTCGAAGTGGTTGGTTTTGAAAGATGTATGTTTTACAGTGTGAATTCAAAGGAACCTGTGCTTCTAATGCTTTATTAATGCCTGTTTTACATACAGCACACAGCAGAGGGGGCAGTTCTTCATACTCCGTTCAGAAATCGGAGGCTTTATCTCTGACTGACTCTGGACGAGATGAAACGTCAAGATGACAACTCGTCCCAGAGCACTGCGGTTTACTCCCTGAATAAATAATATATGAAAAGAAATCCCACTGTAGAGCAGGAAAATATTTAATTTCCTTTACTAATCCTGACTCTTGATCCTGTAATACTGCAAGCCTGATGATTTAATGTTAAGTGTCAAACTGGTTAATCAGGTTTGTTAATGTGTCTCTCTCAGCCGAAGTCCAAAAACGCAGGAAAAAATGTGAATAAGTTGAAGTAAATTTGCAACTAGAAATCAATTTCACACGCTAGCAAAAGTTTGTGCACTCTTAAGAGGCGAAAAGAAGTTTAATTCATAGCAACAAGATTTCACAGATGTTATGCTTATATCACAAGTAACAAAATAGTAAAATAGCATGTGTTAATCAGGTAATAAATTATAAAAGATAATGAAGGACCACGTAGAATGAACTAACCAATCAGAACTGAGCATTTGACGGTGCTGTGTTAAAAGTAAATCAAGCAAAAAGATATCAGCTCAAAAGTTTTCATCTCCCTTCTGTAATGTGATATAAATATTTTTGCATAAATTTAATAACCCTTTCACTTTATAAACAGCTCCAACTTCTTATATCCTCTGCGTAGCTTCGGTCTTCTCGGTTATTAATATTTCAGTTGGTTCTGTTGATTTTGGACGCTTGCTTTGGAATGCAGGATAAACCTACAATTATCTTGGAATTATTTTTCCTCATAGATAAACTGCCAACTCAGAAACCATGGGTGTGCAAACTTTTGCACTTAAGTGCAGCAACTATCACATTTCCAGCTACATCCCAGACTCACACCTCGTTCCAGCCAGCAGCCCAAGCGAACAAAACGCCAGTTAGCGAAAGTAGCATCTCAGACTCTCAGAAAAGAGGAATCGATGGGCCGAGTGGCGCGGGGCCATGCTCTAAACCAAGGTGACATGGTCGGGTTAAACGCAAAGCAGATCCTCATCAGGAAAATCAATGTTCTTGCAGAATGGGACGCACGGGGCCTCGTAGCAAGAGAGTCACTTTACACCGCGTGGCGCCTGTGGCTATTGAGCGCACAGGGAATGAGAGACACTGTCTGTCACTGCACTCGTCCAGGACGCTCGCTTTAACGCACACGTATTAACGGTGTAACCTTGTGCAGGAGGACCGTGTTACCATCAGCCCAGCTGCACTGATTATCGATGCAGCGGCCAATTCTCATTAAGAACTGTCCGTTTTTCTTCCCTTCTATTTTGAGCATCTTTATACTGAGAAAATAATTGTTTCAGAGAGAAATCATTCTAGTCATTTTAATCAGGGATGGTGTGTTGATAATCTGTTACTCCTTAGAGTGTTAACCTACATAAAGTTTTTTCCTTTTTTTCTATATAGTGAGAGATAAAATCACCTTTATTTCTTCTATGTAAGCTATGTTCATTTATTATTATTATTTAATATATTACAGAAGAAACTTCTTCTTAAATAGTGTCACACCACTCCATTCCCATGGTGTGTGTGTGTGTGTGTGTGTGTGTGTGTGCCAGTATCTGTTCAGTTTCTCCATTATTAAATGTCACTACACTTCCTGCCCAAAAAATTCAAAGGGAGTTAACAATAATATAATTGGATGATTAGATGTCTGTGTAGTGTTATGCCATGTTCCTCGGTGGAAGCAGCGCCGGGGCCGGCTGTGTGAGAAAAAGAGTCTCTGGAAGATATTCCTGTTTCGATTTTTTTTCATGACCTGTGGTCCTCTTCTTCGTTCTCCCCACCCATCATCTATTCATCGCTCTTCTTGCTCATGAAACATCAAGGACGCAGGAGTGTGTGACTTCACAATTTTGATAATTGGTGTCTAACATTCCTGGGGAAAGAAGCTGATTATTATTGATGAAGGCCCTCGGTGCTCATGGTGAGACCTGATATAATGGCATGCAAACAGCAACAACAACAACAGCAGCAGCAAAAAAGGAAAAATGCACATGCATAGCCTCACCCACCCACGCATGCGATAAGTAGCAGCTCTTCAAGACGTGGTGGGTGGAACAGGATTAAAAGTTTGGGGATAAATTTGTTTATCTAACATTTTCACACACATATTATTTGTAGTTAAATGCCACTTATGTCATTGTGTACAATCTGACTTTGATTTAACTTTGAAGAACAAAGCTGGATTTTTTTGCATTAGGAGTAACAAACAAAACAAAACACCTATTAAATACGAACACGAAATACTTTATGACAAAAAGCTGAATGTCTTGGCGATATTTTGCTTAATTTAGCACTGGTCATTAAATGTCAAACAAAACAAAACAAAACTAAACTAACACTTTCTAGCAAAAGGCTGAATATTTTACTAGTATTTTGCATTATTTAGCACTGACCACTAAAAGTCAAATCGGTCAAGCAGCAAAATAAACAAAACTAACCAAAAACCAAACAAATGAGCAAACAAAACAAATAAAAACTGTATAAAAAGTATTAGGTAATATATATATATATATATATATATGAATCAGCTCAACAGAATAGAAAAAAAATGGAATCAGTGAAAAATGATAAAGGAATAAAGAAAAGCAATTCAAAATATATATATAAAGATATTTTTTCATTCGTAGAAAACTCCAGAAACTCAATAAAATTACCCATCAGTAAATGTTTGTCCACTAATATTGGTTTAATATATCGAGGTAAATGTTGTATAACCCAGACATGCAGACGCGGTTGTATAGGAGTATCGGGTGCAGACTTGTGTATTCTACCTGTTTAAGGTAATGGAGTGTATACAGTGGTTTCCGGAGGTGGTGGCAGCGGTGGGGCAGGTGGGGGTGGAGTGGATTCGAGTGCCCTGAGGAGGCATTAGCATGGACGGGTCATTACATCAGGGATGGCAGAAGAGAGAAAAGAGCATCCACCGCTGAGCAGCCCATATCATTTACAGAGGCCATCAGGGCCCATACCACACTATGATATTCCTCGCACCATTTCCTCTGGGCCATCACTCATTCTTTTTCCCCCCTATCTCTCTCTCTCTTTTTTTAAATGAAGGAATTGAGACGCCAAGAGATTTTGCAAGTCACTCTGTGAACATTTTGAGTTTGAGTGTTAGCGCTTCAGTCTCCGTGTACTGAATGTCTCATGGTCACTTTTAAGTGTTTGTATAAAGTTGAAAAAAATGTTTCTGAACGGTATAACAATACTTTTTGTGGTATAATCAAATAGTAATCATTGTATTCGTCTTGTTAAATTTTGATAACATCCTGGAATTTGAAATGCAGCATTAGAACGATTATGATTTTTATGAAAATGTTAGCCTTTTTGTGGAAGGAGTAAAAAAAATTTGTGGAAAAAAAAAAATAAAAAGTTAATGAAACTGTTAATGAAATGGATTTTCTCATTTCCAAATATAAAACCATCAGATGCATGCACACTCTTAATCAAGTACTTATTTTAATTTATTCGTTCCTGGGGTTTTATTAGTATGCTAGCTGTTGGCTAAATGATAATGACAAGGATGAGGTTTTTCGCCAAAATCCCCTGTGATAAAAATACACAGAAAAGCCCAGCAACCATGCTTAAAACTTGCCACGTGATTTCTACAGGGAAATGACCTTGGCCATTAAGGACGCTCAACAATTTTGTTTAGTTATGAAATGACAGAAATCAGAAAAAAAGGCTTGTTAATGGGTTTATTTCTTTATAAATTGTACCACGTCACATGGTCATAGTGCGGATGCTTTACAGTTATGAGTTGTTCATGTCTCTGACCTGAGTATCTTGTTCAGCATGCAGATATTTACATGTACGCAATGTTCGGTCGTCAGAAGATATAGATCTGTACTTTTAGATCTCTGCTTTTAGGCTAAACGTTTAAAAGAAGGAAGCAATTTGAATGGTGATGTCAGTAGTAACTAATTTAACTAACTAATGAACTAATGTAACTAATGTACAGACAAAATGAGTAATAAATCACCATCCAAAATATCTAGGGTTGCTTAGAAGAAGAAACGTTTGTTTTTGTGCCACTGTTGCAGCAGGTTTATACCCAAATCTTGAACTTACTTGAGCAGATAATATCACCTGGATACGATACATAAGATCTACTGTTGTAATCACAAAAACTGTCCTGCTTTCATCACAGGAATCTACTCATACTGAATATCCTGTAAATATACTTACTCCACCTGTAGACTGTAATGATTTATAATCTGGTGTCACAAAGAGGATGGGTTCCCTTTTGAGTCTGGTTCCTCTCAAGGCTTTTTCCTCATGTCTTCTCAGGATGTTTTTCCTTTCTGCTGTCTCCTCTGGTTTGCTCATCCATCCAACCATCCATTGCTTACACTGCTTATCTGTTAAGGGTCATGGAGAAGCTGAAGCCAATCTCAGCTGACTTTGAGAGGTGTGGGACACCCTGGGCAGGTCACTAATCTATTCAGACCTAATTAGAGAAGCCAGATGACCTAACCTGCATGTGTTTGGACTGTAGGAGGAAACCAGACCAGCCTGAGGAAATCCACGTAGGCACAGGGAGAACATGCAAACTCCACATAGGAAGGATCCAGCTGGCCAGCACGTTCGAACCCAGAACCTTCTTACCGTGAGGCGACAGTGCTAACCACGGCACCACTGTGCTGCCCAGTTTGATCATTATGGATCAAAAGTCCAGATTTCTGTAAAGCTGCTTTCTGAAAATATTTGTTCTTAAAAGCACTAAACAAATAAAAAAGAGCTGAATCCACTTTTCTGATTAGGGATCTCGATCTTGACCTGGATTTCCATAAAGCTAGTCCAGGCTTCAGATAAAGCTGAGTTGAAAAGCCTTGGCTAGGTCTTGAGTTGTAGAATTGAAACAGGGGTATAAAAGTTATCCACCCTTTACCTAAAAAAAGATATTTAATATGCATAATTAAACCGGAATATTTTATGTATGCGCTCTATATCTCTATATTCTCTGAAGGAGTATAGGTGGATAACAGGAAGGGCCTTTTCTTCTCAGCATAGACTGACTCTAAGCGGCTCCGAGCCAGCAGAGATGCACCTAAGCGCCGGCCAGCTGAATTTGTTTGACTCGGGTAATTGAAAGTGTTTTAAACTATTATAGCAACTTGCCGGCTTGTTTAAGTGCCAAGCTGTCTGTCAAACGTATGAGGGTGGAAAGCACCGGCCTGTCACCCTGTCAGTCAATGGAAACAAGAAGTGTCGGCCTAATGGATTTCTTCACGCGCACGTCGGCTCGGCGGCAGAAGTAAAATCAATGTGTTGTCATGTGTGAGAGCAGGGCATCAAACAGGCAGGTGAATTGGAACTGTAGTTTAGTTGTAACGTCTACATTTGCCGGCCGGGAGACAGACAGATGCTCAGGCTTCTGGGCTTGCGATGCAGGGCCTTTTGTTATGATTGCCAGTTTGAGAGGGGTGCCTGCCCTTTAATTTCTCCCTGTTGTGTAGCGCTGGTTTTGTCCCATGGCGCGACAGTAAATGATTGTGCAGCAAATGCACCAGCCATCACATTGCTTTCCATTGGTTGGACATATATGTTTTAAGAGCAAATAAAGTGTAGGGAAAAGACTGTAATGCTTTGATTAATGCTCCTAAGTCTGGAAGCTTGTAGATGAAGAGAGTAGCTTGAAAGCCTGTATCTTGGCTTCACCACTGTTACACTCTGATTATTCCGCAGTGGAAACAGAAAGCTGATGGAGTTCACTCCACTAAGTGTTATGTCACATTTACATACTCTGAGATGTTCCTGATGCTTCTTGCTCAGAGATGTCAATTACTCTCGACTGAATTTGGATTTCATGAAGTCAGTTCTGCAGAGAGTGGACAAAAACTGATCAGTGTTTTATTTGCCCACCTCCAATTTTCGCAGGCATCTTATAATTTTAGGAGAGAGTGCTTTTAAAAAATGAACCAATGACTGAAATTTTGTAGTGCAAACATGGGCATTCCTGATAGCTTATTTTCCTTTTTTTTCTTTTAGTAGGAAAAAGGAATTTGGGTTTCGCAATTAACCTACAAAAAAATTTCCAAATTTACAAAATTTCTGAATGTTAAAGCAAATAATATAGGTATATCCTGGTATAAGACAACAGACAAGTCAAGAGCAATCAGCAGAGAGAGAAAGAGAGGTTTGTAAATTTGCTCAGAGGACACGAAAGAAGTTGGAAGCAGTTATATAGGCATTCAAGTTCAGGTCAGTTGATTATATGTACATCATATCACTGAGGGAGATGCAAACTTTTAAACTGATTTATACAGCATGATTGTTGTCCCTTAAAGTAATTAACTTTCCACATTTACTGCTAACTCTGAGCACTGTACGTTTTCCTAGACTGGAATACTATGTTCCTCTTTTCCATGTATCTCATCCACATGAAACATTTCAAGTTCTCCAAAAAGTGAAACAGAAAACTAAATTAAAAATTTTTATTCCGACTCCAAGGAAAGACACCTCACCTACCTCTACATTTATAGATTAATCTACTTATTTAGAAGCATCCTTACTGTCAAACTTTAAAGAATTATAAATATCATCCATGTCTCAATCTCTGTTCATCAGTGAGGAAATAATCACTGATTCGTTCACTCACTTCTGTTCTGTTGGCAAAATTTCTGTTCATAATGTCTTTTATTAGGTCATTATATTGTATATTTTGAAATATTTTTCACTGTCATGTGTACAGAGTGTGGGAAGAGCGCGTCTTCTCTGTTTTGATGAAGATGTGATGGTGCAGGAGCATTATGGACATTCTGAGATCTGGAATCTGATTCCAAACTGAATTGCTTAGGCTTATTTTGCCGTGTTATGAGTCTATCCAACAACCTGAACAAATCATGACCATCACTGTGTCAGGAAATAACACTTTTTGCACTTACAGAGGCAAGGTAAGGTTGGAAAGTAGCCTAAATAAAAATATTTTGGCAAAAATATATGAAGTAGAGATGTCAAGTACATTATTGGGAAAAACAATTTTGGTCATTTTTGGTTGGTTTGTAGACTTCAGTCTCACAATACTACAATACATTATATTATTTGCTATTTACTATTATACATTATTTGATTTTAGTTACGTATGATAATGTACGAACATTTGCATAATCTAATACACTAAATACCTTGTTGGGGGAAATTAACTTAATCTGTCAAAGGCCAATATTTGTTCTAAGGCTATGCGTTTCACTGTATGTTCATTAAACCACAGAGCACTAAGGTTCTACCCATTCTGTCCATGTTTAATGTTATAAAACTGCTGCCTGGGTCACTGCTTCTCGCTTACATCTGTAAAACTGACCTGACATTGCTCTAGTTTGGATGTGAAAGTGATCTTAAGCAGAGGCCCACAATCCCACGCTGGGTTGTTCAGTTGTTCAGGCAGGAGAAGCTTCCCGTGTCATCCTGAACAGCTCATTAGTAGGTCTTTCTGTATTGGTCAATGGCCAGTGCTCTTAAGTGTATAATTCTCTGTTTGATTTTTCCACTTCAAGGGATCGTAAGACTTCAGTTGACTTTGGACTGTAAATGATTCCTCTGAGAGCAGAATGCTCCAAGCCTACGTGGACACAAACGGTGTTTTGTGGAAAACATACTGCTCTCTTTTTTCCCCTCATACATGCTGAGACTTAAACACTGCAGCTGTCGATCCATGTTCTACTCATGTGCTCACGGAAATGGCCAGCTGCCTCTCCTCCTTGTGTTCTCCGCTGCTTTATTTACTTTATCTCCCTAATGTGGGTCACACTGAACCGCCATTTGCCTCGCCGCCTCGCCACTTCCTCACGGTGCAACTGTAACGTGATTTATGGCCGACGGGTCCGTTCCCCACTGAGAGAGATCCACCATGTTGTCCCGTGCTGTGCTAGCTAACTGCCTACAGACGGGGCCTGTCTCTTTTGAGCTAAGCCAGGCCTGTCTGAAAACCAATCAAATTATTTCATCGTGTTGAAAATGAAAAGCTGTAATTATTCATAATTGAGCTTCAGATATTTTTTCCCCTCCTCTGATTTTTTCCCCCTTGTTTTAGAAGTTCATTTGGTAACATACTTTGGAAAAGAGAGAACAATTTTGGGTTCATTTTGAAGTAAATTACACTCGACATTTGACAGGTTTTTTTTTCCCACTCTCTTTGCTTTGATATTTTGGAGCTAGCACACCATGATTATATGCTGTACTGTTTCTTCTTAAAGTTCTGTTGCTTTCTCTGTTTGAGCGGTCCTGTAACATCTCCAGATGGAAAAGGAACGGATTCTGACACGGCATAGCCGGAGCTTTATTTTGACTGGTCTCGCTACTCGCAAATTTTGATCCGAGCAACTAATTTGTCCAACATTGCTACCATTTTTTTCTCTGTCTTTTATTGTAAACTTTATAAAAGCAGTAGTGTGTTTAGTGACATCAATTATGACTAACAGTGGCTTGAAACCTTTTAGATGTTGTAACTAAATACTATGATGTTGTTTCTTTATTTGGACTAAATTTCAGTATGGGACTTTTGGTTAGATATCAACAGTGCATCTAACATAGTTATTCAATTTTTTTTAGGTCACACAATAGAACCTGATTATACAAGGCATGGCTGCTTTAATATCAAAACTTCTGATTCAATTGGACATCTGATTTACAGTTTTGAAATTCAGCTGAGGCAGTATGCACAGAATTCATGTATTTTGTCTTCAATACCTGTGACTGACACCATTTTGTATCGCTAACCCTAGGCTAATTCAGACTTCCTGGCTACTTTTAGGACAGTTTATTAAAAACGACTGCAGGTAAATACATCACAGTGCTGATGAATACCAGATCCTGATTCTGGTCAGAAGGTGTTGGTTAATTTTCTGTAACAGCAGCATTGTACGGTTTATATTCTTTCACTCATTCCAATATATGAACTTTTCTATAGTGACAACTGACACATAGACGTGAAGAATGAATGCTCCATGTAAACAGATTTAAACAATCATTGATGTGAACTTTTCTATGAGGAGATGTTTATCTTGCATAAATAAGAATTAATGCTTTGTAACGATCATAAGTAATACTAACCATATACTAGAAGACTTTGAAAAGACTCATAAAAGTCATAAAAAAATAAAGTCTGACACGCTCTCACATCTGAAGACAATGTGGTATTAATCACAGTGTTTTCAGTCACCGATTATGATTTTGGAAAGACTGTGGATCTTGCAGGGTCACTATGTTCTGCTTTGCTGCTTCCTGTTTGGTGCTGGAGAGAGCTCATTTATGGGCTGTTGACACTCTCAGCATCCATGTCCACAGTCCAGACTAAAAACTTATAATAATATTAAACATGTTTGATTTCATTGGAACATCAAGGAGAGACCGCCTTACACCAAACGACAAGATGACAGGAGCTTGCTACAACTCTGGCAAAACTCTAATGATTTTATTCTGATATTGGAAATTTGTTGTGACCGTGAAATTGATTGAAAATTCATTTGACGCATCAAGATGTTCCTTTAGGTTTTTCAGCAGAAGAAGGTCTTCAGAATTGAATGCTTTGAATTTGAGAATTTTTTGGTGTATTATATTCTCGATAAAGAGAAAAAGAGAAGCTGGTGAGGAAATGATTGTTTATAGCTGCTATAATGTAAATTATAACAGGAAATAACTTATTCCATAACATTAAATTGAAATATAAATGCATAAAAATGTGGTGCAGTGGTTAGCACTGTTGCCTTGCAGCAAAAAAGTCCTGGGTTTGAGCCGGGGCACATATTTGTGTGGAGTTTATATGTTCTCAATGTGCATATGTGGGGTTTCCTCTGAGTAATCTGGTTTCCTCCACAGTCATAGACCACATAGATCTCTGTTAGCTGTGTGAAGTCGGCTGGGATTGGCTCCAGCTTCCCCATGACCCGCAATGGATAAGCGGCACTGAAAATGAATGAATGGTGCAGTATAAGAGGACATAAACATTTTGTGACATGCTGTTATAGGCTAATAATTGACTTTGTGGAGGTAACTAAGCCTGTTTTGCTAACAGGTCATTTTCTGCATCCATCCTTACTTTTGACTCATCACTATTCTTTGTGCTTCAAAGCCTGGGCTCAAGCTTTGGTCAGTTTTTTCATAATTCCACCAGAATATCGTCATGAAATTGACACATTCAAACAATACGTGACACACTGTATGTCCTTAAGAAGGCCAGAGGAGCTAAACAGAGAGCTACGAAGCCACGGCGAGATGAGATGTGGTAAATGTGACAGTGTGCCGCGGGTGTTTCTGCAGCTCTTCTCCTGCCTGTCTGGCCACATCATGCTGCTGGTGGCTGCGCTGCTCTTGCAGGGGGCTAGCTGGTGCTATCTCTTCACTATCTGGCTAGCGATGATGGATCAGGTCCTGATTTCATGCTCAGACTGAAAATCCTGATCCAGAACTAGACATTTTTTTGAGTAACTTGCTCTTAGACATCAGAGACTGTCCCAGAATGTGGGAGCCTTTTTAATAGAGCAGTTTTGCTCTAAACTAATCTGGGTTTTATGGGAGTGCTAACTGTCTGCGCACTCTCCACACTCTCCCACAGCGCTGATGCCGTGCAGCAGTGGTTTAGGTATTATTAACATGCGTATCAGTGTCACATTCACAGCACTGGCCTTGAAGAGAAAATGAGGTGTTTTTGGAATGCCTGGACAGATTACATTTTGTAGGGAATAGATTATACGGCACAAAATACTGTATGAGCTAAGCAATGTCAAGAAAATAGTATTATTATCGGGCAACCTCAGAGCTCCAGGGTTTGATCCTGAACTCAAGCTGTCCGTGTGGAGTTTCACATGTGTGTTTCATCCAGGGTTTCTGGTTTGCTCCTACCTCCCAAGAACATATCTGTGAACTAGTAACTTTAAATTGATCCTAGGTGCCTCCTATCCAGGTTGTAGTCCCGCCTTCCATCCAGTATTCCCAGTTTAGGCTCCAGATCCACGGTGAGCCTTTCCAGGATACAGTGTTACTAATAATCAATATTATAATGCTGTAAACAATTTGCTAAATATATGGTGTGTACAACTTTTGAGACACTTTTTTCCATTTATGAGGATGGATGACAGAAAAAAGTATGGATTGGATAATTAGAGGTACCACAGGGAATGGTATTACGACCTGCTCTGTTTCTTCTCACTGCAATTATTTAAAAAATAAGCCTTTCCTATCAGTTATCATGAGATTGCATGTCAGTATCAGTGCAATGAAAATGAACTCATGTATTAATAGAGAGTACACGTTGAACAGTTCTCCATGAACCGTGAGTCATGTTTTCATCTGTTTAAAATTATTATAGTGTATTTTCAGTATTGACTGTATCAATGCGCCGCAGAAAATATTCTCGAAAATATCGAGAACATTATCTAGTATTTCTTATTATGAGATTAGAAAAAACAAAATATATGAATATTAAACCTTTTTCTAGAGATCTTTTACTCATGTCAAGCTTGAAATAGTTTTGTTCTATTGGCAGATGATATGTATTAATTTAATGTATGATTTGATAGGCTTGGTTAAATGAAACATCTGTTCAGATCTGACCATCGTTTCTCCGCGTGCCACCCTTTGTGTATTCACACACTAAGTTTATGCCTCTAGAGAGTTGACATGTGCCACATAAGTTCTGCGTGCGGAGCGAAGGGGTGGGGAGATTCATTACGACAGCATTTCTTCAACTCACCGTGACTGGGCCAGCTGTGTGTGTCAGCCTGGCAGCGAATCGGCCTGATAGGTGTGTTCTGCTCACCTCTCCTTTTATTTATTCATCTGTTTATTGCTCAGTACCCAGTTGTGGCTGAAAGGATGCCGCATGTCACTTCAGCTGTGTCATGCTTGCCGCGTCTTGGAGCCTCGGCCAATCACATGCCACCGTGCTGACCTTCTCCTGAGCGGCGAGCATTATGGAAGGTGAAGGCTGGAGCTGGTAACAGAGGGGCGTGGAGAGCGGTCAGGGCTAAGAACAAGGGTCTTGCCCTAATAAGACGACAGGTTCAAACCTGCATGGTGTTCTTTTTGGACACCAGCCTGACCCCCACCCTTTGACCCTTCCTCTATCCTGGTTGTGTGTGCCACTTTGTGTTTTTGGGCTAGTCATGGATTTACATGCCTGTTAATTAGAGTGGAAGAAGTGATTGGCTGTTGGCTGCATCGAAGTAAAGAGCGCGCAGATGCAGCCGTGGTGGCGAGAGTAATGCAGGCCGGCACGGTGCATCAGCCCGCGTCACGCCGCTGCAGCTCAGCCTGGCCCGCTCCTGTCCAACACGATTTACTAAGTGTCACCACATAAATGCACACACACACACACACACATCCCCGTACACATCCTCTGTGAACCACAACACTCCTGCTTCCTACACCTCTGTCCTTCCATTGCTCAAACCCTCTGCTTCTCACCTCCCCGCTGCTTTTCCCATAACTTCTCTTCTCTCTCTAATTCACTTATTTCTCCTTCCTTTGCTGAGACAGTGTTTTCCATATCATACATATGAGAATTTGACACCTTTCATTCGACAAAAAGTAACAAGCACACAGCTGCTACTTTAAACACATCTTAAACAGCTCTCTAATATGCAGAAAAAATAAAGGTGTAAAACAGTGACACTATCTGTGTCTGCTTAGCGCTTCACAGATTCATATCTGTATTCGGATTTAAACCTGAAGTGGGCGTGGCCTAACATGGAAGACTTTTTTTTGGAATTAAATATGAACCCCACCTCTGTCCTCAGAAACACTGGAAAGGTCATTATTAGTCTAAACTAGAGATATGTGCGTAACTGTTTTCTTTAGTCCCTGTGGCGCAATGATTGTTTTTAATTTGCCAAAAATGGACATTCCAGCAGCCTAATTTAAGCCACCATGACCCCGACCAGGCAGTTACTAAGGATGGATGAATGAACTGTGTAAATGTATCACACAGCACTACACATTCCTGTTAATGAATGTGGTCTTTCTTTGTCCTGCGTGCTTCATATCTCGCTGCTGACCACACCCGTAACCTTCATTTTGACCACTTGCTCATGTACATGCATTACATGTGCACTCGCCTACCTGTGTAACGTCCCTTGTCTCTTGTTGAACACTGCTATTCTAGATCCCCTGTCAAAAATGTTCCTATCTGGGTTTGTATCCATTTAGGGCACAGTATCTGTTCATTCCCAATCATATAATGTATTCCTATTGGGTAACATCCTTAAAATCGTCCCTTTGCATTTCAGCAATGGCATTAGCCTCAACATGATGTCACAGCGAGTGGCAGTTGGCACGGCGAGGGTGGAAGGGGCCGGCTGGTCCCTCTGACAGGGGTAGCAAATTGACGGTCCTGTCTCATTTAGGGCTGGGGAGTAAGGAGGGGGCAAGGTTGGTCTAAATGCCTGGTGACTGGGTATTATATCAAAGCACCAGGGGGGTCAGCCACTCAGCCTTCCACACAGACTGGCCCATAATGGTCGGGGTCCTAAATCAACAGCCGAGCTTGTAACAACATTTCAGTCAGTGTTATTCCTCAGGCAATTAGGGCCTTCAGAGGGGCCGTGTCTCTGTGTCTTGTGCTCCTTTTGATTTTCAGTTCAGACTGGAGGAGAGTTCGTTTTCTCGTTTTATTTTTCTGTCTTTGGAAATTGGGCTTCTAACCTTACACTGGTTCAGCTCGCTAAACTGTGTGGGCTAGTCATGCTCAGGCCATCTCCATTTCCTCAGCCGCAGCCCTAAACCTTTACAAAATCATCCGAAATTTAAAATTTACAACCCCTAAAAATGCATAGTTCTATGGGTCACCAGTGGTAGAGGTATTTGTATTTTTGCTTATATATTCAGGACTTGTTTTCTTACTCAGCTGATGACTCTGATTGATCCAACGAGAGCAGATCAACATCAGATCAACAGATTCGAAGCATTCTTTGATGCCTTGGTTGATTAGAGCTCTTCAATCGACCTTGGTGTGATTTCTTTGCTGTATTTCATCTTTTAGGATTTGGGATCTTAAGGTTATCCTGACCCATGAATTGGAGAGAAAATAGAGAGAAAGAGAGAGCGAGAGAGAGAGAGCGAGAGAGAGAAGTGGATGTTTATTGTCTGTGTGGCCACGGTCTTCATTCCATCTGAGCTCATTTGAAGAAATTCAGTCTCAGGGAAAGCTGAGACGGTGTTAACAGCAGTAATTACCTGCCTCATAAGATGGAAAGAGGGGGAGGGTGTTCGTCTCTATGAGTGTGCGTTCGTTTGAATGCGGACATATACTCCAGATTTACGGTCCTACCATAAAATAGTCGTTTTTTTCTATTTCCCATACTCCGATTTTCTGATGACCTTAGGATGCACTATCCACTTACGGAAATCTCGGCCCAGGTAAATAACGAGACAATTATCTCTCTCACATGG
Organism: Notoglanidium macrostoma; assembly: GCA_030068235.1. Classification (NCBI taxonomy): domain Eukaryota; kingdom Metazoa; phylum Chordata; class Actinopteri; order Siluriformes; family Auchenoglanididae; genus Notoglanidium; species Notoglanidium macrostoma. The sequence goes on along the minus strand of JAQQZR010000023.1, from coordinate 23,610,973 downwards.
CCTATCCTTTTCATGTTTACTGCCTTCTTCTCCCTCCCCAATCTACTCGATGTCTCCGATTCACATTTTTTTCCCCCTTTCAGAGTCTCAGGGACCTTTGAAGTTAAGTGATGAGGGTAAGTTAATTATCTCCATTATACTGGACCAACTGCAGCCAGTCCAATCCAGCCATGGCCCTCTCTCTCCTTAATTAAACAGAGAAGGAGCTCAGCCTGTCAGCACCATTTAAAAAGAGACTCACCACTGAAAACACACTCAAACACAGAGAAAGAAATAGACAGTAACAAAGACAGGGAAGATTTTCTAGGCTGAGGAAATGAACAGAGCAGCACTCAATGAATGATGGATAAGATCGCATTCTCATGTCAGCCCTACATTTTAATACATTTCAGTTTTTTATTTTTCAAATGGTGAGAAAATACTAAACTTAATTAAGGTACAGCTGGGGTGAATTCAAATGAACGAGGGTGGATTTGATTCGATTTCATACGAGTGGGAAAAAAAACTAACCTCGCCCCTTAGACCCAAGTAAACCTTTGGAAAGTTTCAAACGAATTGTTGCACGAATTGTTCAAAATATGCAAATCTGAAACCACAATAAACAAAGACGAACTTTTTTTTTTTTGGCAGTGCTGAACAGTTTTTATAAATATCTTGTGATTAGTCTGTAAGAAGGAAAGGCTGCTAGACATTTTTCTTCCCAACCTACAAAGAATGCAAATGGACTCTCCAGGGTACAAAAGTTATTCCTAATGTCCAATTATGTACTTTGTGATGTTCTTCTACTTTTAGGTAAAGGAAGATAAAGGTAGACAGAACCCTAAAGCCAAGTTTACTACTTTTAGTGCCCCAGGAAAACAGAAATGCACCAAGTTGCAGAATATCATCTAATGTTCTTGGGACAAAACCTTGGATCATTTCAGGATCCTCACGGTAATGTTTTGCTTGGAGGAATCCATCATGGCTAGCAATGAGGTTATAGAAATAACAAGATAGTGCAGAAGAAATATGAGCCCATTCCCAACAATGTGGATAGAGATCACAGCACGAGATTAGAACAAAATCCAAAGGAGTTGTAACAAGGAGACTCGACTGCAGGCTGCAATGTGGAGTGAATGTATTTAAAAAAAAATTTAAAAAAGTGGTATCTGTGCAAATCCGCAAGTCCAAGTTCAACTTTAGTAAGATCGACAGGGCTGAAAATATCATATTAAAAAAGCAAATTGATTCAAAAATACATTCCACAAGAGCGATGGTTTTTAGTACAAATCCTGAGGACCCCAACATGCTTCATTCTGCTCAGATAATTCTCAAGCTCATTGTAGGGGATTTCCACAGCTGGAGTTAAAACCTCTGCAAAACAATATGGCTGCATCATCAAGGAGTTTTGGTATCGAAAACACACTTCTTGCCAGAGCAATGTCTTAATAAACAACATGCAAAATTGCACAAAGAATTGTGAAATAAAAAAATAAAAATAAATAAGGATCACTTTTAATCTAACGTCCTTGATGTGGCTATGCACCAGCCAATAGGAAAGGGCTGAGGGCGGGGCTTTAGTCATTCACACTAATGTTAAGCAACCATCCTAAAACATCATGAAGTGCTTTATTCCTCTTATAGCGCAATAATTTCCCAATGTAATTAAAAAAAAAAATGAGACATACTTTTTATTTCCCTATTACCAGCTACAAACAGCCATTCCTTCTTTTTTTTCTTCCTCCTGAAGTTACTATGATGAAATATGCAGCTTGTCATATTACATTTTATAATACAGATGACTAAATTCTTAATGACAGTTAATCGACCTTTGATTAATCATTATCAACCCTAGCCAGTAATCAGAAGGCAGAGGAAGTTTATCATGAATAGGTCTTCCCGGAGGAGGGCGTGACAAGAATCTGTTTCTATTTTGCTACAATATCTCCACTCTAAGAAGTTTATGAAGTTAAATGGCCCTTATATGATTCCACACTTTCCATTTGTGCGTCCACATAACTCCTGGTCCTTAATACACCTCCAAACCCCTTATAATGGTTTAAGTCTGTACTTTCGACTGCAACACTGCTTGGAAGTTGTTGAACAAACTCCATAGCTCACGTTCTGTGTATTTATCTTTAGTGTAATTTAACGTTCCTTTCGGCGCACACAGGGAAGCAGTGTCGCTGAAGACCTCCCTGTTTCCGATTGTTCTCAGAATAGTCTAATTGCAAAAAATTAACTTGTCAAGAGCTCACATGCCAGTGACCTAAAATGGAGCGTCAAATCGGCCCGGTTTGTTTCCTTCTCCCTCCTCTTTTGCTCACTCACTCTCCCTTTTTTTTTTCACCTCTGTCTCATTTTCTCTTGTCTCTGTTTATACCTTTTATTATTTTTCTCTCTCATCCTTTTTCTCTCTCTGTGTCTCTCTCTCTCTCTCCACACTGGGCTCAGTGGGGGTTCCAACGGTTTCCCTGAGCCGAGGCACCGGGGCGAGCAATTAAAATGGAAAATGACAGCATGAAGTATGATGATTACTGTTATACAAAAAGGCACATTTATGAATTTAGCAGATAACTGTCACTTTTCCCCCAGCTGTTACTCGCTCCGTACTTTGTTAACTTAATGTCTTCAGTGATGCTCACCCGAGGAGAGGGCCAGAGTTGTCTTTTTAATTACCGTGACACTTGACACTTTTCAACTAGTTCTTAATTTCCTGACAAATAGCACTTTTCAGTGGAGGAAAAAAACGAGGACATGAGAGCAAGAAAAAAAAAAAAGAAAAAAAAAAATGAGAGAAATGAGCCACATTTACAGCTCTGCGGAGATTTTAACACAAGCTGTGTTTTTTCGTCGCTTTTGTTTGTTTATTTATTCAAGTGTCTTTTGTACTCTCTTTGCAAAAAAAAGAATTTTCCAGAACCTGTTAATGTAAAACAAAGTGAGGTGATGAGGAGGTGTAGCAAGCGAGCAGGCATTGCCGTCAAAATCTCCCAAGTGCTAACGTCGGATCATCTGCCATCTGGGCTTTACTCATTTGGAGAACTGTGAACAAAGATATCCAGAAACAGATCTGCCTTATGTGTCAAGTCCAGTTTTTTTTTTTTATTAATGATGGGGACGTATGGACAGAATCCTTCCAGTTTAGCCATCAGGGCCGGAGCGAGCAGACAAGCAGGCCTGTGGCTCCAGCAGTCTGGCTCCACACTGTAAAGAGATCCACTCTCTTCAGAGACCAGCCGGATCAATACAGAGACAGGGAGACATATTTCTGGAAGTTTCCATGTCTCTCTTGTGTCAGGGGGATTGCACGGAGATGGATGGACCAACCTGGCTTCTCTGACATCTTGGGTGGGGAGACACACTGTTCAGAGTGGACAGAAAGTGCTAAGGAAGGGAAAGGAGAGGAGGAGGTGAGAGTGAGACATACTCCTACTGGATTCAGTGGGTCACTGCGACTCCATCCTGATATTTACGGGACTCGGTCATTTAGTATTCTTCACCGATTTTACGGCAAATACAACGAATGTCAATTTAAATGAAAATACACATTTACAAAGTTCTGAAATCCCATTTCTTTTGGGCTTTGACACTTTTTTTTACACGTTATGTTTTAACATCACTGTCAGCTTTTCAAGACTAGTTGGAAGTATAATAGGAGTTGGAGTTAATTATGTGCCTGCCATTCATTCATCTTCAGTAATTGCTTCATCATTGTCAAGGTCACAGTGGGCATGAGGCAAAGTTGAAACAGAATTACAATCTCAGCAAACAAAATATTAATAACAGATGTGGCAAGAAAAAAAAAAAAAAAAGAACCAGTAGATGTGGCAAATCAAATTGAACATAATAATATATGGTATTCATATTTAACATTATATTTATTAACCCTTTTTCTCACAGCTATTGGTCAGTGGTTTGTTGTTTCATGTCCCGGTTCACCATAAGACAGTTCAGTTGCATGCTTTCTTCTGAAGAACTGTGAAAAAAAACTGTGTCAAAACTCCAAAACATGTTGGCAAAAAATCGAGAGTGGGAGAAATGGAGAGAAGGCATTGTGAAAAGATTGCCATCTTTTTTGCTTACTGCTTTGTTTACAGATCTTATAATATGCTTTTGACACAAAATGAGCTCCATGCAAGCTGTTCACTTTACTTTCTTCCATGACTTGAGTCCTCATTACCCATGGCAACTATTGTAGTTTGTTTTTGGTGTCACTGGCCAGCTTCATCCTTCTGCCAACAGTTACCTCTTTTCTGGAGTTGTGATAAACTATTCAACTACTAGAAATCTTTTCCTGGACGTTTGCACTTCACAAATTTTTCCACTGAGCTGTAAACTGCTCTTTAATCGTCCTTAAGGCATCTGAGCGGGTGATATATTGATGCCAGGAATCAATCAGTCAATCAATCTCCCCCCCGCCTCCCTCTCTCTCTTACTCGCTCTCTCGCTCGCTCTGTCTCTCCAGAGCTTCAAGAATCCAGAGAGCAAGTCCAAATTCACCTCTTAAACATCAGCTCCCCTTTTCATCCAACCTACAGCACATGTGAACTATATCTGGGAACTACAATACTCTACTGTGCTTCATGTCATTAAAATCTATTTTATCTTGTGCATATACTGTAAATATCTTTTTCCACATGTTGATTCAAGCCTTCATGTATACATATACAGCTAGACATTGATTCTCTCTTCAAATACTTTTGTTAGGGTTATTCATAAAGTTATTAATAATTCATTGCATCAGGAAATGAAAAAATGTATGTCGATGTCACTGGTGGACATATGAATGACTTTTCAACATTTCTGCCTAAAACTGCAGAGATTAAAAAAAAAAAAAAAAATGTTAATTTAGATATGTTAGATAGGAAGCTTGCGAGATATGATGCAAAATGCATTTAGTACAATCTTTAGTACCTGTCTGGTCAGGGCCATGGTGACTCAAATTAGGTTTCTTGCTTGTTATGGGAACTATAATCAACTAATTTGTTAGGAAATATATCATAGGCCAGTACAAACGAAAATAATAAACTCGCGAGCAGGATTAAAAAAAAAAAAGTCTCGAATTGAGATGAATTATGAAGTTGAACTCGGGAGATGTAGCTGAGGTTGAGGATCTGTCAGAATTCACACACCGTGCTGACCTTTTTAATTAAATTTTTTCAGCGTTCTCAGATGTATTAGTTACAAAAAAACACCTTCTGATTTAGGCCACGCCCAGTTCAGGCGTGTACATAGAGATAATGTCACCTCTATTGTGTACACACTGTATGCAGCTACACATGATTTCTCTCATTTTCTAAAGGTCATGTAGTAACAAATCCAAAATGTTCACACTATTTCATAAGACTGGACGGTCAGATCAGCTACACAGTTTGAGCAATCCTTCCCTGTTTGTCATCGTGTTTGCCAGATAGCTGCCTCTCTCCCCTTCTCTATTCCAGACAGATTCAACACCATCTCAACCACCAGTAGGTACTTGTCAGGGCGATTCATCTCATGTCTCTGTATCCTTTCTTGTCGGCCTCTCTCCCTCCCTCCCTCCCTCCCAGCCTTCTTGCGTGTATGCCAGGGGAGTATCAGTGCGCAGTTGTGGGTGTCAGGGTGAGAGTGTTGGGGTTTGATGTGAGGATGTATGCTGTCGAGAGGGATCATGTTGGGCTAGCGGAGCTGAGCTGCTTTGCCTTGCCCCAGGTCACCTTTCATGGGCAATTAGTGTCCTAACAGCATGCTGGTCACAAGTTGTCGGGTGCGCTTATCATGAAGATCAGCGCATATCAGTTTCTCCATCGTCTTCACTTCCCCCTGTCTCACTCTGAAGCTCCCCTTATCGCCTGCTCCTGGCACCGTCGGTTAGCCCTCTCACTTGGAATACAGCATGTGTGTGTGTGTGTGTGTGAGTACCAGTGTGTGTGAACCAGTGGGCATTTATATTCAATCAGGCATATGGATAGAAATGTACTTTCAAGTCATCTGTGCAACATTTTCACTTTACTTTACCGTCTCTCCCTCTTATTTCTGAACAGCTGTCTTTCATCCCACAGTCTCGCAATATCAAAAAGACGCCTGTGTTTTTTTAATCAAGATCTTGCTGTTTTACAACAGTTTCTGATTTTTTAGAGACAGTTTCTGCATATAGTTCAACTACTAGATGAATATTAGTCATTCTGGGTAAACAAATCACAGATGGTCTTGTGCTCGAGCTTCTTAATTGTTTGTGCGGTGTATGTCGAGGAAAAATACAATTCAAGCCTATAACAAACCAAGCAAATAACCCACAAATCAGTATTAAAAATAATGAACAGGACATGATGTACAGCTCTTGCAGTATGCACTCTGGCCTTTATTAAAAATTTAAGCTTATCTGCTGTGGATTGTAGCAGTGCTTGAAATATTTTCATGTATGTTTTGTGATTTTTGTTTAACTGATTAACTTAATGTCTATGCATAACTGGTGCAAAGGTGTAACTAGTGAATTTAAAGAAAATAAAGCATAAAATGATACCATGACAGATCCCAGTTGTTTCAGAAGTGCTGTGTTAGACAGGAATTATTATTATTATTATTATTATTATTATTATTATTATTATTATTATTATAGCTAACCTTATAATGTTAGGATTTGATCCTGGGCTCAGGTCAGGAGTTTTGTGTGCTCTTACGGATTTCCTCTGGAGTCTCCAGTTTTCTCCTGCCTTATAAAAACATGCTGGTAGGTGTATTGGCTATACCATAGATTTATAGATATATAGACATATGCTATGCTGACCAGGATAAAGTGGTTACTGAAAATGAATTATCCATCCATCCATATTCTCTACCACTTATCCATTGTGAGCAACAGGAGAACCTGGAGCCAGGATACACCCTGGACAAGTCGCCACTCTATTGCAAGGCTGAAAATTATATTATAATAATAATTAAAAATAATAATAAACAAACAAAGAAATAAATAAAAATAATAGTTATTATTATTATTATTATGATTATTATTATTATTATTATTATTACAATTGCACATGTACTTCTTTATGAAAATCAAACAATTAAATAGACTAGGTAAAAGTGTCCTGTCCATGACAAACCTGATAACTAAGATTAATTCTTAATATTGAAATGTTGTCATCTCTCCCTCTCTCGCTCTCTCCCCCTCTCTCTCGCTCTCTTTGCCGGTTTCCATGTTATACTAATGTGACATGCTGGGTTCCTGCTGTCCCGGTTACGGTGGCAGTATTGACGTGATGCTGAGAGATGTAAAAGTGCGTGTCTGTCATGATGCCGGAGGTGACTGGCCCTGGCAGAATATATATGTCATTCCACATGATGTAGAATATGCCAGAATGGCATTTTGTCTCAGGTCACATGTGCACACACACACACACACACACACACACACACACACACACACACACACACACA